>BSBM01000301.1:7350000-8550000 GCA_027924585.1 Larix kaempferi
CAGTTCAGATGCATATTTGGAATGATATACCTTAGTTCCATTCTTAGTTTGAGAAATCTCAAGCCCCCAAAATTGCTTAAGAATTCCCAATTCACTCATGGAAAAAGCTTGATGCAAAGCAGTCTTTAATGAAGCTATTTGATCAGTAGATCTACCACTGATTAGTAGATCATCAACATACAACACTATAATCATAATTTAACCATCAATAATCTTCATGTAAACATTAGGATCAGATTTGCATCTCACATAAGATTGTGACAAGAGAAAGTTGTCCATTTTGGCATACCAAGCCCTGGGGGCTTGCTTAATCCCATATAAGGACTTCCTCAACCTGCACACATAGTTAGGATCAGATGTATAGCCTTATGGCTGCTGCATATAAATCTCCTCCTCAGGATCCCTGTTAACACCCAAAAAGTGCTCACTACCTCATCTATCCCATTACATGACTCATTTGTCCATATTTCCTACCATATTTTCCTCCAAAACCTTAAAAACCCATTAAAAAGCCTCCAAAAGTCCAAAAAACCATTAAAAAGGCCTCCAAAAGGCCCAAAACCCCCTTTTTCCCCAAAATAAAGTAAATTCCTCCAAAAATAGCAAAAACCCTCTAAAAAGGGAATAAAAAATACAAAAAAGAGGAAAAAGAGGGAAAAAATGAAGCAAAAACCCTATACAACTGACCTAAACCATATGGTGCCCAAAACCATGGGTCAGCAATCCACCACTAAAAACCTATAAATAGGTGATGGAGGCTCCCCATTTTTCATCCACATTCATCCCTATCCTTACGCTGCTGAAAATTCCCTTGAAACCCTAGCTCTCCATTTGGAGTTAATTCTTGAGAACCATTTTGGCCCCATTTCCAAAACATCTTTGGAAGAAGGAGAAGGAACAACACTGGAGCTTGGAAGCAACCCTCTTGGACTGCTGCAAAGGCTCCACCAACCTCTACATCTAAGGTAATTTCTAATACAAAAAGAGAGATCTTCACCATATTTTCATGTTTTGTTATTTATGTTAATGCTCATGTTAGTTTAATTTTATTTTACTGTACTGTCATATTTCACCATTTTTCTGAACTGCTACTAAGGAGTCCCTTCTCCTTAGTAGGTTCTCATTTGCAAAAGCTAGGGTGAAAACCCTAGCTACAATCCCCATGGAGGAATTCACTCTTGACAACCATGTGGTGCACTTCCGAGTGCTTGGATGCAGAAATTGCCAGAACTAGGCTTATCGAATCCTTCTGTGCAACTGGTGCAAAAGTCTCATTGTAGTCAAGGCCTTGGACTTGGGAGAAGCCCTTTTCCACCAGCCTAGCCTTCTATTTCACTTATGTACCATCAACTGCACACTTGGTTTTTTAGATCCACTTACACCTTACCAATTTTCTGCCTGGGGGGAGCTTGACTAGCTCCCATGTCTCATTCTTTTGCAGTGAATGAAACTCATCATCCATGGAAGCCTTCCATATTGGTTCATGTGAGGCTTCCTCATATGTCTGAGGATCAGAAGCCACCATCATATAACATCTCTCAGACAAGTAAGGATCATTCACATTGAGAGCAATCTCAAATTGTGATCTAGTCCTCCTTGTGTCCTGAGGATTTCCCACTAGTTCACCAGTTGCTTTCAAAGTCTTAGAATCCCATTTAGGCCTTGTTGGTGAATTAGGTTCTGCAATAAAATGGTCCTCATCATCAGAAATATCATAATCAAAAAATTCAAGAGCAGCGGCACTTACTTCTTTAGGTGGTGGTGAAGATGGTTCTCCAATTTCAACATTCTGAGAGGGCTCTTCTTCGAATTGAACACTTCTTTCAATGAAGGATTTTTTAGTAGCCATGTTTAGCAACTTATAGAATTTGGAGTCCTCTGAATACCCAACAAAAATACAAGTTTGGATTTGGGGCTGCATAGCCCTCCTCTTCTCAAGTGGAATCCTAGCCCAAGCCTTGGAGCCAAAAATCCTGAAATGAGAAATATCAGGTTTGTTCCCAGTCCAAGCCTCAAAAGGAGTAATTCCTTTGAGAGATTTGTGTGGCAATCTATTCTGGATATATGTGGCACAATTTATTGCCTCATCCCAAAGTCTTGGAGATAAATACTTTTCCTCAAGCATACATGTGGCCATCTCCTTAAGATATCTGTTCTTCCTCTCAGCAACACCATTCTACTAAGGTGTATAAGGAACTGTGTGTTGTATCTGAACACCTGAAGAGGCACAAAATTGTTGAAACTCAGATTTGATGTACTCCACACCATTATCATATCTGATAATCTTGATATGTCTACCAGACTGGTTCTCAACTGAGGCCTTGAAAAGCTTGAACAGACCAAAAACTTCAAACTTTAACTTGATGAAATAGATCCAACAATACCTGGAAAAGTCATCTATGAAGGTGAGGAGTATTTGGAATGGTTCAAGGACTCATGGGGGAATGGACCTGGTATATCAGTGTGAATAATCTCCAAGGGTGCATAGGTTCGCTTAGTTTTGGATCTCCCATACTTATGCTCAAGGTGTTTTCCTAGGATGCAACATTTATAGACACCTTTGGAAAATCTGATATTGGGCAGCCCTATGACCATTTATTTCTCATGAAGTTGGGAAAGGTATTTATAGTTTAAGTGGCCAAATATTGTTTGATGTATTTGTAACTTCGGAATATATTCTTCTATGTATTACATTTGTACTTTATTATATTCATGATGGAGATGTATTATTCCTCCAATTAGAAGTGTCGTCATTTGTATTTGTAAGTTTCGCAACTTATATTTGATGGGTTATTAGACCACCAGTGTGGGGTCGGCCCTGTTTGTGTCATGTGAATGGGTTATTAGACTTCCTTAGGAAGTCGGCCCAGTTAGAGTTAAAGGAAGGTTAAGTTGTGTATAAATAGAGAGTGAGTGTGTCTCATTCTATTCATTCACTCACTCACTCACTTCGCATTAGTGAGAGAGAGGAGGAGTGTGCACTAGTGGAGGAGGAGTAGTTGTTGCATTCATCTATCTCTTGGGTTTGATCTTTGTGATCTTTTTATTGGTGCTTATTATATCTCTGAGGAAGTTGCGCGGTTTTTCACCTTTTTGGTTTTCCCCGGTGAAATGTTTTGTGTCTCTTGTCTCTTGTCTCTTATGCTTGATATGTTGTACATGTTGTTCTTTCAGTTAAGATACTAGATCTATTGGATTAAATGATGAAAAAATAACATGGTATCATATATAGCCTGAAGGAAGGCATGGTATGGAATTTATGAAACTTGTTGCACTTGCGACAAATTGGAAGCTAGGGCTTGGTATAGTAAAAACTAGTTATCGTGGAACTTTCCCTATAAATCATTTTTGGCGAAGTTTAAGGATCTAAAAATTCTATAGGTTGAATATTAAATGTCCATGTACCTTTTGTCTGAAGGAAAGCCTCAAATTCATTGTACTTTGTGAGATATGATCTTTACAAGCTAGGGTTTCTGCCTCTTCCAGAATGCAGTCCTAAACAGGGGACCTAGGAAAAAAGGTTATATCTTGGGCTAGGAATCTCCAAATGGAATTCCATAAAAAGTTACAGTAAGAGAACGAACTGTAGTTTCATAGGTTCAGGTTTCATAGGCAGAAGTTGAAACAGTGACATGTGGGACTCCGTACAAGTTCGCTATATTGTTTAATCCCATAAACAGGTCACGTTGCGACATTTGGCATATCTCTCTCTCAGAGAATCCATTTGAGGTCAGACCTGTGGGGTTGGAAATATGACAGGTTAGGATACCACAGGACAAAGTTTTAGAACCTGTGGATCCTAAATTTCATAGATGCACTAGAAACAATAAGGCACATATTTCTGTGAAATAGAATTGGATTCTAAGCATTCTCATTTTTTGCTTGTCACTGCTATAGGAAATTAGGGCTTTTGACAGAAGTGGAATTTTGGAGTGATCTTAGCATAGGATTACTTTCCTCGGAAAAATTGAAATTAAGAGACCAAGTTCAAAGTTTTTGGTTGGGTAGAACCCCGGGCATTATCAAACCCTAGTTCGAGATCTTGATCGAAAAGGTGGAAAATTAGGGTTTCTACAAAAGTTGAAATTTTTGGAATCTGTGACCACGGCTGGATGCTCCATAGAAAAATCGAAGTTTAGAGCACAAGATCAAACCATTTGGCTTTGCAGAACCCCGGGCATTATCAAACCCTAGTTCGGGATTTTGACCAGAAGATCCGAAAGTTTCAAAGGCAATTTTTGAGGGGTCAAATTTTGGAGATTTCAAAATTGAAGTATACTAGCTTGATCAGATCAACAAGGTGCATCTTTTCATCCAATCGGAAGTTTGAATTTTTAGGGTTTCTCTGACAAACCCTAATCCAGCTCTAGATCCAGTTTCAACAAATCAAAGTGGATTGGGTTAATCCTAGAAGAGAATGAATCGGGCACCTGCATAAGTGAAGAAGTTCCATTTCCAGAGGGAGATGAGGCTATGGCCTTACATAAGAAGGCTACAAGCAATCCCGACAGCTATGACTTGAAGAGATACAAGTATGTTTTCAAATCTGTTCATGATTAATTTTATGATATTTTTGTCTTCATATTATTGAGGTTAGTACAATCTTGATTAATTTTTAGACTTGTCTTATCACCCTAGTAAAAGTATCAATGCATGTGAATACATTCATTGATTAGGGGTATGACACTTATGATTGTACTAATACACTGTGTTGTTGTATGAGGATGATGTTGTCCACTAACATGAAGGGTACATCAAGAAATACAAATCAAGTTCTAGATCAAGAACATATGACCATGGTGACATGAAGACAAAGACTCATCCATAGTCATGGATCACATAGAAGCTCCACTTACGAGGTATGTATAACTTGGTTCTACAATTATTAACTTATGAGATATGCAGGTTGCTAACACAAGGTCTCTAAGAGAACAAAGAAGACATTGTTTGGGTATGTTAGACAAGCATGATAATCCATGTATGTTTTCCTATATCGAGTTAGAATCCTACTTTGTGTTAGGATATCATATAAGTATACTTTTGTATGATTAATTATGATCATTCATGAAGTTATAGGTTTGAGTAATAATGGGTTTATGCATATTATACTTCTTACTTTGATTGGTGATATGGAAAACCATAAGAGTCCTATGGTCAAATAAGAATATGCATGAGTAAAAGAAGTACTCCCTGAAACCTTGAATACTAATGCTTGTGATAAATTACCTGTGTATGAAATGATCATGACCATACATGTTTAATATTATTTAGAATCATAATGTTTTGATAGTATTGAGATTATACTAATGGATGTATGATTATGTATGAGATATTGAGGATGACACAATGATGACACTAGTGCACACTTAAGCATGCATAGTGGTCTAGGATGGATATAAGTACAAGGACAAATAATCCACGAAGCAAAGATAAGGAGGGAGCACACTCTAGTAGTTCCTGCAAGGAAGCAAAGATTGAGAGGGAGTTGCCCCACAACTAAACAAAGATAAGTATTTGAATTGTCATATGATTACTTAAATAATGTTGTCCAGTCATGTACATACTTATGTTCCTAGATTTAGGATGTATATTATGCATATTAGAAAAGTTGCATTAATGAACAAGATACTACTAATATGCAAGTAACGGGTAAGTGGCCTATGGTACTGTACAACATTCCATTGATACTTATCTAGAATGAAACCTCTTTGATAACATGTTGGGAGTTGTGCACACTCTTAAAAAATGTTCTGGTAGAGATGGAAGGCATCTAGAAATTTACTATGTGAATACGGGATATGGATAAATGTTATATTGAAGCATTGGCTAAGATAATTGCATGATTGTATGACATATGTCTCTATGCATAAGAATTTGTTTTGAAAAAACATGAGAAGTTTCTAATCATGCAATTGAATTTGACTTGTAGGAAAGATCATGTACAATCACCTACAAAATAAGGACAACAACATTTGTTCCAGCAACGAAGCTCACTATCTATTGAAGATATTGAAGAATCTGAAGTTCCCAGGATCTGGGATGCAATAATGGAAGAATTCCATGATCGAGGAGTGCCATTCGATCATGAAGAATGATGTCTGGGATGTGGTCCCGAGACCAGAAGGGAAGTTTGTTGTGACTTCCAAGTGGATCTACAAGATCAAGCATGCTGCAGATGGTAGGCAAGTGATGAAATGGAAGATACACCAGATGGATGTCAAGACAGCTTTCTTGAATGGTGTAGTCGAAGAGGAAGTGTATGTGGAGTAGCCACTTGGTTTCGAGACACATGACAAGGATTCATATGTGTACAGATTGAAGAAAAGCTTGTATAGCTTGAAGCAAGCACCTAGGACATGGTACGACAGGATAGACAGCTTCCTGTCCAGTTTGGGCTTTACCATGAGTAAAGCGGATTCCAACCTTTACTACAAGGTTGAGGAAGGCAATCCAGTGATAATCCTCTTGTATGTGGATGACATGTTTGAGACAAGTGAGGATAGATTGATTGTCGACACGAAGAGGAAGCTTGCTACCGAGTTCGAGATGAAGGACTTGGGTATGATGCATTACCTTCTAGGTATGGAGGTGTGGCAGAGTGCAAATGGAATCTTCCTTGGACAAGGGAAGTATGCAGTAGAGATCCTGAAGTGGTTCGAGATGATGGACTGCAAGGCCATGGCCACATGTATGTCATTGAACCTGAACCTATTGAGTGATGCTTCATCGGAATCGGTTGATGCCACGATGTGTCATCAGATGATTGGGTCCTTGATGTACCTGACGAACACAAGACCAGATATTTGCTTTGAGGTGAACACTTTGAGCCAGTTCCTGACGAATCCTAGACATGTTCACCTAATTTCTATAAAGCATATTCTGAGGTACGTGAAGGGTACGGTTAATTATGGGCTCAAGTATGATGCCAATCAAAAGTTTAACCTGGAGGGTTATGTTGATTCATATTGGGCAAGCAGTGCTGTAGATAGGAAGAGTACTTCAAGGTGCTGCTTCAGTATGGGATCAAGTGTGATCTCTTAGTTTAGCAGGAAGAAATCTTGCATAGCACTGAGTACAGTCGAAGCAGAGTATGTCGCAGCATGTTCGGCCAGTTGTGAGGCAGTATGGCTAAGGAAGCTACTGTCTGATTTATTTGATCTCCAGTTGGATGCTACTTGTATCTATTGTGAAAACTAGATATGTGTGAAGTTGTCAAAGAACCCAGTATTCCATGACAAGTCGAAGCACATCGAGATCAAATATCACTATATCAGGGATATAGTGTAGAGAGGAGCAGTAAAGCTCCAGTATGTTGCGACAGATGAGCATATTGCAGATGTGTTGAGCAAACCACTAGCCAGAGTGAAGTTCGAGTACTTTAGACAGAGGCTTGGTGTACTTCAGATCGAGGTTCCTTCCAAGGGGAAGTGATGAGTCCAGAAGACCCCAATGCACATGGGATTTTCTGACATGGTTGTAGATGTGTTCTCCCATGGTCATGATGTAATTGTCAAGATTTTCCGACATGGTTGTAGTTGTGATCTCCCATGGTCATGATGTAATTGCTGACCCATTTTTCACATGGTGGTAGATGTGTTCTCCCATGTCGGTGGTGTAAGTGTTGTATGATGTGCATCTAGTTTGTGCTCCGGGGACGATGAGATGATCTGAAGAGGACGATCATGTGTGATGAGCATCGGGACGATGCTCTAGATGATATTCATCAGGATGATGGTGTTATGATGATCAAGATGACCATGCGATGATGATGATATGCATCAGGATGATGCTATGATGATGATATGCATCGGGACGATGCTATGATGATGATTAGGATGATCATGCGATGATGATATGCATCAGGACGATGCTATGACGATGATCAGGATGATCATGCGATGATGATATGCATCAAAACGATTCTATGACGATGATCAGGATGATCATGCGATGATGATGTGCATCAGGATGATGTACTGTAGGATGATGATCAGTATGATCATGAGCATCAATATGATTCTTTGTGCGCGAGGATGATCAGGTTGATCTTGAGTATCAGGATGGTACTATGTGGCCGTGGACATGTTGTGCAAAGGTAGCATGTAATATGTCCTGGAGATTTGGACAGGTTGTGCTAGGCACGTAAAAGTCCTTGGATGCTCTTTAGAGTTCTTGCTGGGCAAGACACTCTTTTAAGGTTTTGCTAGACCACATGTAATACATCCTGGAGATCCGGACAGGTTGTGCTAGGCACGTAAAAGTCCTCGGATGCTCTTTAGATTTCTTGCTAAGCAAGACACTCTTTTAAGGTTTTGTGGGGACCACATGTAATAAGTCCTGGAGATCCGGACAGGTTGTGCTAGGCACAAAAAAGTTTTCGGATGCTCTTTAGAGTTCTTGTCGATCATGTTATGCACATAAACGTTCTTGGGACACTCTTTTAAGTTTTTTTGGTGGTGGTCACATGTAATCAGTCCTGGATATCTTGTCAATCCTGCTTAGGCACATAAATGATCCTGGGATGCTCTTTAGAGTTCTTTCTAGTCATGCTATGCACATAAGCGTTCCTCAGACACTCTTTTAAGGTTTTGTGATGGTCACATGTAACAGCTCCTTGGGAGATCTTGTCGGTCGTTCTTAGGTACATAAAGGATCCTGGGATACTCTTTCGAGGTTTTGTTGATGCACATAATTAGTCCTGAGGATTCCACAAGATGGCCCGCTTGCAGAGATGATGAAGACCTACAGGAGGTTAGGCCTACATCCAGCATGAAAAAGGGTTGGCTCTATAGAACTTCCTATGATGAGAAGAATTGAGAGATATCCCAGTGATCGAGATTACGAGGACAGCAGCAGTGACGATGATGCTTCGTGATCCAGTGACGATGATCCAGCTCCAGAATTGAAGACTTGTGGCGATATGTATTGATGACCTGTGTCTAGAGAATACCTTCCTATTTAAGAGGGAGTGTTGATGTATTTGTAACTTTGGAATATATTCTTCTATGTATTACATTTGTACTTTATTATGTTCATGATGGAGATGTATTATCCCTCCAATCAGAAGTGTCGTCATTTGTATTTGTAAGTGTCGCAACTTATATTTGATGGGTTATTAGACCACTAGTGTGGGGTCGGCCCTGTTTGTGTCATGTGAATGGGTTATTAGACTTCCTTAGGAAGTCGGCCCAGTTAGATTTAAAGGAAGGTTAAGTTGTGTATAAATAGAGAGTGAGTGTGTCTCATTCTATTCATTCACTCACTCACTCACTTCGCATTAGTGAGAGAGAGGAGGAGTGTGCAGTAGTGGAGGAGGAGTAGCTGTTGTAGTCATCTATCTCTTGGGTTTGATATTTGTGATCTTTGTATTGGTTCTTATTATATCTCTGAGGAGGTTGCGTGGTTTTTCACCTTCTTGGTTTTCCTCGGTGAAATGTTTTGTGTCTCTTGTCTCTTGTCTCTTATGCTTGATATGTTGTACATGTTGTTCTTTCAGTTAAGATACTAGATCTATTGAATTAAATGATGAAAAACTAACAAATATTTCATGCCATAATTTGCTTTACTCATTGGCATGGGTTAAAAGAGCTGAAGGTGAGGGGAATGGAACAAAATGAGAAAACTTGTAGATTCTAGAGCTATGGTCAGCAGTGCCTAATGTAACAATTCGGCATGTTGACATTCACATATCTCAACATCATTTAGTGTAAAGGTCACCTTTTTGGGTGAACCTGTGTGGGTCATATGGTATACTAACAAGAGGTTAGCAGCAAGTCCAAGAACATACAAGACATTATTGAATGAACCAAATTCCATATTTATGCTTCCTTTACCTTTGCTTGAAGTTTCAAAATTATCACCCAACACAATATTTGGACCACAGGAAGAGTCAAGTGAAGTAAAAACCTCACTTGTAGATACCATGTTCCTTGAAGCTTCGGAATCAATAATGAGTGAGGTAGGCTTGGATGTGCTTTCCATTAGTGCATGCACTCTCTCCTTATCTTCAAAATTTTGTCCTCCATCCTTCCTCCTTGCGCTCTCAGGAAGAGGAATGTTGGCTTTCTCCAGGAGTAGAGCCATTTGATCAATGGTTTTCTTCATGCAGGAGATTTCAGGATGAAAGCCCCTATTGCAATAATTACACTTTTCCTTCTCATTCTTCTTATTTGGATTCTTCTTTGAGTGGTAGGAGTCTTCAGGAAATTTCTGCTTGTCTTTCTTCTCACCGGTGGGCTTCTTGAAATTGCCCTTCTTCTTCCCTTTCGAACCCTTTGAATCTCCAACATTCAGACAGTGGTCTTTTGATGGATTTTTAATGGATCCCATCAAGACTAGCTTGTCTTGTTCTTGTCTAAGAGACTCCATGAATTCTGAGAGTGTGGGGCTCTTCCAGTTTTGAACTGCCTTCCTTGTGGCATGGAAGGTCGAAACAAACACTGAATAATCTGGGCCAAGCTTGGAGAGAATGGCCAAGATTAGTTTCTCATCCTTTTTAACAATTCCACATTGATTCAATTGTAGAACCAATGACTTGAATTTAGAGAAGAAATCCTAGAGGTTATCGAAATTATATGGACTCAATGAAACTAGTTCATTATCTACTTGGTGGCCTCTTAATTCATCAGTACTACTAAACAATTCTTGAAGCTTTAGCCAAACTTCATTGGGAGAGGTAAGACCATCAAGATGGAATAGAAGATCCTTGGATTTATTGAGACACAACAGACCATAGGCTTCATCTCTTTGATTATGCCACTTTGATTTCTCAATTGCTGAGGTTGGCTCAGTCTCAGTTGCCATAGTCACCCTATAAGGGCCTTTGCTCCTCAACATGATCTCCATCTGCGCTTTCCAATCAAAATAATTGAATGGAGTGAGGATTATATGATGTGACTGATCCATGGCAGCTCTGAAATAAGTTTTATATTGATTTGGGTGCGTTCCCGGATGCTCAGTTGCGCTCTCTAGATGATAGAATGCACCCCGTGGATGAATTACTGCGCCCTCCTTGAGACTGGTTGAATCCTGCAAGACAATAGAAGGATACAAGAATAGATTGATAGCTCTGATACCATGTGCAATTTTGTTCAAACCAAGATCTGTTCAATAATTAAACTCTCTCACAATAATTCTCACACAACTAGTCAAGAACACATAAATTTACTCACAATAAATGCACATAACATTACTCTTATGAATAATAATACATCATCCAACCTTATGCAAGTAAATGGTTGTCAATGGGGGCGGCAGGTGCGGGGGGGGGGTAATTTTTTACCCTGGAGGAAATAAATTAGTAGACTTCTCTTGGGGACTCGGCATCAGCACCAACAACCAAGCAGAATGGCTTGCCTTGTACTACTCACTAGAATTAGCAGCCACCCTTAACATGAATCATCTTCAGATTTTTGGGGACTCCAGGCATGTTATTCAAGCTATGAGCAATGGCATCCCCCTCAAGAACGACAAAAATCAGAGAATTCAGAAAATAATTAAGCGTCTTGCTCTCCCAAGGGACACACTCTACTATCATGTGCTAAGGGACCATAATGGTATTGCTGACACATTGGCCAATGATGGAGTCAAGTTAGAAATGGGGCAAGCAACCCTAAACAAAGCTTTAATATACCATTTTTTACCTTAATGGAAATGTGGTCTTGGCATTTTACACTTTGGGAAAACCTTAGGCTTAATAGCCCTGATCTTAGTGGCGAATTTGGTTATAGTCCTCACCCTCTCCACCGCCATATCATGGCTCGGAAAGCTCACGTCACTCCACGTGCTCTCCTCGTGGTGAGCACAGTTCCCACGCCTGAGCATTTAACATCCCAGGCGATAGTAGGTGTTATTATGTTCAAGATGGATGGCCCTTCATCCCCACCTCTCGGTCAGGCTCTGCGAAATCTCTGCCTCTCTCAGGAACCCACAGTGTTGTTAGAAGGCAACCCTCTCCCGGCTCTGCGAAATCTCTGCCTCTCTCAGGAACCCACAATGCTGTTAGAAGGTAACCCTCTCCCGGTTGGTAGCGAAATGGATGGCGTCAGGCAGGTGATATCCACTCTGAGTCGACTCACCTCCGACATTAAGGTTTACCTGTCGAGAACTTATGCAGTAGTTTGTAATACAGAAAACAAAATCGATGAACTTGTTATGGAAGATAAATACATTCATTCCAGGCTATCCTGCTTGGAATCACGCATGGAGGATATTGATAGGAACATAATTGAATTAATGGGGAAGGTTGACAGTGTTAAAACAGACATCTCTGCTTTTGTATACAAAACACAATGCAGCTGCATTCAGGAGGCCCCAACAGTAAATATGGAAATGGCAGAGGCGGCTTCAGTTTACCAGCAGAACTACGGATAATGGCAGTCTCTTGTTTGCAGGTTCTCTCAGCTGTTTATTTTGAATGTTTTTTTGCCTTAAAATATGTAATCAGTTTGTGAGGGTTTACCCCACCAGTAAATTTAGAGTTTTTAGGAATTCTGAAAGTGTAGAACTCCAGGGGACAAACAATATAAGTCTCTGCAATTTTCCCTCTTTTGATGCAGAGAGCTGGATTTTGATTCTGTACTGAATGGTTGTGCACAGCCTTTGTTAATATAATCCTTTCACCTGTTTCTGTTTTAAAAAAAAAGTAAATGGTTGTCAATATATAAATTTACATCAGATATTCGAATGCATAAGGATTCCATTTGAATCCTCACAAAAGAAGACTTACTAAATTGATGCAAAACCCCCCTAGGTGGCAAGTGTGTTCTCCAAGTCACACCAAAGGCTCACGAATTTCTGATTTAGTGATTAGATAGTGATGTGTGATGAAAAAACATTCTAAATCCCAATAATGGAAGGAAGAAACATCAATGAGTGAAAGTGGTCCAAAAAACACTTTCCCTAATCAACTAGCTTTTCACCTTTCACCCAAAAGCAGTAATGTGCCTTTCTCACCAGAATCTTATCCAGAATCACCAGAAATGAGCCCAAGTGACTTAGGAAACTTTTGTTCCACACCAAGAAGGCTTGTGGTCCCCCCAAAGATACCTTGTGGTCCACACAATGACTCATATGCCAACTATCTAATTTAATACTTAGGAATTAATCATAAAATGATTAATTAATGCTACTAAGGTATTAAATGACATAGATGTGGGATTTAAATATTCCAACACTCTTCTTGTCATTTCTCCTTTCTTCCTTAGGGTTTCAACCTCATGAAGGATAAGTTTTTAGTTTCATGGAGGAACATCCATGAGGAAAGTAATGGACTCTCCCTTCACTTCTCCCACTTCCCTCCTATTTTATTTGTTTTTTCCTTTATTGATTTGTTTGTTGTGGGTTTAGGATTTCAATATGGATAGAGGTTAAAGTTTAATGGGAAAACCCCCTTGACAAAAGTAATGGCTTCTCCATTACCTTCTCACGGTTCCTTCCTCTTTTACTTTTATTTTACTTTATTGATTTGTTAATGTTTATTGTTCTTTTGTTCTTGTAAGTTTATGGTTTCATGCATGAAGGCTAGGGTTTCACGGAGGAACCTCAGACCTGCATGAGGAAGGTAATGGTTTCTCCCTTCCATTCTCCTTCTTCATTTCTCTTTGTAGTAGAGTTGCATGAGGAAGGTAATTTTCTATTGCAATTTTATCATATATTATTGGTCAAAATGACATGTGAACAAACCATATTCTTTGGGAGTAGGATATCATTCATCCAAAGTGGCCTAGATTTCCTTGTTTTCAAGTGAAATTTCAAGTGACAAATCTGGAAGAAAATTGACTGCCAGATATAATATGATGGATCGAAGTACTAGGGACAATTTTTCCATGCCCCCAATGGTTTCGAGGATCTCTAAATTGAACTTGAACCTTGGAAATTCCACAAACAACCTGTAACTATGCCACATGTAGATTATTTACTTGTCTGGATTCTAATGAAAGTGAAATTTTAAAGGCCATTTTGGATGAAGGATATCATACTCGAAGATGTGAGCTTGTATGAATAAGGAATTGTATGTGCAATGAATTTAAGGAAAAGTTCTTCATTGTTGGTTATATTGACAGATTATTTTTCAATGTTGTCCCTTGGAATGTGTGCGGTGTTATATTTGGTAACCTTTTTCTTTGATATTTAGATGTTATATATTGAAGGCGCTTAACCAATACATGCTTGCAAAATATAGCTAAGCTTACTCATTGACAATGCAAAAAGATCCAACACCTCTAACGCTTGGTTTACTTGTAAAATATAAAGTTTAAATGTAGAGGTTGAATAAAGCTTAAATGGCAGTCCACTTTGTTAGTATTGTGATGTTAAGAAGAGGAAATAATGATAATTTCCAACTAAGTGCATAGGAATTATGAAGCATCGATGCCATAGAGCATGACATTTATGTGTTACTCTAAGTTTTTTGTAGAGCCTTAAAGAATGCATAGTTGAGAACCCCAATGATTTACAAGGTGGGGTTATTACCCAAATTAGGTCAATCATGCACATGACCTCTTTATTTAAAATTGAATAAATCAAGAGGAAGACTCAAGGTTTGCTTGAAAAGGGCCATATTCAACCTAGTTTATTGCCAAATGAATTAGTGATTGTTCTACTTGTGAAGAAGGATGGCACATGGAAAATGTGTAAATTATTGACTTTTGAATGCAATCGCAATCGAGAATATGTTATATTTTTTATACTGGGAGGGTGAAAGTTGAAAAAGACTCTTTAGTTTTCCCTACATATGTCGATGTTAGACTTTAATTACAAAATATTTGTAACACCACTCATTACTTGTTGACTCATTACAACTAAGGAGATTTGGGAAAGTGTCGCTCCAATCATTTTTGTCATAAAAACAAAAATGTTAATGCAAATCGATCAATTCCTTATAAAAAATTTTCATAAAATTCGTCAAATTAGAATTGGTCTAAATAACTAGTAAGCATATAAACATACACACATATATGTGTGTGTATGTGTGTTGTGGTTATATATATATGTGTGTGTGTGTGTGTCATTACTAATATCATTCCTTACATTACTAATATCATTCCTTATATATATATATATATATAACCAACATCATTTAAAAAATAACAATTTAAACCAAAAATAAGGGATGACATTAGTACATATTTTAAAGATTAATTTAATCTTAATACTATTAGCATCACTCTTACTTTGGAAGTTGATTTTAAATTGTAATCTTCACAAAAACACACTACTAAAATATCATTTTTTTATTCACAATCATTACAACTTGTCTAAAACCATGGTTTCAAACAAATTTTGATTGTAATTCCAAACTAAAAAAATAGAAAATAAAGTACATTGCGATTGTTGGTTTTATATATATATCTATATATACATAACCAACATAATTTAAAAAATAATAATTTAAAACAAAAATAAGGAATGACATTAGTAGTGACATTTTTTAAAGATTAATTTAATCTTAATACTATTAACATCACTCTTACTTTGAAAGTTGATTTTAAAATTGTAATCTTCACAAAAACAGATTACTAAAATACCAATTTTTTTATTCGCAATTATCACACCCTGTATAAAACCATGGTTTTAAACAAATTGTGATTGTAATTGCAAATTACAAAAGTAAAATAAAGTACATTGCGTTTAATTCTAAATTCCACAAACAACCTGTAACTATGCCAAATGTAGATTATTTACTTGACTGGATTCTAATGAAAGTGAAATTTTAAACCTTGGAAATTCCACAAACAAGTACCTGTAACTATACCAAATGTAGATTATTTACTTGACTGGATTCTAATGAAAGTGAAATTTTAAAGGCCATTTTGGATAAGAATATCATACTCGAAGATGTGAGCTTGTACGAAAAAGGAATTGTATGTGCAATGAATTTAAGGAAAAGTTCTCTGTTGTTGGTTATATTGACAAATTAATTTTCAATGTTGTCCCTTGGAATGTGTGCGGTGTTATATTTGGTAACCTTTTTCTTGAGATTTAGATGTTATATATTGAAGGCACTTAACCAATACATGCTTGCAAAATATAGCTAAGCTTACTCATTGAAAATGAAAAAAGATCCAACACCTCTAACGCTTGGTTTACTCAAGTAAAATATAGAGTTTAAATGTAGAGGTTGATTGAAGCCTAATGGCAGTCCACTTTGTGATCTTAAGAAGAGGAAATAATGACAATTTCCAACTAGGTGCATAGGAATTATGAAGCATCAGTGCACATAGAGCATGACATTTATGTGTTACTCTAAGTTTTTAGTAGAGCATTAAAGAATGGATAGTTGAGAATTCCAATGATTTACAAGGAGGTGTTATTCCCCAAATTAGGGGATGCACATGACCTCTTTATTTAAAAATGAATAAATCAAGAGGAAGACTCAAGGTTTGCTTGAAAAGGGCCATATTCAACCTAGTTTGTTGCTAGATGAATTAGTGATTGTTCTACTTGTGAAGAAGGATGACACATGGAAAATGTGTAAATTATTGACTTTTGAATGCAATCACAATCGAGAATATGTTATATTTTTTATACTAGGAGGGTGAAAGATGAAAAAGACTCTTTAGATTGCCCTACATATGTCGATGTTAGACTTTAATTACAAAATATTTGTAACACCACTCATTACTTGTTGACTTATTACAACTAAGGAGATTTGTGAAAGTGTCGCTCCAATCATTTTTGTCATAAAAACAAAAATGTTAATGCAAATCGATCAATTCCTTATAAGTTTTTTTCATAAAATTCGATAAATTATTAATGCAAATCGATCAATTCCTTATAAATTTTTTTCATAAAATTCGATAAATTAGAATTGATCTAAATAATTAATAAGTATATATATATACACATATATGTGTGTGTATGTGTGTTGTGGTTATATATATATATCATTACTAATATCATTCCTTATATATATATATAACCAACATAATTTAAACCAAAATTAAGAGATGACATTAGTAGTGACATCTTTTAAAGATTAATTTAATCTTAATATTATTAGCATCACTCTTACTTTGAAAGTTGATTTTAAAATTATAATCTTCACAAAAACAGACTACTAAAATACCAGTTTTTTATTCACAATGATCACAACCGCTATAAAACCATGGTTTCAAACAAATTATAATTATAATTCCAAACTGATAGTACACCCAGATTGATAGTTTCATTATCCCATTCATCCGAGTCACACAAAATAATGAACGGACCGTACGAGTGACGTGGCGAGTAAATGTTTTTAAAAATAAAAGGAAGGCCGTCCATCACTCGCGAGTCGCTCGTATTCCCTTCCCGAATCATGCGCCCAGCAAGTTGCAACGGACGGCATTTCAGTACTCAGTACAAAAGATGCCTCGCGCGTGGCGGGAAAAAAATAAAAAGTTTGCGTCTGTGTCCAGTGTCCGGCTGTTACTGTTACATATAATGCTAATGCTCTGCATGCAGACATGTGACGAAAGCTCCATCATTTGGGGACAGCCGCCGTTGCTGTCTCCCATCTTCCCGCTATATTCCTCGTCTCCACCAAATCATTTTCGCATTATTTTAATTTCCACTTGCCATCAACATTTTAAATCAAATAAAATCTAAACACTTTTAAAATGATATTTCATGCATGGTACTCTTTATCACAAGGATATACTCAAATCACATTAGAATAAATAGGCTGTCTCTCATTGGTATTGGATGATACATCTACCCACCCATCTTTCTCCAAAAGATGTGATATTTATTTGATTAATAATAAAACTAAACTATACTATGATTCACTTCATCTCTAATGTGATTTACAGCTAGAAATTAGGAGAATATAATTTAGGAATATGACATAAATTATAACACGTCAATTTCAGTGCCCACCCCTATGTTGGGTTTATGCCATAGATTTCTAATCAAACAATGATCTACTCTAAGCCTAGAACCATATTCTTTCACCTAATATTCCAATAAATATAAATATATTTGTATTTATTCACTCTTGGTGTCCCCCATCGGGCACCATCGTTCTAGATCAATTCCAAAAAGACGGTGTTGTCAACATCAAATACTTTGATGGATTATAAATCAAATTGTGAAAGGATCTACAGCCACACCATGTATCTTTTATTTTTATTTATTTTTTATACTTTGAGGCACCCACATATAGGACAAAAATACGCCTTAAAAGTCTTAATCCAACCCCACCTCAAACTTCATATAAAGAAAGTTATTTCTTTATTCCCGGGATTTGATTTTCATGTGTGAGACAGTTTGATGCCACCATACGATAGTGGGCAAACTCAATTCATTCTATGTATATATTAATATTACTTTGTTTTAATAAAAACGGTGCATTGCATCTCAATAAAGGAGACCAAACCAACACAATAATGAGATCTTATTTAGTGTTTGTTTTTTAAGTTATATGTTTCCTAAAGTTCATCTTTAAAATTGTGTGAAAAAGACTCCATATTCCCCTCCTCTCTTCCCTGCTACTTATTAAATATTCCCACATTTCTCAACCATATGATACATTCTCCACTCGAAATTATTATGTATTAAAACAATGTTATTTTAAGAATGTTATAATTTATTTTTAAATTTAATGGAAACTTTATTGAAATACGTCCCTATCAGTTTCGTGTCTAATCTTTGAAATTTATTTATTATAAAATATATATTAAACAAATAATATAAATCATACATAAACCAAATGCCACAATATGCCATTTATTATGCTTAATTATTTTTAATCATAAGAATGAAAAATAATGTTGCGCCAACAAATATTTAAGATAAGATAATATGTATTTCTGTTCAATCATAGTTTCACAAGCAATATTATATTACATTCGAGGTATAATGGGATATTATTTCCATTAATTCCTCCATCCATCTTAGGAATCTTCATGCAAATGGCGTATGAGGAAAGGAAAAACACATGTCTCATAAAGAGAAGTGAGATTTTGATAATCTTGATATTATAAAAAATTATTTAATAAAAAAATCAGCATAAAATGTTATGGTGAAAAAATATAACAAAGATATGTATAAAAGTTTGGAAGTAAAAGTTATAAAATAAATAATGTGTATTTGAATTAATTATTTTTATTAAAGTATATAGTAAGATGTATTTTATATATAATAAAAAAATTAACATAAAATGTTATAGTGAAAAAATAGAACAAAGATATGTATAAAAATTATAAAATAATTAATGTGCATTTAAATTAATTATTTTTATTAGAGTATATAGTAAGATGTAATTTATGAAGTTCATTGAATTGGTTATCGATAATGTTAGGGGCATTTTTCTAATTTCATACTATAAGACATTTGGTTCCAGCATGAATATAGGGAAGTATTTTTATGAGGTTTTTTTTGGAAAAAAAAAAGATAAGAAAAAAAATCAAATAAACTTTCTTGGATTTACTTTATGAGTTAGTGGTACTGCTTATACGATTCATATATCAATGGAGAGTGACATATTTAATATGGCAATTCAAAGATGCATATAGCTAACAACTAATGAGTTGTCTAGTGTGTGTAATTCTTTTTCAAATTTGGTTCAATTCAAAGATGTATATAGCTAACAACCAATGCTTTGTCTAATGTGTAATAATGTGTAGTGTGTGTAATTCTTGTTGACAATTTTGTTCATAGTTTTGGACATTTTCAATAAAACTAATTTGGTTATTGGAAATCTTTGATATTGGCATGGTAGTTATTGATACTGACATTTAACAAATTTTAATTAGTAACTATCTTTACCCTTACCACCCACTCCTCGCTGAGAAGATGTGCATTTGTAACCCACCACCATCCACCCTTTCAAGGGTGAAGGTGTGCACATTAGTCACTACTACAATACAACATTTTGGCATCATTCAATTTGCATCTTAGTTTATGCACATTAACCTTCTTGCATCATTTTTTTCATCTCCCTGTGTCTGTTTTATGCATTTTGTGTCTCTATTGTGTCTATAGTATATATATTTTTACATCCTCTTGCATCCAAATTTTTGTCCATTTTCAATCATTAAGCTCATTGTGGAGCTATGCAACACTATGGTATGTTATAGACCCTATAAAATTCTCTTTCCCCTCTCCTCGACTATCTCTTTAACTGTGTTGGTTCTTGCTTTGCTCTAGAACATACAATCACTAAAATAGGAGTTAAACCCTTTTCCCTCCTCCTAACTAGGATTTTAACACTTTTCCTTTTCCTTTTGCGTTAGCATTTTAGATCCTCTAATGTTTTTAGAAGCCTCTAGACGATTTTGATACATTACTAACTCCACATGTGTGAATCATGGTGCATTAACATCATTTCCTTATGGACTTGTAGGGAATAATTGGACAGTTACCTTATTAGGGGCATAACTTTTACATATGGACTATGTTTGCTAAAAACAAACCACTATTTGAAACATATTGAATTGAAGAATTAAATGATGATCTCCAAGACATTTTTAACTAAGATAAAAGACCGCTAAATTCCACTTATTTGATCCTTGACTCGACAATCTTCAATTCTGGTATGTCAATGTGATTGCCATGTTTTAACCCAAACCAACCCTTCTAGGGACATAACTATATCTTCCCCATTATATAGAATCAATACATTTATGTAGTAACTATATAGATCTATTTTGTATCATCCCTTTTAATCTCCAAAATATTTAGTTTTGAAGGAGACGATGAAACATTTTCTCGACTTTCTCCATAGAGTACCATTTGGCCTTGGTTAGTATTTGTCCCTTCAATCCCACCTACCAAATATTTTGTTAAGCCATTCTATTCATTATGATATTCTTCTATAGAATAATATCCTCTAGTAATTATGTGCATGCATCTAGATCTAAATCTTGACTGAAAGGTAAGACTTATCCCTCTTAATCCTCATTGCTCATTGATAGCTCATAGATTTTCAAGTTCTTTATAGTGACTATTATATAAATGACAATATTGTTGTTGTAAATGTAACTTCGGAAGATATTCATTTGTATTTTATATTGATATTATTATTGTATTTTACTTGTACCTCCGACGATGTTGGAGAGAACTTCCGCAGCATTTAGGAAGCTGCTAATTTTGGGAAGGATAACTAATTTTGGAGAGAAAGTACCAATTTTGGCGGTAAGACAAAGATATCGCCGTAGCACAAATTCCGGCGGGAATCACGGCGATAGGTACAGAAAAGTCAAGCATGTGGTACAAAGAAGAGGCCGAAGGGAGAGCTCAACCACCGCAATAAAGGCGCCGGAGATGAAGAGAGGGTTCAGCTACCCTCATTAAAGAAGAAGGACCACAGTCAGCGTTGCTTGAACCAAGAAGAAGCGACGGGCCGATGCATTAAAGACTAAGGACTGCAGGAAGCGGCGACGAGACAGAAGGCGGCCATGGAAGTACAGCCAGTTGACTGTAAGTGGTTAGGGTTGAGTCACTGTTGGGATAAGGCCCACAGTTTTGTAACTGCGATGAGACCTTCGGGCCATCTATATATAGTAGTCTTTTTATAGGATAAGGGGTTGGCCACATAGCGATAGAGATATCAGGTAGATGCTAGTCAAGTCTTTTGTGGTTGCAAGCCTGAACATCCCTGAGAAGACAAGGGCCGACCTGTTGAGAGAGTGCAATCCGCAGGGATTGCGAGAGGAAGAGAGTGCACTGTAAAGGCAAGAAGAGAAAAGAGGTCTATAGAGAAGGGCTCCCACTGAGGTGGAGTTTCCCAGAAGACCCCTGTTGTAAAGAGTGGAACGGAGCTGTGTTTATTCCCCAGAGTTGTAAGCAAGAACCGCAGTTCCCCTGGGCGTAGTCTTTGCCCTGGGAGCATCAATGTGCTTATCTAAGTAGCACTATTGTAATTGTGTAGCCATTGTTCTCATTCACGTGTTTGTGCTATATATATGAATGCTTCAATCTGTTATAAGTAATGTACATGGTCGTCAGTTAACTTCTGAATGATGTATAACAATTGCGATAATCATAGCTAACCGCTTTGCGAACTAGATAATTGTTAAACAGAGGTTAATGTGCGAGTAAGAACTGAATATGAGGCATGAATGGTTTATTTAGACATTGCGCAAAGTAATGTTCTACCTAGTTACGTGTTGCGAGATATCAAGGGTCGAGTTCATTAGTGAGGGTTAGGCTTGTAGGCTGAATGTTGTTGCTAACTGCAGTACCAGGATAAGGCTAGCTAAGACCACCTATTAACCCAGGAAGCGGTCAAAGTTCGCTTGCCGCAGGAACTAGAATGGGAAGATATCGCACCTACGATATCTTGGGTATCGCTAGACGGTTTCACATAGGGAAAGACTTATCGCATTCCCTGCGTACCGCGATAAGACAGAGGCGTAGCCGGAGTAATGGAATGAGATAGACAGCTTCTGTGAAAGGGGTTAAGGAGGGTTTAACCACCCTGGATGCCTCGGAACTTGGCTGAGGACACTTGAGTCTTCTGCCTCCCATTAGAATCACTTCGGGTGAGACTTCAGGTTGCTTCTGCGACCTGTTGCCGAAAGGGCCAGTGAGCTAAGGGTTCTGTTGGTCTAAAAGGTTACCGCCAGCCCGGGTCTGTCCAGAGAGAAAGGATTAAAGATCAACAAATGGTTCCGTTGCTGGTTTGAACACATTGAGCTGATGTTCTGTTGGCATCCTACCAAGCAAGAACTTAACCAGTGGGTTGAGTCAAAAGAAAGAGAGTTTGCTGCAAAAGAAAACAAGAATCCTAGACTGAGCACTGAGGCTTGGCTACAGAAGCACATTTTTACAGATCTCCACGAGATATTCCTCGTAACTTATGCTATTGAGTTATATGGTTGGTTATCAAAGCTTGTTGGCAACAGCGGTGTCAAGAAGAATCGAGAAGTTGTCTGGACAGCAGAGCTGATTCAGACCTTGAAAGGTGTCGATAACCCCATCTCACGCGCAGTAGACTTCTGGCTTACGAGTCTGCTGGAAGGCTTCATCACAGAGTTCGCGGTTGATCAGAGAAAGAGTTTCAGCGCAGCAGAACGGTACTTCTTCAAGGGTTATCGCGGTAAGTACCTAAATTCTCTAAGTCTGTCCATTAAGCAATTACTATATGAAAAAGGAGTACTGGATATACTCTCAGATGAATAGTAGCATGATATTGTAATGTCAGTAGACTCTGAAAGTGATTACGAGTATCTTGGACATACACGTAGTGGTAAAAGATATAGAGTCAACGATTCATCTTCTTCTGAAGAAGACAGCACAGATCACCCGAGACAGCAGAGTCAGAACCCTAGGACTCCTCAAAAGCCAGTCGGAACTCAGAATAATCCCGCAGGAACCCCGTCCAGTAGCTCTTATACAGCGAATACTACCGCTACACCCTCCACATCTACACAGCCGAGTGGTAGTCATACAGCAAACCAGAACCCACCATCTAGAAACAGAATGGGAGATGATATGAAGCTACCAACATTCAAAGGTACAGGGTCGGAGGACCCTGAGCAACACTGGTTCTTATGCGAAGCCATATGGACCATTAAGCAAATACAAGATGATAATATCAAGCTTGTCCAGCTGGCCACCACATTTAGAGAAAGAGCATTAACTTGGTATATGAAGTATACCACTGGCCATAACAGAACGCTTGCACAGGTTAGAACTGCTATGATTAAAGAGTTTAAAAAACCTAAATCCGAGTCACAATGCATAGCAGAACTTAAAGATATTAAACAATTGCCTACGGAGACGGTTTGGGATTTTGACCAGAGATTCAAGACCCTCATTGATCAGGTAAGCTTTGAGCTTGCGCCTCAACAGCATAAAGAATGGTTTATCGCAGCAATATTACCACACATCAGACTTCCGCTAATGCAACAGAAATTAAATACACAAGATGAAGCATTAGAAATGGCAATGAAACTAGAGGCTTCACCTCTAGCAGAAACTAGCACCGGTATCACTAATCTGCAAAATCAGCTAGCTAACCTCACCTTACAGCTGCATGAAATTAAGAAAGGAAAGGAGGTTGCGCACGAAATTTGGTGTACTAAGTGTAAAGCGCAGGGACACAGTAAGGATAACTGCCCTGTCTTTGCTGACTATATCGCTAGTGGAGCTCCTAACCCGTTGATGCAGAACCAGGGGCCATGGTGCGAGATTTGTAGAACCAGAGGACACAGTCCTCAGGAATGCCCTCTCCTTCAGAAATATGTGCAAACACCAAAGAACCTATATTGCAACTTCTGTAAATCTGTGGGACATGACGAAAACAATTGTAGAGCTTATGAGTTAATGATAGAAAGGAAGCACGACCTCTACAGAGTTCAGTCAGAAGCATCCGGACCAGCAGTACGTGCACAAACTGATCCGAATCAGGGAGGCCGTGGAGGAAATTTCAGAGGCCGAGGACGCGGAGGAGGCTATGAATCTGGCCGTGGCCGTGGAACTATCACCTGTTATAACTGTGGAGGCACAGGACATTACGCTAGGGACTGTCAGAACCCTACTACAACGTGCAAGTATTGTAAATCTTATGACCACACAATAGAGGAATGTCCCATACTGATAGCTAAGATCAAGGACGCCAAGCCAGCAACCAATCAGACTATCCAGTTTATCGCTGCTGAGCAGAACGAAACCGAACCACGGGTCAATATTGTAACTCGCAGTGGTCTATCCACAAGCAACATATCGCAGGACGTGGAAAAAACGACAGGAACGCAGTGGGTGCGCAAAGCTCCAGGAAAACCTATCCCACTTGATCTACAGAAGAATAAGGAGGCATTTCAACAAACTAAGACTTCCTTTGCTGAACAGACACCGCCCAGATCACTATTATTACCATCTCAGGGTATACCACGGAAACCACCGCAGGATGTTAGTACTACGCAGATACCACAGGCTAGCACATCTGGAAGATGTGACGAAGAGGAATTGACCGGGAGTGTACAGTCCTTCTTGCAGAGTTGTTTGAAACTTCTAAGAAATGGGAAAGCTGTAGAGGAACTTCAGAAAGTTATTGACCAATGTCAACAGAGCCCTTCTGTGAGCAATACACAGCGCACCATTCACCATATAATGGGCCATACAAGGACAGGAAGAGAGATGAGGCTCACAGCGCAGATCGGACTATTTGAAATGGATGAGGTTATCCTAGACTTAGGTTCAGAAGTAAATGTCTTGACTAAACAGACATGGGAACAGATGGGAAGTCCAAAACTAAGCAGATCCCCTATCCATCTCAGACTAGCTAATCAGCAGAGAATATCACCGATGGGTCGCCTATCGCATGTCCCAGTGGACATCGATGGAGTTCACACATATGCCGATTTTGAGATCATAGAAATTATTGGTGACACCAAACCCTATCCAGCTCTATTAGGTATTGATTGGGCTTTTGATAACAAGGCTGTTATCAACTTAAAGAAAAGGCAGATGACATTTGAAGATGCTCAAGTCCGGGTCATCGCACCATTAGACCCTTTACAGGGTCCTCGCTACATTGAGCCAATCAAAGCAGAAGAGGAGGTGCATAACATGGAAAATTTGTACCAAATGACTTCTAATCAGACAGATTACATTGATCCTACAGCTGATGGACATATCAGCTGGAGATGTGATAGTTCATGCACATCAGATTCAGATGTTGGCTTAGAGAATTGGCAAAATAGACTCCACGAAGTTTCTATCCGCAGATGCGCATTCATGACTAAATCACTGCGATGGATTGGGACAGAAAACAGGTATATTCCAACTTTTGATGGACTAGCAGACGTCAATGATTTTTTGCAGCAGTTTGAACAAGAGATTCCTCAAGAGCAGAGGATGGAGGTTTTTGACCTTGCAGTTCGAGCCACACCTGCAAGATGGTGGTACACACACAAGGAACATATCGCATCATGGTATGATTGTAAGAGATTGATGCGCATTAGATTCTCTAAAGAAAGAGACTGTACACAGCGGAAATACACAGGGGAGAGTGATCCCAGAGCACACATTAGGAACTGTGAACAGAGTTGGCTAGAAATTCCAGCAGAAGAATGGGTTCATTTGTTTATCCACACACTGGATACAGTTCCACGGAACTGGTATACAGAAACAGAGCTAAGAAAAGGAACTATCTCATGGCCTATTATGATTGAAAACTTTTTGGTCACGTTCAGTTTTGAATCTGAGCATCCAAGCATTGATCGGGCCTTGAAGATCATAAAGACTAAAATATTTGAGGATTGCCCATTACCAGCGGATTCGCAACCCGAGTGGGCTATCCAGATGGAACATGCACTAGAATGTTACAACTGCGCACAAGACTCAAGCGATGAGGATGAAGATCCTCGCAGTATCAATATCGCAGAAACAGAAGGTACACGTGAAGTTGAAGGCCCGCACTTAGAAATCCCAGCTGTAACAGAACCAATCAAGATTAGAAAGAGCAATATTGGCACAGAAACAGACCCTAAGTTTGCCTCTATTGGAGATTATTGGGATGATGAGACAATTGGCCAAATCACAGACCTATTACATGAGTATCAGGACCTATTTCCTACCAACTTTACAGAAATGAAGGGAATAGTGGGTGACCTCGGAGTCATGAGAATACCGCTTAAGAAGGACGCTAAGCCGGTTAAGCAACGCCCATACAGGTTGAATCCGCGGTATAAAGCAAAAGTAAAAGATGAAATAGATAAGATGCTAGCAGCAGGCATCATTGAACCTGTTGAAGAAAGTGAGTGGGTTAGTCCCATGGTAGTACAAGAAAAGAAAACAAAAGGAGACATCAGGATCTGTGTCGACTTGCGCAAACTGAATGATGCATCGCTGCATGACCCATTTCCGACAACATTCACTGATGAAGTCTTAGACAATGTTGGAGGACAAGAAATCTATTCATTTACTGATGGCTTTTCAGGCTATCACCAGATAAGAATCCATCCAGACGACAGGCACAAGACCACATTTGCGACAGAATGGGGCTCCTTTCAGTATACGGTAATGCCCTTTGGTCTTAAGAATGCCCCAGCAATTTTTTCTAGAGTAGTTGTTGCTGTCTTTAAGGAATACATCCATCAATTTCTAGAAGTTTATTTTGATGATTGGACTGTATTTGGACTAGTCAAGAAGCACATAGGAAACCTGCGATTAATGTTTGAAAAATGTAGACAGCACCAGATTTCCCTTAACTTAAAAAAATGTATATTTTGTGCGCCTTTTGGTACGTTGTTGGGTCACATTGTGTGCAGACAAGGCTTGATGGTAGATCCTGCGAAGATCGCCATCATTGTCAATTTACCAGCACCTAACTCAGTAAAGCAGCTGAGAACTACACTTGGTCATACTGGGTATTACAGAAAGTTTATCAAACGTTATGCCAAGATTACCGCACCAATGGAGAAATTATTGAAGAAGGATATCAAATTTCAGTGGAATGAGGAATGTCAGAAGAGTCTTGACGCTCTAAAAGAAAAAATGGTTACAGCACCTATTCTGGTATTTCCAGATTGGAACAAGCCTTTTCACGTTCATGTGGATGCATCTGGCATCGCACTGGGCATTGTTCTCACGCAACCAGGCGAAGGGGGTATTGACCACCCTATCGCATATTCGAGCAGGAGACTATCGACAGCTGAGAAGAATTACACCACCACAGAGAGAGAAGGGTTAGCAATGGTGTATGCCTTACAGAAATTTCGGCACTATTTATTGGGTGCCCCGTTCAAGATGTTCACCGACCATTCTGCATTAAAGTACTTGGTCAATAAGCCAGTGTTAGGGGGAAGAATATGCAGATGGCTATTGTTGTTCCAGGAATATGATTTCGAAATCATTGTTAAGCCGGGAAGACTAAATGCAGGACCTGATCACCTGTCAAGGCTAGACTCAGGTGAAGAACCAAGTAATTTAGAGGACAACTTGCCTGATGCGCAATTGTTCTCCATTCAGGTCACAGATGAATATTATGGAGACATAATTCAATTCCTTACTACAGGGTGGGCACCACCTGAGTTTACCAAGCAACAAAAGAAACAATTAGTGGTGAAAGCAGCAGACTTCACCCTGATTGCGGGACACCTATATAAGTTAGGACCAGATGAAATCTTGCGCAGATGCGTTATGCCCCACGAGAAACAGACCATTCTTAAGGAAGCACATTCAGGCATCGCAGGAGGCCATTTCGCAGGGAAGCCGACCGCTCAGAAGATCCTAGCAGCCGGACTATGGTGGCCTACATTACATAAAGACAGTAAAGAGTTTTGCAGATCATGCGATATCTGCCAAAGGACAGGAAAGCCCTCCAGAAGAGATGAAATGCCGTTGCGACCACAGATAACGCTACGCGCATTCGATAAGTGGGCCATAGACTTCGTGGGTCCTATTAACCCCCCAGGAAAACGAACTGGTGCGAGATATATTATTACAGCAACAGAATACCTCACCAGGTGGGCTGAGGCAAAAGCAGTCAGGAATTGTGATGCTGCTACAGCAGCACAATTTATTTTTGAAAACATCATCACTAGATTTGGATGCCCAGTGACTTTGATGAGTGATCAAGGCACACATTTTTTGAATAGCACCATAGAAGCCTTGACAGAGGAATTTGAAATACAGCACCATAAGAGTACACCTTACCACCCTCAAGCTAATGGTACGGTGGAGGCCTTCAATAAGATATTAGAACAGGCTCTTACAAAGATTTGTAACAGTCAAAGGGATGATTGGGACCTCAGAGTTAATGCTGTATTATGGGCTTACAGGACCACGTGTAAGAAACTAACAGGGCACACACCTTTCAGCCTGGTATATGGACAAGAGGCTGTTATGCCTATGGAATACATCTTACCCAATCTAAGGATTGCTCAGCTTACAGAGATGGCTGATTCTGATACTTTAGAGGAGATATTGGCACAGCTGCTCAATCTGGAGGAAGACAGATTTATCGCAGGATTCCATCAAAAAGTGCAGAAAGCACGAGAAAAAGCTTGGCATGATAGGCATATCAAGAACAAAACCTTTCAGCTTGGAGACTTGGTACTCCTTTATGACAGTAAGTTTATAAAGTTCCCTGGAAAATTCAAAACTCATTGGTTAGGACCATATCAAATCCAGCAAATAACAGATGGAGGTGCTATACAGCTTTGTACTATGAGTGGGGAGTTTCTTCCTACCCTGATCAATGGCAGTCGGCTTAAGCTGTATCGCGAAGGCCATGCCACCTCCTAGCCCTAGCCCAGGAAGGAAGCAAATGGTGCAGATGCTCAGTGTAGTTGAAATGAAGCATCGCACCCTAAGGAGTCTACACCGGGAAATGCTTCAGATAAGAATTCGCAGCCAGTTTTCCTGGTGGTTGCGATAATTTTGATAAGAGGCGAGTTTTTGGCACTTTCCATTTCCAGACGATGCGATATTTTATCGCAGAGGACAGAAAACAGATTGATGCGATATCGAGAGCTGAAGAAGAGTACAAGGGCTTGAGTGCTCTTGCGAAGATAAGAAAGAAAGGAGAAATCACACAAATTCAGCAGCAGGTGCAGAAATACAGAGAACAGCAGATCAACCTGGCTAACGAAGTTAGCCCGCATGAAAGCAAAATCGCACATCTGGTTGATGAACTGGAGCAAAAGGTGAAAAGCTTCACCTCAAGTAAAGGAGTCATTGAGGGCACAGAGGACTCCTTGGTAACCGCTGAGCTGCTCAGCGCAGCGCAGGAAGAAGTAACACACATGGATGAAAGTATTAAAGCGCTTAAGGCACAATTCGCAGCAATCTCACGAGCAGCAAAGGATAAGCTTAGGCAGATGAATCAGGCTGTTGTTGCAAGTGGCTCGGGGACGAGCCACAAGTAAGTGTTAGGGGAGTTGTTGGAGAGAACTTCCGCAGCATTTAGGAAGCTGCTAATTTTGGGAAGGATAACTAATTTTGGAGAGAAAGTACCAATTTTGGCGGTAAGACAAAGATATCGCCGTAGCACAAATTCCGGCGGGAATCACGGCGATAGGTACAGAAAAGTCAAGCATGTGGTACAAAGAAGAGGCCGAAGGGAGAGCTCAACCACCGCAATAAAGGCGCCGGAGATGAAGAGAGGGTTCAGCTACCCTCATTAAAGAAGAAGGACCACAGTCAGCGTTGCTTGAACCAAGAAGAAGCGACGGGCCGATGCATTAAAGACTAAGGACTGCAGGAAGCGGCGACGAGACAGAAGGCGGCCATGGAAGTACAGCCAGTTGACTGTAAGTGGTTAGGGTTGAGTCACTGTTGGGATAAGGCCCACAGTTTTGTAACTGCGATGAGACCTTCGGGCCATCTATATATAGTAGTCTTTTTATAGGATAAGGGGTTGGCCACATAGCGATAGAGATATCAGGTAGATGCTAGTCAAGTCTTTTGTGGTTGCAAGCCTGAACATCCCTGAGAAGACAAGGGCCGACCTGTTGAGAGAGTGCAATCCGCAGGGATTGCGAGAGGAAGAGAGTGCACTGTAAAGGCAAGAAGAGAAAAGAGGTCTATAGAGAAGGGCTCCCACTGAGGTGGAGTTTCCCAGAAGACCCCTGTTGTAAAGAGTGGAACGGAGCTGTGTTTATTCCCCAGAGTTGTAAGCAAGAACCGCAGTTCCCCTGGGCGTAGTCTTTGCCCTGGGAGCATCAATGTGCTTATCTAAGTAGCACTATTGTAATTGTGTAGCCATTGTTCTCATTCACGTGTTTGTGCTATATATATGAATGCTTCAATCTGTTATAAGTAATGTACATGGTCGTCAGTTAACTTCTGAATGATGTATAACAATTGCGATAATCATAGCTAACCGCTTTGCGAACTAGATAATTGTTAAACAGAGTTTAATGTGCGAGTAAGAACTGAATATGAGGCATGAATGGTTTATTTAGACATTGCGCAAAGTAATGTTCTACCTAGTTACGTGTTGCGAGATATCAAGGGTCGAGTTCATTAGTGAGGGTTAGGCTTGTAGGCTGAATGTTGTTGCTAACTGCAGTACCAGGATAAGGCTAGCTAAGACCACCTATTAACCCAGGAAGCGGTCAAAGTTCGCTTGCCGCAGGAACTAGAAGGGGAAGATATCGCACCTACGATATCTTGGGTATCGCTAGACGGTTTCACATAGGGAAAGACTTATCGCATTCCCTGCGTACCGCGATAAGACAGAGGCGTAGCCGGAGTAATGGAATGAGATAGACAGCTTCTGTGAAAGGGGTTAAGGAGGGTTTAACCACCCTGGATGCCTCGGAACTTGGCTGAGGACACTTGAGTCTTCTGCCTCCCATTAGAATCACTTCGGGTGAGACTTCAGGTTGCTTCTGCGACCTGTTGCCGAAAGGGCCAGTGAGCTAAGGGTTCTGTTGGTCTAAAAGGTTACCGCCAGCCCGGGTCTGTCCAGAGAGAAAGGATTAAAGATCAACAGACGAAGATGCTTTTCCTCTGTTTGGGGATGCCATTATTATGTTTGGTCATGCTAGGTCATTGAGGTAAAACCTCCATTGTAAGTCGGGGCAATAACACCCCAAAGAATGTATGTAAAATATATTATTGAGTCTCCCTAGGAAAGTTAGGCACAGTCATGCTAGTCAAGACGACCTAATTAGGAATTAGGTCACCCAAACATAAAGTATAAATATAGAGCTTGCTTTCTCATTTGGACACACCTCTCACTCTGTAATACCCCCATTTTTACCCTTAGAATAGATTGGATTTCAATGTAAATATTGTATACATGCGATGTATGTTTTCCTAGCGTGGAGCTCAAGGCCAAGGCACCACTAGTGGATGCTTGGTTTTTTATGTAAAAGACAAACTTATTAGATATTATGTTATCCATGTGCTATTAAGCCATGGGGAATTCTAAATGATGTAAATATTAATATTGCAATAAAAATACCAAAAAAATGGCTATGGAGGAAACTAATAAGAGGGGGCCATGTGTATCCACTAGGGAGAGGTCAGCGGGTTGTGGGATTGAACCATAGGCTTCCAAATGTCATCTTGAGAACCCATTTGACCTTCCTTGATGACATTTAATTCTGTTGTAAGGAAGTGGTTGAAGAAAATTGTTCATCATGTCAATGGAGTGTGGGAAACCCCAAAATTTCAGATGGCGGGGTATGGGGCTTTGTTTTCCTTGACCCACAAGTCGCTCTGCCTCCTAGGAATTCATCTGCCCTCACCCCCATTCGATAATGGACTAGCGCAGAGAGTTTTCAAGGAGGACCGATCCCATTCGTGAAGAGAAGAGGGAAAATCATGATTCTGAGAAAAACCTCGATTTGGAGTGCTGAATTCACCAAGAAATTTGCATGGGAAGTTGAATCCAATAGGGGATCCATTGGCTTGAACCCTGGGGAAAATTTACAGAGTGTGAGATGCTCAGAAACCCGTGAGAAGACCCTGAGTTGATAGCCGAGAACCCAGTTGTAGGACATAGTCGCTTTGGCCATAGAAATTGAGAAATCCAAGTGGGAATGACAAAGAAGAAATAGAACAGAAGGTGGGATTGCTTGATAAACCCAGTGAAGGATAGAGTCTCAAGGAATCAACAGCTTGGACCTTTCTATGCCCACCGTGAAGAGTACTAGAGAGAAGGGGTGCCTAAGGGACTATGCTGTAGATAAGGGAACCTTCCTTCTCTTGGGTGTGGTAGGTATTATGTGTGCCAAGGCTTTTTGAGTTAGAATTGAGAGGCTTGTAGCTCTGGGGTTGAGCTCAATGGCTTAGCATCCTCCTCCATTATTCCTTAAATGCTTGATAAACCCAACTATGTATTGGCTTAGCATGTTTGTTGTGTGAAGCCATAGTTGTGAGTGAGCCTATCTAGTTCCTTGTTAGTGGATACACAACCCATCTCAGGGGTGGTTTCTCAGCTGAAAGAATATAGGTTGGAAAGAGACCTATGGTTGGGTGGAACGCTGCTCTCACATAGCCATTTGCTTGGAAATTTTCATCCTATAAGATAAGTGCTCTCTTTGGTCCTAAATGATGCTACTTCCTATGTTGTGTTTATCTGTTATTTCAAGTCAATTTGAATGAAATGATCATATGGACTTAATCAGTAGGAAGTTTGTGTATAGACATGAACATGAGGATGGTTCATTTGTTGTTTGTTTCATCATTTTTATTGTGTTAGGATGATGTTAGTCTTGCATGTTGTAGATGCATTAACCAAATTTTATTGCATTGTGTATGTTTACTATGCATTGCACACCTCCTTAGAAGGTTTGTATTTCATCATATGGGCTTGGGGGATGAATTAGACACCCCCTGTTGTATTCATATCCCCTTTGTGGGTCAGATGAAGGGAGGGGCCATGACAAGGTGATACTAGGGATCTTGATAGGGGGGTAAAGAGACATTGATGGATTTCGGGGAAGCATTTTGGTTAGAATATTGGTAAGATCAGAATTCTCAGGTGTGGAAGAGGATCACATCGTTGCATAGAGCTCTCTGAGATATTTCCAACGGTACCAAGTTTTCCAAAAATGGACTCAGGATGAGGAAGTTATCAGCGTGAGAAGTTGGCAATAACATGCATATGACCGACCTCTGACTTTTTGAACCCACATTGCGGAATGCATAAGTCAGAGTCGTATTTTCTTTGACACTGAGTATTTTGGTATTCTGACCTTCTAACTCGTGCATTGGGGAATGCGAAATTTGGAGTCGTATTTTCTTCGACGTCGGGTATTTTGGTGTTCCAACCTTCCGACTTCTACACTACGGAATGCAGAAGTCGGAGTCATATTTTCCTTCGATGTCATGTAGTTGGTGTCCCAAACTTTTGTCTCCCGCACTAGGGAATGCGGAAGTTGGAGGCATATTTTCTTCAATGTTGTGATTTCGAATTTCTGACTTTCGACTACTGCAAGCCATAATTGCATAGTGCGGAAGTCAGAGGAGTAATTTTCCCGAAGCAGAGAATTCAGTGTCTCAAATTTTTGACTCCCGCATCGCGGATAACGGAGTGTAGAATTCGAAGGCATACTGCAATTTCGATTTCAGTTTCCTAAATTCATAGATCAATCTAGCCCTGATTTTTGCCAATGTTTTCTGTGGATTCCCTGTAGGTACTTGTACAAACTTCATAAACCAATCTAGTGCACGGCCCCTAAAGGTCTTCGCCAATTGTCCCTTCTTAATATAATCATCCTGGACTTGTTTCACCGTCCACACCGCTTCGCATAAGAACCAGTATTGTCTGGGATCCTCGGTCCCATTACCCTAAAAAAGAGACATCTTTACGTCGTCACCTTCCATCCTTGGTTTTCTACTGGTGTTTGTAGATCCGCTACTCTTACCACTATTCTGACACACAGGAAAACCCTCCGAAGAGCTTGTGTGTCTTACTCCAAAGTTTGGTGCAATGCATGGGGTTGTGGGTACGTTGTAGCTTTAGGTCTGTCCTTCCTCAATTTCAGGGGTATCCTAGTCGTTCTCTTCATCACAGTAGGTTCTATTATCCCTTGTGGTCATGTTTCACTGTTATCTGTTCCGGTCACACTAGGACACTCTCTCTCTATCTCAGTCCTTCTCTTCTTCTCCGGTTGGAACCTTAACCCACTTCTGAGGTGACCACAATATTCTACATATTCCCTCACAATTTCATCGTATCTCATATCCATCTACCCCACATCATTCCATTAGCCCTCATATGCGCGATACCCACAACCTCTGCACACTCGATATTTACTCATCAGAGTTCATCTTTAATATGCCCTTTTCACAAATGAGCATCTTCATCCACAATTTCAGCGACAATAGATACCTTCCTTTGGGTCCCTTGAAAAAATTCCTTTATGCATCACTTTATGACTTAACTATGTCAAAAGCAAATTCCGTAATGTATCCTTCCAAAATGTTGTATACCCAAACCTCGACAGCCCTTGAAGCTTTGTTGTTCACTCGTTTCAACTGTTGGATCAATTATGGGGTCCATTGTTCAGGATCACCTCCTTGGAATTTCTTCTTCTGAAGTGTTAGTTGAGCCAACCATTCATATAGTAGTATAGGAAATTTCAAAAGAATACTTTGTGGATATCAGAGTAGATGTATTTCAGCAACCATTCGGTTGTCGACCATCCAAGTTTCTGATTTTATTCCTCGGCAAATTCTCGCGTCTTCTTGTGGAACCATTCCATGATATCCGGATTTGTCAGATGCCACAACATGTCCTCTCTCCTTTCGCGTTAGGATCCCGACAACGAAACCATTTGTTGACACAGATCTGTCGACAAGGATTCACTTTTCATTAGTGTCAAAAAAACTCAATGCAATCTCCCATAGACATCGGCCCGGAAAGGGTTTATCCTTTCCAGCGACACCCACAGAGCGAGTGAAGTCTCACCCGAGATATATAAGGGGGGATGCAGGAACCACATTTCCGTAGATATGAGAGAACATGCATCATTTGTACTCAATCACACAGTAATCCGAAGATCAACATGAAGATTATTCACATCAAAACATAATCATTAGATCTACGCCATAACAGATTATCGCAACATAACTAACTGATATGAGATATATAACAGTACTGCGACATTAAAGATTCATACATATACCATAGTTAACCAAGCTGCGACATTCATTCAATGATACTGCGATAACCCATCATACACCATATTTAACCATGTTGCGAAATCATGCATTCATTTATACTAAGACAACATATAATCAACACTCCGCGACATGGAAATATATATAGACATAGCCAAAATATTCTTTCTCATTACTCATCACAGCATCAAGGAATACATCCACAAAACCGATACAAAATAGATCCACGGATCATCATCGAGAAACAAGCAAAGACTCCGAAGGTTCGATCATATCAGAGATAATACAAAAAGGTGCTCAACATGCAAACCAAAAGATAGATCAAAGGATTCATCGAAAGTTCGAAATGAATAGATCAAAATATAGATCAATAGATAGATGTCATTAGGCTTACAATCCTACTCCTATTTATAGGCTTACTTAGTCGTTACACATGGTTGACTTCATAGAGTGACTCATCAACTAATTAACTAATTGACCAACTACTCCGTGCTATCCACTTATCTTCTGCTTTATCTGCTCCGCGACTGGTCCTTTACCTTTTTCGTTGACCCTTCCATCTCCAAATGTACCAAAACTTAGGCTCCTTGACCTTGTGCCAACATTAGGGGAGGGCGCCTTTCTGGCTTCAATTAACTAAATATTAGGTGAAAATAACACCAGATGAAGTCAACGAGTGCAGTAGGTCGCTTTTCTGACTCCATTTGGCTGAATATAATAATAAATGTTATCAGTTAGACTGAGTAGGGTGATTTAGTCATGGAGGAGGCAAATCACCTCAATTGGATCCCTGAATGATGGAGGAGGCCCAGTTAACTGATATTGATGTCCCAGTTGACTCCCTGAATGAAGGAGGAGGCCCAGTTCACTGAAACCGATGATCTGTTGATGATGTAAGCACATAATTGAGTCAAAATACTTAGGATAAGTGGAAAATTAAGTTGTGAAGCTCAAATAAATGATGTGTGGTTGGAAAATAAGAAATTCCCATGCGTTGTTGGTGGTTTCAGGCCAATGGCTCCTTGGGAAAATTTTAATGTCCTCACATATCCTCAATGCACTTTCCATTTCAATCATTGATTTTCCAGGCCCATCATGTGATCATCTCAATCTCTTTCATTAATGTCCTCCCACCTCCTAAATTCACTTTCCATTTCAACCATTGATATTCCCAACCTTTCTCACAATCTGCTCGATCGTGTTACGACCATTTTACCTTTCTAGCACTCGATTTCACCCACGATATTTATCTCCTTTTATTTTAAGCACCTGGTCCCCAATCCTTTGGGTATTTGTTTTCAACCCATGGTCACCTACCACTCTTCCTTAGATTCATCCGGGTGCTTCCATGGCTTATAGAACCTCATTCCTAAGCACCCAGGGGTTTAGGAAATGAGTTATTTTGTTCCTCTTGAAAACTTATTGATATTTCAAGTACTAATGCAAATTTGAGTGATAGCATGTTACATGCATCTATGATACATTCCCAACACCATTGAGTGATGAAGTAATTGAACAAGTGGTACAAAATGAAGCTTACTTTTTCACAGATGGATTCTTCGGCTATCACCAGGTCAAGATTTTAGAAGAAGATAAAATGAATGTAACCTTCACAACATAATGGAGACCATTTGCTTATAGTGTCATTCCATTCATATTGAAAAATGAACCTGTTGTTTTCTCCAGGATAATAATCACAACTTTCAAAGAGATTCTCCACAAGTTTTTGGAGGTATACTTAGATGACTGGATAGTATACAATTTGATTAAGGATCATGTTGCATTGCTCCAACTAATGTTGGATCACTGTCGATGGATGGTAATTTATGTGAACTTGTGGAAATGTATTTTTTGTGTTCCTTTTGTAAACCTGTTGGGACACATTGTCTAACGCAACGGAGTTCTGGTAGAACTTGCGAAAATTGCCACAACTGTGAATTTGCAGGAACCTACATTGGTCAAGCAGCTACACTCTACTTTGTGGAATATATGCTGTTACATATGATTTATAGACAATTATGACTCAATCATAGTGCCATTGAAGTAGTTGTTAAAGAAGGCCAAATATTTTAGGTGGGCCAAATATTGTGAAAATGCTTTCGAAACACTGAAAGAAAGAATGGTTAATGCTCCTATTTTAACATTCCCCGACTAGAAAAAGGAATTCCATGTACATGTTGATGCATTGGGAATTTCCCTTGGCCCTATATTATCTCAACTAGGGGAAGGAAATATGGATCATCTAGTCTACTTTGCCACCATAAAACTATCTTAAGATGAACACAACAACACAACTACAAAGTAGGAAGGGTTGGCGATGATCTATGCTCTACAAAAAATCCATCACTATTTGTTGGGAGAACATTTTAAATTATTTACTAATCATTCATCTCTCAAGTACTTGGTGAAAAAACCTGTCCTAAAAGGCCATAAATGTAGCTGGCTACTTTTATTCTAGGATTTTTCATTTGAAGTAATAGTCAATCCCATGAAACATAATTATGGACTTGATCACCTATCACAGATAGAATTCATAGAAGCAAACGGATGTGTTGATGATCAGTTACTGGATGCAACACTCTTAAGAGTATAAACAATTCCTTCTTGTTTAGAAGATATTGCATTATTCCTCACAACTGGAAAGGCACATAATAATTATTCCACAATGCAAAAATGACACTTGGTCATACGAGCTGCAGATTACCAGCTAATTGTGGAAAATATCTATAATATGGGAACCAATGGAATTTTACATCTCTACATACTAGATCATGAGAAACATATAATTTTGTGGGAATGTCACGCCAATGTTGTGGGTTGACATGTCAATAGAAAAGATATAGGACATAACATACTACATGAATGGATATGGTGGCCAATGATGTTCAAATATGCTAAGAAATATGACATGAAATGTGATGTCTGCCAACGAGCTGGTAATCCATCATGATGAGATGAACTTCCACTACAACCATTATGAGCATTGCATCCATTTAAGAAATGGGCAGTTGATTTAGTGGGACCTATTAATCCATTAGTGAAACATTCCAAAGGCTTTTATATCATTACTGAAATATAATACCTAACTAGATGGTCCAAAGTAGCACCCATACACAACTACTCCATAGAAAGAACAACTCAATTTATGTACAAGAACATCACTTGGTTTGGGTGTCCCAGCCTCACAAGTGACCAAATCAATCACTTCTTGAACACCACCATTAAAGCATCAATAAGAGAATTCTTGATACAACACCACAAAAGTAATCCATATAACCCACAAACAAATGACACCGTAGAAGCTTTCAATAAAATCCTAGAGATCAAGATCAAAAAAGTATGTTGTGAAAATTAAGAGGATTTGGATGATCAGATACCAGCTGTGTTATGGGCCTACAAGGCCACTACTAAGAAACTGCATAAATATATTAGATTTAAGTTGGTATGTGGGAGAGAAGCAATTTTTCTGGAATAATTTATGGTTCCAAGCCTCTATATCACACATGAAACACACATGCAGGAGGAAGACTTAGTTGTGAAATGTCTTGCAGAACTGATGGAAGTTGAAGAATCCAACTTATTGGCCAATTATCATGAAACCGTTGAAAAATAGCGAGAGAAGGCCTAAAATGATATGCATATCAAGTAGAAACAATTTAACAAAGGTGACCAAGTTTTACTATATGACAACAATTTTATGAAGCATCCATGCAAACTCCAAAAGCATTGTCTTGGACCTTTTATTGTTGCATAAATCAAAGACTCTATAGTTGTTAAGATAGCAAAAATTGATGTTATTCTCCATCCAATATGGGCGAATGGATCACACCTAAATCCATACATTTTTTCTCAGTGATTTTTTAAGCTGTCACTCCTATGACTGGGAGTGAATTAGTTAGGATTTAGGTTCTTTTTCAGTTTGATGGTTTTTCCATTTCTCAATTTTTAGTCATTTATCTTAGTTAATTTGTTAGTTATTTCAAACCATTTCGGTTGTGGGAGCACACCAGTACCATCTCATCTGTCACCACTACTACATAACATCAGTACAATTGTATTTTTTACATCTAAGAACCATTAACACCCAAATAAACCAAATTGAAACCCACCCATGTGAAATTTCAATCGCCTCATGTCACTCAAAATGTCATCATTTCAAGCCTCTTCCACCCCATCTTTGAAACACTATTGTACACCTCATAGTCCCATCCATATGATTGCACCGCTCAGTCATTCATCATTCTCCATCCCTTGTAGGCTTGATTCTATTGTTCTATATCTCAAAGTGTTACACTCTCGCTACAATATACCTGTCATCACTTGTTTAGCTGTAATTATCAAGATTTATACTTGTCGTTAGATATCCAACACATCATTGTTCTATATAATTCTCTCTTGTGGATAAGTGATAACTCCCTTGGATCATATCCCCTGATCCAATATAGACTGCATGATAGACTAATATGATTTTCCCCACTATATATAACCATTCACACACTAGATCTAATCAATAATTCACACACATGTGATATGATAAGTGAGGAGGAGAAGGGTTAACTTACCTTGAATTATGTGAGGCCTTTTGAGGAATATCAATCCCAGCTACTGTAGATCTGATGGGATTGGTAACAAATCCACTTTGATAGTACCTTGCACACGAAGAGACAAACAAACCTTCCTCAATGTAATGTACCAACTAGTATTAGTGATACATAAACTCAATCTCTCAAAGAATCAATTAAAAACAATGGTTTGGTGAGCTAGTTTGACTGTAGGGGGATAGGATCAGAAGATATGGGTGGAAGGAAGGTTGGTATGGAAGTTAATACCTATGCAAAAAGTATTGGGACCATTGATGGGTCGAAATAAGCAAGTCTGAGATCTATTGAAATGCTCCTGGGAACCCCAGCATATGCAGACTAGTATTACTCTATATTTTGACTGGAGGATATGAATGAATGTTTCTGACTCATGGAGACTAATAAACTTGAAATATCAGTCTTTCTAGGGAAATGAGTTTTCCTTTGATTTGATGAATTATTTCTTGGCCTTAGATAATACATTCTCTGCACTTATTGATCAATTCTGATACACTTATTATAGGATTGACATTTCATAATCCTCTCGACTGAGATGAATCATATCACTTTCATCGAATCCATATAATATATTCAAGTGGTTCTATGTATTCTTCATCATGAGGCACATCTGCAAACTGATTGTGGTTCTCTCTGACATGAGGCTGTATAGGTGGACCTTCATTCCTTCTTTCCCTATTTATGATCTGAGGGTTGAAAGGTCCTCTATACTGATTGTGATTCCTTTGACCTCCTCATTGAGGATTTATATTGGAATTATTTCCCTCCACTTCTAATTTGGTGATTTTATTTGATAAAAATCTCAATAAACTTGAAATCTCTTTTATTTTATCATCTTGTGAATCTTTATTTTTACCTAATGTCTCAACATTTTCCTTATAATTCTTCTTATCAGAATCTTGTTTGTATCTCAACTTTCCAAAAGCTTTCATTTTTCCTTCCACATCCAATTCATCATCTTGCATGCTCATCAAGGTTGTTGATCTTATCTCCCTCAATATCATCTAAAACCCATGCTCAAAGGATTCAACATATGTGACCTTAGCAACTTTTTGTGATGGATTTATGTCTTGAGGAATTGTATTATATATCTTATTGAATATTTTATTAAATTCACTAAGTGTTTCCCCATTCTTTTTCTTTAATGCTGCAAATTCTATAAGATAAATGAGTGATCTCCCTTTTCACCCCATTTCCGCATGAAAGAGGTTTCTAAGTAATTCCAGGAAGTTATAGAATTTGTAGGAATGGCTTTGAACCAATTCCTGGCCTCTCCTTCCAAAGTATGGCAAAGAGCCTCATGAATACAACACCATGATCAATATATAGGTTTTTAGTAATGTCCTGAAAGATAGCCATGTGCTCTTCAGCAATGGTGGCCTTTTATCCATCATACTCAGGTAATATCTTCAAATAAATCTTCGGTAGGTCATGAAGGCTATTAGGAAAATTTAATGGACCATACCTAGAAGCTACCTAGGGTTTTATAGATGGTGGTGGACCTCCTCCTATTCCATCCATATTTAAGTGTTGTAAAATGATATTCCTAGCTTGAGGTGTAATACGATTTCTTTAAGGAGGAACATGAGATTGGATAGAATTGCTTGTGGAAGGTTAAAAGGAAAAAAAGTAAGGGTATAATGTAGGATTCAAAGGAGAACAAGGAGTTATTTGAGTATTTCCCGGATTATTTAAATCTTCTACACTTTCTTGATTTAGAAAAACAAGATTTATTAAAGGATAATCTACTTGACGAATACCTTTGTCCTGAGTGTTCTGACCAGCACAAATGTTTCTCTAATGACTTCTTGAATTTGGAAGGCTCCAAAACTCTTGAGACTTCGTATTTGATCCATTATTCCTACTACCATAAGCTAACTTGATTTAGTGAAGTTTCTAGGTGAAATATTCAACCGAAACGTTTGATCTGCTTTCACTCAACATAAATCAAAGCTTTACTTTATTGTGCCTGAGGAAAATAATTTCTGCTCCTCTATCCCCAACAACGAAACCTTTTTTCATGTTAGTCCCAAAGGCATACTAGGTTGAAATTAATACACACCTGGGCATGATAGGGCTCAACTTTTAAAGATCGTAGACCTAGATCTTAGAGAGATTATGTTATGAATTTGAATTTTCTTGAATATATATATGAATGAAAACTTTGAACTGGTTATGTATAAATAATATCATCTTGGAGGAATTTTATATAGAATTACAATGCTTTGAATATGAGTGGATGTGGATTTAGCAGATAAAAAAAATTGAAAATATCAGAGATGCCCGCAAGATAATTCTCCGATATTTAATGGTAGAACAGTGCACTAAGATTTAAACTAAATAATTTAGCAACTATAACAGAATGTAAACATATCACAAGGTTGTATGGATTTATTGGCAGCATAACATGTACAAAAAATACGGTATATGAATACTTCAAATACAATGATCCCGCATACGCATTCTAGAGATAGACTAGAGGTCATAAAAATATGAAATATTTGTTAAAATCTTCAATCATTCAACAATATATGCATTCACAACACACATAGGGTTAAACCTGCTGCTTAAATATTTGTATTATATCATGATATAGTTCCACAAATTGAAAAGACATGGAAAAACATGGAGGAAAATGATCTACATAGGAAGAAACAACTCTATAATTGCTCTACAATCTTAATCTCAAAAATTCTATTACAAGTAGATAGGGTTCAACAACTCAACAATTCACTGGAGAACCTCTACAAAAATTTCCAACCTTTAATCATGAGTTCAATGACGTTTTAATAGCTTTCTAACTTGTAACAAAATTATGTTTTCATCCAACTATTTTGTAACCATGTTCTAAGTTTTTTCTTGTTACTTTATTTTTTACATCCATCTAACAACTTTTTACTTTTAGCTCCTCTTGCTTGAGCCTTTATTTTTTACCTTTTTTCTGTTGATGATGTGATTTTCCTCTCATATAGACACTTGGTATTATAGATCACTGTCCACTTAGCTGATTTGATGCTTAACTCACTGGAGGTATGCCTTCATGACTCATCTGATGCATCATTTGGATATTTACTTGTCCTTCGGGTGGCATAAAAGCTAGAGGAGTAGGTTGATTGGAAAACTAACCAAGAATTTGTGTCAAGGGCTACCTTGATGCTTAGATGGATGATTGACCTACTGCTTGTCCCGCTAATGGGACCTTAGGTGGAAATAAAAACTTATGGTATTGAAATATTGATTTTAAATCCTCTAGTGATATTAAAGCCTCTACTGATATCTCTACATTTGTAGTCTTTTCACATGAAATTGGTCCCCATATTTTCACAATATTGCTCAAGGCCAACCAAATTTCAAACTCATTGTTGATCCTATCCATAGCATGCTCTCCACTAAATTCTCCTTCTACAATATCAACTTGAATTGTTCTTCCTTGGGATACACCTACCCATTTCCATCCCATGGAGAGGATAATACAAGATTTAACACTACTTTGAATAGCCCTTTAAAAGTACTGATTTCATCAGTCAACTGCTTTATCTGATCTTGCATCCTTCTCAAGTAGGTTTGTTTCATCACCATCATCATGTCTATTTTTATCAGTTGAGTCTTATTGTCAATCTGGAGGTCTACTAAATACTTCTTGGTTCCAATGTTCAAATAATTAATAACCTGATTAGCCTATTTTGGCATTTCCCCTAGTTTTTTTTCAATTGAATTGGATTCTTCTTGAGATGAAGTAGCCATTTCTAGCTCATATTGGATGACTTCAAAATAATCCCATTTCTTCATAAGCAGCTGGGTTATCTTATCCAATAGTGTTTGATTTTCCCTTATCAAGAGTTGCTCTCCCTTAACATCTAATTGCAACTTTGTAACCTGACTCTTTAGTTCATTGATGTCGGATTCTAAGTCAGTTTTATCATCTTCTTGTTCACTAACTTGAACTTCCAACACTAAAATCCTTTCATATTTTTTATTTACCTCAACCTCTAGATATTTTCTTTTGTTGTCTCTATCATCTGGAAATTGATGTGATTTTTAAAATGTCTTATGTATTGGAGAATCCTCATCCATCATATCACTTACAGCTACTTGCTCTACAACTGCTTCTAGGACTCTTGTTCCATCGATGTTGTCACTGCTACTGGCTGAATTTCTTCTTGTGTTTTAGGGGCTTCTGCTTGATAAGTCTGTTCAACTAACAAATTAGTTCTTTGCAATTTTAGAGAAGCTATTTTCCATTGAATCTCATCTATTTGGTTCTTCCACTCTTCTGTCATATTTTTATATTTCATCAAACTTGAAAATATTTTTCATACAGGTATACCTTCTAAAACAGATCGCTTTATGCGAAAACCATCGTTGTTTTCATAAGAGATAACTCCCGACAATGCTAGCAGTATTGAAAAAAAACTTTATGGGGATGTGGTCAATTAGATCAGTGCATGTGTCCTCAACGGTTTTGAGGACAATGCACCCTCAGTATAAATTTATCTAGGGTGAAACTTGTCAGCGCACTATTAATCATGGTCGTTGATCTACCACTTTCCTTCTTTGACAAGCTCGTTGGAACTTTTTGTTATCTCTCTTGCAATTTATGTGGGTGCCACTAATCCTGATCATATATCTAAAAATATCGAATGGTGTTCCACTCCTTACACTTAGTGCCCTTCTCTTTAGCTTATGGTCAACATCCCAAGGTTCTTTTAGCCCCATGCTTGCTTGATGGTCCCTTGTTTAAGCCCCTTGGGGAAAAACCTTAAGCTTGGTTAGCCTTAGGTGTTCTGCTTTAGGCTTTTAAAGCCACCTGCTAGGATTTTTAAAATTATCAATGCTAATAGGGATGTTGAGGATTATTGAAAAATTGATCTTTTGAATTTTCCTTTTTATCAAATTGGGGAAAAGAGGAATCCAAATGCAAAAAATGGGGGGAATTCTTTTCCTTTTTTAAAATAGGGTATATTGGAATTTTCATAACTAGGATATCAAAGCGGGGGATTTTGAATTTCAGAGGATATTTGTAACAATATCGATGATGATTAGATGCATATGGTGAATTTTCCAACTGGCATGAAATTACAATTCAGAGGCTGACATGATGCAAAATACATGCATTTTTCAACTGCCAAAACGGATAAACGATGACGGCTTTTGCTAAACGAGATATACATGAGACCAGAATGGCAATATGAACACAATGATGCTGACTACCTAACATAATGATGCCCAAGTGAAAAAGTAACTAATCTTCAAAACTAATTCGACCATGACATTGTAACAGTCTATTAGTTTCCAACAACCCCCTTGGTTCTTAAAAGTCCTCAAGTTCAAATTTTGTTTTGGGATTTGAAAATATCATAAGTCAATGAGGATGTCAATTTTATATTTGAACATATTTTATGTTTGAGAAGATAAATTTTCAAGAGTGCCTTTAGAATATTTCATTCCGAAGGTACTCTAAATTAAGGGTTCTATCATGTAAAAGAATAATATGGAGACCTTGATGACGATCTTTTGTTTGGTCAATTGCATAAAAGAATTTATTCATTTATGAACAAAGATCTATTTGTTGGTAAGTCATTAATTGCTTAGAATTTTTGTAGTTGCTAAAATTTTTATTGGATGATTCTGGTTTAGATTGGAGATAAGTATTTTAGAAGAGTTCACATGAAACATTGTGAAATGTATTTGTTATTTTTATAATTGATCTAGCCAGGTTATTTAGTAGTTCATAAATTTCTTATATTATAATAATCTCATGACATTTGAGTATATCTAATTCAAGTTGGATAAGGTAATTCAAGTCATATTTTTGTGTACATGGTAATGTACAATGTTATCATTCGAACTTTATCATATTTTAAATCTATATTTTCCAAAAGAGTTTATTTTTTATCAATACATGGAAATCATGATCTTCAAAGTTCACTTAGATCAAATCCTAACTATGGGTGCGATTCAACTTATGCTTATATTTTATCAATTATCAACTGACATTTACTTGATGTTTAATTACTTGGTTTTTCATCATTTCTCAAAGGTTCATGACATGATTATGATCTGTAATAGAAATGCATCATTAAATGTTTTCATAATTTTAAATGGCCTTGAGTTATGTAAACCTTCTCATCTATGTTGATTATGTCGAACCTAAGTAATAAATCATTAAACGGGTTAATCATACATTTATCAACCCTCCAAATTGATGTTGATAGTTGATTTCCACTTGATTATATGAGTACAGATAGATGTCTTCTCGACCTAAGTTCATATTGACTCATGATCAAAACAAATCATTTATTTTAATGGTTTCAAAACTCGAAGAAACCCTAATCTGTAAAAAAAATTGTTTGGTCTAGAAAGTTCTCTTTACTTACCAATGATGAAGAGTGATGCCATTTTATGTTTCTTAGGAAATAAGAGAGTGAAATTGAGCTTGTTATTTGGCTCTGTTATCATTATAAACCCTCACTTTCCATGGAAACCCTGCCTCTATCGTATGGCTCCTGCCAAGCATTTTGAATTGTGTGGGGATGAGTTTGTTGAAGCTCTTGAATAATGCATTGAGCCTGCCATGAGGGTTGGATGGATTCCCTTCCTACAAAACTTTATTGGTTTCAATATAGAAGTCACCACAACCTTCACTTTATCTTTTGAAGGTCAAACATGGAAACAATTTCTGACCAATTATAGTTGAGAAGTGGATTCTAAGTTTGGTTTTCCTACTCGATTGATCAAGAAGCCTTGGCGACCCCTCCTCGAGCTAATTATGAGGTATATAAATTGTGAGGGATCCTTCTCTCAAGTTCATTACTATCATCTCATATTATTACTGGTGTTTGAAGGAAATTCTATTAATATGCCTTTCTATTTCTTAAATAGTCTTAAAAAATGGTGTCTTTAGTTCAGAAGAACATAGCTGATAGGGAAATAATCTTGTTTCATCATTGTCTGGTTAAAATTCTTGTTTAATATAGATTGTCCCAGCTTGGTGATAACTAGGGTTCTTTCCTTTCGCGAAATGATTTTAGGTTTAATTAGGAATGGCCTTGGGAAAGACATAAAACCAAATGTAAGCGTTGATATTCCCTTCCTGAAAACCCTAACAATGAATTAGAATTTGATACTACGAGGCATGCTCAAAATAAACCCTCTGATGAAATGCATTATATAGCCAGGGATTTTGATATCCATTCAAACACTGACAAACATAAAACTTCTAATTCAGGAATCGGCCAATAATTTCATTTCTTTGTCGAAACTATCGAAGGGTCTGATGACGAGGTCCAATCTCACTCTATCTCTTTTGATTCTAAGCTTAATTCATCATCCTTAAAGGCAAAGGGTAAAGAGATATCAAGAGTTATTTTAGAAAATCCTAAAATTGAAGTCAAGATATTTAAGGTTGAAAATGAGGGCCATACTTGCAAATCAATGACTAATGTGGTGACTCGTAGAATGACCAAGAGTATGGTCACCGCTCTCTTGTCAAAAAGAAACTTACATGATGTTGAGCCACCTATCATTAACCTTTATGAATATGAAGTAGGAACATTACATGTTCAGAAATACATGGATATGACTAATGATCTTAATCCCCAAATTATGTATGATTCAACTTCAGCAACCCGAGCCAGGAATGCCACTGGTTCTGACCAATCAGATCAAGAAGTGAATAAAATGTAAGATAAAGCTCATTAGTAAGCCCAAGATCAGAATGAAAAACTCGTGAAGCAATTTTCAAATGAAACTGAAGTTCATAAGATGTATCAGTTGGAAATTTAACTTAAGGAACTTAAAATGGTCAATAGCAGTATCAAGGATGAAATTGCTAATTTGAAAAGTGATCTAGTTATGATATTTGAAAAATGGGAAACTATGAGAGCAAAAAAGGACAAATATAAAGATTAAAAAAATTGTTGATCACAAAAAATAAGAAGTTGTGCAAGCTGATGAAACTCAATCAAGGTAGAATTATAAATATTAAGGCCAATTTTATAGAAGCAAGGAGGGCCACTCCTGTATAGGTGTCACTTGAGCCTACATGTAGGGCTTGACATATGCACTTTTCAATACTCAATTTTGCCTATTTTTTTTTGGTTCATCATATTCTATTTTATATCTACAGGGTTTTATACGCTGGCCTTGATACAGGTAAAGCATTGATGTGTTTTTCTTAATACCTTCTTCTTTTTATTTAGTTGTTGGTATTAGGATACCTACATAATCAAATATTTTGTAGGAATCCTTACAATATATTGTTTATTTTAATTTTTGTAGCTTATAACTTATAAAAGGAATTTATTTGAGAGATCAAATCATAATTTAATCTATGGATATAACATGTGTTATCTTCAGTTTTGTTATCATAGTGAAGTTGCTCATGCTTTCAATAATTAGTTTGAGTGGTTCCTGGATTCACGTCGATGGTTGTGGACATTTAAAAGAAATGATAAATTTATTGTTTGGATGGCATTTCACAGTCCCTATCAGTTCGATTGCATTGATGAAATGGTTTGTTAACTTCATACTCACCCATGAGGTTAAGAGGATTACGTTTTAGTTACGAATACACCAAATAACATGGAATGTACACTATACAGCTGGCATTTGAGCATATGGTGGAGTAAGTGCAATATTGACCATTTACAACAAAATCTATCACATTAATAACGCATGTGGCATATCTAGTCATATCATAAATATCTAGATGATGACAACTGGAAGTGTCATCATCTAGCATTAAAACTCTTTTATGTCAATCTATGTTTTAGGAAATGCAATTGTATTGTTTTGAGGAGTCGACTCGTGAGACATGGTTTTGAGTTGTAATTCCGAGGCTATAAAACTCTAGCCCATTTAGTGTTAGAGGATTCATAGGATTGGATGGAAAAGAAGGATAGGAGTGGATTGTAATTGTTATCGTTGTTTTTCAATAGAATTCTGCTACAATCTATTAAACTAGTATTTGTGAATTTTATTCCAATATATATAAAGACTCCTATTTCTATCTTCCATACATATATTTACTTGGTACATGTATACTTTGCGATTGTGTGTTAAGATCACTCTTTATTCCTAGAGCATATGTTGTTGTGAAATATGTTTAAATGATTGCACAGTTGTTTGATGATTAACTTTAGTTGTCATTTCATTGATTGTGTTATCAAACATTTATAAATTTTTAATATGAATTATTAACTTTGCATTATTGTTATGTTTTAACAATATCTATTTTAAATTCATATTTGAGAATAACATTAATATTTATACTCTGCTCCTGGCCAGGATATGTTTAAGTAATTATATTTAGTTGGTTAATATTTTTGTGGTTTAGTAGCTCTTAATTATCATTTTTTATTTAGTACATAATATATTTTTGTTAATAGTTTCAATAGAGTTAGATTGAATTTTTTCCACTTAATTTGAGAAGTAGGTGATAATTATAGATAAAACAAAACCAATATGGGACTCTCTTGTTAAGAGAAACATGTAAAGGAAGTAGGGCCTTAATCCTATGAAAGATAAATACCCCAAACACACGAAGGGTTTATTTAAGCACTTTGTGTGGGTTATATTTCCTTAGTTGGCCACCTGATAGATTATCCATCCAACACAGTTAAAAAGTAACTTGGTGAATTGTTGAGACATCAACAACTCCCCTTAATTTTTACAAAAAATAAAGGGGCCCCCATTTGAAAAAAATAAGTGTACTCCCTATAATTGGTTTCTAAGTCTTAATTTTGGGTCCTATGATTGAATAGGTGCCTATGGTTGATGATGGAATTAGTGTCTGCTTCATTTACTTTGACCTTGATTTCTTTAAGACAAGATTCTCTTCCCTAATGAGTGGATTGATTCATAATTTGAGGAAATTTTGTTTGGTTTTGTGTCTTTGGGATATGATGCACATACCTTGAACATTAAGGTTTGTGTTGGTTCATATTATTGTGGATATTTTTATTCTTGAGTTTTCCTTGTTGAATAATGTTTTTTTCCTTTGAGATGACACTATAATTGTAATATCCCGATTTTGACCCTATTGCATTAAAATTATAAATGATGTAAATATCGCTATTAAATCATGGTGAGGACCTCAAGGCCAAGGCCCCGCCATCGATTTATCGTTTTATGTATCGACAATTAAAAATCGATGCATATGGTTCTTGTGCTAACCACGCACAATAGAAGTTATGACATCATGTAAATATGAATTTTAATGAAATACCCACAACTAGCTATGTAGTGCAACAAGATATGGGGGCATGTTTTTCACAAGGAATAGGGATGGAAAATATTCAAACCCTTGAGCCAATAGTGTTAAGCCAAATATCATTGAGAGAACCCATAAACTCTCAACTACCCATTTTGACTTATGCACCCAATCATGTAATTCTTCCAAGAGTTGGTTGAGGTAGTTAATGCCTTGGGAATGGAGAGGTATGGCATCCAATTTCGTGTATGGGCAAGCCATCAATCTGGGAAAACGTATTTTTGCTTCTTGGGCAAGAAAACACCCACGAAATTGTGCCCAAATCCATTCTTCACCCATGATCTTTTCTCTCTCACGAAGTTTGAGCTAGCTGGGGATTTCTCCTTTGCGTTTTCCATCATTTTCCTGCATTTTCGATAGCTGGGAACTCGTTTTTGTATTGCACAGTGGCTAGGAGGAAGGGAGTCACAATTTGGGGGTTTATGGAGACCGTTTTTGTCCCTTGAATGCCCATAAACATTTTTTCAAAATGATTTTTCTCTCCCAGGGTTGATTTTCCATCTTCCGTTTTGTTTTTGGTTGCCCACATTTTTCTTAAACTAATGGAAACCCATTCTGAGCATCCCACTGTCAAAAAGTTTTTCTTCATGCCCAGCACTTGTGATTTTGTTGTTATGTGCATCCCTGTTTCGGTTTGAACTTGTGAGCAAGGAATTAGGAGTGGAAGCAGACCAGAATTGGCTTGATAAACCTAGTGAGGAAGGTAACCTCTCAAGAAGATCAAAAGGGATGGCTACTCTTCTATGCACACCTTGAAGAACACTAGAATGGAAGGTATGGCCTGAGAGACTGTGTAGTAGTGAAGGGAATACTTCCTTGTGCCATGTGTGTAAGTATTGTGGGGACCAAGCTAGATAGATCTTGTAGAGGGTATCCATAGCTCTGATTGAGCTCACTAGCTTAGCAATTCTTACTTTCCATTTCCTTAGCAGCATGATAAACCCAATTGTAGGTTGGCTTAGCTGATTTTGGTGTATATTTGGCTATGTGTGAGTCTGTTGTTCCCTTTTTCCTTGTAGAAATCATGCCCAACTCAGGGGTGGTAGTTGTGTTGAGATATTGATGAGCTCAACTGGCCTATGGTTGGGTGGAACATTGCAGTTGCATAGCCAGTTGCTCGGGACTACTTTGTTTTAAGATAAGTACTCTCTTGTGTTAATTCTATAATGTATGTATTTGATGACTATCATGACTATCTTTAATGTATGTTAGATGTGTAATAGAATTTACTTCCGCTGTGTTTCTTGCATATATAAATACACCTACATATGTCTCTTTTTATCTTCAATGAATTTGTTCAATAATCATGGGGCTAGATGCCCAATTTTAGCATCACGTTCTCTCCATATCGCTAGTATGATGGGAGGGGACGCGACAGTGTGTTATCAAAGCCATAGGCTACAGCATTGGGCCTCTATGAGCCAAATCTGATCACAGTTACAAAGGGAAAACCCCTTCCTGATTACCAAAGGTCGCAATCGGGCCTAAATGGGCTAAGTTGAATAGGTTGCAGAGGTAAGATCACCTCCTGTTGAGCAGTGATCATCACAGAAAGAAAGAAAAATTTTAAATTTTTCTATGTGATTTTAAAATTTTGTCTAAGACCGTGTCAGTGAAGATCATCTAGAAATCGCTGAAACAGTTAGCAAGTTGAGCTGATTCCCGAGACGCAGTCATCGAAAAATTACGATTTTTCTGTGACGCAGTCGACGAAAAATTACAATTTTTTATGCAACGTGGTCGGCGAAAAATTACAATTTTTTCTGTGACACAGTCGGCAAAAAATTATGATTTTTCAGCATTGCGATCGACGACCAATCGCTTATTTTCTGCGAAACAGTCGACAACCAATCGCTTATCTTCTGTGAAACGGTTGGCCGTCGGAGGTTGGAGTAAGACTCGGTCGGTGGTCGGCGGTCGTAGGTTTAAAAATTGTTCGACGTTCGACGGTCGAAGGTCGAAGTAAGACTCAGTCGACCGTTGGCGATCATAGGTTTAAGACTCGGTCGGTGGTTGGAGTAAGAACTGGTCGGCGGTCAGAGGAGATCGGTCGGTGATGAAAGGATCAAATCGCCGAAACGGTCGTAGGATATTGGTCGGCAATGAAAGCTCAAAATTGTCGAAACCGGTCGGAGGAAAAACAATAAGTCCGTCGAAACAGAGAATTTAAGCAGTTTTCAGGGGGATTTTTCAGGTGTCCGAAAGTGAAAAATTGCCATGGAATTTATGCGCCAGATTGCGCAAAATTGAAATAATTGCAACAAAAAAAAAAACGAGGGTGCTACCCTCGACCTGCCCTGCCCCCTTGGCCTTGTTGACCCCCGTCGTCCCCCTGAGACAGTCGTTGATTGTGAGAAAAGTCTATGATTTGACAAATTTGTCAATATAGGATTTTCCCATATACATGCAAATAATTTATGAATTTCTAAGAATATAATGCAGCTAACAATTGTGTTTATAAACACATTTTGCAGAATCATAGTTACATCCAAGGGAAACATCCCAAATAGCGCAGTTGGAAATTTTTGGTCTTGGTTGGGCCAAGAAAATCAACATCATGGATGATGCACAAGATCCCTATGATCCTGAGACAGATTCCATGGGGGAGAACAGACATGTTGAGAATGTTGAAACATAATCTAATGGGAGAAGAAATCAAGAGACTCCATCAGATATTGCAGCCACCATGAGGATCCTAAGGGTAGAGTTGCAAAGTTGTAGAGAAGATAATGAAAGGATGATTAAAGATCAGGAAGAACAAAATCAGTTGAATTCCTCCATGCTGCAGAGTTTGACAAACATCCAAAGGCAAATAAACTCTGGGCATCAGACATCAAATCCAGAAAGGAGTGGGAGTAGTTCAAGGATGATTTCCTGCAAGAGGGCCAATAGCTCAAGAAGAGTTTCTAGAGATAGAACATATACTCCAGAAATCTCTTCTAGTGGATCATCTAACTCTAAAGAATCCATTGAAGGTTCAAGCTCTTCATCTTGTAGAAGTAAGAGGAAGAGGCACTACAAGAACAATTCACAAGGGGAATTTAAGAAGGAAAAACCTCCTACATTTGATGGAGAGGTAAAATATGGTCAAGAAGCTGAAGCTTGGCTTCTTGAGATGAGAAAGTATTTCCAAGTCCAAGACTACTCTGGAAATATGAAGGCAAGGGTAGCCATCTTCAACTTCAATGGAAGAGCATCTATATGGTGGGATCACATCAGGCAAGTGAGGAAGATCAATGAAAGAAATATTGTGTGGAAGTAGTTCAAGAAATACTTCAAGCATAAGTACCTCTCTGATAGGTACTATGATGATAAGATCAAAGAGTTCCATGGGATGAAATTGGGACAATTGAACATGGAAGAATATGCAAACAATTTCTTGGATCTGTTGACGTATGTCAAGTATATTTGAGATTATAAGGTGAAAATTTAGCGTTTTCTAAGTGGGATACCTCATTCATATAAAGATCGGATTGAATTTGATGAACCTCGAACTCTAGAGGAGGCAATAAGGAAGGCCATGTATTGCTATGATCAAAACAAAAGCAAACCTGATCATAAAGGAAGAAAGGTTTCAAACCTCCTCATCTCATAAATCACCAAAAGCAGCCATCACAGGTTGTGACTAAGCCAACTAGGATGATGGGAGATAAGCCAAGAGATCCAAAGGATCTAAGAGAACCACTTCAATGTTGGGGTTGTGGAGGAGACCACATGCTCAGGAATTGTCCACATCGAAATGGGAATGAAAATCAAGTTCACAACATCCAAGGAGTTGAAACTGTGGGTCAAGTGGCGAGGACAATCCCTAGAATCTATGCAGCACTAGACGACCTCTAGGTAGATCATCAATCAACTGTGGTTGAAGTTGAAGGTAATATTTCTAAGCAATATGTTTCTATTTTGATTGATCCTGGATATACTCACAGTTATGTCACTCCTAAAATTGTTGAGATTTGTGCTTTTAACAAATTAAAGCATAGTAAATCTTGGTTAGTTCAACTAGCCACTGGAACCAAGAGAAAATTTAGTGAATTATAGAGAAATGTCCATTAGAAATGGATGGGCTATTCACTTATACAAATATGAATATTTTTCCACTTGGCTCCTATGATATTCTCATTGGGATGGATTGGTTAGAAGCACACAAGGTTAAACTTGACTACTACAATAAGACTTTTGAATGCATGGACGAAGAAGGAAACCCAAGGGTTGTAAAAGGCATTCCAAAGGTTCTTTCTATTAGACAGGTTTCAACCATGCAGCTGAAGAAGTTCTATAGAAAAGGTTGTCAATTGTATGCGGCCCATGTTTTAGAGGCAACGAACAATGAAACTCTTAAGTTGGAGGACTATCATGTATTGCAAGAATTTATGGATGTTTTTCCTAATGAGATTCAGTGACTTCCTCCAAAGAGAGACATTGATTTTACAATTGAACTTGTTCCAGGAGCTGCACTAGTGTCTAAGACACCCTACAGGATGAGTACACATGAATTGATAGAATTGAAAATGAAATTACTAGAGTTGTTGGAAAAGAAATATATCAGGCCAAGTGTGTCACCGTGGGGAGCACCTGTTCTATTTGTAAAAAATAAAGATGGAACACTCAAGCTATGTATTGACTACAGGAACCTGAACAAAGTCACTGTGAAGAAAAAATACCCATTGCCCCGAATTGATGACCTTTTTGATCAAATGAGAGGAGCAAAGGTATTTTCAAAGATTGACATAAGGTTAGGTTACCATCAGGTAAGAATTAAAGAGGAAGATATTCATAATATAGCCTTTAGAATGAGGTATGGACACTATGAGTTTGTGGTGGTACCATTTCGTCTCACAAATGCACCAGCGACATTCATGTGTCTCATGAATAGTGTTTTTAGCAAGTATTTGGACAAGTTTGTTCTTGTTTTTCTAGACAACATTGTTTTCTATTCTAAGAATGAAGAAGAGCATGAAGAACATTTGAGAATGACATTGAAATTGCTAATGGAGCATAAGTTGTATTCAAAGTTGAGAAAATGTGACTTTTATAAAGATAGAATTCATTATTTGGGTCACATTATCTCGGACGAAGGAATATATGTGGACCCTGAGAAGATTGAAGCCATTATGAATTGGCCAACTCCAAGGAATGTGACAGATGTGAGATCCTTTATGGGACTTGCTGGGTACTATAGGAGGTTCATCGAAGGATTCTCCAAGGTTGCACATTCGATCACTTCTTTGCAAAAGAAGGGGATAAAGTTTGAATGGACACCAAGATGTGAGGAAAGCTTCCAACGGTTGAAGAATCTTCTTACGAGTGCACCGATTTTGAAAATTGCAGACCCAGAAAAAGACTTTGTGGTGTGTACTGATGCATGCAATCAAGGAATTGGAGTAGTTCTTATGCAGTACAAGCACATGGTATGCTATGAGCCAAGAAAGTTGAAGGAGCATGAGAAGAACTATGCTACTCATGATTTAGAACTTGAAGCCATAGTACATGCTTTAAATATGTGGAGGCATTACTTAATGGGAAGGAAATTTGAGCTAATGACAGACCATTGTGGACTGAAATACTTGTTTGATTAGCCAACTTTAAACGTTGGGCAAGCTAGGTGGTTGGAATTTTTGTGTGAATTTGATTTTGAAATCAAACACATAAAAGGGAAAGAAAACAAGGTGGTTGATTCACTCAGCAGGAAAGTACATGAAATGCATGTGGCAACACTTAGTACTTGCCAAATAGATTTGAGGTAGCAGATTGTTAACCATATTGTTGAGGATGAAGTGTACATGCATATAAAGGAAAAATTGTAGCAACAAGACCTTGAAAAGAAGTATGAAGGATATCCTTCGGAGGGATACGACCTTCTTAATTATAAAAATAGATTCTATATTCCAAATGTGGCAGATTTGAGGAGGATTGTTATGGAGGAAATCCATAAAGCTCCATACTCTGGTCACCCAGGATATCATAAAACAATTGCTACAACAAGAAAACATTATTTCTGGCCAGGGATGAAGAAAGACGTCGCTAAATACATTTCTAAGTGCATGAAATGTCAGCAGGTGAAGGTTGAACAACAACACCCAACAGGTTTATTACATCCATTGCCAATTTCAAAATGGAAATGGGAAGTAATTTCCATGGATTTTATTACAGGGTTGCTAATGACTGTGAGACAACATGATTCCATCATGGTTGTGGTGGACAAGTTAACAAAGGCAACACATTTTATACCAGTTAAGTCTACATATAAAGGCGATGCCATTGCAAATATTTTCATGAAGGAAATTTTTAGATTACATGGATTTCCTAAGGCAATAATTTCAGACAGGGATACCAAGTTCACTTTCAATTTTTGGAAATGTCTCTTTACAGATTTCGGTACACAATTGAACTTTAGTACCGCGTACCATCCTCAAACAAATGGGCAAACAAAAAGAGTAAATCAGGTGCTTGAAGACATGCTTCGCATGTATGTAATGGAAAAACGATACAAGTGGGAGGATTATCTACATTTGGTAGAGTTTGCATATAACAATGGGCAGCAAGCATCATTGGGAATGAGTCCATATGAGGTTTTGTATGGTATATGGTGCAGGACACCAGTGACTTGGGATTATCCAGTGAACATAATTATACTTGGTCCGGAATTGCTTAAGGAAATGGAACAAGAAGTTGCAAAGATCGGGAATAATTTAAAAGCAGCCCAGGATAGACAGAAAATCTATGCAAATATGCATAGAGTGCATAGGGAATCCAGTGTTGGTAATCATGTGTATCTTAGAGTGAGGCCAAGCAAGAGTTCCTTGAAGCTTGGGAGTTGCGCCAAGCTATCACCTAGATAGTGTGGTCCATTTGAAGTGCTTGAAAGAATAGGTCCAGTTGCATATAGACTTGCATTGCTTGCTAGCACTAGAGCTCATAATGTTTTTCATGTCTTTGCTTGAGAAATATGTACATAATCCTAACCATGTGATTAATTGGGATGTGATCCAGGTGGAACCCGAGGGAGAGTTCCAAACCGATCCATTGTGCATCCTAGACAAGAAGGAAACATTACTCCGGAACCAAGCCATCAGACATGTAAAGGTTCAATGGAAGCACTACGGTCCCGATGAGGCTACATGGGAACTGGAGGATGCCATGAGAGTGGCATATCCATTTCTGTTCAATTTTGATGAGCACTGAGGACAGTGCTAATGTAAGGGGGAGGGGACTGTAATATTCTGATTTTGACCCTATTGCATTAAAATTGTAAATGATGTAAATATCGTTATTAAATCATGGTGAGGAGCTCAGGGCCAAGGCCCTACTATCGATTTATCGTTTTATGCATCGACAATTAAAAGTCGATGCATATGGTTCTTGTGCTAACCACGCACAATAGAAGTTATGACATCATGTAAATATGAATTTAAATGAAATACCCACAATTAGATATGTAATGCAACAAGAGATGTGGGCATGATTTTCACAAGGAATAGGGATGGAAAATATTCAAACCCTTGAGCCAATAGTGTTAAGCCAAATATCATTGAGAGAACCCATAAACTCTCAACTACCCATTTTGACTTATGCACCCAATCATTTAATTCTTCCAAGAGTTGGTTGAGGTAGTTAATGCCTTAGGAATGGAGAGGTATGGCAGCCAATTTCGTGTATCGGCAAGCCATCAATATGGGAAAACGTATTTTTTCTTCTTGGGCAAGAAAACACCCACGAAATTGTGCCCAAAGCCATTCTTCACCCATGGTCTTTTCTCTCTCACGCAGTCTGAGCTAGCTGGGGATTTCTCCTTCACGTTTTCCATCATTTTCTTTCATTTTCCATAGCTGGGAACTCGTTTTTGTATTACACAGTGGTTGGGAGGAAGGGAGTCACGATTTGGGGGTTTATGGAGGCCGTTTCTGTCCCTTGAATGCCCATAAACGTCTTCTGAAAATTATTTTTCTCTCCCAGGGTTTATTTTCCATCTGCCATTTCGTTTTTGGTTGCCCACGTTTTTCTGAAATTAATGGAAACCCATTTTGGGAATCCCACTGTCAAAACATTTTTCTTCATGCCCAGCACTTGTGATTTTGCTATTTTGTGCATCCATGTTTCGGTTTGAGCTTGTGAGCAAGTAATTAGGAGTGGAAGCAGACCAAAATTTGCTTGATAAACCTAGTGAGGAAGGTAACCTTTCAAGAAGATCAAAAGGGATGGCTACTCTTTTATGCACACCTTGAAGAACACTAGAATGGAAGGTATGGCCTGAGGGACTGTCTAGTAGTGAAGGGAATACTTCCTTGTGTCGAGTGTGTATGTATTGTGGGGACCAATCTAGATAGATCTTGTAGAGGGTATCCATAGCTCTGTGGTTGAGCTCACTAGCTGAGCAATTCTTCCTTTCCATTGCCTTAGAAGCCTGATAAACCCAACTGTAGATTGGCTTGGATGATTTTGGTGTGTATTTGGCTATGTGTGAGTCTGTTGGTCCCTTTTTCCTTGTAGAAATCATGCCCAGCTGGGGGGTGGCAGTTGTGTTGAGAGATTGATGAGCTCAACTGGCCTATGGTTGGGTGGAACGTTGCAGTTTCATAGCCAGTTGCTTGAGACTACTTTGTTTTAAGATAAGTACTCTCTTGTGTTAATTATGTAATGTATTTATTTGATGACTATCATGAATATCTTGAACGTATGTTAGATGTGTAATAGAATTTACTTCTGCTGTGTTTATTGCATATATATACATTTGCATATGTCTCTTTTTATCTTCAATGAATTTGTTTAATAATCATGGGGCTAGATGCCCAGTTTTAGCATCACGTTCTCTCCATATTGTTATTATGATGGGAGGGGACGTGACAATAATGAGGAGAATGTTTGAGGGGGAATTCATGGGGTGATTTTATGATGATTTGATGATGTGTTATTTTTGGAATGGAATCATTTAAAGTTGTTAGGCATAGTTGTATACATGTTTTGAAGGAAGTATTGAATGCATGATGTAGCTTAATGATCGCAATTTTGGAAACAAAATTGTTGTGTCGCTAAAGCTCGATTTTTCGTGGAACTTTATTACATGCATAATAATTATACCATTTGATTCTAATTACTTCTTGAGTATTCAATGATGTTTACACATTCATTTGTTTATATTGATATGGTCTCACACCTCTATCTTTCTTGAAATTGGGTTTCAACACCTTCACAAAGATTCTTTTTACAACATAAATGAGTCAATTAGGCATTTTGGCGGATTGATATAATTCAATTTAAAGTCAAAGTTTAAGAATTTCAATCCACATCTTGAAAGAGTACATGTTAAGGGATGGAAGCAAGTTGACAGTTCTGAATTTGAATAATGTATAAAAATTTTATGAGCATTAAAATTTCATTATAAATCATGTTATGTTCGTAAATTTATACTTTTTGACAAGCTAAAATAATTCAATTCATGGTTATTCATATTCAACTCAATTTGCATCTTAAGATAATATAATTTAGATACTATAAATGAATTGATAGTTTTCAATTTGAGTGAACTATCATTTTTTACAAAGCTTTTACTTTCACCAAAAAATGAATTTTGCATTATTTTGCTCGAATATGATTGCTCTTCTCCTTAAAATTCACTGTGATAATTGAATTCATTGCAAATGAGAAAAAAATCATATATCCTGAGTTTTACATATAATAAAGTGATGTTTACATTAGCATGACTAAGAATCTCCACTGAAATTCATGCTTTGGTTCACATGAATTAGTGGGTCATTAAGGTTAAGAAGATTTTTTTAAAATCAACTGTTAGAATTTATTTTCTTATCATCATTAGTAGGTTCAATTTTGTTCCCTAAGATAATCTGTTAAATTCCCCTACTTCGTAGGACATCCTCCATACGATATTTCCATGAGAAGTAGTTGGAACTGGTAAGAAGAATATCACATAGAGTGGCCATACTATAATATGCAGGAAAGAAAAATATAAACTGATGGTTTGGAAGAAAATATCTTGAAAAAATAGGTGGTTTCTAAAAAACTAACACATAAAACAAACTTTGGATGCCAAAATTATACCTTTTGGACAAAAAAAGGCATAAAAAAGAGCCAAGGATCCATGTGATAGAAGAGGGTTGATCCATGTGGTAAAGAGAAAAAAATACAGTAAATAATTCCCCTTACTAACTTTTCCTCTAAACTCACTTTTACAAATAAACTACTTCAAAATTAGTGACCCACTTTTATAAAACAAGTGGGAATCACTTTTACAATAAAGCTACTTTATAACTTAAAGTTATATGAACTGTTACAAAAAGTAACAAAAAGAAGGACTTGAACCCAAAACCTCTTACTTTTTAAAGTAACTTTTAACCATGTGAGCTAAGCAAAATATTTAGTAATATGATGGAAGAGAATGGAGGTGCTGTTGTTGGAAGATAGTTCCCACCCACAAAACTTATGTTTTGGCCTGCAAGACACTTTACAGAACAATCCAAATAAAAAGCTAAATTTTCAAACTAAAATGTCTAAAATTTGTGGTTAGTCCTTGGTTATCCTTCCTAAGAATGTAAGTTTTCTCAGTATTGTTTCGGATTTACCAAGTTCACACAAAGTGCATGGCAAAGAGCATACACAACAAACAAAACCATTTTCATTATGTTTCTTATTTTCCGAGTTCACATAGAGTGCATGGAAAATATCATACATAGATTGAAAAGTAAAAACTCATAAATAAATAAATAAACCAAGAAAAAATATAAAATAACATGAGGGAAACAAATTAAAAATGCATAATTATAAACAATATACCTCCTAATCTGTTGTAATGGTCATATCTTGGGAAACCAAAAACCCTTTTTAGTGAAATGAAAAAAAAAATTCCAATTGGAAACAATGATCTGGACACAATGGAACACCTCTCACAACAAAAAATGCACAGAAATATCATAACCATAAATCCTTTCATGGAATCGACAACACCAGTTCAATATCTAGATCACCAACGAAAGAAAAACTTCATAAGAGTTCTGATACCATGTTTGACTAACACAAGATATTTCCAAGAGACGAAACACCTTGAGAAGTTGCTCACACAAATAGATCAAAGATAAACTCACTGGGTTTTTATGTGATTTAAACCCTCGAAGAGGGAATCACTTTATGAACCCCACCAAATAGCTACTTTAGGAAATATTATTATGAAAAAGAAAAAGAATGTTACAAATTATCTTCTCATGATCTATCAACTAACAAATGGCCATCCATTCTCTTTAAATAGAGATCATTGACCAATCAAGCATTAATCCATGGGTCAATGGCCATTAAGATTGAGGAGAATATCAATGGTTGAATCACTCTATGACAAGAACATATCATGACCATCGGATTACATATGTACAAATGCATATTAATGCATACTAAAGAAACACACTTTACCTATACTAGATACATTATAAAAAGTTGACCTAACCTAACTCTGAAGTGTCTAAATATCCTAACAAGACTATTGTTGACGAATATCATTGAGTACTTGGACCGTAATGTAGGGGACTTCTTTGTATAGGGTGAGTAGATAGACTCACCCTTCCAAATGTTTATTTCGTGACTAGGATCCCAAAGTTGGGAGTCGTATGTTATATTATCTCGTGAAACCATAGGATGTGGACATGGAGGACATATTGTTGGTGCAAAATTGAGACTAGGTTCTTATGCATGGGGAAAAAAAGGGTACTGCTATAGTCTAGTGTGCTAGTATTTTTAATCCATTGAAAGAGAAGGTATCACCCAAATCACAACCAAGAATTGTGTGTGATAGGGATTGGTTAACTGTAAGGATACATTTGTGAAACTTATTGTTTTTCATATTGCAATAGTATTCATCTCAAAGTATGTTGGATCTAATGTGGGAAGACCCAGGTTCACTACAATACAAACCAATAAATCCCAAGATACTAGCACTTCCAGCATCACCTGCAAATAGGCAAAGTCTCACCCAAAGTACCTATCAGTACTGTAGGAACCACATTTATGTAGCAGCGAAGGGGAGAGAACTCTATTCTACCATCATAACCATTAAATGAACCTCGAAAAATATCAGTTAAACGAGAGATCCAACATAATGTATACATTAACTGCGCATCATATTATAACTGAAAACATTCATGTCCTATTATCATATCATTGAGCATTTATCATTTAACAATATCATGTAAATCAAAACAACATGAACATTTACATACACAAGACACCAGAGAGTTTTACTTGGAAAACAAACTGGGAGATAACCACAAAAATGCTTTTTTTATTCATTGATCCCATTACATAAATAATTTCATCTTCTTACAGTTCTGTGCACATAGCCTATAGACCTTAACCCTTACAAAAACACTTTAATTACAAAAACTCAACAACAATACATGGGATCACTCAGTTCTTTGTCACACTATCTTTTCATCAATGTCTCATCCTCAGTGGACCAAAAATCCTAACTTACTCCCTAACTTACTCTAACCACTTTCTTGGTTGACATGATAAACCACTAATATTTCCATCTTTTTCGGACGCTACATCATAGTCTATCCTTATTTTGCGAGCACCCTTCCTTTTGACCACTTCACTGTGCTACCCCTTGTTACATCAACACAAAGTTGGTTCAAAATGCCTTAGGGCCAACAAAGTACTGCAACATTAATAAATATTACATAAACACAAAGAGAATAATAGACAAATTTGACACATAAAATTTAGGGGCCAAAAAATCCATTATTATAGTAGATAAACTTCATTACATCACGATTCTATGGCCTTACAGCAACCGCAAAACTACCCATCATGGCATCGTCAAAACATAGTCAAAACCCAAAAACTAGATACATTTTCTTCTATTGGGGCTCGATTATAATCCTCTTTCTTCTTCTCTTGGTTGTCTCAATGTACTTTGATATCCCTCATTTCTTCAGTTTCCTTCTGCTTCCTTTTAAACTTGTGGGGGTAAGTCCAAAACTGTTGTGCCTGTTAACAAATTTCCACAATTCCTACTCCTTTATCTTGCACTTTCTTCTATGGTCCTTTCCTCTTTCACCTTTTGTAGTCTTCTCCAAAAATGAAGGAGCCAATAAGCCCCAACCATAATTGTTGTCTTTCCCTTGAGTCAATTTCATTGCATGTCTCATGCATCCTCTGTTGCTAGCTCTTCAAATAGAGGATCCAAGTATGGTACCTATGTAAAGGCTTAATTTGTGAGTTCTTCAAATTCATCCAACTTCATCCACTATTTTCCTAGAAATATATTGGCACTAGGAAAAAACTTATGGTATTTCTTTATATCTAGGATGGTGGTACTCTGTTGTTGTACATGTTGAGTCCCTGTGTCTTCAAACTAATCTAACTCTTGTAATTTAATTTCTACATCCTAGGAAATAATATTTAAGTATCAGAGGACCTTCTTAGATGCACAAAATTTATCATGGAAGGTAGCCATATCATTATCAAGATGTCATGATTCCTTGTATTTATGTGCAAGTTCAAGAGGGTTGGATGTGAGCTTAGCTTCACTATTCAATTGCTCGATTCTGTTACGTAAAGATTCCACAATTCATTGCTTCTTTTTTAAAATGTCGACCTTGTGTTGGAGAAAACTCACTATGGCTTGGGGTATACCACAACAGACAGATGACTACCAGAAATCAACTCAATTCTCAGAACTATGCTATATAAATGACAATGCTAAGATAATGAACAAGATAACCAACCTTGATCCAAACGTTTGATGTAGATCCCCGTTGGAGCTTTTCAATCTGTGCACTTGAATCTACAAATTAGTCTTGACAACCAATATACAACAGGTACATATAATATATAAACGACATTAACATCATCAATAGCAATGGCCCATGATATAACAAGTAAATGCAACCTAATGTAAGATAAACAACATTTACAACATTAATGGACGAGAATATGAGTATTTCTATTAATAAACAAGAAGAAGTACAAAGTGATATGACCTCTTGCCGGCAACCAATCTGAACCAAGATCTGGATCAATCCACTTGTGCCTCCACCACTTCAATCCTCCATGAAAGGCAAACTCAAACTAGATAGGAGTTTGGAAGGTGAACATAAAGGGTTCACAACTACAAGGATCAATGGCTGTAGACTCAAGATAGGGAAAAAATACGCTATAGTTCTCTTGCTCTTCTTTCTCCTCTCGTCCATAAGCCATATGTGCTCAATATATAGTCCTCTCAAAGGTAAGTGAAAGGACACATCGAGACGTTACTTGGGTAGATGGATAGCCAAAAGTCACCCAATGACTGCTTTTTGGGAGTTAAAAAGTAATAAACTAGTGATTTTTACCATTTTACTTGATACCCGCGGGCTATAGTGATGCAACTCGTGGGTACGCATGCTATAATGATGCAACATGCGGGTAGCAATAAAAATAGGGAAAAATAGTATCTCTGAAGGATATAAGTGGATCTGAGTCGGTGAAATGGATCCTACAAGCCAAATAATGTTGATGCTCACAGGGTGGAAGATTACGTTGTAACAGATGCCCCCTAATGTGTGAGGTCAGAGACTGATGCTACGATGGCCGAAATACATTATAAAACTCAGAAGTGGAGTGATGGAGACACACGTGGAAAGAGCATCTCACTCGTCATAATACAATAGTATCCCAGAATACATGTCGGGAGTACAACAATCTGATACAATGGCCATGAATAGGCAGTACATAGTGAATACATGTCATAAGTGATCATAGCCATGATCCCTCTATAGTAAGATATGGTCTCCTGCTGAAAAGGAAACAACTGGTGCAAACTGGAGGTACAAACTGTTGATATCTGAGAGGTGATATCTCAAATGTAAAGTCAAAGTAATAAGTAGCATACTGAATGCCACTATTGCCTGGGGTCTTCTACACAAGTCTTCGACGGTGCAAGTCCCATCAAGTGAATAAAGGAGTTGGGGTCTAACCTGATGTGACATCGTCTGATTACTGGTCAATGATGTATACCGTTAACAGACGCGAGATAACCCACCAATAATGAAAATGGGCATCAAGGAACAAAGTACAATCATCGGAGTGTGAATAAATGAGTTGAAGTCGAACACTAGGATGAATCCATCGATCAAGGGACATTGATGTATTCCCAAAACTGTTGATGGCGAGAGAACCTGCCACTAATGACTGCAAGCCTCAAGTTACTCAATCAAACTCTAAGCCTCAAGTCTCGGAATAAATGAGTTGAAGTCGACAGAATGAGACTCGCTGGAAGGAGGGCATTAAGGCATCCCCCATCAACCAGCACAAGGTACCAGCTACGCTGAAAGATTTGGAAGGACTCAGGTGAAACGGACTGACTCAATAAGGATGGCCGACATGCAATAGTCAAGAGATCTGAGGAGTGGCTGAAACTAGTTCAGGACTTCCTTTGAACAAGAGAATGAGCAGATGGATAGACTCAGGCAGCATAAACTTGACATAAATAGTGCAATGCAGGAGGCATTACAAAGGGCTCCATAATGACTGAAAGCTTAACCAATCGGTGGAGAGAACTGAGAAACAAGTACAGCTCCTAAGGTCCAACTATAGTCCCGACTCATAATGTACTGAGTGGAATGAATGCTCTGTTCAAAGGTGACATAACAACTGCCAACAAGAAGTAGTAACCATAATCCCGTCCATCTTTTTGGAATATTTGATTTTTTTGATCTTTTTCATATTTGGGAAAAGCTTGAAAAAGAATAAAATTGCTTATAGTACAACAAGTGAGGGAACGAGTGTCAAATAGCGAGCATACTAGTTCCAAGCAGTGGAACATACCTATGATCAATGCAAGGAAGTGCATGCAGGATGTGGACACTCGGGGGGGTTCCCTCAGGGTCAAAAGGTGATCAAATTGTGAAGGGAAAATATATAAGCTCTGCAGGGCTCGACAGGGAACAATGCTCAGGCACCAGGCTAACAACTGAGTAAGCGGGAGCCGGCACAAGGCTCAAGCGGAAAGCAAGCGGAAAGCAGGATGATGCAATGCAATCACAACATAATGGCACAAAATGGTAAAAACTATAGACAAGTGGGTCCTGAAAATTATAAATAGTAATAAAAAATTACAATTCACAATTCATTTTTACTATTCACCCATTTGGCGCTTTTGGTTAGTTTTCACCTGAAAGTTCAGTTGTCGATTCTGGGAGCTACGAGCGACTGTTTATCGAACCGTCCGGAGTAGGTTGGTAGTCTCATCCATACCTTTCATTTCAATGCTTTCATTTTTATTTTCAGTGGTGGGATTTTTTGTTTGGCCAAGCCCTAAATGGCTTTGGCGCTACCCGCGGGCTGTAGCTATGCGGGTCGTGGGTAGGGCACAAAACATGTAGTCAACGCAAAGGTTGACCGCGGGTACCCGCACTTGTATACAAATTAGCCCGCAGGTACAGCCGTGTAGTTGGTTTTTTAAAAGAATTTAACTAAAATGTTTGTTTTTCTTCACTCCAGGATGGTTCTAGAGTGGAGGGAGAGGGAGCATGACCAAGTTGATGAGGTCGTGCGCAACGATGTGCAAGCACAGCAGGCATTGCAACCATGTGGGTTGTACAAATTATGGAGTATAGGGGGTTTGAGGGCCCAAAACCTATTACTTCGGTGCTTGATCGACTATTGGGATGTTGATGCACAAAAATTCAATCTCAATGGGAAAATCCTCACACTGGAAGTGGACGACATCTACTTCATTACCGGTTTGTCCCATCAAGGTGAGGAGGCTAGTCTTCGATCTCGTACTGTGGGTGGTGGGATCACTGTCCTTGACTACATAGCGCGGTATTTCCCCACAAACACGCGCACGGTGGGAAGTCAGGTTCCCATCAATGCCATAGTGAATCTGAGCATGAAGCTCATTGTGGCTACCTTAGTGCGGATCATGGGATCCAAAGCTCTGCACCAGGCATCCAGGCCGGTGATGTTCTATGCATCACAATGCATGCAACCTATATTGTTTGACTGGTGTACCACACTGTTGGGGTCTGTGAAGACCCAACTGACAGAATGCAAAGAAGGGAAGGATAAAAACTTCGGGTATGGTAGTATCCTATGAAGCTTCTTCTTTGAGAGGGTTCCAGAGCTTATTCTGAGGGTGGATGTCCCTCCTCATAGTCTCCGAGATCCAGCCCTGACCCGATGGTTTGAGATCTTGACACGACAGGGTGGTGGCCGTTTGGCATCACCATATACCGAGGAGTTCTTCCACTGGTCGGACCGGTAGGTCATTGCCATAGAGGACTACCCCTATGCAGGGATAGACTTCTGCTAGGATAGGGACATGCTACTCCCACCAGACGCCGCATTCGGAGACATTGGTGAGTACTCTTTTTGGTTTTTGCGTATTAAATTTTTATGGATTTTTTATTATAGATGCAAATGCAAAAATATTTTTGGTGGTAGTATCATATGCTAAAGGTTGATTGTTTGCTCATAGACAAAGGCCCAGTGAGACCTAATGGCTTCCTGAGACATGGTCACTGGGGCAGGGGTGAGGAGGCAGGCGATGCTACAGCAGGATGCACACTATAGACCTTGCGGCGCAACCTCACATGGATGGTTGCTAGGGTTCCACAGATAGAGGTGGCGAGACTACCTGAGGCCATGCAACACCAAGTAGTGGGTGTTCCGGGTGACTGGGTGCGGCTACTGTAGCGGGTAGCCAATGCAGTACAATATTTCTACGAGACACATCCTATTGGGGTGGTAGCTAGGCCTCCTCGTAGGAATTAGATATCTCAGGATCTCATTTTTTGTATCGATATGTATATTTTTGAGGGCTACGGGCTCCAATTTTGTATGACACTACCATTTTTGGACATATTTATATATAAAACTTTGGTTCTCCGGTTCTACTATATGTGTGTATGTACAAATGTATGAATGTCTTCTTATATTTGTGTGCTTCATGGTGAATGTGACAAATACCAATCTAATACATAGTTAGCATATGCATCAGATATGTGATTAACACTTCTCGAAACATGTATGTATGTAATTGAAACAAAATATCGTTCCAATATTCTTACCCTTAGGAATTTCCGTAATAGCGTAGGATCTCGCACACGGTACTGCCCATTTAGCTGAGACACAACTAGTTGTAAATCCAGGAGGACTTCTAAAGATTGGACGCCATGGGAAATCGCATCCTGAAGTAGCTCAATGACGGCACTGTACTCAGCCACATTGTTAGATGTAGGACCAAGGCAAGCACCTTTTGAGGACACAACTAGGTGTTCAGGTGAGAAAATAACCCGTGCAGTAGAAGCAAGCTGCTGTGTATGATGGCTAGCACGATCCGCGAATCGTAAGAACGTCGAAAACTCTGCTGACATCTGTCAATCAAACGGAAGCTAATCAGCAGACCCGAAAACCGAAAGAAATCTAAACTATGTACCGAAGCAACTATATAATAGTATACAAAATTATCAGCCTGAACCAGAGGTTCAAGCGTAATACCGCTTAAGGTAGAGCCCATTTCTAGGCTCCTTCAAGACAATCCTCTCATAGTCTTCTAACTCATAGGCTCCTTTTTCTAGGACACGCCTCACGATGTAAGGACCATGCCACATGGGGTTGAACTTGCCTGCCTCCAGGGGTTCTTTAGCTTGGTCATATAAGAGGACCAAGTCACCTTCAGCATATTTCCGAGGACGAACAAACCTATCATATTGAACCTTAATACGATGTTTGTTGGCATCTATAGCCACAGTAGCATCTCGACGTTGCTCGTCAAGTTGCTCAAGGTGGATTAAACGTTGCTCAAGACCCGTCGTATCAAGGAGGAGTTCTATGGCCAGTTTAAGAGAAGGGATCTCGCATTCAATCGATAAAAGTGACTCCACACCGTGAACTAGCTGAAACGGTGAGAACCCGGTGGCAGTCTTGACTGCAGTTCGATATGCCCACAAAGCAGGATATAACATGATGTGCCAATTATTCTTTCTTTGTTGGATGGTACGTTGGAGAATGGTCTTCAAAGACTCATTGATTGCTTCCACTTGACCATTTGCTTGGGGATAATAAGAAGATGAGTGTTCTTGATGAAACCCAAGCTTGAGGAACAAATCCTCCATCATCTTGTTTTGAAAGTGACTACCATGGTCAGTGACAATCTCTTTCGGAATATCAAACCGAGTTATAATTTGATTGAATACGAAGTGGGATGATGTAGTACCATCGGCTTTAACGGTAGGCATGGCCTCAACCCATTTGGAAAAATATTCCACAACCACTATGATATGGTGATGCCCCCCAGCTGAAGCTAGTTTGCAATACATGAAATCCACCCCCCACTTGGTGAAGGGACCAACGGTGACGACCGGATGAAGGGATGATGTATGCGAGTGTATGTTTCGAGAAAACACCTAGCAAGGGTGACATCTCTTCACAACATTAACACAATCCTTAAAGATATAAGGCTAGAAATAACCAACTTGCATAATACGTTGGGCTGTAGCAAGCCCGGATAAGTGACCGCCACATGCCCCAGCATGGCAATCGTTAAGCACCCGCTTCGCTTCTTCGTGAGTTAAGCAACGACGAAGGATGGAATCCTTTCCTCGGCGATACAAAGTGTCATCGACGATAGTATAATCTTTAGCGTGATGTTTCACACGCCATCGCTCATTTTGTGAATAGTGCGGAGGAAACTTCAAATTTTGGAGATATATGATGACATCCCCATACTAAGGGTCCTCTGATGAGATAAGAAATAAGTGCTCATCCACAAAGGAATCTTCATGAATGACATCCTCATCAAGTCTTGGAAGGTCTGACAAAAGCTCAGCAAATACCAATGATTTCACCGACTTTGTTGAAGCAAAATCGAGATCAAATTACTGAAGGATAACAATCCATTTATTATACTTCCCCCCGATAAGGCGTCGTGATAGCATGAAATGAAACAGATTGATATGTGCGACAACTATGGTGGTTCTAAGCAAAATGTAATGTCGTAACCGCTGGACTGAATGAACAGTCGCAAGCGCCATCTTTTCCACATGAGTATATCTTAGCTCAGCATCTACTAGATTTCGACTAAGGTAATAGATGACATGCTCAACAAGCACATCATCCACCTGAACCAAGACCATGCCAATCGTCTCTTGAGGCGCGGCCACATAAAGGATAAAATCTCATGCGAAGTCTGGTGGACTAAGCACAGGGGCCGATACCAAAGCTTTCTTAAGGGTGTCGAAAGACTGCTGGGCTCGCTCATCCCAGATAAAAGGTGTGTCCTTCTTTAATAAGCGCGCGAAACCTTTGGTAAGATTAGCATAATTGACTATGAAATGGCATAGAAAAGTGTCTCTCCCTTGGAGGCTCTGAAGTTGTAGCAAATTACGCGGAGGAGGCAACTGAAGTATTGCCTCAACTTTTAGAGGATCGACTCTAATACCCTCTTTCGAAACTATGAAGCCCAGAAGGTGACCCGTCCTTACAGCAAAGATGCATTTGTTAGGATTCAATCGAATCTTGTATCATATACATCGTTTGAGAATCATGCGGAGGTGCTTGGGGTGGTCCATTCTCTTGCGAGAATGGCTGGCAAGATCATCCAAGAAAACCTCCTTAATCATTTTAAGATCGTGAAAGGCATAGGTCATGGCGCACTGAAACGTAGCTCCGACATTTTTAAGGTCGAAGGGAATTTTTCGGTATGCAAACGTTCCCCAAGGACAAATAAAAGTTGTCTTATGTTGATCCTCGGGTTTGATTTGAATCTGGTTATATCTAGAAAATCCGTCCATGAAGGAAAAAATCTCACTCCCGACACAAGCATCCAACATTTGATCTATAAATGGTGTGGGGAAGTTGTCTTTCGGACATGCACGGTTCAAATCCCTAAATTTGGTGCATACACAGATCGTTCCTTGCTTCTTATCCATAGGAACGGGGTTTGACACCCATTCGGTAAGGGGAACGGGGTAGATGAAACCAGCTTTGAGTAGTTTCTCCATCTCTGCCTTGATAGCGGCTGCTTTTCTATGGTTCACAGCATGTAAGCATTGTCGAACTGGTTTAGCATTGGGATACGTTCTAATATCATGTTCAACAATGCAGGGGTCTATTTTTGGCATCTCCTCATATGACCAGGCGAAAGCTTCCCGGAGTTCTGTAAACAATTCAGTGTGAATAGCAATCTCCTCATGAGTGCAATCGTCACCGATGTAGACATTCTCAACTAGTCTGGGAGTACGAGAGATATTGATCGACGTAGTTGGGGAAATGTTAGCCATATTCCCTTCCGCAAACACATCATGCGACTCCAAAAGAGCCGCAGGGTGACCAACCATCTCTGCCAGAGTCGTCCTAAACTCTTCTCGTTTGGCGAGCTCGAGTTTGGGAAGGAAATAAGAGCGATGGTGCATATCTTCCCAAGGTCTCTCACTACCACACATGGCCTCCATAATAGCTTCATCAGAAGGCAAAGTATCATCGAGTTAATCATGGGAACAAGACGAGTTGGCTTCCCAAACCGACAACGTAACGGGATCTTCCTCGACTGTTTGGGAAGAAGAGAGATCTGGTTCTGCAGTGGCTTGTTGAATATGTTGGTAAGCAAGCTCAGCTATAGACAATGGCATAGACATCCCGACATGTGAAATGTTTCCAGACTTGGAACTCATGAATGGTAAAGTCCACGGATCATCGAAATAAGAAGTCCGGAATGACATATTATGCGAAGGAGGAGACGCATCGTCGGTAATGGTTCCAATAAAATTCACATGTGCGGCAAAATCATAAGTTCCCATCAATGAAGGGTACATGCCAACACCCATGTTCCCAGTTGCCGGCTGAGAATGAGTAACCTGTGGGACTATGGATCCCGTGGATGTTGTGGAAGAGGAGTTAACGTAACCCAGCTGATCGATGGTCACAATCTTGCCTTCGTGAGGAAAGTAGATAACTCTAAATACAGTAGACGCGATAGATTTCATGGCATACATCCAATTCCGACCCAATAAAAAGTTGTAGTTGATGGGTGCATCAACTACCTCGACTTCAATAGGCACAGACTTACCTCCCAAGGAGACAACAAGGGAAGGTATAAGTCCATGCGGCTTAAATGAATGACCGTCGAATACAGTGAGCATGGTTCTAGACGCGAGTAGGGAAGGAGAGCCAAGAGCTTTCCAACAAGCTAACGACATTACTGACGTAGAGGCACCTTCGTCAACCATAGTACGTTTGAAAAAACTTTGAAGGCACACCACCTGGATTTGAAAAGCCATGTGGTAGGGTAAGTGAGGTTGAACATTAGTAGTATCGAACTTGATAACATCCTGAACTCCTAACGCACTCAAAAGAGAATGCTTCTGAGAAGGACAGGCTTGCAAAACTTCAAGAGCCGACATGGCACATGAAGTTTGGCCCAAATATTCTACCATGGAGTAGTTGTGGGCGGCTCGAGCATTAGGATTATGCATAGAGCGCTTAAGAACACCTTTCGGTATCCACGACATAATAGAGGGATTCTCGATATGCAAGGAATTGTCAGGAGGAGGGGGAGGCTCACTCCCCAAATTGGGTTGTGGTGCATCATAATCGCGCTAACGAGTGGCAACACTAACCTCTGACTGAACCATGTTCACACATCACCACTAGTATTGGAAGAAGACGTTGCCATCTCAGTAGGTCCATAACCGGTGGTGGGAGCATGCGAAGCCATGCTTTGGTGATGAGGTAGGGGATCCTTCAACACAGCTGGGCTTTGTGCCAAGTGCTTCGATGCTTCTTCAATACGAGGACATAAGTGAGTAAGATGGTCTTCCCCACAGAACTTGCAAGGAAACTTCACCTTACGCCTAGGTTTACGGTCCTCACCAGCATTTCCGCCTTCCTGAGGAGGGTTGGCATTATCCTTATGGGGGGTATTGCAATTGCTATTGTTATTCCCATTGTTTCCACCCTTACGATTATTTCCCTTTTTCTTACCACCAGGTTGCTGGTTACCTGACTGGTTCGTCGTTTGCACACTGTGTACATCGGACGATGGAGTGGAAGTGGACAAGGTGTGAACCTGTTCGAGAGTAGACTGGTTTAGTGACAAATTCTGCATTTGATTAGCTACCAAATCTATGGGGCGAGTGCTTGCAGATCCAACGATGCCATCGGCATGTGGTCCAGGAATTGACGTAGGCTCATGATGGGTACGCGGTGCGTCAGAGATGATGTCATACAAAATGCCAAACTAAGAGTATAATAAGTCTAACTGTTGGACTTTCAAGATAGCTTGTTCCTCAGTCACAATGCCCGACATCGAAACATCCTTAGCAATGTATGGGAGTAGAGACTTGAGGAACCATTCCAACAGGAACTCTGGAGGAATGTTGGCTTTCACTAACCTCTTCCGCCGACGCCACACTTGAACGTGGTCAGAAATATGCATGGCCTTGTTCTGACAGAAGGTAGATAAAAGTTTAGTGTCGGTATCATAGTGAACCAGTAACTGGAAGTGATCTAAGAAAACCAAAGCAATCTTGTTAAAACCCCTATAGGTGTTTCTAGGAAACTCGACGTACCACTTCGTGGCTGCCCCCGTGAGGGTGTGTTGAAATAGTCGCAATCTAACAGAATCATGATTCAATGTGTTGGAGGAGCACCAAAGGTGAAATGTCGTGACATGATCTCTCGGGTCCTCACCACCTTTCCCCTAAAACTTAGGAATGTCCGAAGGGAGATTGGTAGGGACCAGGGGCTAAGTAGGGTCATGACACACCGGATCATTCGTGAGCTTCGAAAGATCTGGAAGATTCAAGCATGCAAGGAATGGGAGTTGAAGCTGGAAAGCTTGATTATAATCCCCCATAAAAGGTTGGTTAAACAGAACTGTGTTATAAGATGGACCAAAAGCTTGACCATGAGGATTAAACTGCTGATAATAAGGACCTGACGGACCATAATCTTTCCCATGGCCATAGGATTGATAACCTCCTCCTACCTAACCCATTTGAGAGTAAGCAGGTATGTGCGTGTTTTGGGCACCATATTGGGGTGGTGGGTTATACTGGTGGCCAGCACCGACTGTGTTGTAGTAAGGGTTTCCACCATGATTATGGGGCATATATGTACTATTCATAGCAGGAACCGTGTTGCAATGACCATAATGGTATGGTATGTTCCCACCCCCAGCATTAGGATTAGCCTGAGTAGTCGTGTGGTGACCAGAAGCATGAGATATGTTCCCAGCCCCAATATTGATGTGACTAGTAGCAGGGATGGTGGCGTGATGTCCATGTGAATAGGAGATATTCCCACCCCTTGCATTAGCATTACTAGTGGCGGCAGTGGACACGAAAGTATGCGGTATATGTCCACCCCCGTGGTTGGGAGGAGCATTAACATCCGTAAAAGTAGTCCTGGGTTGATGAGTAGTGGCATGTGTATTAGGTGGTGGATGGCGAGTCGTGTTTCGAACAACATTCCTATTAGGTTGGGAAATCCTAGGAGGTGGACATCTTCCAACATTAGCATTGTTAGGAGGAACATGACCAGTCCCCATACTATGTGTGTGGGTGGACAACGTAGTGCCCCTAGTGGGTATAGTATGGCTAACACCATGACTAGTGCCAGCGTGACTACCAAACGTGGTGGAAAGTTCAATGGTACTATGACTAGGCATACCAAAAGAGAGTGCTATCAGGTTGATCATAGGGCCAGTGTTGTCATGTAACTCTGGCATCCCGTGTCTATAATTGCGTGGAAACGAAGGAATGAACGTGTCATCCTGTTCTTCGTCCTCGGGTAAGGTTGCAATTCCGTAAAGATAATTATCTAGATTCGAAGGATCGAACGAATCTCGTTCAAGTGGATTAGGCCAAATAGAACCAGGTTGAGTCTCAGGTGGATCACCTCCCCACTCCTCACAAGGAGTATGGGGATCGAAAGTGTGGTCAACTCTACCCGATGGAGTCAAAGGTTTTTCCTCAGTATTGGAATTTGTGGCAGTCATGATGTCTTGGATGTAAGCCTCATAAGAATCTGAAGACTCAAAGGGAGCCCTCCGACGTCCTCTAGCAATACGACGTGTAACCTCGGCCGGCTTTAAACCAGCCAACCGACGGGACCAGCGAAGAGTAGGGTTCCGTGCCACGATATCTCCAGAGAGAATATATAATCAAAACGTCCCCTAAAGGCCAACTATCGATCAAAAACATTAAATCAAAAGCACACACCTAGAGAAACTACAACCAAGAGTAGACAAACAGAGTGGATAAATGAGCTCCCGACACTAGAGCCGGTATGTCTCAGCTAGGAGAGGCTTGAGACTCCCAAACTATAGCCGGAGGTAACAAAATCAGTTATAGAGACACCCAGGCTTCACTGCTTGTATAGAGTCAAGTCCACTGCACAAACACAACTGTGCTGTCCAATCCCTATCTGACTCAGGACACAAACAGTATAACCACTGCAAGTACTCTGTGCGATACTTAGGTAAGGAAACTATGGTCACCACAATATAACCAATGCTCAGGGGGACAGTCGCAGGTGGGATCCATTGCATGGGAAGGGTAGCTGATCTCGAAACTCAATGAGGGTCAAATCCTCCAAGAGTCCCCAGATACGAACAAATCCTGGAAATATCTCCCACGTTCAGCCGGTATCAGAGGGATATTCCTTCAACCAACCTCCTGTGACCTCGTGCTTAACTCTGGCTTGAGTAGAGCTTCCTGAGAACACTGATCTATACCATGGATTCCTCCACTCCCTGGTTAGACACCTAATGTTTCGTCTAGTAGTCTTGGATTGTTAACTCACAATGATCTATTCCAAGACTCTAAACCTATGCTAGTTGGTGTACCCTATAAATAAAATCGGTCTAATCAATTTTAAGATTAAGCGTTAATTTTAATGGTTGTGATTACTCAAGGGATATGATCCTGAAACTAGTGATGTGTAAGACTCAATGGTATGCAAAATCATCAAATCCTAGACTCATCTATCCAATGAAAAAAATGCCCCTAATATGCACAATCAAACCAGCGATTTCGAAATAAATATGCAATCCTTTTATATTTCTTTCAATGCATAATCAGAATCTAAATGAAGGAAGAAATCACTCAATGCAAGATGCAATACATAAAAGCAATTTTTTTTTTTTTTTGTATTTTCTCTTATAAATGAAAGGAAAATGCAAAAACTATGTATATTTTTTGTATTTTTCAATATATGGAAATGAAAAATGCAAGCAAAATCCTACTATCTAGTCACTGATATGCCAAGGAGATCACTAAGACAACCAGGTAGATACCAAACAGTAAGACTCAACCAAAGGAATGAGCTCAAAAGGAAAAAACCAACAAGGCTAAATCCAAAGATGGGTATAAAACCAACAAGGCTCAACCAAGAGAAACGAAGAGTTATGGTCACAACCAAGGCATGGAACAGTCAAGAAACAGGCCAACAAAGACTCAGGATCAACTGAAACCAACCCAGCAACAACCAAAGGTCATGAATTAACCAAAGCCAGAGTTGTACGCTACTGTCGAAGGAATACCTGCAGGTACCCGCGAGCATTAGAGTAAACATAGGCGGGTGTACGTGGCCAGAGCTAAGCTAGCCCGTGGGTGAGGAAAGGTAAAATGGAAAACAGAGAGTCCAATGGCTCATAAAAAGCAAGTTTTATATAGTGTATCTTAATGGCAGATAAGTGACACAGAGATTCGACAAATAGCAACTCTAATTATGGACTAATGCTCAAAAATTCCCCAAGATGGATGTTTTCCCCAACGGATTCGCCATTTCTGTGTTGAAGAAAACTCACTATGGCTTGGGGTATACCACAACAGACAGATGACTACCAAAAATCAACTCAATTCTCAGAACTATGCTATATAAATGACAATGCTAAGATAATGAACAAGATAACCAACCTTGATCCAAACGTTTGATGTAGATCCCCGTTGGAGCTTTTCAATCCGTGCACTTGAATATGCAAATTAGTATTGACAGCCAATATACAACAAGTACATATAATATATAAACGACATTAACATCATCAATAGCAATGGCCCATGATATAACAAGTAAATGCAACCTAATGTAAGATAAACAACATTTACAACATTAATGGACGAGAATATGAGCATTTCTATTAATAAACAAGAAGAAGTACAAAGTGATACGACCTCTTTCCAGCAACCAATCTGAACCAAGATCTGGATCAATCCACTTGTGCCTCCACCACTTCAATCCTCCATGAAAGGCAAACTCAAACTAGATAGGAGTTTGGAAGGTGAACAGAAAGGTTTCACAACTACAAGGATCAATGAGTGTAGACTCAAGATAGGGAAAAAATATGCTAGAGTTCTCTTGCTCTTCTTTCTCCTCCCGTCCATAAGCCATATGTGCTCAATATATAGTCCTCTCAAAGGTAAGTGAAAGGACACATCGAGACGTTACTTGGGCAGATGGAGAGCCAAAGGTCACCCAATGACCACATTTTGGGAGTAAAAAGTAATAAACAAGTGATTTTTACCATTTTACTTGATACCCGCGGGCTATAGTGATGCAACTCACGGGTACGCATGCTATAATGATGCAACATGCGGGTAGGAATAAAAATAGGGAAAAATAGTATCTATGAAGGATATAAGTGGATTTGAGTTGGTGAAATGGATCCTACAAGCCAAAGAATGCTGATGCTCACAGGGTGGAAGATTACGTTGTAACAAACCTAGTCATTCAATGTTGCAAAGAGGTCTTGGATTTGTTTGGTAGTATGTTATGGCTAGTTGCGGGCATCTGTGACTTCTCTGCTAACTGTTGGGACCTAATCCATCAACCGTGTCTTTCGTTCATTACCCTAATGATGAATGGTGAGGATTTGTTGTTGCAATGCTATGTTCACCATCTCAAGGTTCTTCCATGAAGTAGAAAAGAGTTGGAAGGTCTCTTTCGGTGCAATGAATGAAATTTCTTCTAGCACGGTGACTAAGTGTTGACATATCTAATCCCACATGTTTCACATTTGGTTGCAATGGGTTGTGATTGTTTCTTCTACAACAACTCTTCCCTATTGTGCTTTTGCCTTTGCTGCAAGAGCCATTAGAGGAAATTTGAGGTCTAAAATGGGCCTTATAAGAAAACGAGCCATCATATAATAAAATGAGCCAACCATAATTTCTTGATGAGTTGGAATTCAAGAACCAATAGAATATCAATAAAATAATTCAACCATAATGGTTAGCTTGAGATATTTATCATAAGAAACTACTTTTGTTCGTATTTTCAACATATCTCTGTGAGTTGTTACTCAAATTTCGATCGGGAACACTCGTTGGATGTAGAATTAAATTCTGCATCCAACGAGTACCCACAATACATACTTTTGATGGACCCCGCTGCCCCAAAAACAAGAAATACCTGAAAAACATGATGATGACATCATCATCACGTTTTTCCAAGTATTTCTTGTTTTTGGGGCAGCAACATCATCACGTTTTTCCAGGTATTTTGTTTTTTGGGGGTAGCAGGGTCTGTCAAAAGTAAAAACCCTACTACCCCAAAAACAAGAAATAATTGAAAAAACATCTTTACTCCTGTGGTATCAAGGCATATTAGGTGGAACCAAAAACCAGAAGATGCCTCACTGAAGGAAGGTGGCCATACCACATTTCAAGTGGATAATTGTCTTCAAGATCATGATATGGACTTATATTTCTCAAGTAGGTTGGACACAAAACTACATCACCACAAAACATCGGCTTTACATTCTTGAAAAACATCAATTAGCGAACCATATTCATGATGGTTCTATTCATCCTTTCTTCCACACCATTTTGTTGAGGATTATAAGGAACTGAAGTTTGATTTTCAATCCCATGTTGAAGAATATAGTTTTCAAAATCATTATATGTGTATTCTTTTCCATTATTAGTACGAAATGTGCCAATATGATATTGTGCTTGATCTTCTATCCATGCATGAAAATCCTTGAATGTTTGAAATGCTTCAGATTTTTTATTTAACAAGTACACCCAACACATTCCGGTGTAGTCATCAACAAATGCCACGAGATATCTATTACCATTGGCAAAAGGAATAGGCATGAGGCCGCATAAGTCATAGTGAACCAGCTCTAACTTTCTACATGCTCTGAATTTTGACTCTGGGAATGGCTACTTACTATGTTTACCTAGTATGCATGCATCACATTTGTTCTTCTTCCTAGGAATGGTGGGAAAACCAAAGACACCATTCTTTCTCAAAAAAAAAATACTTTTATAATTCAAATGACCAAATCTAGCATGCCATAAAAAACTGGATGACAGATTACCTTCTCCATGTTGAGATAGGTAGGAAAAGTTTTGAACTCTTGCAAATGAGCCCTTTAACTTCAGCAAATTCTCATCTTCATATCTGGTCATGATGACCTTGTTGTCAGAGGACTTCTTTATCTCTACAATTCCATCGAACATGTGGATGGAATGGCCTTACTGCCAAATATGCACTAAGGACAACAAGCTTCTTTGCAACTCTAGAAGATAGAGAACATTTTGAAACAAAAAATCAGGGAATCCAGGAAGCTTTAGCATCATGGAGCCAAATCCCTTTGACTTGAGGCTAGATTTGTCTACAAAATACACTATTCTATCTACAATGTCTTTCAGTTCTTCAAAACGGTCTTTTCTAAAGGTCATGTGAGATGTTGCACTAGTATCAAGCAGCCAACAATCCTTTTAAGATGAAAAATATGTTATTTCATTTAATCCAAGATTACAATGTGCAACAATACAGTGAGAAGATATAGGCCAACCTCTTGGATTTTATTCTTGTCTTCTTTCTTCTGATCATGTCTTTCTTTGATGGAGTCCCAAAAGGCCCAACACGGATCTCCTTCATTTCCATTCTTCTCACATCGCCTACACTATATGTCTAGTATTCTCTTTGATTTGTTTATGCTCCCCCTTCCTCTGAACTTTCTTCTTCTTCCTCGTCCTCTTGTGTTGTTATCTCCCCTGGAAGAGACTTTGGACTGGCAAAGAGTCTCTATTGTAGATGCAAAACAATGCATATTCTACAACTTGTGCCTGCAACTAAACAGAGGTTTGGGAAAGGAGAGAGAAAGAGTAAAGTTGCAAGTCTAAGTGTTTTCCAACTTTCTCAATACAATATGATAAAAAAAAAAATCTTCAATAAGCTTTATGCACTATACTATTCAAGTCTAGATGTCTCTGCAAATGCTCTTTACAATTCACATAAAGATTTATATATGTCTCAAATAGAAGGGTCATGATTGCTCTCCATGATTTCTAATTTAACCAATGTGTATGCAAGAGAATAAAAGGGTGTTACCAATATCTATAGCTATTTAGGTGCAATGGTGCAATTTCAATATTAGATTCCTATAATCTTCAATAGTATAAATGACCAGTTTATGCCTTTGTCAAAACAATAGGGTTTCCACAGTACCAAGGTAAGCTTCAAAGCACCTCTTGAATATTTAATACAACCAACATTCAACCCAAATCCAATGCAGCATTAAAATGAAATACTAGTACTTGTTAGAATTAGTAATTACTTCAATTAACATTAGTTTCTATTCTCGACGTTCAGTCAATAAATGCAACAGCATGCTTTGCATGCATGAAAAAGCTAGGTTAAAGATTTTAGTGTTTTCCATAAGTGTTTAAATACACATTAGGTTCTTGATTGTATTACATCAGTTGATCTCCGTTTATGAATAAAGATTGAAAAGCCGTAGCTCATTCCGCATTATCTTTGTTTTATTTCTGCTTCCATCCTTCAGTTTGGTATTAGAGCTTAGGAGAAGATCAAATTGGTAGCATCAATTTCCGGAGAAGCCAAAGCCGTAGCTTTGAAGAATTGTAAGTTTATTTTTGAAGAATTTTTACACAATTTTTTTTTTTGGAAAATTTGAAAAAAAAAACTAGTTTTTGGAACTACCGCTCCCTCCCTATAGTCCACAAAGCGGTAATTTTGGAACTATCGCGCCCACACTATAGTCGAAAGCGCGGTAGTTTGGGGAGATATGAGGTAAAAAAACGAGATTTCACCGCGGCCTCTCCCTAGGACAAAGAGCGGTAATTGGAACAAGCCAGTGGCATTTTGGACAAGTGCAAAAAGGTTTTTACTTCATGTGATTGTTTTTTGACTTTCACGCAGTTATTGAGTAAGAATTTTTTCTTTCTACAAGAGAAGAAGATATTTGAAGATATATTTCAAATCTTGTTTAACGGGGAGAATTATTATTTGTTTTAAAAAAAGAAAAGAGGAAAGGAGATTATTTTGAAAAAGCTAGTAAAGGATACCGCAGCGTCTATGGCTTCTAGCAGCAATCAATCTCAGATTTCTCCTCTTATAGCGAAAAAGTACTATGATGTCTGGCCCACGAGGATGGCGATTTATCTCAGGTCAGAAGATGCATGGGAATATGCCATGTATGGCTATTCCGAACCTGCAGATGATGCATATTTTCAAGCCCTTTCAAACACAGAAAATGATGTCTTGCGAGCGCACAGGAAGAAGGATGCAAAGGCACTGCATCTCATAATGAACGCTTTGGAGAACAACGTATTTCCAAAGATATCAGCCTCGTTACATGCCAAAGCAGCATGGGATACCTTGGCGACTAGTTATCAAGGTGCTGGTAAGGTACAAACAACTCCACTCCAAAACCTAAGAAGAGACTTTGAAGATCTGAAGATGAAAGAATCAAACTCAGTAGATTCTTTCATGACCAAAGTCATGGGGATTGTTAATCAGTTGAATACCTATGGCGAAAAGATCAGAGATCAAAGGTGGTTGAAAGGGTTCTGAGATCCCTAGCCCACAAATTTGAGTCGAAAGTTTCAACGATTGAAGAAGCAAAAGATCTGAGTACTCTCTTTATAGACAAGTTGACCGGATCTTTACTTTCATTCAAATCCAGACTCAACAGGAATGAAGAATCCTCTCTAGAGAATGCTTTCAAAGCACATGTCTCATTCTCAAGAAGTAGAGGAAGAGGCAGAGGCATAGGAGGATCAAGAGGATGAGGCAGAAGTGGTCGAAGTAATGGCAATGGAGATCAAGATCACCATCATAACCATGAAGACGGAAACTGCAACAAAAAAAGGTCAGATAAATCTAATATTCAGCGTTATTATTGCAATAAATTTGGGCATTATGCTCATGAATGTAAAAAGAAAAAGTCTGATAAAGCAAATCATAATGCTAATGTGACAAATACCTCTAAGGATAAAGATGATATGTTATTCTTTGCATGTCATGCTGCACACGAAAGCCCAAAGGGACTTTGGATTTTAGATAGTGGTTGCAGTAACCATATGACAGGTGACAGAGGTCTAATTGCAGACCTAGATGAATCAGTGAGGACAAAGGTCAAAGTTGGAACAGATGAGGTAGTTCCAGTTCTTGGCAAAGGAGTGGTCAACATTCTGAACAAACAAGGCCAACAAAAGACAATCTCAGATGTCTATTATGCTCCAGGATTGAAGCATAATCTGCTCAGCATTGGGAAACTCACTGAAAAGAAATACAGACTTGTCTTTGATGGATCAAACTGTGAAATTTATAACAAACCCCCAAATAGACAGTTGATCATCAAGATACAAGTGACTAGGAACAGGATGTATCTACTAGTCATGAATTGCAGCAGCAAGGTAACCTCTTTTGCTCAAAAAGCCACTTGCATGGATGATTATTGGTTGTGGCATTTTAGATATGGACATCTTCACTTTGGTGGTCTCAAGTTTTTGCAGCAGAAAGAGATGTTTAAAGGATTACCCCCTATGAAGGAGCCAGAAAGTAGTTGTGAGTGTTGCACCATTGCAAAGCAGCACAGGGATAACTTTCCTAAAGGTATGTCTCGAAGGGCACATGCACCTCTAGAACTTATTCATACTAATCTGGTTGGACCAATGCAAACTCAATCGATTGGTGGAAGCTATTATTTTCTTACATTTATTGATGATTTCAGTAGAAAAACTTGGGTGTATTTCCTTCATCAGAAGTCTGAAACTTTTGGCAAGTTCAAGGAATTTAGGGCTCTGGTTGAAAAGCAGAGTGGTTATCAACTCAAATTATTGAGATCTAATGGAGGGGGAGAGTATGAGTTAAAGGAATTTCATGATTACTGCAAAAATCATGGAATCAAGAGGCAATTCACTACAAGATATACACCTCAGCAGAATGGTATTGTAGAACGCAAGAATAGAACCATCATGAATATGGCAAGGAGAATGCTGAAAGGAAGAAATTTGTCCCATGAATTTTGGGGAGACGCAGTGGCTTGTGTTGTTCATGTGATGAACAGATCTCCCACCAAAATTGTGAAGAATAGAGTACCAGAGAAAGCATGGTCAGCTATGACTTGTAATGTTTCTCATTTCAGAGTATTTGGTTGTTGCTTATGCTCATGTTCCTAAACAGCTAAGAAAAAAGCTAGACGACAGGAGTGAGAAATGTATGTTTCTTGGATACGGTGAACAAACTAAAGCCTACAAGCTGTATAACCCTATTACCAAAAAGGTTATTCTCAGCAGAGATGTTTTGTTCAAGAAGGAAGAGTCATGGAATGGAACCATAAACAAGAGTATGGGAGCTGCAATACCCCAACCAGAAGATGGAGATGATGAGGAGCTGATTGGACAACAAGATCCAGTAGCATCTTCACCAGAATTGATTCCTATCTGATCAAAAATGGTTTTAACAGAAGCAGCAGCGAGCCAACACTTTACACAAAGGTAAATCAACAAGGACAAATTTTAATAGTTTGTTTGTATGTTGATGATATGATATTTACAGGTGACCTCTCAGTAGATGAGTTCAAGGAAGCTATGAAGAAAGAGTTCGAGATGACAGACCTTGGATTGATGAGGTTTTTTCTTGGCCTAGAAGTAGAACAGTAAGAAGAAAGAAAAAAAAGAAAAAAAAAAAAAGGTATATTTATCTCTCAAAATAATTATGCTAATGAAGTTCTTAAGCGATTCAGAATGCTTAATTGCAAAACAACACCTACACCAGTGGAAACAGGTACTAAGTTGAGCAAAGAAGATGGTAGTCCCAATGTAGATCCAACAATGTTTAAGAGACTTGTAGGAAGTCTCATGTATCTCACAGCTACGAGACCTAATATTATGTTTGTTGTCAGCTTGATTTCGAGGTTCATGGAGTCTCCCAAAGACTCGCATTGGCAAGTTGGCAAAATGATCTTACGATATGTTGCAGGGAATTCAAGCTATGGAATTTTATACTCAAGCATTGAGTATGATGTTTTGACAGGTTTCACTGACAGTGATTTTGCAGGAAGTTTGGATGACAGGAAGAGCACTTCTGGTCATGTTTTTCATCTTGGATCAGGGGTGATTTCATGGGCATCCAAGAAGCAGCCTATTGTGACACTTTCATTGATAGAAGCAGAGTATGTAGCAGCGACATCAGCAGCATGTCAAGCAGTCTAGTTACGCAAAGTTTTAGAAGGTCTTCAACATAAACAAGAAGGACCAACCACAGTTTATTGTGACAACAATTCAACAATCGCTCTATTCAAGAACCATGTTTTTCACCAGAAAAGCAAGCACATTGATACTAGAAATCACTTCATAAGAGAACTTGTGAACAATGGTGAAGTTCGTGTTGAGCATTGTAAATCGATTGACCAATTGGCTGACATCTTCACAAAGCCATTGGCAAAATATATTTTTGAAATTCATAGAAATAATTTAGGCATTGTAAAAGCTGCAGTAGTCAGCAGTAGTAATTAAGAGGAAGTGTTAGAATTAGTAATTACTTCAGTTAACATTAGTTTCTATTCTTGACGTTCAGTCAATAAATGCAACAGCATGCTTTGCATGCATGCAAAAGCTAAGTTAAAGATTTTAGTGTTTTCCATAAGTGTTTAAATACACATTAGGTTCTTGATTGTATTACATCAGTTGATCTCCGTTTATGAATAAAGATTGAAGAGCCGTAGCTCATTCCGCATTATCTTTGTTTTATTTCTGCCTCCATCCTTCAGTACTAGTACGCACCATACACTTTCACACGAACGCAATAGCAAATGTAGCCTCCACAATTGAAAAATCTGTAGTAGTTTTCAAGTCAAGTAGCAACCTTCATGAGCAGATATAGTCTTCACAAAAATGCAGCAACGGAATATTGAGGTCGCAGCTCAGTACAGTAAGGAGTAAGAGGTCACACCTCTTCACACTCCACAAACTATATTCAACATAGGTCACATGCTCCAAGCTGGTGTTTAACAATTTGTACTCCCTCACCGGCTCCACGATGATCTTAAAATGTGAAGAGCCTACGCAGAAATCTCACAGCTTCACACACAAGTATCCACAATTGGAGTCTCTTCAAAAAAGCTCTTCAAAAATGATCTTCACCATATTCCAAGCCAAACAAAATAATCTCTATGGAAACCAAGAGTCGCAGCTCCAACAAAAGAGTAGTCGCAACTCAAAAAATTGGGATTTCCTCTATTCCTTTGTCTCCATGCAACACTTTGATACCAACGTGGAGTCGCAGCTCATTCAAAACGGTGTGGCTACAGCTCAACAACAGTCTGGTTGCAACTCTAATAGTGGTAGTGTGGTCGCAACTCTAATGGAGGCAACTCAACGTTGTGGCCGTGGCAGCTCAACAACGGTGTGTTCAAAACTGAGTTCATGCTCTCTCCCACTTCATTCTTCATGTAGATGGAGAGGTAGAGAGGCCACAGCTCTAAAAGGTAGGCACTAAAATTTGTTTATCACGAGTTCATTTCTTACATCCACCGTAGCACAAACAAATGCAGCTCGGGAAGGCTGTAGAAATTTGTGAAGCAGTCTTCTTCACGATGGTCATAGTGGTCATGTTGAGCAGCAATCTCCACATCATGCTGAGTCTTCTTCACGGTATACAAGAGAGATCCCATGATGGAGTCTTTACTAGTAGAAGATGCACGCTTCACCAGTGGTCGCAACTCCCAAAGGTAAGGTACACACCAAAAATGGGTTCAAGGAGGTTGCAACACTCCACAGCTCGAATTAGGGTTGCACCAAACCATAGCAGTATCCTAGAGAACGAGGTTAACGAGAGATGTTTCTTTTCAGTGGTAGGTTGTAACGTATATGGAGACAAAATGATCCATTGGAGCATCCAAGACTGGAAAGCAATAGGACGTAGAGGGCAGGACGGAGAGTGTCTCGTGGACTTCGTATTCCAAGATATCCATTGGATTCAATATGACTCCTCATCTTTTCCTATTATTCAACTAACTAATATTTACATTATTTACAACTTGGATCATAATCCTGTTTACATTATTTACAACTTGGATCATAATCATGAGGATTAGGTCTCAACATAAACGCTTTAGGAGTAAGAAAAATGGTAGAGGGAAGGCTGGAAATACTTCCAGGCCAATTTCGAGTAGCCACATGAAGGTATTATATCAGTTTATTCCAATCCATACTTTATAAGTATAGTTCCTTAGTAGGTTATCGGGAATGCATTTCATTGCGGCTTTCTTAAGATCAATGTACCATTCCTCAAAAGCATTGATGTTGAACACATAATTGGTAGCATCGTGTGAAGTTTTACATGGTGCGAAATGTAGGGAAATACCCTATTTTAGAACATATAGGCGTAAATTTTTGACCATGTGGTGGTCGTCATGTCATTTCCACATGGCTAGAGAAATGACCAGGTTCCCAAAAAATGAAGTAGCCTCCACAGTTTTTTTTTGCATATGTGCATGCTTGGAAAAGCTGGCCCATTAAGAACTTGCACCAATTGAGTTGAGCACATGGAACACATAATTCCGTGACTAACATGCTTAAAGTGCATTCCCCTTTGTGTATTTATCTGAGAGGTGAACTTGGTTTGTGGGCGATTAATATCATCAATGAAGGCGCCTTTCCCTCCACACATGGTGCCATATTTATCATATAGGTTTGGCTCTGAGGATTTTTTCCCTAACTTATGGCTGCCCGGGAAGGTTGTAGTGACATCCTCCCCTTGCATTGAAAGGCCTGTAAGTTTGTGAATGTCATCTATATGAATCTGATATTGTTAACCAAAAAGGGTATCCATGCATGCGACTGATCAAAAACTTCATGCACTTATGTACTTCTGCGATGGTACCAAAGATCGAAATCTCTTTCAGGTTAATTAGGGTTGAATCCCTTAAGGATACAAAGTCATATTTCCATTCCGGTACAACTTGCCTATTTGTATTTCTAAGGAAATTCAAAAACACAGTAGGCCACATGTCTAGAGAGGAATAATGTTCCACTCTATTATGTTCCAAGGAATAATGTCTAGAGAGGAATAATGTTCCACTAGATTTGTGATAACTTCATCTCTACACTCTACACTCTCCTCTCTAGAATAATTTGGAACATTATTTAAAACACTAATAGTCTTGCAATTTGTGATAGTTGGTAAGGGCTAATTTCATGAAATGAAATGGTAGATTACTTCAGATTATTACTTTATATTTTATTTATAAACCACACTTTCATATCTGTAAAAAGAAGTAGACAATAGTAAAGAGATAGATTCATAAGTTTCATGAGAATTTATAAAACAGAGTCAAAGTGCCATCAAAACTTGAACTCATAACATAACTTAAGTTGGCATTTTAGTCTCAAGTTAACCTCTCACTCATAATGCTTAAGGTATTGTGTAACGAGGCTTAAAGGCTTCACCTTTTTGTGGATTTAAAACAGAGTTATAAGGGCACCAAATACCCCAACAAAAGGGAGGCAGTGTAGGATTCTTATATCAACATTTGAGCAAACAAAACACTATCCAACATAGAATTTTCAAAGCAATAAGTGAATGAAGTGGATCTATAGTAGGAAGGTTAATGTAGATCTACTTTCAAAGGAACATAAAACTATGTTTATAAAACAATTGAAATGTAGAAAAATATCGATGATGTAATTTACCCCCTTTTCTACAATCTCTCCTTCTCCTAGTCTCTAGTTCTCTCAATCTCTCCTTCTCCCAATCTCTTCTTCTCCCAATTTTCTGTAAACAATGCTTTTTTTTCATACCAAATGACTTTTCAATGTTTCATATGGAAAAGGGCGGAAATACAACCCCCCCCAAAAAACAGAAAGTACGTCGTTTAAGTGACGTATTAGTCGACATTAGAAGGTGTATTTTACTAAATGTCGCTTAAGCAACATTTTTCAAATCTAAAACAAAAATTTTGACTGAAATTTATGCCTGTTTGATTTCATTTCGACATTAGTAGGTGAATTTTCTCTCAAACGTCATATTTGGGATCCAATTGTAGTACTGTTCCATATGAATTGGTATTCCTGTAGAGTTTCCAGCACTGCCTACCACCTTGCTACTAATTCTCAGATTGTGTGCATCTTTTATTATTTTTAGTCCCTAAAAAAAATTCTTTCTTGCATATTTCATATAGCTCTCCTGAATAATCCAAGAAGTGAACAAGAGGAACATGCCTTTTGGCCACAACTACTTAAAATTGGTGAACATCCACTCCCACGATTTCCCTTTTCCATGTTGTCTCCTCCAAATAAAAGTGTAATAGAAAAATAGAATCGGTTCTCATATACCATCTAACTCATGACTACGAATTGCAATCTTCATGATCAAACTATCCACTATAACTCAACAGATCTAGCATAGGATAGAATAGGCATAAATAGTTTCTTCCATAACCCACAATATTCTTTCCTGCAATAACCAGTTATCATCTTTAGCTTACTAATCATTTAATATCAATGATTCTTCCAAGTACCATCCCATACATGTGGAAGCATTGTGGATGGTCTTCAACTTGGAATGCATCTCCCAAGACTTGTCTCTTAAATCTAGATGCAACCTCAACACAATCACCAAGTAGAAGTTCTCCCAGTAAACCCATGGGTCAATGACAAAACAAATCCTGATAGTGAGCTAGTGAAAATATCACATTGCCAAGGATTTCATTAAGTGAGACCAATGGATAATCGAGAAGTTTGTTGCATATAATTAAACTAACCAAATATCTCCACCACCTTCGTAGATCCATTCAACGGATCTAAAAACCCCATAATGCAATGATCGCAACACCCTTAGTTGGTCAACAGGTATATTTCCAACTGTGTATTTTTCACAATCCAGTGCTTATAAATATTAAAACTGATGTGAAGCGCAATGAAAAATGAATCCTATAGACACTTGTCTATTTTGTAAAATGATAGCGATGATGTAGCCCTATCTATGTCTCTGGAAACCAATTCATTGCTTTATATCTCCTTAATAGAATGGATCTAAAAAATACAACTTCTAGGAATCGATCTAGTTGTTGAAGCAAGGAACCCATCCCACCATCGACTAAAATGTTCTGGACCACTTCAAACTGTAGTAGATAAATCCCTCAACCCCATTTTTACAATGATCCTCCTCCCCTACCACTGCTTCCACCAGGGAAAGGAAGGATCAAAGGTACTAGATCGCTTTCCCGACTAGTGTAATTTGTTGGCACTTTTCCTTAAGCCAACAATTTATTAAGAAATCCCTAAAATAACCATAGATTTCATAACAAAATTGACACTCCTTCCACAATAAGATAACACAAATGAGCAACAAAATAACTCATCAAGATCTCAAATCTCCTTCATTAAACATGAAAAAACTTGATTGCATTGGTCATTAACAACTAATAACCATTACTTTCAGCAATTAGACCCCAACACATACTAGCCACCCACTATAGAGATGGGACACAACAACATAGATCCTCCATCCTATTGACAAACATAGCAAGCTTGGAGACCCAATTAGTGAATGTAGGTGGTGTACGAGTACTAGGGTCAAGAGGTACCCACAAGATATTCGGAAGTTAGATGATGATCATGGAGAGGGTACTAATTGGGACCTACTTTGGGTGGCCCAATATTTTCTTGATAGCAATGTGTTGATAGTTAAACCATTGTAGCTAGCAAGGAGGTGATTTCAGGTTTCATACCTTCTTATGTTCCTTCTTCTTCGAGTGATTTCCTACACTATGACCCCATATCACTATCCAGTATGTTGGATCAATGGATCCATAGATGCATCGATGGGGAGAGATGATGATATGAGGCAAGGGTGGTTCCATTGGAAATGTCCTTTACCATGATTTTTTCCCATAGTGGAATCAGCTGATAGTAGTTATTAAGGACTACCTGCATGCTCAGATGGAATTATAGGACACCCGGAATGACCATGTCCACCATGTCGGAAATGGGGACCCAATGGTATGTATGATTATGCATTATGATTTTTTTTTAAGTTGTGCTTACATAATAGCATATATGGTAGCTAGATTTATTTATGTGATACTGCATGGTACTAATTACTCATTTCTTGCGTGTAGTGATGTGGGACTAGTGCCACCAATGGTATTTCATCTATGATGGGGAAAGCTCGAGGGGGAAAATCCTACCCCCCCCATAGCAATGACGATGAGGTATTGAGGATATTATAGAGGGGCTTCATCATGATATTAACTATCTATTTGAGGGTATCATTAATGATAGATTTACATATTTGGATGATGAGATAAACATGGTGTACTACTGGGAAACACCTGAGTGGTGTTCCACCATGGGGTGGAGAGTTTTGGCTACCCAGGGCATCCATGATATGATCAGGGAGAACGTCCCTCACATGGTGTTGGCGTGCAGAGGGAAGATCCAAGTTATAACATTAAAATACCGATAAAAACCCTAGATATTGGACCTTACAGCATCACCAATTAAACATATGAAGTCTCACCCGAGGCATCTGAGGGGGGGGCTGTAGGAACCAATTTTCTATATACATGAAGGGTCAGGAGGCAAGTCTATCATTTATGTGTACAACCAGTAGATCTCTAACAGAATAGTAAACATAACTTAAACTTATTCAAATCTACCATTCATAAACAACATTCATAACATCACATTCATAAGCATTCAATAGTACACAAAGAGGATCTCTAAAACATCTTCATTATATTATCAGTCGTCCATAACCATACATCTCCTATGCACTACACGACAGAAAAACCAGACAAAATAATATCACCTCCTTCAGTAGCTCTCCTTTCTCTCTTTCATGTTGTTAGTACCATAGGTAGACTAGGTTGAAATGGTGTATGCACAGGCATGATTGAAGCACAAATTTTAAAGATATTAGAGCTATATCCATTCCACAATGTATTTTGAATTCATTCTTGTAGTATCTTGGAGGTCAAAAATTACATACAACTTTACCAAATGTAGAGGAAATTTACAACATGTCACAGAATATAAGGAATGATGAGGATGAATTTAACAAATGAAATGCCAGGTTCATTCAAGAAGTGACTACGAGGACAAATTTCTTGAATCAAAGATAACTTGAAAATACGGAAGCTTGGGATGAGGAATTCAGTAATTCATACACAATTGTAGAGAAAAACATGAGGAATAAAGGGAATGCATTCATATTTTATGTGTAAAACATATACAAGAAACTCCTTATAGCTCTGAAACGGACATAAAACCTTTATTAGACATAGTAGAGGGAAAAACAAATTATGAATCTTTGAAATATCCTTTAATTCTCAAACATCACAAGAATCGATGATACCCTAACGAGATCAAAATTCTATTAATCTCATGAATCCTTTACATACAAACACAGATGGAATAACAATGGACTCACTTAATAGAGGAAATACATCTCTGAAACATTGTTGTATCTTTAATCTCATACATAGCCAAATTACAAGGGCCAATTCTGTCTCTCGACTCTACAAAGCTAGATAGAGAAACTCTCTCCTAAAATTGCCATCCCTTTAGACTGAGTAAAATCCACTTTATATAGAGTTTCTAAGTAACATAATTATGTTTCTTATATCTTAACATAATGGTAAAAAGACCCAATTTACTTTTTACAAAAATACTTTTTACATTTTCTCTTTTCCAACATTTATTGTCGAACTTAGCATCTTTAATTCTTCTGGTTGGTAGTCTTCTTTTTACCCCTTGTTGGGCGCAACCCAAGTGGAGGAAGTTTTGATGGTGAAAGTACAAGTTAGAAGAGGCCTAACATCGACCATTTTTGGGATAATCAACTCCGCAATTCCCGGGAGTAGGGTATGGAGTGAAGCGAAGCGACAGAAAAGGACCTATCCCCTTAGTAAAGGCGAATTACTAAGGATGATCGAGGGAGCTGGAGTAGTTATGAATGAAGCGGTGGACTGTCAACTACAAAAGAGAAGAGTAAAGAAACGGAATGGTGCAAAGGACGTGCCACTATAGCGTCAGAGCTGCGCGGTCATAACTGCGACTGTCAGAGAAGCATTAGAGACAAAGGAACTGGAACAGTTAACCCTTCCAAGAAATATAAGAACGGTTCCCATGGACATAGCTCCCATCTGGGGGGTGAACCACGTAAATATATGTGTGTGATCGAACCTATATTATGCTTTTTGTTCATGTATGTTTATGATTATATATGTATTTTCATATGAATGTGAATGAGAATGATATGTTAAGTAGTGGAACACATATGTATGACAATTGTGAAGTTGTGTTAAGTATGGAAAATGTGTAGTTATAAGAGTAAAAGTAGCAATGCTTCAGTAAATCCTATAGGTTGTTGGTAACTGCGAAGTACGCAGTTGTAGTAATAATCCTATAGACATTGATCAAGCTCGCATAACATAACCGCGCATCACCAGGTTGCAGAAACCTGATTCTGTAGCCACCCATCTTCACTTCGGGTGAGACTTCAGCCTGCCCGTAGGCTGATGCCGAAAGGGCCAGTGAAGGGGATTTTGTTGGATCTAAAGTAAGGGAACTATGCAGAACCCGGGTCATCCCCAAAGAAGGACACAGAGAAGGGAGACAAAAAATGGTTTTGTTGTTGCGCTAAGAACTGGTGATATGCGATGTCGTTATGTTATGTGAATGTGAAGAAGGAATCAAAACAAATGGTTCCATTTCCGCGCTAGAACTGGTGATGTGTTATGTGGCATCCAGAAAAGAAATAAATACAGAACTGGGTAAGCCAGATAGAAATTGAGTTTGCGAAGAAAGAGAACAGACACCCGTGTCTTACCACAGAACAATAGTTGCAGAGGTATATATTCACTAACCTGCATCAAATTTTCTTTGCATATTTTGCAATTGAGTTGCATGAGTGGATATTGAGGATAGCAGAATGCAAAAACTGTTTTCAAGGTGGAGAACCTACAGTGTAGACTCCAGATTTGATTTAGAGGCTTAAAGGGATTGACAACCACATTTCAAGAGTAGTAGACTTTTGGTTGGATAACTTACTGAAAGGTTATGTTATAGAATTTGTTGCAGACACGTTGAATTCTTACAACGCAGCAGAAGGATATTTATTCAAAGGATTTAGAGGTAAGTACCTGAAATACCTCAGTTTATACATTAAAATGCTATTAGCTGAAAAAGGAGTCTTAAGAATGCAATCAGATTCCTAGGGTTTGAGTCTGTAATGTTCAGTAACACAGATAGTGGCACAGACGAACACATTGGTATTTTGAGAAGTGGAAAAAGATATAAAGTAAGCACTAGAAAGAGGTCTCGTGAAGCCAAACCTCGCACATTCCTAGAAACTGAGTTAGGAAGTGATAGAAACTCATATCAGGTTGATTCTGATAGCGAAACATAACCTATATGCATTGGTTATCAGCATATTACTCCGTAGAAACCCATAGTTGAGGAAATAAATATTACTAGTTCGCATAACACTAGTAGTAGTAATATTGCACGAGCAAATACTCAGAATCAGTCAAGTAGTGGTATACCTTCATCATTTCAAAACACCACACCTCCTAGAAGAAAAATGACATACGACATTAAGCTACCTATTTTTAAAGGAGCCAATCTAGAAGACCCAGAGAAACATTGGTTTCTCTATGAAGTTGTATGGAATGTTAAGCAAGTACAAGATGATGCTATAAAACAAGATCAGCTAGTTACCACATTTAGAGACAGAGATTTAACATGGTTCATGAAGTATTCTGTTGGACAGAACAGATCGCTAGTCAATATCAAAAGTGCGCTGATTAGAGAATTTAAGAAACCTAAGTCTGAATCTCAGTGCATCACAAAACTAAAATAAATCAAACAGAAACCTAGTGAGATTGTGTGGGATTTTGATCAAAAGTCCAAAGCATTTTTAGATCAAGTTAGATTTGAAATAGCACCGCAACAACATCAAGAATGGTTCATAGCTGGTTGTTTCCCCACATTAGATTACCACTGATGCAACAGAAGGTAACATCGTAAACAAAAGCATTAGAGATTGCGATGATGCTATAATCTTTTCCCATAGGATAAACTAGCACAGGTATGGTACAGATACATACACGGCTAGTGAATTTAACATTACAGCTACAAGATATGAATAAAGGAAAAGAGATAAGAGAATAGGTTTGGTGTACAAAATGTAAAGGAGGACATTCCAAGGAACACTGCCCTGTATTCAGAGATTACATCAATAGTAGAGCACCGAACCCATTGAATCAACAACAAAGACCATGGTGTGAAATTTTCTGATGTAGAGGACATCTCCTAAAAGATTGGTACCTACTCAGGAAGTACATACAGACACCAAATAACCTGTACTGCACATTCTGTAAGCCAGTTGACCATGATAATACCAACTGCAGAGCTTATGATCTCATGAAAGAAAGAAAGCATGATGTCTACAGAGTCTAAGGAGAAACATCGCATAATAATGAAAATGAACAGTATGATCAAGGCACATATAGAGGACGTGGTGGATTCAAAGGAAGAGGACGTAAAAATGGCCAAGGAAGAGGAAGAGGTCATATTGTATTCTATAATTGATCTCAACCAGGACATTTAGCAAGAGATTGTCATAACCCATGCACTACTTGTAAGTACTGTAAGTCATTTGACCATGTCATTGAAGCATGTCCCATTTTGCAAGGAAAAATGCAAGATAATAGACCAAAAGGACAGAACCAAAATATACAGATGATTGCAACTGAGAAAAGAAACGAAGATCATAACACTCATGTTGTGACACTAAGTGGAGCCATGACAGGAAATGACAGGACAAACAAAGCATCAACCTCTGAAGACCACTTAAATAGACCAAAGCCTACTGATGGGCCTTAGGTAAGAAAAGCAACTGGAAAAATGCATGCATTTCACCCTAACCAAGAGAAAAATATATTCATGGAAGCAAGAAAAAACTTTCAGAATTTAGAACCTTCGACCACAAGGACCCAATTGCGAAGTGATCAGACACCAAAACTAGATATGTCAACCTCGTATGATGGATCACGAACTTCACCAGAACAAATAAGTCCTATTACGCAATTCCTACAGAGCTACATAAAGTTGCTAAGGCATGGAAACTCCTTAGGATAATTAAAGAACCTATTGGGACATTACAAACAACGTAATACAATGAATGATGCACACAGAGCAGTTCATCATATCAAGAACCATAGAAGGACAGGAAGATAAATGAGGATAAATGCGCAGATCATAGATTATGAAATGAACCAGCTCATTCTCGACTTAGGCTCAGAGGTGAATGTCCTAACAAAAAAAACATGGGAAGAAATGGGAAATCCAAAGTTATCTTGGTCGCTTGTACAGTTAAGGTTAGCTAATCAGCAAAAGGTTATACCCTTTGGGAGATTATCAAGTGTTCTTATAGACATTGATGGAGTGTGAAGTAAAGAAGACTTCGAGGTTATTGAGATCATACATGACAACAATCGTTATCCTGCATTATTGGGGATTGATTGGGAAATTGATAACCTTGCAATCATCAATCTCAAGAAAAAACAAATGATATTTGAAGGGACGGATATCAGGGTCATCGCACACTTGGATCCTTCAAAAGGACCTATATATGTCAAACCAGTCCGAGAAGAATGCAGAGCTCAAGAAATTGATAATATCTACAAGATGACATTGTGTTGGCATGGGATAAGTCCGCAAGAAGTGCGGAATTCGACAGGTGCAAAAGGGTCATTCCACGAAAGAAGGACCATTTGCGGAAGCGCGAGAATTGTTAGATTAGTTAATTTGGTCATGTGGACCATTTTGTAACAAAATAGAAGCATATAAATAGAGTAGGATTGTAAGCCTAAGGGCATCCAGTTTGGAATGATTGATCCTATCTTTTGGGTCTGTTTTGTATCCGCAACATGATGAATTGATTGTTTCTCCTAGGTTCATTCCGCAGGGTTAGTGAATGAATGAAGATGTTTCATTATGGTGCAATCTCTATCTCTATATTTATGTGGTGATGAATGTGACTATTTTAGAGTATCTTTGATGTGAATATGCTATGGGTTTAAGAAGTACTGTTAATCTGAATAAGTTGTTTTGAATGTTTGTTATCTGTTGAACTTTGCGAATGACTTAATGTGTAATGATGAAGTTATAATGTGCTGTGAATGTTATGATATCTGGTTGTTACAAGGGTAATGTGTGTTGAAAGCATATCCTCGACTCCACTGTGGAAACTTGGTTCCAGAAGCCCCCTTATCCATCTTGGGTGAGACTGCACTCGCTCCTCAAGTGTTGTTGGAAAGGGTTACACCTTTCTGGGCCGGTGTGTAAGGGAGTTTGGGTTGGTAGTTTGTTGGCGACAGTGCGAAGTGAACCCCTATCGATAGACGCTGTGTCAACAAATGCTTCCATTGACGGGACCTTGAGGAAGAAAAGAAGAGGATATGCTATGGCATCTGATGAAACCAGAGATCCAAGAGTGGTTCAGCAAGAAGGGAGAGGAATTCACAGAAAGCGAGAAGCAAGATCCTAAACAAACAACAACCAGTTGGCTACAAAAATACATCTACTTAGATATCCACGAAATATTTTTTTGTGAATTCTCAATGTTGCTGCATGAGTGGCTAGCACAGTTGACATTCCGAAAGAATCAACGCCAGAAGACTGAACCTGATTGTTGGAACCTAGATTTGGTTCGACAGCTGAAGCAAGTCAATAACAAGGTATCACTAGCTGTTGATTTCTGGGTGGATAGTATCCTTGAGGGATATGTGACTGAGTTCGTAGTAGACACTATCAAGTCGTATAGTGACACCGAGAGGAACTTTTTCAGGGGGCTAAGAGGAAGGTTCCTGTCATTGTTAAAACTGTGGATTAAGATGCTTGTCTGTAGAAAAGGAATATTAAGGATGTCTGCCGACGAGTAGAAAAATCGGTGTGTGGAGGTTGAAGGTATCGCGTGAATGCAGATCTGAGAGAAAGATGTGGGGTAGATGGACATGAGCGACGATGAATTTCTAAGGGAAGTTGATGAAGAGTGTGGTACCTTGAGGAGTGGAGTGATATTCTAGCGTCCTAAGAGGAAGAGGAGGACTAAGAGAGAGTCTCCTGAGAGGACCGGAACGGAGAACTGCAAAATAGGACCACAAGGGAGGAAGAGACCCTATTGCAAAGGAGACGTCGACTAGGCTACCCTAAAAGCAGAAAGAGGATAGATTGTAAGTTACAACATACCTTCAACCCCACGCACTACTCCGAATCTTATAGGAAGAAATCCAAACTAGTTGCAGAGCTTCCCTACATGCAACGATAAGAGTAGCACTTCAATAAATAACAATAGTAGCAACGTTAGGATGGTAGACGAGGAGAAGATGCCTACCTTTCAGGGGAACGAGACCTAGGATATTGAATAGTATTGGTTCATATGCGAAGCAGTCTGGACCGTAAATCAAGTCCAGGATGACTGTATAAATATGGGATAGCTAGCGACGACCCTTAGGGGACAGGCTTTAGAATGGTACATGAAGTTTGTAAGGGTTCCAACGAGAACACCAACAAAGACGTTGGCGCAGGTCAGAATGACGATGATTGATGAATTTGAAAAGCCAAAATATGAGTCGCAGTATGTCACTGAGCTTAATGAGATTAAGCAATTCCCAGATGAGTCAGTGTGGGAATTCGATCCGCGGTACAAGGCGTTGATAGCAAAAGTGAGCTTACCGATAAATGAGCTTCACAAAGAATGGTTCATCATAGGACTGGTACCGCATATTCGAGGACCACTGATGCAAGAAAAAGTTGTGACACAGGAAAAAGAATTAGAGATTGCGATGAAGCTGGAGGCTTCACCAATCGACGAAATAGGGATAGGGATGGAAAGAGTCCAAGTGCGACTGGCCAATTTAACGCTTCAATTGGAGGATATCAAGAAGGGAAAAGAAAACCGCGGAGACATATGGTGCACCAGGTGCAGAGCTCAGGGGCACCATAAGGACAATTGCCCAAAATTCTGTGAGTATTTGCAATCGGGAGCACCAAACCCCCTTCGTCAAGGAGCCATGCCATGGTTCCCTATCTGTTAGACTAGAGAGCATTGATTGGAGGAGTGTGTATATCTGCAAAAGATGGTGTTAAAGCCGGCAAACTTATACTACAAGTTCTGCCGATCGGTTGGCCATGATGAGAAGGACTGCAGGGCCTATGACCTACTACAAGATCGGACAACTGACACTAATTTTATGAAGGGAGAAGAGCCACCAATAGTGCAGCAGCAACCATAGTACAGCTAGCCACAGCCGCAGTTTAACCAACCGCGGCAATATGACCAGGGGAAATATGGACAACCGCAGTACGGACACCCGCAGTATCCACCACCGCCGTATGGCCAGCCGCAATATGGGAAGCAATAGTATCAGCAACCGCAGTATCAACCATATGGACCACCACGCGAAGGTTTCAGGGGAGGATTCCGCGGAGGCCGAGGTGCCGGTATGGGACGTGGAGGAGCTGCTGGACGGGGAATAGGACCGATCATCTATTACAATTGTGGACAGCAGGGGCACTACCAGAGCGATTCTCCAAACCCAACACCACATTGTACATACTGCAGTGCTATATACCATAGTGTAGAGGACTGCCCTCAGCTCATTGCGAAATGGAATATTAAGAATCCACCCCAGAACCAAAACCAAAATAATCAAAACATGCCATCAGCTATGCAGATGATATCGACAGAAGCTAGAAGTAGCCATGCAACGGTCGGGATAGTGAGACGAGGAGGGGAGGTGACAGGCGGTGACAGCTCACACACCAACATTAGGCCAACATAAACACAGCAGAAGCAGGTCACCTTTGACTTAGAAGCAGAAAGGGATGTCTTCTTGAAAGCAAAGGAGGCAATGAGGAATAGGAGGTAGTTACCTATTCAGGAAGAAATCTATGGCATGCCACCGACGTTGGACTCAACAAAGTTGCGAAGTAAGGAAAACACCCTAAAGGCCTTCTTGGAAAGTTTCCTGGACTTGGAAAAGGACCCAAAGGCACTAGAAGAAATAGTTGGTCTACTGCATCGATGGGAAGGTGCACGAATGGAACATACAGTTAATCACATACATAAAAGGAATATAGGGAGGGAGATGCGGATGTCACACAAATTGGAGCATTTGATGTTGAATCCATCATTCTGGATTTGGGTTCGGATGTGAATATTCTAACCAAACAGACGTGGGAGACAATGGGAAAGCCGTGGATGACCTGGTCACCAATACAGCTGCGACTGGCAAATCAGAGCAAGGTCACTCCGCTTGGTCGGGTATGTCAACTTCCAGTTGAAATTGAAGGGCTCAGGATGTATGCTGATTTCGATGTCATCGAAATCATGGATAACACCAATCCCTATCCGGTACTGTTGGGGATAGACTGGGCCATGGAGAATCAAGCGATTATCAATTTTAAGAAAAGGATAATGTCATTTGAGAATTGGGATATGAGAGTCATCGCACGACTAGATCCTGCGGAAAGGCTTCGTTATACGAAACCAGGCAGAGATGAGTTTGCGGAAGGGTGGGACAGTTTGTATAACATTTCTGAGGATTATGTTAATCCCACTGTGTATGGAGAATTAGGATGGCACAGCGCCATCTCGACATCCTCAGATTCAGACGAGGCCCTAGAGAATTGGCAGAACCAGTTACATGAAGTGTCCTTTAGACAATACGCATGGGTAATGTAGTCCCTGCAAAGGGTAGCCACAGAGGAGTACGTGTTACCTACATATGAGGGATTTCCCAACTTGAGCAATTTTATCACAAAATTTGAGGAAAAAGTGGCGGAACCGCAGCGTTTACTGGCCCTGTAGGAAGCCTTGAAGGCTGCTCCTGCGCGATGGTGGGAGTCGCACAAATCAAGCATCACAACTTGGCCACTATGTCGACGCCTCATGGAGTTTCGGTTCGGCAAAGTTGCGGAGTACAAACAAATGAGATATGATGGGCAAGGCGACCCAAAGGAGCATCTGAATGCTTGTCAACATCAATGGGGATCGAGGGAAAAATAGGAGTGGGTACATGCATTCGTACATATGTTGGATGAAGTACTACGGAGCTGGTATGTCGCAGCAGAACTGCGATGCAGGATGACTTCTTGGGAATAGCTTACCATTGGCTTCAACCAATCGTTTTCATTCTCAGACAAAAACCCCTTGATCCACATCGCGCTACAGGCAATCCACGAAAATATATTTGAGGCGGTACCGATAGGACAACCAATGGCACTTCAATGGACTGCGACACTAGAAATGTTGATGGAGTGTTACAACATCACCGAAGAGCCCTGCGACGAGGATGATCCCAGGATTCATAGGGTAGTCGCAGTTTTGTGGCACCAGACATACCTTTGGACCAAGTTCAGCAACCATTGAAGATCAAGAAGGTGAACATTGGGTCAGAGGAGAACCCAAAGTTCGCAAGCATTGGCAACTACTAGGATGACTCGACCGTTGCAAAGATGACTGACTTGCTGCATGAGTTTCAGGATTTGTTTCCAATGAAATTCTCAAAAATGAAGGGAATTCTGAAGACATAGGGGAGATGAAGATCCCCCTGAAACCTGATGCGAAGCCAGTCAAGCAGCGGCCGTATCGATGGAATCTGAGATACAAGGGACGCATGCAAGACAAAATTGAAAGAATGCTAGAGGTCAACATTATAGAACCGGTGGAAGAGTCGGAATGGATCAGTCCAATGGTCCTCCAGGAAAAGAAAACCGACGAAGTACGAAGATGTGTCAACTTGAGGAAACTGAATGATGCCTACCTACATGATCCGTTCTCAACCCCATTCACCGATAAGGTGCTCGAAGGAGTAGGTCAGGAGATATATTCATTTACGGAATCATTTTTCGGGCTACCACAAGATCAAGATTGCGAAAGAAGATCGACACAAGACTACATTCGTCACAGAGTGGGGCTGCTTTCAGTACATGGTGATGCCATTTGGATTGAAGAATGCCCCAACAATTTTTTCCACAATAGTGGTTTCGGCGTTCAAAGATTATATTCATAAGTTTCTCGCCATCTACATGGATGATTGGATAGTATATGGACTAGTGAAGGATCACGTCGCAAACTTAAGACTAATGCTAGAGCGATGTCGACAGCACCAAATTCCCCTAAACCTCAAGAAGTGTATCTTTTGTGCTCCATTCGGCATCTTGTTAGGACATATTGTATTGAAATATTGTAACTTCAAAGAATATTATATTTGTATTTTATTATTCCGGAGATGGTACATTCCTCTGTGTTGACCCTATTGTATATTCGGAGATATTTATTGCTCCGAGAGAATGTGGTAACTAGAGTTATTAGATCTCCCATGTGAGTTCGGCCCTGAGTTTACTATTTGGGGGTTATTAGACTCTCCTGGGAGAGGTCAGCCCCATTAGGGTAAAAGGTCAATCGGGAGATGAGTATAAGTAGAGGAGGTATGTTCCTCACTTATCTCATTCAATCATCCACATGGGAGTAGCACACAAGTGAGAGAGAGGTCTACATAGGACGAGAAGGAGCTCTAGTCTTGGACTACATCTTGTATTTGGTTGACTATCTATATTGAGGAAAGCTTTGTTGGGTTTTCTACCCCATGAGGATTTCCCAGGGTAAATCTTTGTTTATCTTGTGATTGTGTTTCTTTCAGTGATCTTGCTAGTCAAATTAGGCTAAACTTAACATGGTATCAGAGCTAGCCTAAATAGGACATCTTTCACAAGGTGAAAATAGCTCTCTCTCCTCCTCCGGTGAAAATTAGGGTTTCTGCAAATGTTGTAATTTTTGGATTCTGATTGCATGGCTGGATAGCCCTCCTCAAAATTGAAGTTTTGAGCCCTAGATCGAGATTTTTGGTTGGGTATAACTCTGGGAAAGTCAAACCCTAGTTTGACCAAAAGTGCAGAAAACCAGAAAACCAGAGAACCATAAAAGCTGCTCACCTCTGCACCAGTGAACCAGAAAAGCTGCGAACCTGTGCACTAGAAAACCAAAAAAGAGAAGACCAGAAATTCGGTTGTAGATCCGGAAGGTGAAAAGTTGAAGTTTCCAGAAGTAGAACACACCGGAACTTTCAACTCATTCAAGCACATCTCCTGGTAAGTGTTACTCTATCTCTTGAGAAAATTCAATCTCTTTGACCCCTGGATAAGATGGCTCCAAGCACTAAGCTTGAATACAAGCTAGAGGGTATAGAAAATTTTCAGGCATGGAAATACATAATTGGTCTCATTCTTGAAAAGAATGATCTTGCCCAATATATCAAGGATGAGGTTGCAGAACCTGAAGAAGATGAAGCCAAAGAGAAGCATAGGAAGGATTTGATTAGGGAAAAGAGAATCATTGTTGATTCTATCAAAGACCACTTGATTCCCCAAGTGGCATCCAAGAAGAATCCAAAGGAAATGTATGATTCCCTTTCCAAAATGTATGAAGGAAAGAAAATCAATAGGAAGATGGACCTGAGAGCTCAATTGAAGAGCACCAAGATGAATAAAGGAGAATCTGTTCAAGACTATTTCTCAAGGGTTTCCTAGTTCAAGGAACAACTAGATGCTATTGGAGATACCCTTTATGAAGATGAACTAGTCATGACTAGATCTTGGGAGTCTTTCATCCAAACTATGTGTGCCAAAAAATAAAGTATGAAGTTTGATGTGGTTTGGAAAGATTGCATTCAAGAAGAAGCTAGGGTTTCCAACAGAGAAGCCTTTCTCAAAGAAGATGACCAAGCCTTTGCCACCCACACCAAGAGAAGAAGGAATCAATCCCCCTTCAAGAAGAATAGTTCCAAGGACTCTCAACCTCCACAAAGATTTCAAAAGAGAAGAGGAACTAATCAAAGAAGAGATTACTCCTCATTTCAATATTTTACTTGTCACAAAATAGGACACATTGCTAAGGATTGTCCTCTAAAGAAGAAAAAGAGTTTTCACCACAAAAGACATCAAGCTCATCTAGCAGAAGATGATAGTGATGAAGAAGAGGAGGAAAGGCCTCAAAAGAAAAGATCTAAAGTAGAAGAAGAAGAAGATGCAGAATAATATGTTCTATTCTTTGCACTCTCTGGGGCAGTAACACCTAGAGAAGATACATGGCTCATTGATAGTGATACTTCAAAGAACATGATAGGTCAAAATAAGACTCTTTCAAAACTTGAAGAAAAGACTTCTCCACAGAAATTATCCCGTGGAGATGACTATCAATATCCCATCAAGGGAGTTGGTGAAACAAGTTAAAAGCTTGATTCTGGAACCCCATTGAAGATGAAGGAGATCTTATATGTACCAAGTTTGAAGAAGAACTTACTCTCTATCTCTGCCTTGGATAAGAAAGGCTATATGGTTGCATTCATAGATGGGAAAGTACTAATGTGGCCCAAAGGAAAATCAATTGAGGATGCAATTGTTATTGGTGAAGAGGAAGGATGTCTATACAAACTCAATGGCCATCCAAAACCTACCCTTGTACATGAAGCCACTAGCCCAAATGAGCTATGGCATAGAAGGTTTGCTCACTTTAACTATAAAGCACTACCTCATGTGATCAAGGTAGTTATAGGACTTCCAGACTTAAAGATTGATCATGATGGCACATGCAAAGGATGTGCAAAAGGGAAGAATATTAAGAACCCATTTCCAAAGAGTGAGACAAAGACTAAGAGTACCTTGGAATTAATTCATTCAGATGCTTGTGGACCAATGCCCTCCACATCTTTGAGTGGACATGAATACTATCTTACATTTATTGATGACTATTCGAGAAAGACTTGGATATACTTTCTAAAGGGAAAGAATGAAGTCTTTGGAAAGTTCAAGGAGTTCAAAGCCTTGATAGAAAATCATTCAGAAAAGAAGATCAAAATACTCAAGACAGATAATGGCGGAGAATATACTTCAAAGGATTTTGAAGATTTTTGTAAAGAAGCTGGAATAAAGAGGGAACTAACCACACCCTACAATCCCCAACAAAATGGTATTGTGGAAAGAAAGAATAGAACTATTATGGAAGCAGTAAAGACTATGATACATGATCAAGACCTACCTATGTACCTATGGGCTGAAGCAGCTAGGACAGCAGTCTATGTGCATAATAGACTATCTCATAGTGCTCTTGATTTCAAAACTCCAGAAGAAGTCTTCACAGGAAAGAGACATGAGGTAAGTCACCTCAAGATATTTGGATGCCCAGTATGTATTCACATTCCAAGAGAAAAGAGGACCAAGCTAGATCCCTCTAGAAAGAAGGGAATTTTTGTTGGATATTGTGAAGCATCCAAAGCATTCAGAATTTACATCCCAGATTTTCATCACATGGAAATAAGTAGGGAGGTGACATTTGATGAAGAAGAAGCTCTCAAGATATCTAGGAAGTGCCAGTATGAAGAATTATATGAAGAAGATGCACCTTCCAGAACTGTAGAGGCTATACCCATCCCCTGAAGTTGTAACACCAGAAGACCATGACATGTTAGAACCACAAGAACTCCCTATTACAAAAATATCAAGAAAGAGAAATCCAGCATGGGAAAGAGACATTATTCTAGGAGCAGAAAAGTATGGAGCTCCTGAAGGCTCCACCAGAGTGAGCAAGAAACCAAAGTCATTTTTGTGAAAATCCTCACAACAGATCTAAGAGATGATGTCTACCTCACAAGAGTAATTATGATTAAGTAGGAAAATAAAAGAAGAGTGATCAATACAGTATAATGAGCAACAAAATAATATGGTACAGTAGAACTCAGATAGAAGCAATAATACTTCACACACACTAATTAATTAATCACAGTGTGGACAAATAAATAGTACAATGGTAGAGAGGATTCAAATTCCTAAGGTGGCAATTCGAATTAGCCTCTCAAAGTGATCATCAGATCAATAGAGTGTCATTGGAGCACAACTAGGTGTCCTCATGATCATCGAAGCGCAACTGGAAGTCTTCATCATCATCAGTGGAGTCATCAAAGCTCAAGTAACTGTCAACCATCAGTCAAACTAACTCTGGTAGGTGTAACTGAGTGTAACTCAATGTAACTGAGTGTAACTGAGTGTAACTAAGTGTAACTGAGTGTAACTAAGTGTAAATGAGTGTAACTGAGTGACAACTGGACTGGTAGGTGAAGAAGGGCGAGTTTCTCCCTAAAATCAAGGAAGAAGGGTGCATTAAGCAACTGGAGGGCTAAAACTGAATAGTGAGAGGCTCCTGGGGGCTGGCTAACTGAGGGCTAGGTGCTGGACTGATGACTGGGATGCATGCAAAATGCATGCAAACCCTAGAATGCATGCAAACCCTAAAAGTGCATGCATGACTGAAAATGTAAATGATCAAAATATTGGTGGGACTAGGATGGATTATAGGAATATCCTAACACCCCCCCTTAATCCATCCTGAGCCCTGGTAACTAAGACCAAAGGTCACCCAATACAATGAATAATAACAATCAATAAACCAAGGAACTGGGAAAATTTCATGGGAAACATACCCCCTCCTCAAAAAATAGACTGTAAGGTACACATAAAAATAAATGCTCCAAACTCAAGCATTTGTGATGCTTGGTCATATGTCTGGAGGTATCTTCTTCTTGGGAAGAAGTGGATCATGCTCAAAAAGCATGTGCTTGTACTTGCTCTTCAGATCGAATGTGATGAGAACAAATCCAACAGTATGAGAATGATCCTTGAACCTGTGATTCGAATCAGCTGAGGTAGGATCAAATCTGTGAAAGTGCATATAGTCTTTTGTATTCTCCTTCGAACCACCATGGGTGAGATTATGCCAAAAATAACTATTACATGTTTGCTTGAAATCAAAATCAGATTTAAGACTTAAAAAACAGTTTCTTGAGATCTCCTTTGAACCAGCAAGGGTGAGATCAAAACTATCATATGCATGAGAAATTATCCCAAGCAGTAATTGCTTAGAATCCAAATTAGATCCAAGATTTGAATCATGGTTTCTTGAGATCTCCTTTGAACCATGAGAGGTGAGATCAAAACCAATAATTGCATGAGAATTTATCCCAAGCGAATGGCAATGGCCATACTGTTCAATAACCTTCTAAAAGCATGAATTTATGATCATATAGTAGTATAAAAGAGGAGATAGCTGGAGAGGAGCGAATGCATTACCTTCAGTAGCTGTTTTGACCTCTGAAATAATCATGTGATCATGATGCAAACCAACAGACTCTGGTGCAAGAGAGGATTTAGGACCTTCTGCAATATCTAGAGTGTGAGCTGGCACAGAAAGAGAAGAAAGTTTGAGCATGAGTGGATAATCTGCAAGTTCTTTGTCAACAATTTCAATATGAGATGATACTGGTTCATGATCTGAGAGACCATCAAGAGGAGCGAATGCAACATGATCTGAGAGACCATCAGGAGGAGCGAATGCATCATGATCTGAGAGACCATCAAGTGGAGCGAATGCATCACCTTGCTTGCTTTTGAAGGGATTTAGACCAAATCCATCATTCGTTTTGCCGAATCTTTCATCCAAATGAGCCCATAACTCTTTTGGAGTTTCAATATCAATGATGGTCGGGTACAATATGTAATCAGTCATAGTAAGCTTCATTCTTCCAATGTGCATGTCACCTTTATTCAACCATTTAATCTTCTTTGTAGAGGATTCGAACTCTCTTTCAAAATAACAATCATGGCTCTTTAAATATGCTATTATTTTTGGTTTCCATTCATCATAGTTGAATAGAGAAAGAGGAGTGATTTATTCTAATTCAGGATACATTGAAGCTGTAGAAGACCTGCAAAAACAATATAGAATAACTACAACTGCTACTGCTGCACTCGAAATCTTGGTAATAACCTGCAAAAAACTCTCAAGAATGGAGATAAACAATACTCTCAACATGCTCTGATACCATGTGAAAATCCTCACAGCAGATCTAAGAGATGATGTCTACCTCACAAGAGTAATTATGATTAAGTAGGAAAATAGAAGAAGAGTGATCAATACAGTATAATGAGAAACAGAATAATATGGTACAGTAGAACTCAGATAGAAGCAATAATACTTCACACACACTAATTAATTAATCATAGTATGGACAAATAAATAGTACAATTGTAGATAGGATTCAAATGCCTAAGGTGGCAATTCGAATTAGCCTCTCAGAGTGATCATCAGATCAATAGAGTGTCATCGGAGCACAACTAGGTGTCCTCATGATCATCGGAGCACAACTGGAAGTCTTCATCATCATCAGTGGAGTCATCAAAGCTCAAGTAACTGTCAACCATCAGTCAAACTAACTCTGGTAGGTGTAACTGAGTGTAACTCAATGTAACTGAGTGTAAATGAGTGTAACTAACTGTAACTGACTGTAACTAACTGTAACTGAGTGACAACTGGACTGGTAGGTGAAGAAGGGCGAGTTGCTCCCTAAAATCAAGGAAGAAGGGCGCATTAAGCAACTGGAGGGCTAAAACTGAATAGTGAGAAGCTCCTGGGGGCTGGCTAACTGAGGGATAGGTGCTGGACTGATGACTGGGATGCATGCAAACCCTAGAATGCATGCAAACCCTAAAAGTGCATGCATGACTGAAAATATAAATGATCAAAATACTGGTGGGACTAGGATGGAGTATAGGAATATCCTAACAATTTTCCAACTATATGGCTTTGATGTGTGATCTGGTAGATCAAGAACCCACTAGTTATGAAGAAGCATCTCATAAGAAAGAGTGGGTAGAGGCAATGGCTGAGGAGCCAGTCAATAAAGAGGGAATTGACTATGAAGAAACATTTGCACCAGTTGCTAGGTACACTTCCATTAGAACCATCAAGGCACTTGCATCCATGATGAAGTGGGGATTACACCAGATGGATGTAAAGACAGCTTTCCTAAATGGTGTGATTGAGGAAGAAGTGTACATAGAACAACCACAAGGATTTGAGGTGGAAGATGGAAGAACCCATGTGTGCAAACTGAAGAAGGCTTTGTATGGGTTGAAGCAAGCTCCCAGAGCTTGGTATGGAAGAATTGACAGTTTCTTGACAAGCTTGGGCTTTACCAAAAGTAAAGCTGATCCTAATATTTATCTCAAGGTTATGAATGATGAACCTGTCATATTGTTGCTATATGTGGATGATCTATTTTTGACTGAAAATTAGAAACAGATTATCGAGTGCAAGAAGAAGCTCTCTTCAGAATTTGAGATGAAAGATCTTGAATTGATGCACTACTTCCTAGGTTTGGAAGTATGGCAAGGCCCAAAAGGAATCTTTCTCAACCAGGGTAAGTGTGCTGTGGAAATCTTGAAAAGATTCGATATGTTGGAATGCAAAGCCATAGCCACTCCCATGGATTCCAACTTGAAGCTGTTAGCTGATGACTCTTCAAAGTTAGTGGATGTGACTCTGTACAGACAGATTATTGGGTCATTAATGTATCTAACAAATACCAGGCCAGATATATGCTTTGCGGTGAACACCCTAAGTCAATATCTAGTGGAACCTAGACGCGTTCACCTGATAGATGCAAAGCATGCGATGAGGTACCTAAAGGGTACGATAGATTTTGGTCTATGTTATCATGGGGATCATGACTTCAGATTGTATGGCTACACAGATGTTGATTGGGCAGGAAGTGTATCACACAGGAAGAGTACATCGGGTGGATGTTATTGTCTAGGATCTGCCATGATCTTGTGGCATAGCAAGAAGTAGTCTAGTGTGGCTCTCAGCGCAGCTAAAGAGGAATATATAGCTGCTTGCTCTGCTAGTTGTGAAGCGGTATGGCTTCGGAAGTTGTTATCAGGTTTGTTTGACTTAGAGATGGACCCCACTGTGATCCTGTGTGACAACCATAGTTGTATCAAGATGGCAGAGAATCCATTGTTCCATGATAAGTCAAAGCACATAGAGATTCGGTATTTCTATATACGGGATATGGTGCAGAAAGGAGCTATCAAGCTCGAGTATGTAAGCATTGACGAACAGTTTGCTGATATATTGACCAAACCTCTATCTCGAGTAAAGTTTGAGTATTTTCGAGACAAGCTTGGTGTTGTTCAGAAGGACCCTCCTCGAAAGGGGGAGTGATATGGTCGATGATGATATTTGGATACTGGTATCGATGTGGATACCTGTATCAATGATGAGATTTCCTATATTGACGGTAAGGTCAATAATAAGGATACCTGTATTGATGAGGATACTGTATCGATGATGAGGATATTGTATCGATGATATGGATACTTATATCGATGAAGAGGTTACCTGTTCCAACGATGAGGTTGATGATGAGGTGACCTGTTCCAACAATGAGGTTGATGATAAGGATTACCTGTTCTGACGATGAGTTCGATGTAGTGGTACTTAGACTTTGTCTAGGAGGACTATTGGGATTGCATCATCCCTGGACTTATGTCCTAAAGTGATAGGGATTGATCATCTTGTAAGTGGATCAGGATTGCATCATCCTTGGACTCATGTCCTAAAGTGATAGGGATTGATCATCCTGTAAGTGGATCAGGATTGCATCATCCTTGGACTCATGTCCTAAAGTGAGAGGGATTGATCATCCCGTAAGTGGATCAGGATTGCATCATCCTTAGACTCATGTCCTAAAGTGATAGGGATTGATCATCCCGTAAGTGGATCAGGATTGCATCGTCCTTGGACTTATGTCCTAAAGTGATAAGGATTAATCATCCTGTAAGTAGATTGGGATTGCATCGTCCCTAGACATGGTGAGATGTCTTAAAGTGATAAGCACTAATCATCCTGTAAGCTGATTCGAGATTGCATCGTCCCTAGACATGGTGAGATGTCTTAAAGTGATAAGAACTAATCATCCTGTACGTTGATTCGGGATTGCATCGTCCCTAGACATGGTGAGGTGTCTTAAAAGGATAAGGATTGATCATCCTGTAAGTTGATCTAGATTACATCGTCCATAGACATGAGATATGTCTTAAATTGAGAGGGATTGATCATCCCGTAAGCAGATCAGGATTGTATCATCCTTGGACCTATGTCTTAAAGTGAGAGGGATTGATCATCCCGTAATAGGATCTTGTACATTGTAGAGTATGCTTCTATATTGATGCTGTTGATCAAGAGGATCCAGATGTTGATTGTGGTGGTCTAAATGACGATGTTGTTGATTTTGGTGTTCTATATGACGATGTTGATGATCTTGATGGTCTATATGACGATGTTGTTGATCATGATGGTATAGATAACGATGTTGATGATCGTGATGGTCTAGATGACGATGTTGTTGATCATGATGGTCTAGATGACGATGTTGTTGATCGTGATGGTCTAGATGACGATGTTGTTGATCGAGAGATCCATATGACGATGCTGTTGATCGTGATGGTCTAGATGACGATGCTGTTGATCGAGAGATCCAAATGATGAGGCTCTTGATCAAGATATCCAGATGATGATGTTGATTAGTAGATCCAGACGATGAGGATGTTGATCGAGTGATCCAGATGAAGATGATGCTGTAGCTGATCGAGTGATGCAGAAGATGAAGACCCAATATTGATGATGTTGATGTTCCAGTATTGATTATGTTCCAGTAACTGTTTGAGTTACTGATGATGATGTATAAAGAAAGCTTCCAATGATTTATAGATGTATCATGTATCATGTAGTTGATGACTCCTTGCTCCTACAGATGTTGTTATAATATCCTTCTTGTTAAGGGGGAGTGTTGAAATATTGTAACTTCAAAGAATATTATATTTGTATTTTATTATTCCGGAGATGGTACATTCCTCCGTGGTGACCCTATTGTATATCCAGAGATGTTTATTCCTCTGAAAATGTGGTAACTAGGGTTATTAGATCTCCCATGTAAGGTCGGCCCTGAGTTTACTATTTGGGGGTTATTAGACTCTCCTGGGAGAGGTTGGCCCTATTAGGGTAAAAGGTTAGTTGGTAGATGAGTATAAGTAGAGGAGGTATGTTCCTCACTTATCTCATTCAATCATCCACTTGGGAGTAGCACACAAGTGAGAGAGAGGTCTGCATACGAGGAGAAGGAGCTCTAGTCTTGGACTACATCTTGTATTTGGTTGATTATCTATATTGAGGAAAGTTTTGCTGGGTTTTCTACCCCATGAGGGTTTCCTAGGGTAAATCTTTGTCTATCTTATGATTGTGTTTCTTTTAGTGATCTTGCTAGTCAAATTAGGCTAAACTTAACATATTGTCTGCAGAGAAGGAATGTTGGTAGATCTAGCGAAGATTCCCATCATTGTCGACCTCCCACCACCAACGATGGCTAAGCAACTAAGAGCGACGTTGCGACACACGAGTTACTACAGGAAATTCATTCGAGGATATGCAGCCATCACGGCACACATGGAGAAGTTACTAAAAAAGGATGCTAAGTTTGAATGGACCAAGGAATGTCAGAAAATCATGGACATATTGAAAGAGAAGATGGTCGTAGCACCAATCCTCGCATTCCTGGATTGGAAAAAATAATTTCACATACACGTTGATGCGTCGTCAGTCGCACTAGGTGTTATCTTGGCCCAACCAGGAACCGATGACATCGACCGCCCGATAGCCTTCACAAGTATAAAGTTGTTTACTGCGGAGAAGAAATATACGACCATTGAGCGGGAGGGGTTGGCGATGGTCTATGCTTTGCAGAAATTCCAGCATTACCTCTTAGGGGGCCACTTCAAGATGTTCACAGATCATTCTGTGCTAAAATACTTGGTGGACAAGCCTGTGTTGGGGGGGGGGAATTTTGTCGCTGGTTGTTTCTATTTCAGGATTTTGATTTTGAGATTATTGTAAAGTCGAGACGATTGAACGCAGTACTTGATCACCTTTTAGGGATAGAGTCAGGGGAAGAACCAAGGGCCATCAATGAAGGATTGCCAGATGCTCAGTTTTTCAGGATTGGCATGGTCGATAACCACTATGAAAAAATCATTCAATTTGTAGCAACAGGGAAGACGCCAACTGAGTTCACTACCAATCAAAAGAAATAGCTAGTTGTCCGAGCTGCAAACTTCCAGTTAATTGCAGGAGAATTGTACAAAATGGGCCCATATGAGATTCTGTGACGGTATGTCCTTCTGCATGAACAGGAGAAAATTCTGTCAGAAGATCATGATGGGATTGTTGGGGGACATTGTGGTGGATGAGCAACTGCTAGGAAGATCCTTCAAGCAGGGCTATGGTGGCCAACTTTGCATGGATATGCTACGGACTATACCAAGAGCTGCGACGTATGCCAACGAACTGGGAAGCCTTCACGACGGGATGAAATGCTACTAATGCCACAAGTAACTTGTCAGGCCTTCGAAAAATGGGTCGTTGATTTTGTGGGACGCATCAAACCACCTAGGAAGAGAACAAGGTCACATTACATCATCACTGCGACAGACTACCTGACGCGTTGGGCAGAAGCTGCACCAATAAGAGATTGTTCTACTGCGACTGCAGCACGGTTCCTATTTGACAATGTGGTCACTAGGTTTGGGTTCCCAAAAGTGTTATTAAGTGACCAAGGGATGCACTTTGTTAACCAAACGATTGCAGCAATGATGGAAGAGTTTCAGATCCAGCACAAGAAGAGTACGCCTTACCACCCTCGGGAAAATAGGACAATTGAGGCATTCAATAAGGTATTGGAGCATGCATTCACCAAGGTGTGAAATGTGAACCATGATGAATGGGACTTAAAAATACCAACGGTCCTTTGGGCATATCGCACCACATGCAAACGACTGACTGGCCAGACTCCATTTAAGCTTGTTTACGGCCAGGAAGCAGTTATGCCGATGGAATACATTGTATCAAGCTTGCGCATTGCAGCAGCAACAAGGATGTGCGACGATGGAACGATGGAGGAACGGTTGACACAACTAGTACATCTTGACAAAGATCGATTCATTTCAGGGTTCCATCAGAAAGTAGAAAAAGACCAACAAAATGCGTGGCACAACCGCCATGTCAAATCGAAGCACTTTCAGAACGGGGATACAGTTTTGTTGTATGACAGTAAGTTTGCGAAACACCCAAGGAAGTTGCAAATGCATTGGTTAGGACCATACGTCATAAATTTTGTCACCGACGGAGGCGCAGTGCAGTTACAAAGTTTGGATGGAGTACTGTTACCTAAATTAGTCAATGGGAATAGGCTGAAGCCCTATCACCATGATCCAATGCATAGCGGCTGCGAACCAGAGATGGTGGAAAAAAAATAGATAAAGATAGATAGAGGAAGCATGCCAGATGCTTCGTACGATTGGCACGCAGAAAAAGAAGCATGGCAGCCCAGGTTGCGATCGATGCTTCACACGATTGGCACATGAGGAGTCCAGTCTGACCATGAGTGGTGCGGATCCAAAGGCGGCAGGAGGACAGGATGACATGATCCAAAGAGCATGCATAAATATTTGGCAATAATTTCATAATCAGGCATCAAAGACGCAACGAACAAACATAAAATCAAGAGGCTATCTAGGCAAGGAAGTATCTATTAGTTGAGAGGAACCTATGCTGCAAGTTGATCCGGAAGAGAGTTAAGTTAGGAATTCCAAGGAAGCTATGGAAATGATCCATTTCATTTCGTGCGGTAGAATCCCAAAGGCATTGAGTACCAGAATGACGAGTGTGCATCAACGACCACAGAAGGTAGCGACGCGGACACTCAGAAAAAGAAGAGACGAGGTATTAACCAATATGTCTAAGTGCGTGGTGTTAGTTAGAATATTCGCGGTCCCAGTGAGCACTAGAATACCAGGGGCGGTGGCCCCCTGGCCCCGATAGGAGGCAATCCAAGGTGTGAAACAGATGTTCCGGAGTAGTTGGCCTATTTCCCACCTTGGCAGCATCGATGAAACTTTTTCTAGTTTGGAATGAGCGTGGAGTGAGCCAACAGATGCTGAAGAGGTATATGATCAAGGTTCCCAGAGACTAGAGGATGAGTTCAAGAAGTACATGACAGCGAACCAACGATTGATGGACGAAGTTGAGAAGTACACAACAAGGAGCTCCAGACGGAAAGAAAAGTTTCAGAAGCACAGCACAGCGAAGGATGGGTACCAAACAGCAGTGTCCAGTTGAAGTGCCTTGGGACGAGCCACAAGTTTGTGTTGGGGGCCTGTTGGTATGGGATAAGTCCACAGGAAGTGCGGAAGCCGACATGTGCGAAAGGGTCATTCCACGAAAGAAGGACCATTCGCGGAGTTCGCGGAAGCATTGTTAGATTAGTTAATTTGGTCATGTGGACCGTTTTGTAAAAAAATAGAAGCATATAAATAGAGTAGGATTGTAAGCCTAAGGGCATCCAGTTTGGAATGATTGATCCTATCTTTTGGGTCTGTTTTGTATCTGCAACATGGTGCATTGACTATTTCTATGAGGTTCATTCCGGAGGGTTAGTGAATGAATGAAGATGTTCGATTATGGTGCAATCTCTGTCTCTAGTATTATGCGATGATGAATGTGACTGTTTTAGAGTATCTTTGATGTGAATATGCTATGGGTTTAAGAAGTAATGTTAATCTGAATAAGTAGGTTGAATAAGTTGTTCCGAATGTTTATTATCTGTTGAACTCTGTGAGACTTAATGTGCAATGATGAAGTGATAATGTGATGCGAATGTTATGATATCTGGTTGTTACAAGGGTAATGTGTGTTGAAAGCATATCCTTGACTCCACTGCGTAAACTTGGTTCTAGCAGCCCCCTTATCCATCTCGGGTGAGACTGCACTTGCTCCTCAAGTGTTGTTGGAAAGGGTTACACCTTTCCGGGCTAGTGTGTAAGGGAGTTTGGGTTGGTGGTTTGTTGGTGATAGTGCGAAGTGAACCTATGTTGATAAGTGTTGCGTCAACAAATGGTTCTGTTGCCAGGACCTTGAGGAAGAAAATAAGAGGATATGTTGTGGCATCCGACGAAACTAGAGATCCAAGAGTGGTTCGACAAGAAGGCGGGGGAATTTGCAGAAAGCAAGAAGCGAGATCCTAAACAGACATCAACTAGTTGGCTACAAAAATACATCTACTCAGATATCCACAAATATTTTTCTATGAATTCCCAGTGTTGTTGCATGAGTGGCTAGCACAGTTGACGTTCCGAAAGAGTCACTGCCATAAGACTGAACCTGATTGTTGGACCCCAGAGTTGGTTCGACAGCTAAAGCAAGTCAATAACAGGGTATCACGAGCTATTGATTTCTGTGTGGATAGTATCCTTGAGGGATACGTGACTGAGTTCGCGGTAGACACTATCAAGTCTTATAGTGACGTCGAGAGGAACTTCATGAGGGGGCCAAGAGGAAGGTTCATGTCATTGTTAAAACTATGGAATAAGATGCTTGTCTACGAAAAAGGAATATTAAGGATGGCTGTCGATGAGTAGAAAAATCAGTGTGTGGAGTTTGAAGGTTTCACGTGAATGCAGATCTGAAAGAAAGATGTGGGGTAGATGGACATGAGAGACGACGAATTTCTAAGGGAAATTGACGAAGAGTGTGGTACCTTGAGGAGTGGAGCGATATTCCCGCGTCCTGAGAAGAACAGGAGGACTGAGAAAGAGTCTTCTGAGAGGACCGGAATGGAGAACTGCGAAATGGGACCACAAGGGAGGAAGCGACCCTATTGCGAAGGAGACATCGACCAGGCTACCCCAGAAGCAAAAAGAAGACAGATTGTAAGTTACAACATACCTTTAACCCCGCGCACTACTTTGAATCTTATAGGAAGAAATCCAAACTACTCGCAGAGTTGCCCTACGTGCAGCGGTAAGAGTAGCACTTTAGTAAATAACAATAGTATCAACGTTAGGATGGAAGATGAGGCAAAGATGCCTACCTTTCAGGTGAACGAGACCCAGGATCCCGAACAGTATTAGTTCATCTGCGAAGTAGTATGGACTATAAATCAGGTCCAGGACTATGCTATAAAGATGGGACAGCTAGCGACGACCCTTAGGGGCCGGGTATTAGACTGGTACATGAAGTTTGTAAGGGTTCCAATGGGAACACCATCCAAGACATTGGCGTAGGTCAGAACGACGATGATTGATGAATTTAAAAATCCAAAATCTGAGTCGCAGTATGTCACTGAGCTTAAGGAGATTAAGCAATTCCCAGATGAGTTAGTGTGGGAATTCGATTAGTGGTACAAGACGTTGATAGAAAAAGTGAGCTTCCCGATAAATGAGCTACAACAAAAGGAATGGTTCATCACAGGACTGGTACCACATATCCGAGGACCACTGATGCAACAAAAAGTCGCGACACGGGCAGAAGCATTAGACATTGCGATGAAGCTGGAGGCTTCACCAATCGGCGAAGCAGGGATAGGGATGGACAGATTCCAGGTGCAGTTGGCCAATTTAACACTTCAATTAGAGGATATCAAGAAGGGAAAAGAAACCCTCGGAGACATATGGTGCACCAGGTGCAGAGCTGAGGGGCACCATAAGGAAAATTGCCCAGAATTCCGTGAGTATTTGCAGTTGGGAGCACCAAACCCCCTTCATCAAGGAGGCATGCCATAGTGCCTTATATGTTAGACCAAAGGGCATCGACCGGAGGAGTGTGTATATCTGCAAAAAATGGTGTCAAAGCCGACAAACTTATACTGCAAGTTCTGCCGATCGATTGGCCATGATGAGAAGGACTGCAGGGCCTATGACCTGCTGCAAGATCGAACAACTGACACATGTTTTATGAAGGGAGAAGAGCCACCAACGGTGCAATAGAAACCATAGTACAGCCAACCACAGCCGCAGTTTAACCAACCACAGCAATATGACCAAGGGAAATATGGACAACCACAGTACGGACACCCGCAGTATCCACCACCATCGTATAGCGAGCCACAATATGGGTAGCAACAGTATCAGCAACTATAGTATCAACCATATGGATCACCACGTGAAGGTTTCTGGGGAGGATTTCGCGGAGGCCGAGGCGCTGGTATGGGATGTGGAGGAGCTGCTGGACGGGGAAGAGGACCGATCATCTATTACAATTATGAACAACATGGCACTACCAGAGGGATTGTCCAAACCCAACACCACAATGTACATACTGCAGTGCTGTAGACCATAGTGTAGAGGAGTTCCCTCAACTCATTGTGAAATGGAAGACTAAGAATCCACCCCAGAGCCAGAACCAAAATAATCAGAACACGCCATCAGCTGTGCAGATGATATCGACAAAAGCTAGAAGGAGCCATGCAATGGTCGGGATAGTGACACGAGGAGGGGCGGAGACAGGCGGTGACAGGTCACACACCAACGTTAGGCCAATACAAACACAACAAAAGCAGGTCACCTTTGATGTAGAAGCAGAAAGGGATGTCTTCTTGAAAGCACATGAGGCAATGAGGAATAGGAGGCAGTTACCTCTTCAGGAAGAAATCTATGACATGCCACCGACATTCGACTAGATGAAGTCGCGAAGGAAGGAAAACACCCTAAAGGCCTTCTTGGAAAGTTTCCTGGACTTGGAAAAGGGCCTATAGGAACTGGAAGAAATAGCTGGTCTACTGCATCGACAGGAAGGTGCATGAATGGAATAGAAAGTTAATCGCATACATAAAAGGAAGACAGGTAGGGAGATGCAGATGTCGGCACAAATTGGAGCATTTGATGTCGAATCCATCATTCTGGATTTGGGTTCAGACGTGAATATTCTGACCAAACAGATGTGGGAGACAATGGGAAAGCCGCAGATAACCTGGTCACTAGTACAGTTGCGACTGGAGAATCAGAGCAAGGTCACTCCGCTTGGTCGGGTATGTCAACTTCCAGTTGAAATTGAAGGGCTCAAGATGTATGCTAATTTCGACGTCATCGAAATCGTGGATAACACCAGTCCCTATCCGGTACTGCTGGGGATAGACTGGGCCATGGAGAATCAAGTGATTATCAATTTTAAGAAAAGGATAATGTCATTTGAGAATTGGGAGATGAGAGCCATCGTACACTGGATCCTGTGGAAGGGCTGCGCTATACGAAACTAGTCAGAGATGCGTTTGCGGAAGGGTGGGATAGTTTGTATAACATTTCTCAGGATTATGTTAATTCCACCGCAGATGGAGAATTAGGATGGCATAGCGCAAGCTCGACATCCTCAGATTCAGATGAGGCCCTCGAGAATTTGAAGAACCGGTTACATGAAGTGTCCTTTAGACGATGCGCACGGGTAACACAGTCCCTGCGAAGGGTAGCCATAGAGGAGTACGTGTTACCTACATATGAGGGATTTCCCAACTTGAGCAAGTTTCTCACAGAATTTGTGGAAAAAGTGGTGGAACCGAAGCATTTACTGGCCTTGGAGGAATCCTTGAAGGGTACTCCTGCATGATGGTGGGCGGCGCACAAATCAAGCATCACAATTTGGCCACTATGTCGACGCCTCATGGAGGTTCGGTTCGATGAAGCTGCGGAGTACGAACAAATGAGATATGACAGACGAGGCGACCCGAAGGAGCATTTGAATGCTTGTCAACATCAATGGGGATCAAGGGCAAATCAAGAGTGGGTACATGCATTCGTACACACGTTGGATGAAGTACTGCGAAGCTGGTATGTCGCAGCAGAACTATGACGCGGGACGACTTCTTCGGAACAGCTTACCATTGGCTTCAGCCAATCGTTTTCATTCTCAGACAAAAACCCCTTGATCCACACCACGCTATAGGCAATCCACTGAAAGATATTTGAGGCGATATCGACAGGACAACCAATGGCACTTCAATGGACTACGACACCAGAAATATTGATGGAGTGTTAGAACGTCACCAGAGAGCCCGACGACGAGGATGATCCCAGGGCTATATACGTGCTAGAGTCAAAGGGTAGTCATAGTGTTGTGGCACTAGACATACCATCGGACAAATTTCAGCAACCATTGAAGATCAAGAAGGTGAACATTGGGTCGGAGGAGAACCCAAAGTTCACAAGCATTGGCGACTACTGGGACGAGTCGAGCATTGCGAAGATGACTGACTTACTGCATTAGTTTCAGGATTTGTTTCCAACGAAATTCTCAGAGATGAAGGGAATCTTTGGAGACTTAGGGGAGATGAAGATCCCCCTGAAATCCGATGCAAATCCGGTCAAGCAACAGTCGTATCGATTGAATCCGAGATACAAAGAACGCGTGCAAGCCGAAATTGAAAGAATGCTAGAGGTCGGTATTATAGAACCGGTGGAAGACTAAGAATGGATCAGTCCAATGGTCATCCAAGACAAGAAAACCTGTGAAGTACAAATATGTGTCGACTTTAGGAAACTGAATGATGCTGCCTACATGACCTGTTCCGGACCCTATTCATGGATGAGGTGCTCGAAGGAGTGGGAGGTTAGGAGATATATTCATTTACGGATGGATTTTTGGGCTATCACCAGATCAATATTACGAAAGAAGATCGACACAAGACTACATTCGTCACAGAGTGGGGCTAGTTTTAGTACACAGTGATGCCATTTGGATTGAAGAATGCCCTAGAAATTTTTCTAGAATAGTATTTGTGGCGTTCAAAGATTATATTCATAAGTTTCTCGTTGTGTACATGGATGATTGGATGGTATATGGACTAGTTAAGGATCATGCCGCGAACTTAAGACTAATGCTAGAGCGATGTCAACAACACCAAATTTCCCTGAACCTGAAGAAGTGTATCTTCTGTGCTCCGTTTGGCATCTTGTTAGGACATATTGTCTGCAGAGAAGGAATGTTGATAGATCCAGCAAAGATTTCTATCATTGTTGAACTCCCACCACCAATAATGGCCAAGCAACTACGAGCAACATTGGGACACACGGGTTACTATAGGAAATTCATTCGAGGATATGCAGCCATCACGACACCCATGGAAAAGTTACTAAAGAAGGATACTAAGTTTGAATGGACCAAGGATACTAAGTTTGAAAGAGAAGATGGTCGTAGCACCAATCCTCGCATTCCCGGGTTGGACAAAAGAATTTCACGTACACATTGATGCGTCGTCAGTCGCACTAGGTGTTATCTTGGCCCAACCAGGAACCGGTGACATCGACATCCCAATAGCCTTCTCAGGTAGAAAGTTTTCTACTGCGGAGAAGAAATATACGACCACCGAGAGGGAGGGGTTGGCGATGGTCTATGATTTGCAGAAATTCCGGCATTACCTCTTAGGGGGGCACTTCAAGATGTTCATAGATCATTCCACGTTGAAATACTTGGTGAACAAGCCTGTGTTGGGGGAATATTTGTCGTTGGTTGTTGTTGTTTCAGGAGTTTGATTTTGAGATTATTGTAAAGCCGAGATGATTGAATGCGGGACCTGATCACATTTCACGGATAGAGTCAGGGGAAGACCTAAGGGGAATCGATGAAGGATTGTCGGACGCTCAGTTTTTCAGGATTGGCATGGTTGATAACCACTATGAACAAATCATTCAATTTTTAGCAACAGGGAAGGCATCATCCGAGTTCACTACCAATCTAAAGAAGCAGCTAGTTGTTCGAGCTGCAGAATTCCAGTTAATTGCAGGAGAATTGTACAAAATGGGCCCATATGAGATTCTGTGACGGTATGTCCTTCCGCATGAACATGAGAATATTCTGTCGGAAGCTCATGACGGGATTGCTTGGGGACATTATGGTGGATGAGAAATTGTTAGGAAGATCCTTCGAGCAGGGCTATGGTGGCCAACTTTGCATGGAGATGCTGTGGACTATGCCAAGAGCTGCAACGTATGCCAATGAACCGGGAAGCATTCACGATGGGATGAAATGCCACTAATTCCACAAGTAACATTGGAGGCCTTCGATAAATGGGCCGTTGATTTTGTGGGACCCATCAACCCACCTGGGAAGAGAACAGGGTCACGTTACATCATCACTGCGACAAACTACCTGACACATTGGGTAGAAGCTGCACTAGTAAGAGATTGTTCCGCTGCGACTATTGCATGGTTCCTATTCGACAATGTGGTCACCAGGTTTGGGTGCCCAAAAGTGTTATTATGTTACCAAGGGATGCACTTTGTTAACCAAACGATTGCAGCAATGACGGAAGAGTTTCAGATCCAGCACAAGAAGAGTACAACTTACCACCCTCAGGAAAATGGGACAGTTAAGGCATTCACTAAGGTGTTGGAGCATGCACTCACCAAGGTGTGCAATGTGAACCACGACGACTGGGAGTTAAAATCCCAACGGTCCTTTGGGCATATCGCACCACATGCAAACGACTGACTGGCCAGACTCCACTTAAGCTTGTTTACGGCCAGGAAGCAGTTATGTCGATGGAATACATTGTACCGAGCTTGTGCACTGCAGCAGAAAAATGGATGTGCGACGATGGCGCGATGGAGGAACGGTTGACACAACTAGTACAACTTGATGAAGATCGATTCATTGCAGGGTTCCATAATAAAGTAGAAAAATATCGACAGAAGGCGTGGCATGACCGCCATGTCAAGTTGAAGCACTTTCAGAATGGGGATAGAGTTATGTTGTATGATAGTAAGTTTTCGAAACACCCAGGGAAGTTGCAAATGCACTGGTTAGGACCATACATCATAACTTTTGTCAACGACGGAGGCACAGTGTAGTTACAAAGTTAGGATGGAGTACTGTTACCTAAATTAGTAAATGGGAATAGGATGAAGCCCTATCACCATGGTCCAACGCACAGTGGCTGAAAACCAGAGATGGTGGAAAAAAAATGGATAAAGATAGATAGTGGAAGCATGCCAGATGCTTCGCACGATTGGCATGCAGAAATGGAAGCATGGCCACCCAGGATGCGGTCGATGATTCACACGATTGGCACATGAGGAGTCCAGTCCGACCATGAGCGGTGTGGATCCAAAGATGACAAAAGGACAGGATGACAGGATCCAAAGAGCATGCATAAATATTTGGCAATAATTTCAGAATTAGGCATCAAAGATGAAACGAACACACAACGAAGAAGCATAAAAGCAGGAGGATATCTAGGCAAGGAAGTATCTATTAGCTGAGAGGAACCTATGCTGTAAGTTGATCCAGAAGAGAGTTAAGTTAGGCATTCCAAGGAAGCTGTGGAAATGATCCATTTCATTTCGTGCGGCAGCACCCCACGGGCGTTGATGACCAGAACGACGAGTGTGCATGAACGACCACAGAAGGTAGTGGTGCGGTCACTCGGGAAAAGAATAGACAAGGTCTTAACCGAGATGTCTAAGTGCGTGGTGGTAGTTAGAATATTTGTGGTCACAATGACCACCAGAATACCAGGGGCGGTGGCCCCCTGGCCCTAGTAGGATGCAATCCAAGGTGTGAAACAGATGTGCCGGAGCAGTTGGCCTGTTTCCCACCTTGGCAGCGTCGATGAAAATTTTCCCAGTTTGGAATGAGTGTGGAGTGAGCCAATAAATGCTGAAGAGGTAGATGATCAAGGTTCCCAGAGACTAGAGGATTTGTTCAAGAAGTACATGATAGCGAACCAACGATCGACGGACGAAGTTGAGAAGTACACAACAACGAGCTCCAGACTGCAAGAACAATTTGAGAAGCAGAGCACAGTGAAGGATGGGTACCAAACAATAGTGTCTAGCTGAAGTGGCTCGAGACGAGCCACAAGTTTTGGTTGGGGTACTGTTGGCACGGGATAAGTCCGCAGTAAGTGTGGAAGCCGACAGGTATGAAAGGGTCATTCCGTGAAAGAAGGACCATTCGCGGAGTTTGCGGAAGCACAAGAATTGTTAGATTAGTTAATTTGGTCATGTGGACCATTTTGTAACAAAATAGAAGCATAAAAATAGAGTGGGATTGTAAGCCTAAGGGAATCCAGTTTGGAATGATTGATCCTATATTTTGGGTCTGTTTTGTATCCGCGACATGGTTTATTGACTGTTTCTGTGAGGTTTATTCCGCAGGGTTAGTGAATGAATGAAGATGTTCGATTATGGTGCAATCTCTGTCTCTAGTTTTATGTGATGATGAATGTGACTGTTTTAGAGTATCTTTGATGTGAATATGCTATGGGTTTAAGAAGTACTATTAATCTGAATAAGTAGGTTGAATAAGTTGTTCCAAATGTTTGTTATTTGTTGAACTCTGTGAATGACTTAATGTGCAATGATGAAGTGATAATGTGCTGCGAATGTTATGATATCTGGTTGTTACAAGGGTAATGTGTGTTGATAGCATATCCTCAACTCCCCTGCGGAAACTTGGTTCCAGCAGGCCCCTTTATCCATCTCGGTGAGACTGCACTTGCTCCGCAAGTGTTGCTGGAAAGGGTTACACCTTTCCAGGCCGGTGTGTAAGGGAGTTTGGGTTGGTAGTTTGTTGTCAACAGTGCGAAGTGAACCCCTGTCGATAGACGCTGCGTAAACACAGTGAATCAAGCATATTACACTAATCCTATAGATGATGGAACATTGAGCTGGAGATGCGACAGTTCTTGCATATCATAATCAGATGCATAAATGGAGAATTGGCAGAGTTGAATTCTTGAAGCATCAACAAGACGATGTGCGAAGATAACAAAGTCACTACGTTGGATTGGAACAAAGGTAAATCCAATTCCTACTTATGATGGTCTAGGAAATATCCACGCATTTCTTCATGAATATTTAGTATCAATTTCAGATGAACATAAGTTAGTAGCTTTGGATATAGCATTGCGAGCTACACTTGCTAGGTGGTGGGATACACATAAAGATAACCTAAACACATGGGAAGAATGTAAGCACGTGATGGAAATCAGATTTGCAGAGAAAACTGAGATGGTACAAGCAAAATGCAATGGACAAACTGATCCCATAGATCATATAGAGTTTTTCTTGCCAGCCTGGATACATATACCTAAGACAAAATGGGTTCATATGTTTGTGCACACATTGGATCAAATACCAAAGAATTGGTATACAGAAGTAGAACTTCATAGAAGTACAACAAATTGGCACATAATGATAAACGACTTTCAATTCACTTTCAGTTTTGAGGATGATTGTCCGGGTGTCAATGAGGCTTTACAGATCATTAAAAATAAGATATTTAATGATGTCCCGTTGCCTATATATAAACAACCAAATTGGGAAATACAGTTTTAGCATGCCATTGAATGTTATAACTTCACGCTAGACGAAGATAAAGATGAAGATCCTCGTGATGTGAATATACTTGAGTCTGAAGGAAAATGCGATGTTGAAGGACATGATTTAGAAATTCCAGACCTGAGTAATCTTGTGAAAACCAGAAAGATCAATATTGGTATTGGGAATGAACCAAAATTTGCTTCTATTGGGGATAATCTGGGATGAATAAACAGTAGGACAGATTGCAGACCTACTGCACGAATATCAAGATTTATTTCCTCCTAGTTTTCTGAAATGAAAGGCATTTTAGGTATTTGGGAGTTATGAAAATACCTCTCAAGCCTGATGCGAATCCTATTAAGAAAAGACCTTACAGATTAAATCCCAGATATAAAGAAAGGGTGAAGGAAGAAATTGATAAGATACTTGACGCGGGAATTATTGAACCAACATAATAATTAGAATGGATAAGTCCTATGGTAATTCAAGACAAGAAAGATAAAGGTGAAATCAGAATTTGTGTGGACCTTAGGAAATTGAATGATGCATCTCTACATGACCCATTTCCTACCTCATTCACTGATGAAGTGCTAGATAACATAAGTGGATAAGAAGCATACTCTTTCACTGGTGGATTTTCTGGATATCATTAGATCATAATTGCTACAGAAGACAGACATAAGACCACATTTTCTACTAAATGGCAAGGATAATATTAAGGGTGAAATTTAGCCCATGGGCTATTTTTCCAAAAAAAGATTCGCCAATTTGCATTTTTTGAATCCCCATTTCGCCCAATTTTGATGGGGAAAACTTTTTTCACTCTAAAAATCGCCAAATTATTATATAAACTATATAAAATCCTTAGAAATTGAAATAATTTTAGAAAAATACCACCAAATATTTTATAGTTGGGATTTTAAGAATTGGTAAGATTCACCAAGGTTTATACACTTTTAAATAAGTATGAGTCCTTAAAATTATCCCTGTTGAATGGGGATCATATCAGTACACGGTTATACATTTTGGATTGAAGAATGCACCTGCTAAATTTTCAAGAGTTGTTGTAGCTGCATTTAAGGATTATATTCATAAATTCTTAAAATTTTATTTTGATGACTGGACAATATTTGGTCTATTGAAGAATCATTATGCGAACTTAAGAATGATGTTAGGAAAGTGTAGACAATATCAGATTTCCTTGAATATGAAGAAGAACGTCTTTTGTGTTCCCTATGGTAGTCCAATAAGCTCCACCATAAAATTGGATCCATGCATGAGTGCTAACCATAATGTTGAAGTAGCCAATGTCCAAAGTGATTTACTAACTACAATACTAAAGAAATCCAAGGAGCTCATCCTAAAACTTGGGCCACCTTTCTAAGTTTTCATGTTGACTCCCCTCTGAAGATACCTAAAATTAATACTTGATAGAAAATGGTGCTCCCTAACATGGTCGTGCAGATCTATATATATAGATCCATCCATATCCAAACAATTGTCCACATAATTGAAAAAGGTCAAAGGTGGATCCAGAAGACACACTACAATTGGAGAATGGATAGGCTAAAAAATGGTAGTCATAATTGGCTCTTGAGTTCTTGCAATAATGTTCTATACTTAAGGTGGAGTAGAGTCATTAAATAGAAGCTAAAAGTGGTTATTTTCCCATAAATTACAATTGTCCATATACCATTGCTCACAAGCCTTCTCTAAATCATACCAACCATGACATATGTCACTTGTATACTCATCTTCAATATCACTCCAAAATTCCATCCTTTTGATTTCTTCATAGGATTCTTATATTTTTGGTATTCATTGCTCCATATAAAGTTGCATTAAAAAAAATCCTTCAATGGGTTGAAATTATTCTACTTTGAGTAACAATTGTTTGATATGCTCTTCATAATCCATAGCCTCTTCAATAAAACTTATAGGAGGGGCTTCTTCCACATAATTTACATTTTCCATGTATTCTTCATATATCAATGGATATTCCTCAATGGGGGGGGCTAATGTATCTCTGTAAAATGCCATAAGTCATTGTAAGTATTAGAACTAGGGTATTGATGAAGAAATTTATACCAGTTGTAGTGCACTCAATATTAACCAAAAATATATCATATAATATGCTACATCAAATCCCTAGAAATTCTCTATCAAATGGAATTTATCTATAAAAAATCTAAAAACTCTATCAAAAGTGACCTCCTCTACAAGACTAGTGATTGTCACCTAAAAGCCCTAAAAAGGAGCAGATTTCAAACTACAATATCTCCTTTTTCTAAAATTCAATTCGAATGATGTTTTTTTTAATTGTGTATTTTTGTGAGGAGAATACAAATATAAACTTAGTTTCTGAAAATGCTACAGGAAAAAAAACTCATAAATAGTTTTGAGTAAATTTACAAAAACAACAAGTAGACTGCTAGAAACATTATTTTCCAGAAGATCCACAATAGACATTGTGGCTGTCGACATTTCGAACCCAGATCAGGGTCCATCCTCAAGGCAAAAGAGTCAAATTTTAGAAAACTTGTGTTCCATATTAATAGATTGGATCAATAGCTCTACAATTCAACTCTTTTCCATGAGAATGGACCTTGATATGGGTTCGAAACGTCAACAACCCCAATACCTACCACGGATCTTCCAAAAAATAATGTTTCTTGAAATTACCACCACATAACACAATGGATCCACACAATAAACAACAAGATGACTGTACACAATAATATAGATAAGACCCTTAAGATAAGATAACATCAATAATTATTCCATATGGAAGGAGTCACTCCACAAACCATGTTTGCTACAAAACATTGCATCCAATGTATCTCAATACAATGATATCATGTGTATTTATACTTTCTCATGAACATTCCTAGAGTTCTATGCTAACTACCTATTATTATTATATTATTTCCTCTAACTACCTAGTAGGTCTATTTATTACCCACCACTACAAAGTGGACCTATTCCATGATTATGACCACATTACAATGATTATCCCCTTGGGTACCTCCCTAGGTACCTCATGTTATCCTCCCTGTGTACATTACAATGTAGATTAGGACACCTAGTCGAGAGAGCTTCAAACTGGGCACCTACTAGCATAGAACTAATCAAATGCCCAACAATATTGATGGCAACATGTTGAGCTAAACCCTTGGCCTTAAGAGATTGGGAACATTTTGTGCTACCCTCAAACATTTAAACAAGTAAGATCATTGATACCTTGTAAACCCCAATCAATCCATAAAGGGAAAACATGTCGCAAACAAGATTTAAATCTCAATGGAAAGGGTAATAACTTCTTCTCTTAACCTCCCTAGCTACTCTCTCACACATAACATAACTTCTTTTTATAATAAATATGATTTGAGTCACCCCTAAACTAATTGTTAAGATATATTTAATATAAAATGTTTGCGAGAAGAATTATGATTACGTGTTGTTATGTGTTTAGAGATAAATAAAACTTTTCAAGTTCCATCTACATATCATATAAAAAAAGAGAGACCAGCTTGTACACAACTCTTGATGTATATTGGAATATAGTTTTTTTTTCTTGTCGTATCACTTTGTATCAATAAAATAGAATCTAAAGTGGATAACAGTAAGGTAAAGGACAAGTTCGTATGATATTTACCAACGTAGAAATTGACTATGGCCATTAATAATATGAAGTATATGAAATTGGTGATTGAAAAATGTCATTCATACTTTAAACCACTTAGTATTTATTGCATTTACTTGTCTTTTTAGATGCTTTCGACAAACATGAACGCATGAACACGACAATTATAGATATCTATTTTATCAAATAAAATAAAACCCGTAAATTTATGAAGTTTATAGACAAAGCACTTTCACACAAAGCAATATCAACAATTACATTTAAATTTATATATATTAGTACAATCACTTTTTTAAATTTAGATATATTCGTACAATCACTTTTTAACAAATATAAAGTTATAATGTCGTTAAGTAATTGGCTAAAAGAATCAAAAGTCATCTGGCTTGATTTGGGTATGCCATGGACAACTCTTGCAATTGAGACTAACTGGCTTTAACCAATACCGGGGGTTAAGAGTTTTTCTTTTGGGGTTCGCATGGTTAAGTTTGTACTTCTCGGAGAGATTCTCCACCGTCCTAAGTTAGATGCGCATCATACATTGTTGGAGAACATTCTGAATTTGAGAAAGAATGTGCCCTGTTGCAAGCCCCGCCATGTCATCATTGTTTTCTTTTTCTTTATTTTTTCTCCAATGATGGTAGCACATTAGGCCTGATGGGTTACAGCCACTTGATGTCCAATCAAGGGACATCTATAGAACAACACAACTTAAACATGACAAGAAGCTACAAAAATGTATGTAAACGTTGGTGTACAATCTTATGATAAGTATAAAGGACTATTCAAATCAATAATTGATCAAATCACCCATTTTTTTAAAGTTATAGTCTAAACCTAACAAAGTGAGTGGGGCCCATATGAGGTTTGAATGATTTCTTTGATATTAACACAACTAAGGGGTTATACACGAGGAATCGAACACGACACTCGATAAAAACCACACACGCATTTACTTTTGACTTGTCTTTCTTTAAATTTTATTATAATAATGCAAATTGTAACGGCTGAGGCTTATCCACGTACAGTAGCGTGCATGGCAAGGCTGCTGCAAGAAGTCGGCGATGTGATCCAATGGCAGATGATGATTCATAAATTCCAACACGGGATGAGCTTCGTCGGATCCATGTAAGATGCGCAGGGTTTAGTTTCCAACGGCCTTAACGGCGAGATAACGGGTTCCGTTACAGAATGGACACGACATCGACAGGTCATTAAGGACTAATCTAATCTGGTAATGAAAGGATCTTTCTTATGATTACAAATTTAACAAAAAATTGATAGAAATTTTAGATACACTCATAATTATATTATAATGTAAGTTTCATGCATCCTGTAACGATTTTCTATTTTGTTTTTTTTTTGTTTAATTTTAAATTTACTTAATTTCCTAGATCTCTAAAAGAAAGCGATCAAATTTCCGAATAAATTCAAACTTAACGATTAAACGGCTACGGTCGGCACTTGCCAGGCTGGCTATAGGCATCGGACGGCGCGCAATTGACAGGCTGTCCGGTGTAACAGACAGTTTGCTAAACGAATTGCCTATCCCGGCAGTCACTGTCCTGGCCATAAAACAGTAAATTCAAATACATACAGCGTGGCACATCTGCGGTAGAAAATTCCAAAATGGAGAGGAAAGGTGGTGGTCAGGTCAACGTCGATGCGCCAGTTATATGGAATACAGGCTGTAAAAGTCAACATCAGTCGTTGGGGGCAACCAAAGATAAACACGTGTGCTGCTCACCAGCTGTTTGCCGGGCGGCGCCTGCTAAAATCGATCTTACAAGCGCCACTGGTCAGGCCGGTAGAATACGACAGGCGCGGCCGGTGGTCCGCGAGCGTCGGGGGCTTGATACAAGTAGCCTGGATCGCATCGCGTCGCAGAGGAGAAAACGGGTTGCTGCCAAAGCCCAAATTGATCTGCATTGTGGCTGGTTCAAAGATTTGAGCTTGCTTGGCTTCTCTGATTTAGAAATGCTGGGCTGTGACTTCTAGAGTGGTAGCGAGGTCTAGAGTTCGATCTCGTTGGGCTAAGATTTCATCTAGAGTTTCATTGATTTCGGAAACTGGAACAGCTATGGCGATGAGCAATGGGAGATTATCAGAAGATTTGGATAGAATAAAAGGACCATGGAGCCCTGAAGAGGACGCGTCGCTGCAGAAGCTTGTTCAGAAATATGGGCCGAGGAACTGGACCCTGATAAGCAGGGGAATCCCAGGGCGATCCGGGAAATCGTGCAGGCTACGGTGGTGCAATCAGCTGAGCCCTCAAGTTGAGCACAGGCCCTTCACCCCGTCCGAGGACGCGGCCATCCTGCAGGCGCACGCTCAGCATGGCAACAAATGGGCAACGATTGCCCGATCCCTGCCGGGTCGCACCGACAACGCGATAAAAAACCACTGGAACTCCACTCTTCGGAGGCGTTGCCGTGACTCCGACAAGGGAATCGTGGTCCACCTTGACGACGAAATCAGCAGCTTAGACGCCGCTCGGAAGCGGAGCAGCGATGGCTTCTCCCACGATGGCAGCAGCGCACTGGAGGACAACTGCTGTAGCAGCTGGGAAGTGGACTCCAAGCGGCTGAAGAGATTGGGCGAATTGGGGGCAGAGCAGGGCCCCGATGTCGAAGTCGAGGTCGAGGTTTCGGACCGGAGCGATTCGAACCCGGGACGTGTGCTCTTCAGGCCCGTGCCGGTTGCATCATTTTTCGGTTCATTTGGAAAAACCGTCGCGAATCTACAGGAAACAGCCCCCGGCTCAGTCGGCGTCGATCCGCCGACATCGTTGAGCCTGTCGCTGCCCGGAGTCGATCCCGCGACGCCCTCTTCGAAGCCGCCCTCTCTGAAGGACTTTCATAACACTATCACAGACAATAACAATAATCCTACTCCGCCGGCGGTGGGATACATGAGAGCAGACGAGGCGGTGGAGCGACTCGGCACCGCCGTGAAAGCCACGGTGGCAAGCATGCTTGCCCCTGTTTTGAGCTCATCGCCACGTGGCATCAATCCACCGGCTGTGAGCAGCGACCTGCTGGCGCTGATGCGGGATATGGTTGCAAAGGAGGTGCACAAATACATGTCCAGTCATCACCAGCCCGCCATGTACACTCCGCTCTCTCCCCATCCCGAGTTCTTGGGTGCCGCTGGACTCGTGAGAAATGTTGTTCTCGGCGGCGCCCTGCATCTCAACAAATGACAGTCTGGATTTTCAGGGCAGGGATTCTTGTCTTGGGCGCGGCCGAAGGGCGCGTGAGAAATCAGGGGCTTCCACTTCTTTGTGGGGGGGGGTGGGGGCGCTCGAACTCAGGACCGATGTCGTGTTTATGAATAATAATTTTTGGAAGTAGAAGGGTCGCGAGTGTTGTATAGAGAGAATGGCAACGCCTTCTTGCCCTCCACACTCGGCCCTTCCAATAAAATTTCACGCAGCAGATATTACTGAAAATCGGAATTTATTACAAGAGGAGATGAAGCTGCTGATAATATAGTGTAAAGCAAACCAGGCAACTTTTTAGGCTTGAGAATTTTCTAGTTCATGAAATTTTCTTGAAAAGCTCTGTTTAAACTTAGATTTTTACTCTTTTTTTTTCTAATGCCAAATTTTAGATTGAAAGTTTTTTCTTTGTCCTGTTGTGATTTCCCCAAACTAAAATTTTAAACATAGTTTCTAATGCCTCCTTAAGAAAGCAGAGACTTAAAGGCTGTTTAGGTAAATAAAATAGTATCTCTGAAAATGCAATACTGTGAGGAAATAGTGACATGCAAAGAATTTTGAAATGTTGAAATTATTTACATGGGAATGGGGATTGCCACTCATGAAAAAGGCCTTTCAAGACATAATCATGGATTATTTGTTTCAGTGTTGGAGGTCATGCACCAATGGAAATCTATCTCTGAGCCTTCAAACGTTCGTGGATTTAGTTATAAATCAACAAATGACTGAATCCAGGAGAACTTTTGCTTTCCCATGAAAAAGGTTTGGGCATGATGATTTTTTTGAGTAAAAATAAATAAATAATCAGTTTTTATATGTAAAAGTCTTGATAATAGGGTTTGTTCTTTTGTGTATGTTGTAATATAGAAATTACTTTATAGTGACATTTATGAAAATATTGGTAAAATATTTTCATAAAACATCGTTAAAATAATTAAATGACACATTATATAATTAATCAAAATTGAATAATAAAGTCATAGATATTGTTATTGTGAAAAAAACAATTCCCGATAAATCAAAATCAAACATCTTCACAGCTGTCACCATTGCCTTGCGATATGATTTGGTGTAGCATGGTGTTAGTAGGCTTTTTTGATATGATATAACTTGGTGTTAGTAGGCTTTTTTGATATGATATAACTTGGTGTATTAGAGTACCATTGTTGTGTCGTATGATTTGGTGTACTATGGTGTGAGTAGGCTTGTTGTTTGATATCATATAACTTGGTGTATTATGGCTTAAGTAGGTTTGTTGTGTGATATATGATTTGGTGTACTATGTTATGACTAGGCTGCTTGTATAATGATAAATAAAAAAAATTCTGTCAATGATTTGTTTACTTTTGAAACTTACTTTTGAAACTTAATTAATAATTTGATTAGGATATAAGGTTGTTTACTTTTGAAAATTAATTAATAATCTGATTAGGATATAAGGTTTGTTGAGATTTAATTAATAATATGATTTGGATATAAGGTTGCATTGAAAATATTATAAGAATAAGTGTAGTAAGTTGGATGAGAATTATTTTCTACCTATATTTATAATGGGGCATTATAATTTTTTTTTTCTTTAAACCAATTAATAAGCTAATCCAAGAAAAAAGAGACAAAATGTGTGAACAAGTTTTCGCCATGTAGGACAATCTTATCATGCATAAAGCAAATATGAAATTCATTTTATGAATTCTGTAATTATAACAATAAATCTGCCATAATACCCTTAATATCAATGTCAATACTCTTAATAATTTCACCCTTAACTTATGTCAAGTCAAGAAGACATATAAGTGCTAGAAATTACCAAGCCATTAAGACAATGATAGCTCAAAATCAGATCTACAACAAGACAATTATATATATAATCTAGTACAACCCTCCAAACTCTCCAAAACCCTAGCTAGGAAACCAATGAAAACCTCGGCTCCACCAAAGATCCCCATGAGCTAGCATCAACATTGGTAAGCCTCCTTCGTTGGCTCCAAGCAAGATGTCTCCGTTCCTTTTTCTAGCAAGCATAAGCTCCTCCCCTGGGTTTCACACTAACTTTAGCTCCTAGTTCTTCTCTTAGTCCTAGCACATTCCAAGAATATTCCAGAACCATAGGCTCCAAAACCAAGAGAGATAAAATACAAAGAAACTCGAGAGAGAGAGAGATTTAAGGCACTCTTCTCCTCACATCTCTAAACACAAGATGGCTATTGTGCTAAATGCGATCATCATCTCCAAGTTCTAGCTCACAATACCAAACCCAAGTATCTCACAAGAGCAAGCTCCCAACAAAGATGCTCTCTTTAGACTTCATAACTTCTCCTAAGGTTTCACCATGAATCCTAGTACCTTACTCAAAGAAGACAAGTAAAAAGAAAATGGCATAATTGTAATGATCCTCAACCCAAAAATTGTGTCACAAACAATATAAAATCATTAAGCTTTTTAAATAACCAAAATACATTCACACCATAAAAAACACGGTAATGTAGAATAAGACCCTTGAGGTAGGGTAACACCATTAGTTACTCATTATGAAAGGAATCAATTCACATGCTATGTTTACTACAAAATAATACATCGAACATACCTAATACATTGATACTCATGTATATTTAAACATTCTCACGAGTATTCCTATGGGTTTGTGATTATTTTCTCTAACTACCTAATGGGCCTATTTATTACCTACCAATTACCAAGTGGGTGTACTCCATTATTTATTTATTTATTTTTATTGTTTTTCATTGGAACATGTCATGGGGAAACCCTCAGGTACTTTCCCTCATTTTGAGGATGGTACCCAAGGTAAACCATCGACCCTGATTACGGGGCCTAACCCGGCGGGGAAATCTAGTGAGGCCGTTATATAGCAATGTATAGCCATCCAAGGATTTGACCACAAGACCTTCTGCTCACAACTTACAACACTCAACCACTCGAGCTAGCCCACTGGGCTAGGGTGTACTCCATTATTATGGTCACATTACATACATTATACCCTTGGGTACCTCTCTAAGAAGCCCATATTATCCTCCCTAGGTACATTATATTTCATCCCCTTTGTATATTTATTCCTTGAAACATGCGAGGAAACAATATAATATGATCTATTAAGCAATGTAGTCACTTGGTACCAAGCATAAGCATCCATCCATGCTAATGAAATGTTTGCATGTGGTCAAACTATTTCTTTGCCACCTCAATCTTGATTTGGGTTGTTCCTTTGGTTCCATGTTTTTGCTATGCTACATCGATATCTCCATGCATTGCTTCTAGTCCTCTATGCGCCTCCATATTGGTTTCCTTTTTGGTTACTTGGTTGTTGATAGTAAGTTTGTTGATGCCCACGAACTTACCTGAATCACTGTTGTTTCTTTGGGTGGCGTGGGTGATGATATACCGAACCTTGGTAGCTCTTCAACTTCTGTTCCTTTGATGATATACAAGAACATTGGCGACTCTTCAATTTGTGTTCCTTTGATGCATGTAGCTCCTTAAATTCTTAATAATTTTTATGCCCTTCTTCTGGATTTTTTTTCATGTGATTTTGTAACCCCTTCTTTTGATTCAACCTTAGACTCCTTATCTATTGTGTTTGTGGGTACTTCACTATTTTACCTGCAAGGACTTCTTCATGTTCCCCCTTGGGCCTTTCTCATTTAGTAAGAGAAATAGTTTATAGTATATTTTTATTTTTCTTGTATCAGAGTTTCATAAACTTATTTTCCACATTAATATTAACTATACCAATTGAGTCCATCCAACGATATCCACATCATTCATACCAATTGCATGAAAATATGAATGGTACAACCTGGGCCTAACCCTTAAAAACATGTGTTTCCTTCTAGGAGGTCATGGGTTCAAATATGGAGGGATGGTAGGGTATGTGCACTTCTGTAGACTTTAGCAGTTAAATTGTTGTGCAGAGGGGGGTCCCTTGTCCCATAAACAATGGGTCTCATACACCAAATTAACATTTGTCTAAGTTGTGATCTTAAAAATATATTATTATTATTATTATTATAATTATTATTATTATCCAAGGTAATCTTAAAATATTTGTAGGGACTTGCAATCTTTCAGCCGCATTAACATTTATGAAATTATGCTTACAAATGGGTCTAAATGTCATTATCTTCCTCCCCCACACCCCAAGAAAATGCAAAAAAGAACAAAACAATTCTTATCTTTTTGGTCCAATAGTGAGCTTTGATCACTTCTAGTGATCTTTAACCTAAGAATTGAATCATAAATGATATTAAAACCTTAAATTTTTTAAATAACCAAAATGCATTTACACCATAAAGAACAAAATTATGCAGAGAAAGATCCTTAACCTAGAGTAGCACCATCAATTAGTCCTTATAAAGGAAATCACTCCACAATCCATGTTTCTTATAAAACAATACATCCAACATATCCAATTCAATCGTGCTCATGTATATGTATTCTTTCTCATAGTATTCCTAGGAGTCTATGCCAACTACTCATTATTATATTGTTTTCTCTAACTACATAGTGGGCCTATTTATTCCCCACCAACTACCAAGTGGGCCTATTTCATGAATACGACCACATTACATAGATTGTTTCCTTAGGCACCTCCCTAGGTAGATTACATTACTCATGTATATCTGTACCTTCTCATGAGTATTCTTAGGGGTCTATGCCACCTCTCTTATTATTATATTATTTCATCTAACAACCTAGTGGGTCTATTTACTACCCACCAACTACCAAGTGGTACTATTACATGATTATGTCCACGTTGCATACATTAGTCCCTTGGATACCTCCCTAGGTTCTTCATATTATCTTCCCTAGGTACATTACATTTCATCCCCCTTCACATGTTTCCTCCTCGAAACATGAGATGAAGCCATATAATATGATCTACCAAGGAATGTAGTCAACTTGTGCCAAGCATGAGAATCCATCCATCCTAGTGAAATGTGGACATGGGGGGCAATTACTTCCTTACCACCTCAATCTTGATTCTAGTTGCTCCTTCAGTTCCATGTTGTTGTTGTGTCACTCTGATATCTCGATGTATTTTTTTTGTTATCCATGTGCCTTCATATTGGGTTCCTTTATATTTTCATGTTTGTCCAAAGTATGATTTTTTTATGCTCATGACCTTACATTAATGGCTATTGATTCCCTAAGTGTTGTGGGTGGAAATATATAACAACCTTGGCTAAGGGTGATTTGGTCTTTGACCCTTCAACTTGTGGTTCCCTTGATGCATGTAATTCATTATATTCTTCTTCCTTTTTAAACCCTTCGTAGGGCTTTTCTTCATGTGATTTTGTGTCCCCTTCTTCTTATTCAACTGTGAACTGTTCATCTACTATGTATGTAGGTAGTTCAACTGTTTTACCTACATGGACTTATTCATGTGCCTCCTTGGGCCCTTCTTGTTTAAAGAAATATCCTACAATGTAAAAAAAAATTCTTATACCAAAGCTTCATATTTTTTTTGCACAATAATATTAATTGTACAGAGTCAATCCAAGGATACCCCAAAACAATGTCCACATCATCTATATCGGTAGTGATGAAAATCTAAATGAAACACATATTTATCCATGGACGTAATATTCAAATTTAAAAAAAGTTGAGTATTCTCACCCTCAACTTGTATACTTTGAATATACTTTGTGGGAATTTACAATCTACTAGCCACATTACCATTTATGAAATTATTCTTACTACCAGGGCTTATAGAAACAATGACATTCTCTTGCCAAATACATCCATGAACATGTAATAGGAAGTTGTCATATGAAAATAAACCCCTTTTGCTTTCTTTATCACTGTTCACAACATGAGATCACTTCCCTAAAAGTACTTTTTCATATTCTTCAGTAGAAAGTTTTAACATCTTACGAAAATGACTTATGCCATATGAAAGCATCCTCTCTTTGATGTCTGAATATATCACTCTTCCAAAAGAATGAATCCTCTTTTGACTTGTGAGATTCTATGTATTCTTCAATATTAGGGCCATCATCTTTCCTTGTAAAAACCACATTGCTTGTAAGAAAATTGCAACCAAAACTAGGGTTTTAAAGAAACCATTTACTTTTCAATGTAGCTCCTTTGTAACTACGGTTTTGATGTGGCAAATTTTAAATGATCAAACTCCATCAATTTTTCCATTTGTGTTCTATCTCCCTCATCATCAATAAGAGGGAACGTTGGAATATGTAATGATAATGTTGAAAGTGTAATGATGTCTAGTGATATGTCATGAAGTCTAGTGGTCTCATTTATTGTTGTCCAAGCCTAGCCAAAGCATTTTGTAGAGACAATGAGTCCTACCTAGAAAATAAGGCATAATATACTTCAATGTTGGAATGTGTAATGATAATATTGGAAGTATAATGATGTTTAGTGAGATGTCATGATGTTTAGTGGTCTCATTTATTACCGTACAAGCCTAACTAAGTCATTTTGTAGACACAATGATCCCTACCTAGCAAAGAAGGCATAATATACTTCATAACTCTCTAACTTATGAAAATGAGTTATCTCACATGCATCATGGGGTAAAATTCTCCTATTATCAATCTTTATATAAGAGAGGTGGAAAAATATTTATCCCACATGTATTATGGGATGTGATCTTCCATACCTCCGGTTATATAATATAAGTGAATGAGACCCATTTGTGACATGTAGAGACACAATGTTGTGACATTGGAAAGTCATTTTGACATGAAGTCAAGATGGAATGTGATGTGATGCTTATGCAAGGATGATCAAGATTGTAAGAGTGCAAGTTTCCTAAAGAATAAGAAGATTTCATGGATGTTTCCCCATTTGGAGTTTTACCATGTAAAATTGGTCCTCTCTTTTATCTTCTCTATTTCCTTTCTTGCATATGTTATTTGATTATTTGATGCTTGTGTTGATAGGAGATTAGACTAGTAAACTATTTGTTATTGGTTTCTGTTAAGTTTAAGCTAATTTGACTAGCAAGATTATTGAAAGAAACACAATCACAAGATAGACAAAGATTTACCCTGGGAAACCCTCATGGGGTAGAAAACCCAGCAAAGCTTTCCTCAATATAGATGATAAACCAAATACAAGATGTAGACCAAGACTAGACCTCCTTCTTCCTCCTATGCAGACCTCTCTCTCACTTGTGCGCTACTCCCAAGTGGATGAATCGATGAGATAAGTGAGGAACATGCATCCTCTACTTATACTTGTTTTTCGACTGATTTTTTACCCTATGGGGCCGACCTCTCCTAGGAGAGTCTAATAGCCCTCAAATAACTAACTCAGGGCCGACCTCACATGGGAGATCTAATAACCCTAGTTACCACAATCTCTCGGAGGAATAAACATCTCCGGGTACATAATAAAGTCCCATCGAAGGAATGAAACATCTCCGGAATAATAATAAAATACAAATATAATATTCTTAGAAGTTACAATATTTCAACAGTTTCCATGCTAGTAATATATTGTTGTATGTTAATGCCGGTTTTTTTGGTAGGTGCTTGACTATTTTACCTACAAAGACTTCTTCATGTTCCCTCTTGGGCCTTTCTCATTTAGTAACGGAAATATTTTGCAATGTAATTTTTTTCTTGTATGAAAGTTTCATAAAATTCTTTTGCACATTAATATTAACTATACTAATCGAGTCCATCCAACGATATCCACGTCATTCATATCAATAACATAAAAATATGAGTGGTACAACCTAAGCGGGCCTAAACGGTAAGAACATGTGTTTCCTTATGGGAGGTCATATGTTTAAATATGAAGGGGGGTTGGGTATGTACACCTTCATAGACTTTAGAAGTCAAATCATTGTGCAGAAGGGGGTCCCTTGTACCATAAACAAGGGGGGTCTCATACACCAAATTGGCGTTTGGCTAAGTTGTAACCTTACAAATAGATTATCATTATTATTATTATTATCCAAGGTAATCTTCAAATCTTTGTGGGGACTTGCAATCTTTTATCCACATTAACATTTCCGAAATTATGCTTGCAAACGAGTTTGAATATCATTATATTCTTTTTTTTTTCCAAAAAAAATGCAAAAAGAACAAAATAATTCTTATCTTTTTGGTCCAATACAGAGCTCTGATACCACTTCTAGTGATCCTTAACCTAATAATCACTAGTAGAAAAATGGGTGATAAATGACCAAGCAACCAAAAAAGTTGGTTACCATGCGAAATAAATTACTAAACCAAAATGTTGGTCACCATAGTGTTTTAAAGTGAAATATGACCAAATTTGAGCAATTTTAAGTGATTGCAACTAAAAATGACTAAAATAAATTACTAATTTAGTGATGGGATAAAAAATACAACTAAACAGTCTAAGTTATAATTATATAAGATGTCATAATTATCAAATATGTCATTAAACATCACACACAAATTAAGAGTGTCTATACAGAATATAATATAGGATTTTGTAATGATATATAACATGTTGAACTATACATATATAGATATGTCAATGTTGTAATTGACGTAATAGACCTAACTAGTTTGGAATCACTAATTAGTTTGCAATGGTTAAGGAAGTCCCTGAATCCATTTGCAACGTTAAAATTTACGAAATTGTAAAAAAAATACAATTTTGCAAATTTTAACGTTGCAAATTGATTTAGAGACCTCTTTAGAAGGGGTATTTGTTAAAATTTATGAAATTGTAAAAACAATTACAATTTCATAAATTTTAACATTGTAGATGGTTTCACTACTGCAACATTAAAATTTACGAAATTGTAAAATTTTATTGTCAAAATTGCAATTATCCATTGTCGGATTTTAACATTGTAGATGGGATGCAAGGGGTTCTTTGAATCCATCTACAACATTAAAATTTACAAAATTGTAAAGTTTCATTGTCAAAATCGCAATTATACATTGTCACATTTCATCAAATAACTTACCTGAAAAGGAAGAATGCTCCATGATATTTAACCTACTTCATTGACTTGGCTGTAGATCAACACCTTGGTTCTCTTGCTGCAATATAAGCTTGACTAGTGAGAACTTGAAGCTTTATATATATCTGTAGATGAACACCTTGGTACTCTTGCTGCACTATAAGCTTGACTAGTGAGAACTTGAAGCTTTATATATATATAACTAATATATATCACATATTATGTGTAAATTAATATGTAGTATATAATATATTATATATAAGTTAATATATATTACATAGCTTAATAATATATAGTTAAGGTATAGTATTATATTAGATATATAATATGCTATATATTTAATATATGTATATATGAATATATTATATAGTTATTATATGTGTTAATATATTATATAGTTAATATAGTTATTAAATATAGTTAATATTATTAATATACTATGTAATATTTGTGTAATATTATTATAGGTAATATATTAATATTAATAAATTAAAAAGAAAAGAATATAAACCAAAGAAGGAAAATAAATAAAAAGAGGGAAAATAAGGAAAAGAGAATGAGTGGGAAAATGGGTAAATTTAAAAATGAAATTAAGAGGGAAAAAATGAGAAAATAAATCAAAGGTGTTCATTAATCTGAATCTTATTGTGAATGAGCAAGTGCACGAGTTTGTTTAGGTTAAGTGCATATCATAAGCAGTGATTTCATTTCAGACTCATGGAGTCATCCATTCGAGAAGAAATGAGGGTAAGTGAATGAAAATTTTGAAATCCCAATCCGAAGAGTTTTGAGTATTTTATTCAATGTATAACTTTCTTCTCTCTCCTTTTGATGGTGGTTAAAATTATTGATGCGACAAATTGTTAAAAACTCTTGAACAGATCTTGACTCTAGTTTTTGTTTAGGGTTCTGTTACAATAACACGGAAAATGACCCATCAACATAACATATCAAATATATGCATAAATTCATCTTTAAAAAAGTTCCAGCATTTTGCTCTATGAAGCTATCAACAACCTTAAATGTTACTAAAAATTGCTAAATCATGAATAGGAAAAAGTTACAAGCAATGAATCTTGTATGGAGACATCCCATAGCCACCATAATAAGGCTTTAATAACATATAAAATTGAAATGCATTATGTCCATAAACAATAAAAATGCAAGTTAACCAATCAAGAAACCCTCATCTTTTCCTTTACAAAAAATGAGATACTGAAACCAAGAAGTGAAGAGGTTTTTCAAAGATCTTCCAACATAAGTTTAGTAAAATCTAGCTGCAATGTATTGTCTAATACACAATACAATGATAGCATACCTCTCAACAAGAGATTTACAAAATATCTTTAAAGTGTCTTTCTACAATTTCATCAAGTAATGATTCACAAGCATCTTCCAGAATATCTAAAACCTTTTCAAAACCTTGCAGCCCACCATAGTATGGATCTGGTCTTCAGTTTCTTTGCATTGTTTACAATAGCTGCACATCAACTTTATATTTTTGTTTCCATCAGCGTGGAGAGAATACTTCACTTTCCAGTCTTCAAAAGCCTTCAATATGTCAGCTTTGTTTTGCTTGTCCACTGCAACTATTAGATCAAACTCTTTAAAGTTTGTAGGTGATATAGTCCTTGACACATAAGATATCTCTATTCCATGTTTCTTGGTTGTATTCTTCATCCTGGGATCTACAGGATTTCCCTCATTGTAGTCAATGGTTCCAGGAGAGCCAATTTTGAATGTTTATGTCAATCCCCTTTTCTACACAGCAACACAAAATATAGCCTCTACAGTGGGGCTCCGACAAATGTTACGAAGGAAAACAAAGAGAACTCTGAAAGGAAACATGATACTGCAGGTACAATGTCAAGGACATTATTGCGAAGAATATGGAAGCATCCGATAAAATTCCCCAAAGAATCTGGAAGCATATTCAAACTAAGCCAAAGGGAAATAGGTTGGTTATCCGATGAAATTCCCCAAAGAATCTGGAAGAATATTCAAACTACCACACCTCGCTAAAACGATGCTTTGGAGATTTTTCAAATTCTCCAAAGAATATGGAAACATATTTAAACTATCACACCCGGCTAAATCAATGCTTTGGATATTTTTCAAACTCCCCAAAGAATATGGAAGCATCTTCAAACTACCCACAAACTACCACACCATGCTAAATCGATGCTTTGGAGATTTGTCAAATTCCCCAAAGTACCTTGGAGAATCTCTTAACTTTTGCAACAATGCATATCCAAATATTGGAGACTTATCAAATTCCCCAAGGAATCTGCAAGCATCTTGAAACTGATGTAGCAGCCCCTCTAGCACTAGATATTTCAACGAGCAAAGATTATAAAATTCTTCTGGCAACATGGTTAGAGAAGGTCTCTGGTTTTTATATGAATCTAAAATAAATCACACTACAATATTTTGTAGATGCTTCAATTGTCCTAATGAATTAATAAAACATTTTGAAAGTGGAGCATAAATATTTAACTCCTTCAACTGCAAAGGTGCCTGTATTATTCCCATTTCAATCATAAGAACAAGAAAAATGTCTTATTCTCATCTGCAAATTACTACAAACACATCTTACGTACCTGTGATTCACATTCCCACAATCTTTTTAATTTCGTCTCGAAAATTTCTAAAGCTCTTAAATCCTTCATTGGAATCCAAGAAGGAAGGGAAGAGTAGGGACAGTCAATCTAGCAGAGCCATATGATCTTTGATGAGTCCACCCAATTAGTTAATATGCTTTCTACAAAATCACTAGAAGCTTCAAGAAGTTGCAATTTCCTAATTCCCAATAGTTCATGATTGTTTTCCTCTTAGTTGTACGCTAGGGGGATGCCGGTCATATTTATATCAATATTCATAGATGATATGTTATATCTATTATTCGTCATGCATATATGTAATTGGTTGGATGTTTTATGATCACAGTTGTTTCCATCTAGAATGCTAGATGGCTGTTATTATAGAGCATGAGCTATGGTGCTTTGTCTTCCATCCATTTAAATTACTACCAGGCTAGTTCATGAAAATCAAATACCAAGTTCATCTAAAACATCATCCAACATAAGGAATGCTCATTCCAACCTAATTTAATTCCAGCAATTTCCCAAGATAACACATCCCTGACATTTAATCCTAGTTTTATAAACTCAGATCTTCTGCAATAATGAACTAACAGGCACAAAACTAACTTTCTGAAACATAGCAGACCAATTTTGAATTATGATTTTGCAAAAACTGCAGTAGGTTGTACACCAATGATTAGTCTCTAAAGAATTTCTTGTAATAATACCATCTTTTAATGAGTCATCAAGATACATTAATACCACCAAGCTTTGAAGGTGTAACAATATGAGGGTTTTCTCTTAGATCAATATTCTACTCTGATTTTACTTTCGCTATTTGTGCAAACACTTGTTGTACTTATAGGACCTTCCAATGGATCTAATAGTTGTTCAAATCCTCGGTTGTACAAGAATGCCTGATAGTACTTATCATCTCGAAATTCTAGGTTGTGCATCCAATTTGTGCTCCCCGGATCTCCCTTGGAAACAATGCTACCTTGTTGACTTGTTGGGGAAGTTCTACTTCCTCTCTCACTCCCAAAATCATCTTGATCTAATTCACTCCCTTATGTGCCTAGAGAAATACTTGCACTATGCTTTGAACTAGCATTATTGCTTGTTGTTACCGGAGAGTCAGAAATACTAGTTGCCTTGCTTCTAGGAGCTCCTGATCGAAAAATGTATAGAGATGATGTTGGAATGTTGGTCATCAGAGGACGCAAAATATTGGGTGTACTTAGCCGTATATCCTGAAAATAATCAACCAAGTTATTATTATTCATTTAAAATAAACCCATATAAGTGTTGGATTAAACTGACCCAGAGGTTTCCAATTAGACCCACGTTCTTTGCAATTCTCCCTTTTGACCAACAAAACCCCTTCGCACCGGCCCTTTCGGCAACAACCTGCGAGCAGGTTGAGGTCTCACCCGAGGTGTATCTTATGGGGTACTATGGAATCAGGTTTCCATATTAAATGATGAGTTGTTTATATGAACAAGCTGTGTAGCGCAGGACAGAAGGGGTGCACTGCGGGGCAAAGCGATGCGGTATGCAGCAGGATCTACGCTGTGAAGGAAACACTGCGGGCCTTACCGAAAGACTTCTTACTGCTGTGAGTTCTCTACTAGACTTGCGAGTCTACCACGCTGAATCTTTACTTGGAAGATCTTGAAAACACTAAGGCACTGAAATGAATATCACTCATCCATTCATTCAGACATTTACTGGTTATCTTTCTAGCATTCATTCAATAACTTGGATCTGTACAACGTGAACTGCAATGATAGGCATACTTAACTGTGCTGTGTTCCTTCACTGTGTTTAAGAAAGTATTTAAGCTTAAATGACTGATTCATGATCTTAACATATAAGTATAATGTTCGCCATTCATCTATTCATATGGAACTTAGCATATCATTCCCAAACTTCTCCTATTGGTAAATGCATATCAAAGTTCTCCTACTATAGCATGCAAGGAAACATTCAAACATTCATTCTACAGGTAACACGGACAGTCATTCATTCATAAACATCATCACATAACACAGGATTTAACGTGGTTCACTTCCCCGGATGGAAAGCTACGTCCACAATAACGGTTGGTAATATATTTCTTTCTAAAGGGATGGGGCAACCATTCTTATTCTGCGCACTCAGCTGCAGACTCTCCTTTCTCTCAGCTAGGTCTCTGCGCACACAGCTGCAGAGCCTTTACAATATTCTCAGCTCAGAGAGATTTTACAATACAAAGGTTATCTCAAGATTACTCTAACAACTAGCATCTAGTCCCCAAAAATAGAGCAACCCCATCCCATACAAAATTGTCTTAATAAATAGATCATGCCCGAAGGTCATGTCTGTACAATGTCGAAGACCTAGAACCCAAAACCCTAAGGGTTTCCAAAACTGCACTGGTTTTCCAAACCGGCTTGATGGCTCCTAGTAGCGTCTGTTTGATCCTGGTGGCTCTCCACGCCCTCATCCTGTCGCTATCGGCCTTCCTGTCGCACGCGTGCCTACAGGCTGCTTCTGCCGAACCGTTTCTCTCTAACGATTTTACCTTCTCAGCGTGCCAAACGTTGCTTTCGTTAACAATCCATGTGTGGCCGCCTTTCTGATTTGCCTATGTCTGTCGCTCGACAATCCTGGAATATATTTCCAAAAATGGCTACTACCGGTCCAACCGGTACCTGCACTTGATACTTGTCCAGCACACCGCTTTGCTGGCTCCACGTGGCCTCCTAACTCCGCAGCACTGCTTCGGCGCAGTATTGGTCTTCGCGTCATGACCAAAACTTCGATGTCGCACGCAACTCCATAGTCTGGTCCAAAGTTGGATGCTGCGCGCAACTTCGCAGCATCCTCAATACTTAGAAAATTGTATTTCCGAGCTGTGCTCAGCTCAGCTTTCCCTGCATGTCTCAAAAATGTGTTTCCAAAACTTTGTCTCAACCTGGTCCCAACATGCCCCTAACACTTACATGTGGCTCGTCCCCGAGCCACTAATTGTTTCAGCTGTCTCACTCTGTGCCGCAACTAGTGGAACGAACTTGGCCTCGAACTCATCATATGTGCCGCACAACTGCTTCACTGCTTCTCTTGTATCCTGCTCAACCTGTTTAACTGTCTCAAGCAGTGTTGGAGTTATTTCTTGTCCAATTTGGTCTTGTACCTGCTCCTGGTTATCGCGTAGTTCTGCTAACTTGTGTTCAATCTATTGCGATACTGTCATGGAATTCTCTAGGAGCTGCTGCGACTGATTATCCATCTCAGTCTCTTTTTGTCGTAATTCCTCTACTTCTTTCTTTAAACTAGATATCTCCTTGTATCTTGGAAGCCTCTCTCTGGGTGGCAGAGCTTTAACCTCTGCGTTCAACTTGTCCAGCTCGATCTGTTTTTCTTCCACCGTGGTATTGACCTGTAGCAACCCTTGATCCTCTTCAAGTGTCGTGATTTCCTGTGAAACCTTATCCAAGAGATATTGGCACTTAGCCATCTCACTTGTAATGCTTTTCGAGGCGGCGCTTACTGCTTTCTCTCTGACTTGCTGTTCAGTTAATGGTGCTTGTATGTTCATTTGCGCCTTCAACGAGGTAATATCAGCCTGATAGAAAATTTCCTTATCTTGCATCTCCGACTGCAAAGATCTTACCTTGTCCCCAATCCTCAGAATTGTGTCTGTAGGATCATCCTGGAGTTCTATACCTTCAATATACTGCGCAACATTGGATATGGTAGTCTCCAAATTTTGTCGGCGGTCCAGTTCGTTCCGCAGCTGCATTTCTGCGTGCAGCTATATTTGCCTGTTTGCTGTGGTGAGCTCTGCTTGTGACTTCATTGACTCCACCGTCCGACCATGCATCTCCTTAATAATCTGCGTGTAGATGAAGTGCAATCGCGGTAAGGGGATTTTGGCTAGGTCGAGCTCTACCCTCTTGACTCCCTTTGTGTCCAACACAAATTGTTCTGCCATTGGTAATGCAACAACCAATGGGTCCACATGGACAATTCTAGTCTTTGATGGTAGCGTTATTGCTAACTGCGGCGGCGTTTTCTGCGAGGTTCCTACCGACCTCCCTTCTACTCCTGTGTCACGCGGCAAGCTCAGGCTTTTCTGGACATCGTCCATTTTCTTCATTAGACCTTGCATTGCGAGCCGCGTCTTCTGCAGGTCATATTGGATGACCTTATCCTTTTTATCTTTATCTGCCATGAGCTCCTTCATCTGCTCTAAGACTGTTTCGGCTATCATCTCGTAGTCATCATCATTGAGGACTACCTCCAATTGAATCTTTGTGGCCTTCACCTTCTTCCTCGACTTTGGCTTTTGCGAAGTCTTAGGTTCTTTTCTCTTCCCTATTTCTTCAGTGATTGGGCATGAGAGCGGGATTGGCTCATCCTCTGCTGAATTTGTCTCCACGTCCATAATTTCTACACAGAACTCTCGTGGCCAATCTTTCATGAGGTCTTCAACGTCCTACTCATACATGACGTAGTTCCCTGGGAACCACTCTGGTTTCTTCGTTTGTGCTTTCGACGATATGAAGATGCATTTCATATCCGCCTCAAAGTCGATGATGCGGATATACTTCGCCGTGACCTGCTTTGTAATGCAGGTTGTCTTCGTGATTGCATCGCGCAGCTGAATATAGTACTGGTAAAATACTTTTGCTGGCGCTCTGCATTTGTGTTCTCCCAAAGGTTGACGAACTTAAACCCTCTAGGATCATTGGTGTCCATAATGATGCCCACATAATCTCTCGGCTCCTTCCATCCACAAAAAGAAATCAGTACGATGAGCCAGGTGAAATGGAACTGGCCGCCATTCACCTGTGTGTCATTGAGTTCTTCAAGGAACTCATTCAACAGAAACTGACACCAATTAAAGTTGGTTCCTTCAGCCGCTGCGGCACCCAGGAGTATTGTGCCTGTAGGCACCTCCGAAGGCCTAGTTGTTTTGAGTATCTTGCCTACGAGCAACTGTGTTACAAATCTTGTTGCTCTGTCCTCTATATCTTCCGTTGGGAAACCTCTTTTTCCCTTCGCCACCGAGTGGGTTTTCTTCATCTTCTCAATAGTTGTTAACACCCAAAAAGTGCTCACTACCTCATCTCCCTCATTACATGACTCATTTGTCCATATTTCCTACCATATTTGCCTCCAAAACCTTAAAAACCCATATCCTTACTTACTCTGCCAAAATCACTCTTGAAACCCTAGCTCACCCATTTGAGCTATTTTCACATTTGAGTGCCCTTTTGGCCCATTTCCAAAACCCTTTGGAGAAGGAGAAAGCAACAACACTAGAGCTTGGAAGCAACCCTCTTGAATTGCTGCAAGGGCTTCATGAATCTCTACACCTGAGGTAATTTTTAATACAAAAAGAGAAATCTTTTTCCATATTTTCATGTTTTATTATTTATGTCAATGCTCATGCTAGGTTAAATTTCATACTGTTTTACTGCTTTTATTTAGTGATTATTGAACTGCTACTAAGGAGGCCCTTCTCCTTAGTAGGTGCTCATTTTCACAAGCTAGGGTGAAAACCCTAGCCACAATTTTGGCGACTCCCCTTATGTTCCTTTGAATTTCTGGTTATAGTTTTAAACGTTTTAATTTTCTACAATATTTTTCTGTTTTTTCCTTTCAACTGTCCCTTTCGGCTTCCATAAACCGCGTCTTTCGTCCCCGCAGTTGCGATTCGACCGCATCTTTCAGACTGTCACCTGCGATCCGACCGCGGCTCTCATACTGTTTCCAGTGATCTACCGACAATTTTCAGTCTATTACCTGCGATCTGACCTCGACTCTCAGCCTATTTTGTGCGGTCCGACCATGGCTGTTCACCCTTTTTCCCGCGGGCCGCCTACGGCTTGCAGCCATTTTCCTGTTATCAGCCTGCGACTTTCGACCTTTTTCTCGCGGTCCGCCTGTGGCTTTCAACGATTTTCCTGCTATCCGCCTGCGACTTTCGGCCTTTTTCCCGCTGTCCACCTGCGGCTTTCAGCCATTTTCCTGCTATCCACCTGTGACTTTCGGCCTTTTTCCCGCGGTCTGCCTGCGTATTTCAGCCAAATTCCCGCAATCTGCCTGTGACTGTCGACCTGTTTCCTGCGGTCCGACCGGGCAGATTTGCCACAAACCCGTGGTCTGTTTTCTGCATTTTTTCCCTGTTTGAACCCAACACTTTGCTGCACTATTTTCTGCACCTGCACAACTATCTGTCCTATCTGTAGCCTTACTTCCCTACAACCTTTTTTCTGCAGTATTATTTTTGTTCCATTTACATAATTTTTTAAAATTTCAGCATTTTAATTGAAAAGAGAAAATTTTGCATTTCAAAGTTTAATTTCTACATTGTTATTATTAGTTAGAAAGTTGCCCACCCCGTGGCACTTTTACTTGGGTTCATCATCTCACATGAACACACTCTGTCAGCTAATTCAAATGAGCCCTAAAATACTACTTAACACAACCAACATTCTAACCCTACTTGGGGAACACATAAGAATCTTGTAGTTAGGTAGGATCGGGGGGATAGGCATCCAAATAACACCCCTCGGTTGCTTACACTTGAGACATAGTTGTTGTCCATTAGGGAACCCAAATCCCCTAGTACTTTTTGGCACGATCACAACCAGTTTATCAGAGGGCCTCTCCCCTAAGAGGGTTGAAGTAGCCAGACTGGTTTCGGAGGCCTGAGTGGAATACCGCACTCCATTCAGTAACCGAAGGATACCTTTCGTAGTTCTCGGTGTATCACCTGTATGGGGATACAATGCGGATAGAACCAAACTGGAGATTCACCTTTTCTGGATGTGTCATGAACGGGGTATCTTAGTTGCCTTTCTTCTAGGATTGACTACCAGGTGTCCCTCCCGGTAGGGGATATCTTTAGCCACTTGGCTCTACTATCCATATTTTTGACTTGGATTTCATCACCTTGCAGAGGATATGCCTAGTTGAGTCAGAATACTATTTAGCTAGCTGTTTGCATGCTCCCCTACCTCCCTTTGGTCTAGCGAGTCCATTATTTTTATTTTCTAGGAAACCTACTTCTTGTTGGTATTCTGACCATTTCTGTTGATACTCCACTTATTGTAGCACAGCTGTTACAGTAAGTGTTTTGAGTTGGTTTTTGGCTTGAGTGCCATATTTTTTGCGCTCTCCTTCTGCACACTCGGTTGCATTAGGATTTTTGAGTTGTTTTTCACTCAACACAGCCCCCAAATACTTGGCACCATCTGTCACCATTGAGTCCCCGAGACATTCTCGGTGCCTCCGAGGCGAGCCCCCACAGCATGGTTCACTTGACATCATCCGTCATAGACATAGATCTTCATCACTTGATACCACTCATCATAGATCTCAAGCTTTTTCACTTGAATCCACTCGTCAAAGGCATAGAACTCCGCCACCCGATCTAGACGCCCCTTATTTTACCTCTAATTATGAGGCAAAGTCCGAGAACCCCACTTACACTGCACCAACCAGCCCCATGGATGGCATGACTTCCAACCCTTTCTTTGTAGGGACCCTTGGTGGATCATCCACCACCACACCAGCTACCACACCCGCTTTGGGTATGCCCTCAATGGGGCCCACATCTACCATTCCGATCACTGTACCCATTCCAGTAGCTAGCATACCCATCCCAACTCCATCAGTGACTCACACTACCCTTGGCGGTGCAGGACCGTCCCATACCACTTTCGTTCCTCCACTTGGAAGCAACATCCCAAACCCAGCCCCTCCACTCGGGGGCATTGGCCCCAACATGGTCACAACCACTAGTATGTCACATCCTTCTATTAGATTGCCATTCATGGCTAGTCTCAACCTTCCCGACCTGACCAGACTAACTAACGATCCCATTAGAAATGACCTTGCGTGGCCTCACATGCCAACCAAGCTCCCCTCCGACATCCCTAAGTTTGAGGGCAAGGCAGGTGAAGACCCCCATAACCATATTATGTCCTTCCATCTATGGTGTTCCTCCAACTCCATAGTGGACGACTCTGTCCGCCTCTGTCTATTACAGAGCACCCTCATTGGCTCTGCAGCTAAGTGGTACATCGAGCAGCCCCATGGGACCCATGCCAGCTTTACCTCCCTCACATCGACCTTCCTGCAGTTACTTGTCCGCTATGATGCGGGAGTTGAGATCCTACTGTCTTGCAGACAGAACACGGCTACCCACATCACTGACCACATTCATGAGTGGCATCAACGCCAAAGCCTCTGTAAAATCAAGTTAGATGACCGTATCTCCTTAGATTAGTTTCTAAAATCTCTCCTTCCTGTCATTGCCAAGGATGTGGCATCCGAGCGGCCCGAGTCTGAAGAAGAGGCCATCCTCAAAGCCCAACAATTTGACCTTATTTACGCCCAGTCTAATTACCTATATTCCATCATCCCTGATGCCCCCCGTGGTGATTCCTCTCGATAGGATGTGCCGGGGGCATCCCATGCTGTAGATGGCATCATTGGCCGTATAGCCTCACATAACCAACCCTTTTCCATAGCACTTCCTAGCCATGGCCCCAACCTTTCACGGGCTACATCTCAGTCCAAAGCAACCAATTCGTATGCTCCCATGGCACATCACCACCATTCCCATGGACCCGCATGTCCACCTCAGTGCTTTGGTCATGCAACCCCCACTTACGCCCCCCCAGCCGCACCTCAACCATATTACCACCCACAGGCTGCACCAGCTCCTGTATCCTCTCAAGCCCAACATGCTTATTACCCGCCACAGGAAACCCCTACGACAAACCCAAAACCTGTTCCACAGACATATCATCAACCCCCACAAGGTTCAATACCTGCGCCGCCTCCACCTACTTATTAGCCACCGCAGCTTGCTCCCGCACCTGCACAACCCCAGAACCCACCTGCTGCCCAATGGCAAGTGTATGCACAACAGAATCCACAGCAGAACCAAAATAACCAGCGCCAACAGGGCTAGCAAAACCATGGCAAAGGCTGTAACCGTGGGAACAACCCCCCTCCAGACCAAGGCGATCAACCTCCCAATCCCCCAAACAACAATAACGCGACACCTTCCAACCAAAACCCTGATCGGCCACCCAAACAAGCCAAAAATCCTAATTTGTGAACAAACCATCCTTGTTATATTTGCGGGGTCTATGGACACTACACACATGCTTGCTCACATTTGGAGCGAGCTTGGCAACTCTGGACCGATGATGCCCACCGCCAAGGGCACACGGCTCCTCAGGCACCGCCCAACCCCCCACCACCTCAAAATCAACCCTTGGTGCTACAAAACCCTTTACCGACCCAAGGCGTAGTGAACACCCAGCCATTGGTTCCCCCTCAAGGAAATGCTCCACCACAACAACAAATCACTTATGTCGCTCCTGATCAACCCATGTTAGACTCAGGTACCCATCACTTGTTAATGATGTCATCTGTCGATGTCAACCTTCAAACCCGTCGGAACCAATATGGCTCCACCCCTGAAGTCCCTCTCGCCGATAAAAACACTAACGCTCATCCCACTGATCAGTCATTACATATACCTCCGGCTCCACTAGATGGCGCCTCCAAAGCCCCTCGCTTCCCACTTCACCGCATCAACAATAAACCCAATGCTCGTGCTGCATCTAATTACAACATTGTAGATGACTTAGCCTAGTCTCCCGCAGCCATGTCTGCATTAGAGGTCTTAAAAAACTGTCCTTCACAGCGCAAGACTTTTCTCTCCGCCATTAGTGCTATTGACCCAAATGATTCACAATTGATGACCTTCGATTTGGACCAATCCGAACCATGCCTACCTTCCACTTTAGCATTCCAAGTTTCTGTTTCCATTCAGAATCTTGTCATCCATCGGTGCATTATCGATGAAGGTGACTCTCCATGCGTTATGTCCACATTCGTTTGGCAGAAGTTGGGATCCCCTACTCTCCAGCAGTCCACCACTACGTTGTGAGCCTACGACGACTGTTCGGCTCAACCCCAAGGTCTCTTAGCTAATGTCCCTGTCCAGTTGGCTAGTAAAACAGTGCTCATTGACATAGAGGTCGTCAACGCCCAACTTGATTATAACCTCTTACTTGGCCGCATCTACATGTATGCCATGCAGGCGGTCTCCTCATCCGTTTTTCGTACCATGATGTTCCCCCATGACGGACATGTGGTCAAGGTCGATCAACTCACCTATTATGATCCCAATGCCCCCGCTGCACCCGAAAATCTTATCCCTATGGTTGAACAACCTATTTGTGGTGCAACTACCTCGTTGGTTTCCTCCGTGGGACCCGGAGTTTACTCAGATACGCCAATGACCTCAACATTCCAATCCACTCCACCCCCGTCACCAGCGACTGAAATATCTGACCTATGTACCCTTTCCCACAATGCACAAACACTCAACAATCAACCACCCTTGTTACCCAAACCACCATTGGTACCTAGTCACATTGGTGTTACACCCATCCACACAATCCCCTTCCTATTCCCTCCCTCAGGAGTAGTAAGCGCCCCGGTTATGGCTACTCTCAACCTCCCCGGGTTAACCTTAGGACTACCCATGTGGTATATTTCACTTCCCATTCCCCCACCGACACCAAATGTCATCCTACAACCGGTGCAACCCATCGCCACTACTAGTCAACCACCTCCCGGTGTCACTACCCCTTCGTCATCTATGACTCCACCCCCTCTTATCAAGCACACTGGGGGTAGAGGCCCACAACCATACACTGTTGTACCCCCACCAAAAATAGTTAAAAACCCCCCGTGTTTCGTGCTCCTCCCAAATGCTCATTGTGCGATGAGTTAGGCCATCCAACTCATCAATGTACACAATTACCTGCATTACAGGAACACATGCAAATGCTTGACGACCACCCCAACATCCCGGTTGTCCAACTCGATCCAACCCCTAAGCCTCGTGATAAATCACTGCATACCAACCACCCTTGTGCAATATGCAATGTTTATGGCCATTACTCACATCACTGTCCTGATTTCCCAGATTACAGTGTATCTCTCCACAAGATGAATAATTTGGACCTTGAGACGGCGCCCCCCACAATTGAGGGGATCCACCCCCCAGTATCACCCTCATCCGGTGAGATTAATACCATCTATATGATCTCTTCTACTACCACTCCCTCGTCAACCGATTTGACAACTCAAAGTTTTCGTAATGATGAGGAGATTCTAGAGGCTCTCATTGCCCCGGATTACCCTTGGGAAGACATGCACCATCATTCCTACTTCCTCCCAGAAGAGTCCTCCTCCACCATAGCCACCCAATTTGCGGTTGAGTCCAAAGATTTCCTCCCCACCAAAGTCGACTGGTTTAAGGATCCCATTCCCGCTCCCGATGCCTTTGAGGAGGGTAACATGGCCAACATTTCACCCGTCATCCACATCGATATCTCTGACCCACCTGGTGCTCTTGAAATCATTACATTAGGAGCCTCCTGCAGTGAGTATGAGATTGGAGAGTACAAATTTTTTTTCCAAGAGTTTCGTGATGTCTTTGCCTAGTCCTATATCGAAATGCCTGGTCCCGACCCTGCTATTATAGAACACCACATTGACACATGGCTAGATGTACCTCCCGTTCTCCATAAACAACGCCCCATTCATCCCTCAAAGCTCCCCGCCGTTAAAGCAGAGATTGAGAAACTTCGCAAAGCAGGATTCATTTATCCTATTGCATATACCACTTGGGTTTCTAATCCCGTCCTTGTTAACAAGAAACAAGGCACCATCAGAGTATGTATTGACTTCCGCGATTTAAACCTAGCCTGTCCCAAAGACAACTTCCCCATGCCATTTATTGACCAACTCATCAATGCGTGTGCGGGGCATGAAGTCCTATCTTTCATGGATGGTTTTTCTGGATACAACCAGATTCAGATCCGCAAGGAGGATCAGTACAAGACTGCCTTTACCACCCCCTAGGGCACCTTTGCCTATTGTGTCATGCCTTTTGGCCTTAAAAATGCTAGTGCCACCTTCCAGCGGACCATGACCTATTGTTTTCATGACTTGGTTCATATCCTATTTGTCTATCTCGACGACCTTACAGCTCGTTCCCGAAAACGATCAGACCACCTTAACGACCTCCGAAATATCTTTCTGCGTTGTCGCAAATATCAAGTCCGCTTGAACCCTCACAAGTGTGTCTTTTGCGTTCCGGCAGGACGGTTGTTGGGTTTCATTGTTTCCCATAAAGGAATCGTTGTTGATCCCATGAAATTCCAAGCCATCATACACCTTCCCTCTCCTCGCACGCTCCGAAAGCTCGAGAGTCTGCAGGGGAAATCTAATTTTCTCCGACGCTTCGTTCCTGATTATGCCACCACCGTTCATGGTTTCTTACGCCTACTTTGTACCCACATACCCTTTGTTTGGGATGACTAGGCGCAAGCTGCATCCGATCATGCCGTGTCCGGAGTCCTTGTTCAAGAAGACGCTGCTTTCTAGGAGCATGTCATTTATTATGTCAACCAGACCTTGTCTAGACCACCCCTACGTTACCCATATGAGGAAAGACTAGCCCTTGCTGTGGTCTTTTCCGTCCAAAAATTGTGACATTACATTTTACTCAGTCATACCACAGTTGTCACCAACTCCAACCCCATGGTCTATCTCTTGAACCGGCGCCTCCTGCAAGGTCGCGTTGCTAAATGGGTAATTATCCTCCAAGAATATGAGTTACCCACAAATCTTTGATGAGTTACCCAACAATCATTTGTTCATCATCTCGTCTGATGACCCATGGTACGATGATATTTTGTTATACCTTCGCACACAGAAGTTTCGACCCAACATAAATTGTGATGGATGCCGTCGCATCTGTCACCAGGCCTCTCGATATCTCCTCTTGGATGATGTCCTTTACCGGCGAGGGGTTGACATGATTCTCCGTCGTTGTCTTACATACGAGGCAACCGAACAAGTCCTCAATGACTGTCATAGCGGTGCTTGCGGTGGACATTTCTCTTGAATGGCCACCACCCAAAAGGTCATCCGCGCTGGATACTTCTGGCCCACACTCTTTACCGACTGCATCACAGCGGTCAAACATTGCCATAATTGCCAACTTTTTTCCCTTAAGGCTCAGATACCACCCACTCCGTTACACCCAGTCATCACCGTTGGTCCCTTTTGTAAATGGGCCATCGACTTCATGGAATGTAAACCCTCATCCGCCAACAGCCATAAGTACATCATTGTCGTCGTCGACTACTTCACCAAATGGGTTGAAGCCATTCCCACCTTCAATTGTAAAGCTGACATCGTTGCTCGTTTCTTTTTTAACCATGTTATTACTTGATTTGGGGTCCCCAAACATTTGGTCTCAGACCATGGTTCACACTTCGAAGATTCCATTTGGCGCAAGTTATCCACCCTTCTGAAGTTCGAACATCAGTATTCCTCTGCTTACTACCCCCAAGTGAACGACCAAGTAGAGGCCATTAACAAAATTTTAAAAACCATCCTCCAACGCACTGTTGACCGGCATAAGTCCAATTGGCATCACATGCTGTTCCATGCACTTTGGGCTTACCGTACATCAACTAAGACCGCCATTGGTTCTACCCCATTTCATTTAGTTCACAGTGTAGAGTCTGTCCGCCCCAGTGAGTGTCAGATACCTGCCTTACACATCGCCGTCGAGCTTCTCCCAGACACCTCCCCACTCGAGAAACGTCTTCTATCACTGGAGCAAGCTGACGAAGATCGTTGTGCCACCCTGCAAACCATTGAAGCTGCCAAGAACCACTCCAAAGCTGGTTACGACAAACATGTCCACCCACAAACTTTCCGCGAAGGAGACCTCATTCTCGCCTATGACCAATCCCACGACAAGACCGGTAAAGGAAATTTTTAATCCATGTGGCAAGGCCCTTACATCGTGCAGACCTGCCTCAGAAATGGGGCATACATTTTAACTGACTCAGAAGGTCACCCTTTACACAACCCCCGTAACGGGTTGTATCTTAAACGCTTTTATCCTTAAACAAACCCGCGGCCCCATTGGTCCATATTGTATAGTTTGCTTTCTTTTTGTTTTTTAGCTTTTTTACCGCAACCTTACATTCATCATTTTTCGCATGATCACAGATGGACCATATTCCACATCATTACATTGGCTTTGCTGATGGAGCAAGCCGCTGGTCTCCAAACCTGGCTTCTGCAGCATGGGTCTTATATTCCCCTTCACATGAGTTGATTCACCTTGATGGAATATGTATAGGCTTTACTACCAATAACCAGGCAGAGTATGATGCTGTGACCGGTCTCCTGACTGCTGCCCTTCAGATGGGCATATGTCACCTTCATGTCTTCCTTGAATCCCAACTACTTGTCTCCCAGCTCAACAACTGCTACTAGGTGAGTGACCCCTGCCTCTTTAGAAAATTCCTGCGCACAAAACAACTCAGCCGACAATTTGAATCCATAACATTCACCCATGTCCCAAGAACTCAGAATAGTTTCGTAGATCAAATTGCTAACAACATCCTATATTGGCATATCAATCACACCTTGTAAAACATCCATCATGCATCATCATCCCATATCATCTCATAAAAATATATATAAAAACCCAAAAAGATTGCATTTCCAACAAGGGGCATCCACGTGCCTATCATCACATACATATTTGCATCCATGTGCAATAACATAAACACATTACTATACAGGGGCATCCACGTGCCTATCCTACATACATAATGTTGCATCCATGTGCAATACATAACATAAAATACACAAGGGGCATCCACATGCCCATCATCCTACACTATTATCCACGTGCAGTACAAACATATAACAAACCATAAGCGCATCCACATGCATATATATATATATATCACAAAATAAACGTCAATGTGCTACACATGTCCTGAGTACCCCTGTACTCAGCTATACAAAAAATATCTATACATCAATAAGCCTCATAGAATACATGCCGTAGATACAAAATCGGGGGGGAGTCCTCTGCACTCCCTACTGAGAGTCATACCCTCCATTACTGTCTGCATCAGCTGCATCCAAGTCCTCACCCCGCTCCTCCTCTGGCAGCTCCTCATCCCTTGCAAGCTCCTGTGCCCGACCCCTATCCACCAAAATGGCCACCCTGATCGCAATCGATCGAAAATACCGTGGCGCCCTCAGACAGTCCTGAATCACATCCGGATCCAAGTCCCGCCACCCATCATCAGTCACTCCAACCAGCAAACGATCGAGAAGCATCCGTACAGCATCTAGAGTCCCCTTAGCGTCCCATCGACGCACCTCCCCTCTGCCCGACAGGGCTGGTATCACCACATGCCCCCTGCGATCTACATGTCCTGGTGATGGTCTCGGGCCAACATCTGCAGATCATCCCTCAGTCAGTAACAACATATCGATATATTAAACTTATCATACACAAAACTTGACCTCAACAACAATCAAGCAAATCAATACATACCATCTGGTCCCCACGCCTGCCCTGGCGACCGTGGTGCCTCCGGATCCCTTGTGTAGTCCATATATTTGTATGGATAATCATCCAGTGTCAGCGGCATTTGAAACCACTGTAGGTAGAGCTCCTAGGTGAATTACCTGCCAACCTCACTGCCACCTCGTCGTCGCATCATCTCTCCCCATTGCACCATGCACGACTCCATAGGTCCTGCTGCCCTGATCGGCACCTGTGGTCGTAGTGTAGGTACCCTCTCCATGAAGAAGGCACACAGAAAGGATCCATAACAGAATCCTTTGCCAGATTCCTTCACCGAGGTCAGCTGTCGCTGAACACAAGTGAGGAACATCTGGCCCCAGGCATAGTACACTCCATGCAACACCCGCTCCACCAACTACATCTGGCCCCCCGACACCCGCTCGGGCGACTGGGACCCCAAAAAATGAACCATGCACGCCGTGATCACCCGTATTGATGGCTCCCGCAGGTCCACAATCCAGAGTGCATTCCTCTACACTCTAGCCTCCGGACTGCAGTACCGCTCCAACATATCCTCAATATCTATGTCTACGGACACTCGTGGTTGTGTATCAACCACCCTACCCAGACAGGGCAACCCCGTCAAGAAGTATACATCTACGAGGGTGAGATCCACCCTCTCTCCACCCTCTCTCCCTGCACCCTGAATGCATGAATGTCAGGCTCCCAAAAGGTCACTAACTGGTTCAGTAGTAGCGCTGCTGAATGCATCATGGGAACCTATGCGAACTTCAACAGCCTGCACAAACCCAAAGTAGACCGCACATTCTAATCCCTCCGGATGACATCCACTATGTCATCTGGTACCTCCCGCCACAGCTCTAACAGCATCCTGTCAATCACACAATGCACACTCATCAGACCCATGTCAAGGAAATAACCCTTCCCCCCCCGAAAACCCTAAATCTCGATCCCAATCGTGGTTTTAGGTCCCCTTGCCGCGGTCTCAGGCCACGGCTATCAGGGCTACAGTCGCAGTCTGGGACCGCGCCTGTAGGAGCCGAACTCGCGGTCCCAAACTGCGAGTCCAACCTCGGAACTCATGGCATAAGACCATGTATTCAGACCCAGAACTCGCGGTCCCCGGCCGTGTGATCAGACCTAGAACCTGTGGTCCTCGACCACGGTTCCACCCCACAAACCCATGGTCCACCCCACGTGGATTGTACAGAATACCCCTTGGGACCCACTACCCCCTCAAACCCAATGAAAAATGCAGGTATGAGTTTATCGGAATACCTGCAACTCTTGGATCTGAAAATGGTCGGTCGGATCGTCCAGAAACACCAACTAAGCTCTGGTCCACTCTAATCTCTAGTCAAAGTCAACCAGTCCAAATGACACTTGTCATGTTGGACCCACTTACTATTTATAGTCCATTGACTTTTTCTTGTTTTGGCCATTCTGAACCCATACGGAGTCCATTTTTTGAACCGTTTCCACCACTGGAATTAGCACGACGAGACTTCATGATGGTTGACTCGTTTTCTTATTTTTTCCGCATCGTTTTTTGAGCATTTTTCTAGACACCACTAGTCGCCTCGGTTTGCATGCCACTTCGGCTGCTCTCCGTTTTTGATATATTTTATATCATCGGATTCATTTTTTCGAGCCCGTGATGATGCTTGAGATCATTTCTCGCTCTCACCCCCATATTTTTTGGGTATTTTTTCCAAAACGCCCTCGTCGCCTTGGTTTGCGTGCCACATCGGCCATTATCCATTTTTGACACTTTTTATATCGTCGGATCCATTTTTTCGAGCTCGTGATGATGCTTGAGATCATTTCTCGCTCTCACCCAGTACAATTTCAACATTGTGTCCCGACACCTTGCTGCCTCGATTTGCGTGCCACATCGGCTGCCATCGGATTGTTCCACATTTTTACATGAGCCATTCACTCCTTTCATACTGCAATTATTTCATTATTTTTCCACCATTCATTATCCCGCAAGGATGCCCACTAGTGTTCCCCCCTACCCTCATTCTTGGTCATCATCAATGTTTCTTGATTGAGCACTTCCTCCTTGCCTGACCATTCCTTTTGTTCGGTATAATTTTATCCCTTTTTCATGCCGGACAAGTCCTTTACGAAAAAGGCACTTAGGGAGTTTTTGTTAATCTCTTTTCTGACTCCTAAAACAATGAAAAGATCACGAGCAATCTTGCTTCCTTTCATGCTCATTAAAGTACCTGAAAGGGCTTATATCTAGTATAAGTTTAACCCTTTTCCAGACCTAGTAGACTAATTATGAAAAAGGAATACTCTAGCCACACCGGCTAGAAGAGTTCTTCATTGCATCATTTTATGCTTCTTCGGGCCTTGGAGACTAACACACGAAAAAGCAACCCCCTAGAGTCTTCTTATCGCTTTCAGACTCTCTAAAATTGAAAGCAACCACGAGCATGAATTGTCCTGAGCTCGTACAAATCCACACGACAGTACCATTCCATTGTTTCAGAGTCTTCTTATCGCTTTCAGAATCCTTAAAATTGAAAGCAATCACGAGCATGAACTGTCCTGGGCTCATATAAATCCACACGACAATACCATTTTGAACACACTTCTTCTAGTTTTTTAACCCATGAAGAAGTTCTCCCCGTGCCTCTTGGCACTATGATCGATCATCTCGGCAGCACCCCCAATAAGGTCGCCTTTGTTCAAAGTATTCTGCAGTCTCCTGCCATATTACACCAATTTGAGTATAACTCATCCCAGTCACCATCCTTGATCAGTTACAACTATGATCCCTTTCCCACCAGTCAGTTTCATATGCTTCTCGATCATCCCCGCCATCATACTCTGAACAAAGGAAGTTTGAGTCCACCCACTCTACTTACCCAATTATCCCCCACAGTATGTCAGTCCTACCATCAGTACTCTCACACTTCGGTTCTCCACCTTGTGCTCCTATTAAGGAAACATCATTTCCTTGCTAGTTGCAGGTCTCCCTCTGTCGACGATAGCCCATATATTCCAGAGGATAGTGCCAGAGTTCCATGCACCTTGGACTCATCACCATTTGTGGTGCATGCCTACAGACCATTTTGAGAGGATTCATCAGTGCCTCTCCGAGTGGTTGTTTCTCACATGCTCGACTTCAACACCTTGATCACATCGTTGAGAATCGCGCAGGGTATATATCCCTTCAGTTATTGGTCAAAGACCTCGGATTTCCCCTGACCAGTTATATGTTCCCGTGGATGTCCAGGTTGCGTAGACGATTGTATTCGGAACCCATCCAGTTATATGCTTCCTTGAGTACCCAGTTCCGTTCTAGTTTAGTGTCCCATTGAGGGTATGACTCCCCGTCACTATGATCCAGCAACTCATCAGTTCCTCTGGTACCACGCTCAGCAGCAATGTTGTTATTCCAGCGTATCAATTTTTTAGCTCAGACATGGTCAGCCCAGTAGTATGTCCTAGATTTGTGTCCCCTCTGGACTCTTATGATGTACACAGTGGTTCTCTATGTATCTTACAGGTCCCCCTTTTCGGGCCTCATTGTTATGTTTTATATATCTTGATACGAGCATGGGTATGCCCACCTTGTCCATATATTGAGATTCTTCCTCAGTTGAGGACATGTGTATTTCAGGTCCCCATTTTTTGGACCCCCTTGTTATTTTTCTATATCTTGATACGAGCATGGGAATGCCCACCTCGTCCATTTGTTCATATTATTCCTCCTTCATTATTGAGGTCTTGTACTTTCAGTTTTTGCAGTTTGTTCGGGACCGTTGTTCCAGGCTCTAGTTCGTTTCTTCTCCTCTCCACATCCCAGGAAAACCATAAAAGACTTATGATGTCTATCGGCCATACGATGAGCTCCTGCCCTCACACATCAGGGGGCAATCTGTTAACACCCAAAAAGTGCTCACTACCTCATCTCCCTCATTACATGACTCATTTGTCCATATTTCCTACCATATTTGCCTCCAAAACCTTAAAAACCCATTACAAAGCCTCGAAAAGGCCAAAAAACCATTAAAAAGCCTCCAAAAGGCCAAAAACTCCATTTTTCCCCCAAAATAATGTAAATTCCTCCAAAAATAGAAAAAACCCTCTAAAAAGAAAATACAAAATACAAAAAAGAGAAAAAAGAGGGAAAAAGGAAGCAAAAACCCTATACAGCTGACTTAAACCATATGGCACCCAAAACCATGAGTCAACACTCCACCACCAAAAACCTATAAATAGGTGATGGAGGCTCCCCATTTTTCATCCACAATCATCCATATCCTTACTCTGCCAAAATCACTCTTGAAACCCTAGCTCACCCTTTTGAGCTATTTTCACATTTGAGTGCCCCTTTGTCCCATTTCCAAAACCCTTTGGAGAAGGAGAAGGGAACAACACTGGAGCTTGGAAGCAACCCTCTTGGACTGCTGCAAGGGATTCATCAACCTCTACACCTGAGGTAATTTTTAATACAAAAAAGAGAAATCTTTTTCCATATTTTCATGTTTTATTATTTATGTCAATGCTCATGCTAGGTTAAATTTCATATTGTTTTACTGCTTTTATTTACTAATTATTGAACTGCTACTAAGGAGGCCCTTCTCCTTAGTAGGTGTTCATTTGCACAAGCTAGGGTGAAAACCCTAGCCACAACAGCCTCTTTATCTTTGCTCTTCCCCTGGAAGAATTGCTTAGGATCCTTACCGCGCTTGCTTAGCCCGGTGATGCGGTGGACCAAATCGATGTTAATATCGATGTTCCTGTCCAGCCATAGATAACCTTGGTAGATTCGCGCCATGAGTGTGTGAACCACAATATTAAGTTCTGGAGATCGGTCAAAATGTGGCAATCTTAGCAAGTTTTGTAGCCTCGACTGAATGACAAGTATTAGCCATCTCTCGGCAACTAGGCTAAGAGTTCCCTTGGCATCCTTTTTCCAGCACATGTACTGGTCTAGTTGAAAATTTGGGTACTTGGGAACATCTGGATCGTCCTTCTTCATTCCCAAGAGGTCATAATCCTCCCATTTACATTTTTCTATCTTTCCTAGCAGATTCTTAGCAGTCGCTACATGCTTGGAGATAGGTGACAGAGGAATGTCATATCTCACATTCTTGGACAATTTAAACACAGGGGCATTCAGTGCCCATGGGGAGATATATTCGGGTGTCATCTTCAAGGGTTCTTTTTGATAGAATGATGATTTTTGTGCCGAGGAGCCCATATTTATGACCTTGCTTCGAAGTCCCATTACATGTTTTCCTTTATATTTCGTTTTTTCCTGCATTGTCGGTTAATTCTTGGTGATCTGCGAGATCCTTCACCTTATTCTACGACGACCTTCTTAACCGGATTTTTCATTAACTGTTGAATCCCTATGTGCTGAAAGATCCTCAGTGCTTCTTCAATGGTTAGTTCTTCTTCTCTATAGGAAGGTTCGGACATTCATTAATGAGATAGAGACTAAGGTAGACAGAATACAGATGGCTACTAGATTGGAGAGGTTAATCCCAAGAAAATTCTAAGTGCTCGGTAACGCCCGCGAGTCTCCCAACGGTGTTATTTATAGGCGCATCAGACCCCCTCCCGCGCCTTTCAACGGCTAGATAGGCATTTAATGTGGTGTCTATTGGTGAATTTGAGTGGATCCTTCAGTCTTTTCTGTTGCCAGCGTGCTTAGAATAACTATCTTCTCTTTAAATGCTGAAGCGGTTGCTGTAATGGTCATCTAACGGCTATTTTTCTGAAAAACCATGCAATGGCTATTTTTCTCTGAGTCCTGTGCCGAACTACGTGACAAGCCATCTGCAACCTTGCGCGACTACTTCGCAGTGCCAACATTTTCCAGCTGCACGACTTCCATTTTTTTATTTTTTTTTCTTCCGCGTAGCTTCAACAGTGCTGCCCGGTACATAGATTATTCTTCTTATCCTACCTTCTTCCTTTTATCATACATGTACAGACTTCTTTATATTTCTAGTGTCCAATTTCAACTGTACTTGACACTTAGAACTTTTTTCCTTTGCTTATTATTCAGGGTTCTGCGAAGCAGTTCTATCATGGTATAGCTTTAGCCTACTTCCATTTATCAAGGTTGGCAAGGTATCACTAGCTAAATTGGCCAACTGGACTGCACTTGTGTTAGTAACATGTATCACAGTATACGGGCCAAGCCAATGCATCTTAAATTTACCAGGGAATTTCATAAATTTTCTATCATATAGGAGGAGTAGATCACCTACCTGAAAACACTTGTTCTTTATATGGTGATCATGCCATGCTTTCTCACGGTCCTTCAGTGATTGTTGAAGGAATCTTGCGATGAAGCGATCTTCCTCCAAGCCTAGTAAGTGTAGCAATCTTTCTTCTAGAGCTTCGCAGTCTGCCATCCCTGTAAATGCAGCGATTATTAATCTATGGACAATATATTCCATAGGCATTATAGCCTCCTGCCCATACACCAAGCGAAAGGGTGTCTATCCTGTCAATTTCTTGCATGTGGTCCTGTATGCCCATAACACAGAAGAGACGCGCAGGTCCCAATCGTCTCTATTTACATTGCGCGTTCTCCAATATTTTATTGAAATCCTCTACAGTACCATTCGCCTATGGATGATATGGAGTACTGCGCTGATGACGAATGTGGAATTCCTCTGTAAGTGCCTCAATAGTCTTGTTCAAGAAGTGAGTACCTTGGTCACTCTTCAAAATCTTCGGATAGCCAAATCTGGTGAGTATTTCTTCAAAAATAAACTGTGCAGCAGTACTGGCGCTGCAATCCTTAACTAGTTTTTATTTTGCCCATGTAGTGAGGTAATCAGTAGCAGTAATAATATACCTTGCACCCGTTATTTTTCTTGGTGGGTTTATAGGACCCACAAAGTCTATTGCCCATTTTTCAAATGGCTGCAGTGTCAACTGTGGATTTAGTAGCATCTCATCTCGGCGTGATGGTTTTCCTGTCCTCTGACAGACATCACAGTTCCTGCAATATTCTTTGGCATCTTTATGGAGCGTAGGCCACCATAGCCCTGCGCACAATATCTTATGCGCGGTAGCCCTTCCTGCATAGTGACCTCCCACGATTCCTGAGTGTGTGTCTGCTAGAATAAATGGCTTCTCATGATCGAGTATGCATTTGCGCAGGACTTCATCTGGCCCAAGTTTGTATAACTGACCTGCAATTATAGTGAAGTCCGCGGCGCGCACCACTAACTGTTTTTTTTTATGGATAGAGAATTCCTAGGGTGCCAACCCTGTGGTTATGAAATCAATGATATGCTTGTAATAATCATCGGCAACCTGTATACTAAATAACTGCGCATCAGGCAGACTGTCTTCAATATTCATTGGCTCCTCTCCTGATTCAATTCTTGATAGATGATCAGGTCCCAAGTTCAGTCTACCTAGCTTGACAATAATCTCAAAGTCATATTCCTGGAACAACAATAGCCATATGCATATGCGTCCCCCTAACACTGGCTTGTTGACCAAGTATTTCAACGCAAAATGGTTAGTAAACATAAGGAAGTGTGATCCCAGCAAGTAGTGTCTAAATTTCAGTAGGGAATATACCATCGCAAGGCCTTCCCTCTCAGTAGTAGTATAGTTCTTCTCTGCTGTTGAAATCTTTCTGCTAGAAAATGCAATAGGGTGGTCAATACCTCCCTCTCTTGGTTGAGCTAGCACGATCCCCAGGGAAATACATGATGCGTCAACATGGACATGGAATGGCTTTGTCCAGTCTGGAGAGACTAGAATTGGTGTAGTGACCATATTTTCTTTTAATGTATCAAAACCCTGTTCGCATTCTACGTTCCAAATGAACGGTGCATCCTTCTTCAGTAGCTTTTCCATCGCTGCGGTTATCTGTGCATAACCCTTTATAAATTTCCTGTAGTATCTGGTATGGCCTAAGGTAGATCACAACATCTTGACTGAATTTGGCGTTGGTAAGTTTGCAATAACTGCAATATTCGTAGGGTCTACCATCAATCCTTGCTTACAGACAATGTGGCCAAGTAAAATCCCATAGGGCACACAAAAAATACATTTCTTCAAATTCAGGGATATTTGGTGCTGTTGACACTTTTCTAGCATCATACAGAGGTTCGCGCAATGATTTTTCAATAGACCAAATACAGTCCAATCATCAAAGTATCTTTCTAGAAAATTGTGCATAAAATATTTAAATGTTGCAACGACGACTCTGGAGAATATGTCAGGTGCGTTCTTCAGCCCAAAAGGCATGATGGTGTACTGGAATGACCCCCATTCTGTAGCAAATGTCGTCTTATGCCTATCCGCAGGATCAATCCTGATCTGATGGTAACCAGAGAAACCATCAGTGAAAGAAATGCCTCATTTCCTCCAACATTATCAAGCACTTCGTCTGTGAATGGAGTAGGAAATGGGTCGTGCATGGAAGCATCATTTAGTTTTCTGAGATCCACACAAATCCCAATCTTGCCTTTTGCTTTCTTATCTTGAACAACCATGGGGCTAATCCATTCAGATTCTTCGACTAGTTCAATGATTCCTGCCTCTAGCATCTTATCTAGCTCTGCTCGGACTTTTTCCTTGTAGCGTGGATTCAATCTGTATGGCCTCTGCTTGACAAGCTTAGCACCTGGCTTTAAAGGTATTTTCATGACCCCTAGGTCTCCTAAATTCTTTCTATCTTTGTAAATTTTGTCGGAAACAGTTCTTGATACTCATGTAAGGTATCTACGATCTCTGCAACAGTCTTATCGTCCCAATAATCTCCTATTGATGCGAACTTCGGCTCTTTGTCTGTGCCAATGTTCACTTTTTGTGTTTTTACTGGTCCAGTCATATCTGGAATTTCCAACGGAGGTCCTTCTACCTCGCACGTGCCTTCTGAATCTGGTATATCTATGCTACGCGGGTCCTCCTCATCATCTTCATTTGTATCATTGGTATCTTCAGCTAAGTTGTAACACTTGATAAAGTGCTCTTCATGTTCCTTCCATTCTGATTGTAGGTGCGCAGGAATGCACTCTGTCCAAAAAACTCCTGCAATGTCATGTTTTGATGAGGAAAGTCATCCTAGAATATGAGATTCTTGATTAACTATAGTGCTTCATGGATTAGTGGATTCTCATCTTCAAAACTGAATTCCTTTTGGAAGTTCGCAGTGAGCAGCTCCCAATTAGTGAGTTCGCTGCGCAACTCTTGGTCTAGGTACCATTTCTCTGGGATAAATGCATCCAATGTGTGTACAAATAGATGTACCCATTCTATAGGTGGTCTTTTCACCCATGCCTTTGAACAGATTTCGATGTACTGTCTAGGGTCTGTCTGTCCATTATACTTTTCGAAGGGTAAAGTAACCCTTTCGGCGAACCGGATCTGCATCTTAGTTCTGCATTGATCCCAAGTGGTTAATGTTTTCTTATGTGCATTCCACCATCTGGTAGGTGTATTGCGCAATGCCATATCTAAAGCTGAGAGTATATGCTCATCTAGTATAGCTGCAGTATATTCCCTTATGAAACTGTAAACAATAGCAGAGCCATCATATGTGGGAATAGGCTCACCTCTTTTCCGATCCAACGCAGTGATTTCATAACCTGCGCACATCTTCTTGCTGATACTTCATGCATGCGGCTTTGCCAATTCTCCAATCCTGTATCCAAGTCAGAGATACAAGAAGTGTCACATCACCAGCTGAGCGTACCGTCCACAGTAGAATTAATATAGTCTTCCTGTTCGTAGTCAGCTGGTATAGTCGGTTTAAATCTTGAGCTTGGGATTCCTCCTGAATCGGGTCACTGTATCTGTCACCATCTTTAGGATCCAATGGTGCGATGCCTCTAAGATGTTTCCCTTCAAAGATCATCTTCTTTGTATTCAAGTTTATGATAGCCAAGTTATCCATAGCCCAATTAATTCCCAATATTGCTGGAAAAGGTTGACTATCATCCACAATTTCAATAACTACAAAGTCTGCATGACTCTGTACTCCATCGATGTCAACTACTACATTGGCTAAGAGTCCAAAAGGTATGACCTTCTCTTGATTAGCCATTCGTAACTGGATAGGTGACCAAAGCAACTTTGGTCGATCCATCTGCTGCCATGTCTGCTTAGTCAAGACATTCACTTCTGATCCCAGATAAAGGATGACTTCATCCATTTCAAAATATGCTATCTGCACAGTAAGCCTCATCTCTCGGCCTGTTCTTTTGTGTTTCCTTATATGATGTACAATGCTATTTGAAGTCTCTGTTGCAATCTGAGGTTCATACTGGCTGATGAGCTTCTGGAGCTCTACTATGGCTTTCTCGCTTTTTAGTAACTGTATGTAGCTTCGCAAGAACTGCGCAACAGGAGTACATACATCTGTCGCAGTTCTTGTGTTATCATAAGGATCCGGCATGTCTTCAACATGCGGTTTTTCACTACGCAGCGGGATCCTTGATGACTTATCTGCTGGTTCTCTAAAGGTATCCCGCGCGTCAATGAAGATCTCCTTGTTCTTCTGTAAATTAAGAGGGGGTGCTTTTCCTGGAGCTTTCCTTATCCATACTGTTTCAAGGGGATCCCTCTTCGTATGTGCCTCCCCTGATGTTGAAGATTCCGCTCCTCTTTCGCGGCCTGTCTCAGCGCCACTGCACGTGACCACATTGATACTCAGATCCACTGGTCTATTTTCTACTGCGATCCACTGGACATTCGTGTTCGGTGCATCCATCCATCTTCGTTTCTGTATTTCGACCTCTAGCATTGGGAAATATTCAATAACATGGTCAAATGATTTACAATAATTGCACGTAGTGCATGGGTTAACACATTCTTTGGATACGTGACCTTGCTGGCCACAATTATAATAGATGACCTGGCCGCGGCCTTTTGCCTGCGCGGGGCCAACATTTCTTCCTCTGCCGCGGTATCCACCACCACGACCTCTGTATCCTCCTTGGTCATATTGTGCATTTTCTTGTTTCGGCTAGGCATCTTCTTGTACGCGGTACAAGCCAACGCCTCGCATTGAGTCCATATCCCTTTTTCTTTCATTCATTAATTCATATGCACGATAGTTGGATTCATCATGTCCAACTGATTTACAGAAATTGCAATATAAATTTTTAGGCGTTTTCACATATTTCTGTATAAGATAACAGTCTTCAGGTCTGTGTCCCGTGGTTCTACAGATTTCACACCATGGGGCCTGATTTTGATTCAATGGGTTTGGCGCACCACTGTTAAGATAGTCATGGAATAGAGGGCAATTCTCTCTGTCATGGCCTTCTCCTTTACAAGCTGTACACCAGACCTCGTGTCTAGGTTCATACATTTTTTCTTTACCATTTTTCATGCTTTTCAACTCTAGTGTCAGGGTGGTCAACAGGTTCTGGATCTGAGACATCCCAGAACTAGTCTCACCAATCGGCAAAGCCTCTAGCTTCATTGCGATCTCCAAGGCCTCTGCCTAGGACTCACCCTTCTGCTCCATCAATGGTAACCGAATATGGGGCAGCAACGCATAAATGAACCATTCCTTGTGCTGTTCCAGAGCCATAACAAAGCTCACTTGGTCTAATAGGGTCTTGAACTTCTGATCAAACTACCAAACCGTTTCAGTCGGTTTCTGCTTTATTTCTTTCAACTCGGTTATACACTGAGACTCAGATTTAGGTTTTTTAAATTCTGCTATGAGCGCAGCTTTAATTTCTGCGAGATTTCTCGGCTGTATGGTAGAGTATTTCATAAACCAATGTAAAGCTCTATCTCTAAAGGTGGTGATGAGTTGTGCTTGCTTCACTGCATCATCCTGGATTTGTCTTACACTCCATACGGCTTCACAAAGAAACCAATGCTGGTCAGGGTCTTCTAAGATAGTTCCTCTGAATATTGGTAGCTTCATATCTGTGTTTGCCATTGTGCTACTACGTGGTGGAGCGCCGGTATTAGTATGCAGCTGCTGTAAAGGGCTCTACGCAGTAAATACAAATGGGACTATCGGGAGAGATGGACTAGGCTGAGTCTTCTGCGGGGTGGGCTGAGTAGCGGGTGGTTTTTGAGATAAAGGTGGTGCGGTCCTGGCAGCCGATGCGTTCTCAGGCGTAAATGGTGGTATAGCTTCATTGTCAATAATACACAGGATCTCAGTATTAATATGGAGTCCAGAGCCTCCCATATTCTTATTAATTTTATATCTCTTACCACTTCTAAGAGTATGTGTTTCTTCATTAGAATCAATATATGTACTGTTTATCATGACAAGCTTCCAGAATATTACTGCATTCGTAAAACACCTTTCTCAGCTAACAACATCTTAATGTAGAGACTAAGGTTGTTTAGGAACTTACCTTGAAATCCTCTGAAAAATTTTGCTTCTGCTTGGTTATAGGATTTGAGTGTGTCTATAGCAAATTATGTTATGAAGCCTTCTAACATATGATCGACCCAATAGTCAACTGTGCGTGACAACGGGCTATCTAGCGCTTTGAGCTGTGTTGTGAGCTCAGGATTCCATTCCGTGGGTACTCCTCCCTGGAAACAGTTTTTCTTCTCTGCGAGCTGCAATATCCACGCATGCAGCTCGTTTGGAAATGATGCCCAAAAAATCTAGTGAATGTCATCCAATAGATATCTATCCGACCACTGTGTGTTGCTTAGACGCAGATGTCTATTCTCATGTCTGTTAAAATCTCTTATGGTCTTATCCCACCAAGCCTAGATTTCTATCTTTTCAGGATGCCAATAGTCAGATCCTTCAGGGAACTGATATTCTTCTTCACACATCGTGATTTCAACTCATCATGGATTCTAGCCCGGCAATGGAACCATTTGTTGGCTTAAACTGACCCAAAGATTTCCAATTAGACCTAGGTTCTTTGCGGTTCTCCCTTTTGACCAACAAAACCCCTTTGCACCGACCCTTTCGGCAACAACTTGCGAGTAGGTTGAGGTCTCACCCAAGGTGTATCTTATGGGGTACTGCGGAATCAAGTTTCCATAGTAAATGATGAGTTGTTTATATGAACAAGCTGCGTAGCGCAGGACAGAAGGGGTGCGCTGCGGGGCAAAGCGATGCAGTACACAGCAGTATCTACGCTGTGAAGGCAACATTACGAGCCTTATCGAAAGACTTCTTACTGTTGCGAGTTCTCTATTGGACCTGCAAGTCTACCACGTTGATTCTTTACTTGGAAGATCTTGAAAACACTAAGGCATTGAAATGAATATCACTCATCGATTCATTCAGACATTTACTGGTTATCTTTCTAGCATTCATTCAAGACCTTGGATTTGTACAACGTGAACTGCAATGATAGGCATACTTAACTGTGTTGTGTTCCTTCACTGTGTTTAAGAAAGTATTTAAGCTTAAATGATCGATTCATGATCTTAACATATAAGTATACTGTTCGCCATTCATTTGTTCATATGGAACTTAGCATATCATTCCCAAACTTCTCCTATTGGTAAATGCATATCAAAGTTCTCCTACTACAGTATGCAAGGAAACATTCAAACATTCATTCTACAGGTAACACAGACAATCATTCATTCATAAACATCATCGCATAACACAGGATTTAACATGGTTCACTTCCCCGGATGGAAAGCTACGTCCACAAGAACGGTTGGTAATATATTTCTTTCTAAAAGGGATGGGGCAACCGTTCTTAGTCTGTGCACTCAGCTGCAGACTCTCCTTTCTCTCGGCTAGGTCTCTATGCACACAGTTGTAGAGCCTTTACAATATTCTCAGCTCGAAGAGATTTTACAATACAAAAGGTTATCTCAATATTACTCTAACAACTAGCATGTAGTCCCCAAAAATAGAGCAACCCCATCCCATACAAAATTGTCTTCATAAATAGATCATGCCCGAAGGTCATGTCTATACAATGTCAAAGACCTAGAACCCAAAACCCTAAGGGTTTCCAAAACTGCGTCGATTTTCCAAACCAGCTTGTTGGATCTTGGTAGCGTTTGTTTGATCCTGGTGGCTCTCCACATCCTCATCCTGTCGCTATCGGCCTTCCTATCGCATGTGTGCCTACAGGATGCTTCTGCCGAACCATTTCTCTCTAACGGTTTTACCTTCTTAGCGTGCCAAACATCTCTTTCCTTAACAATCCACGCGTGGCCGCCTTCCTGATTTGCCTATGTCCGCCGCTCGGCAATCTTAGAATATCTTTCCAAAAATAGCTGCTACCAGTCCAAACGGTACCTGCACTTGATACTTGTCCAACACACCGCTTTGCTAGCTCCACTTGGCCTCCTAACTCTGCAACATTGCTTCGGCGCAGTACTGATCTTCGCGTCACGGCCAAAACTTCGATGTTGCGTGCAACTCCGCAGTCTGGTCCAAAGTTGGATGCTGCACGCAACTTCGCAGCATCCTCAATACTTAGCCAAAATTGTATTTTCGAGCTGCGCTCAACTCAGCTTTCTCTGCATGTCTCAAAAATGTGTTTCCAAAACTTTGTCTCAACCTGGGCCCAACAATAAGGCATATCCTTTTACATATTTCCAAGATCTATCCATACAAGTAAGGCTCCATGATATCTATCCATACAATTCAGGCTCTCAAGCAATGCAAATTTCCATCATCAATGGGAGGTCAAATTTGCAAATAATGATCAAAGATGAAACTTGTCATAGAAACAAAATCCTAGACACAAATATTCAAATAAGCTCCAATCCTAAGAAGTTAGAAACACATTAGCATAGCATCATACCATGTGTCTTAAAGCCATATCCAAATATTTTTTTGAGAGCATCCTTCCAAAGAGATTATAGGATAGAGTAGCATCTTATTGGTGAATGGACATGTGGGAACTTCTTTAAAGACCTTGGAAATTAACAAGAAAGACAAGTTGATTGAAACCCACCTGCTACACAATTTCAGTCCACCATGTCCCGAAGTTATTGCATTCAAATAATTGTGTCCGTATAGGAGCACCTACATCAGTATTTCCCTTACAATATGTGAAGGGTCTTCTGTCTATCCACTTCACATCTTTGGACCTTAGTCTAATGTTGTATAATTCTTCCTCCCAAGGTGTCAGATTCACTTCAACCCTGAGAAAACACTCACGGATGTCAATGTACATTGCAATAAATTCAGAATAAATAATAACTGGAAACATGCTAACTCAAGAATATGTAATTGCTAACTCAAGAATATGTAATTGTCCATATCTCACAATTGATATTAGTGGCGATCACACTGCAATAGTTAAACAAACATGGTAGAATAATGATTTTCACCACATTATATTTGAATCTTGTGCTTAAATAGGTTATGAGAATGCCTCAAAATCCATATATATCAGTCTCTATTAAAGATATGGTTCTTGTTGGTAGGTTGATAGGATTGGATGTCAATCAGTTTTAAAATTGGGCAAGCATGAGAATGGTTATCATGACTACATTGGTTATGCATGAAAGATTAAGCATGGATTACCATGGATCATAATTTGGAGAATGGCATGAATTTGACTTGAGCATGACTGTCAAACCATATTAGACCATATAATTGGTTTATGCACCTCTCAGACTGGACAATAGCAATTGCAAAGACCTGCAATTTCCAAAAATAATATTTTAACGATGTTTTAGGAGCTTAAGGCCTTAGCCATTTCAAGAAGCAGATTTTTCATTTAAACATGACTCTATGGCTTGGCCCCATGTAATACACCGAATTGATAGGATTGGGTATCCATCGGGTTCAAAACTAGGCGAGGCATGATAAAATTTAATTTCATACTTTAATCAAGTGGTTGGGAATTATAACTATAATTATTATGTTATGCAACTTAAGTGTGGATTTTCATAGATCATACTTTTAAGTATATGATTATCTTGACTCTTGAGAATTAGTATATAACTGTGAGACAATATATAAGTGCTCTACTTATCTTTTTGACTAGAGAAATCCAATTGTAAAGAGTTGAAACTTATAAGAATCCTATTTCAAAAGATGTTTCAGACGTGGGAAGCCTTAGCCATTTCAAATAAAATAATTTGCATTTGAGAATGATTTAATGAGTTTGCCCCATATACATGGAATTGAAACATATTTGCTAGACTTGACCTTTTTTTTCCTTAACTCCCGAACTTTTATTTTCTAAGGAACAAGAATTAATGTGATTGAACTCTTCCCATGTTATACCTCAAATGTATAATTTATAGATTACAACTGACATGATTTTGTCCACTTTTGCAGATATTAAGAGGACCTTGATATTAGAATATCGACTTAAAAATATGGTTATTAATGTGAAACACAAATTGTGTGTAAAAGTGCAAAATTTTCGTCATTTAGTAAATCATTCATTGTGAACTATTTGTAAATGGGCTGCAAGAACAATGTTAGATTTGTATCTCTGTAAGGTTTTTTTCCTTTACAGATGAGGCGACCTGAAATGGGGAAGTTATGGCAATCTGAAATCCCATGGGTAAAATTGCTTATGCATTGAATTTTTTTTAAAGGTATATGTTGGCAATGCTTGGTTATTTGTAATATATATGTCTGATTCTCTGTTTCTTGGTGTATGGAGTTGCTACTTGCTGGAGGCACTTGCCAAAGAGTGAAGCGCCTCTAGCCATTTCCACTTTAGCACTTTATGGGAATATGCTACTACTTAGATTGAGTCTCTATGTGGCTAGTAATTCCTTGAGGAAGAGAAATGATCTTGAGACTGATTTGAGCCTTGTGGGATTTGTTACCCTATGTCATATGCATGCTCATGGCCCTTTGAGTTAAATCCATAAAAGATAATAAACTTGGAAATGATAAACAAGCCAAGTTAAAATCAGAAGAATTGGTCTTAAATTTGAATTTGATGTGGCCAAAAATGAGGCCAAGGGATGCCTATTCAGTATCAAGAAGTGGAAGTTTGTTTTCTAACTTCTGTCACAACCTATAGAGCATGCCAATATGGGAATATTTGTTATCAGGAATGCAATAGCCCCTGAAAGTCCATCATTTTGGGATATCATCTATATGAAATGTTTATAAGTACTGGGTTACTTTTACATAATAAATATCCTCGCGGAAACTAATCCAAAGAGCATTAGGTTGTATATCCAATGAAAATCTTATGACATCTTGTGGATAAGGCCAAGTAAAAGTCATGGGTTATTTGGACAGAATAAATAACCTCACAGAAACTAATCCAAAGAGTAACAGGTTGGTTATGCGATGAACATCATGACATCTTGTGGATAAGGCAAAGCACATGCCCTGTGTTATTTTGACATAATAAATACCTTAATGAAAACTAATCCAAAGGAAAGGAACTGGGTGAATGTAAAAGAATTAATAGAAATTCAAAGTAGCATCTTTTGGTCCACTTGAAGAACTAGTTGCAAAAACTGTTCCAAAGGTTTCTTTGAAGCATTCAATCTTGATGGTCATTTGCTAGACATGGAAACATCTTAAGAGGGCAGTAGGAATTTTGTAGAATAGAGTGTATTGGATTTGAAAGTAAAAAAATGTAACTATCTTCATTGGGCATGGTTGTGAATATGGCCAATTAATGGATCTGTTGGTTAAAAATTCCATCCCTTACTGAATAATGGTTGAAGCCCAAGGGGCTATCTCAACCAGTGGTTGCCAATTTTGTTGGGAATTTGGCTAGTTCCATGCCAGCAGGTGCCCAATTCCAATCCCCTTGGGTTAGGTGCATTAGTCTACACCAACACATTTACTAGGGATGCCATTCACTAATATGGGGAAGCATCCCTTGGGTTTCCCTGCAAGGTTTTCCTTGGAGAAAAAGTGGGGATGTAAATATGGCCAACTTCACTATATCCTATAAGTTTGTATTTGGTAATTTAATGTAAAACTATTTTCCTTTCCAAAAAAATAGATCTAGAAATAACAATAGAGAAAAAATCCCCTGACCATGATGTAAACTACTTGGATAATGGTAACTTGTAATGTTGTCAAAGGCATATTAATAAAGACACAAAGAAACTAAGTGTATAGGACGTGTATGAGATAATACATCTATATAAGGAAAGGACAAATATTGCAAAACACTCCACCACAGAAAGTGATATTGGAACTCTTAATACACAAGTCAAACAGGAATGCAAGAGGATTGATGAATGAATGGGATGCACTTCTTTGTATAGTTAGACAATGAATTGATCCTATCTTTATACCTCTGATATTATACCAAGTTTTATTGTATGTATGCACTAATCATGTTAGGAGAGGTATTAGGTGACCGTACGCTGTTCTTCAAAGCATTTTCTATCGCCATTTTCTTTAGGGAATTTCTATCACTGAATACACCCTCCAAAATTCTGGAAACCAAGTTTGATACTAGTAAATAGCCCTTAAAACGGACAAAATGCTTTTCCAATCATGTTTCCAGAAACATACATACACATGAACTACTAAGAATGAATTGATAATTTTGCTTACCATCCCCAGAAGGACCAATCTATAAAAGGAATGTCAAAGTGATCTTTGTTGCTGCAATACCGAAAGAGAGGAGGCGGAGATTTCTTGCCAGAATTATAATTTGATATTCTAATTCTGGGCCTATCCATATAGTCGAACATGATATCCACATCGGATACCAAACCAGGATATCAATGGAAATCCATGCCATGGGGTTACTTGCAGATTGTCCCCAACAAATTTCTTTATCCGTGTGATAACACTGAACTGCATATATAAAAAATGAAAATAAACAGAGCATCCATCTAATTAAATAACAACAAAATTAAAAAAACAATAAAAAGAGTCTTCGAGGTATTAATACAATACTTAATAAATCTCAAAACTGAAGATTGAAAATGGAAGAACTGACCCTTTTAGAAACTGACAAACATGTTGTGCTGAATACCAAAAGCACAAACAATAAGCTGAGAAGCCGAACGTCCATCAATTTGGAAACCCATTGCTACCAAAGAGAACAAGGCTTCCTTGTTACAACCATTCTTAATTGTCCTGGAAAACAAACGGACTCCAGATCTGAAATCTGTTGTTTTATTTATGGAAATGAGGAAATGAATACCTCTTTGTCAGGCATAATGATAAAACTAGAAAAAATTCAAATTATCTTAAATATTTACAACAGAGGAAGTGTTTGTTTGCTCGCCTATGTTGGAGACTAGTTTAGCAAAACCTCTCCATATTGCAAGTTACCATTCACTGGAGGGTAGCTCTGCTTTAGTGACTGTAAATTGTACATCCCTGGTGTTTTTGTTGGATTATGGCATTGTATACAGATTGCAGCACTGTATTCTCTTTGGAAACTGTTCTGTAACTTCCTTTTTGAAGGATTCATACATACTTACTCTATTTTTCAAAGGTTGTGGATGGATGGGGTAAGTACCCAGAACAAAGGATATTTTCTTGCCAATGGTGCCAAAAATGTGTCAATGAGTGCCTATTCAGACCTTATTGCAGCACTCGCTGCAATAAGCTAATTGTCTTTCTTTATGTATATATTTTATTTTTGTATAATATAGTATTTTCTCAGTAAAAAATACATTCACAACAGAATGATAGTTGGAGGCAATGAAAACACTCCTCAAAGATCAATAAAATAATCTTCAAATCTTGCTAATGAAGTGGACTTGCAAGAATTGTTTTTAATTAGCAGTTACATAGTTCAAGATAACTTTTTTCTTTGTTGCAAGTGAAAAACATGGTTAGATGAATTTTAAACTATACATCTGTGAATAAAAAAATAAAGATGCATAGAGATAAAGCGCATGTAAGAGGCGTTTGAGATATTCAATAGATAGTCAACTTTTCATTGCATGTAATATTCAATGTTGATTGTGAAAGGGGTGACTACTCCATCCAGTTTAATTACTGACGAAGAACCCCAAAATTACATGTAGCATTTCAGTACTCTATATGTCTTTATGCTCAAAACCATTTGATTTATTGCTTTTCTCCCCTACTTCACTTGAGCTTGTCTCTGTCTCACTTTCTAATTCATCCATTTCATCATTTTTATTTATCAATCCTTTCATTGCACTTGAAGGGAATGGAGGAAAGTTATGTTGATTATAATATGGTTGGGAAGGATGAGACAAATACTGTGAGGAAGGTTGAAATGGTTGATATCCATATGCAGAGGATGGATAATGATTTGGAAAATATGAGTTCATATGATACCATGCTGGCATAGATAGCTGGCAGATGGACGTTGAGAAACATATGGGGGAAACATTGAATACGGTCGGGCTAGGGGAGGTAGAGGGCCTGTAGGAGCAGCAATACTTGTCATTATACTATAGTAGCAGATAAAGGTGCAGCTTGAAGATGTGGAGACAGTAAAGAGAGTGTAACTCCTGAAGTAGTCAAAACCTGATGAAAACTGGAGGGCCTAAATTGTGTTGATGACATGGACCTTGCTGAAATAGGTAGGACGTACTGTGATGCTTGTGATATCGGGGGCTTGCTAAGGAGCACATCATGTTTCCTCTTCCCTGATGATTTGCTTCCTGTCAAAACACCTTTTGATGGCACATTGTAGGTGTCCTTCAGATATGGATTTGACACCATTCCATCCCTTAGATAGGTTTTTGATGTCACCTCCTTTACCAAAACCCACTGTGGTTGATCCTACGAGAGCCACTTTGGCCCAACCCACCGCCACTATCACTTCTCCTTTGTGGGGAATCTCATTGGCCCAAAACATACCCCAATTAGGTCAGATGAATAAAACCCTGCCATTCATGCACACGAATCATCTTGAATTTGACCTTGGTCATGCTTCTATAACTATGACAATGCTTACACCAAGTTATCTCCTTATTTCCCATGCATCGGACCCCTCTAGTCAAGTGACCCACAGTGGGATTCCTCCGAGTCCTATTATGCGTAACTTGGGTCTTCCCTCCATCCCTCATGCAGGTAACATCATGACAGTCAAACAAACTATCCCATCCATACCCTCAATTATATCAATAGGGAACCCATCTATGCCTCTTACCGGGGGTCAAATTACAATTAGGGGAAACCCCCACCCATGGGGAAAACTTCAACGGGGGGGAAACAGACCATTTGGGGGAAATTCCCTTCCATGAACCAACCACCAACTGGGGGAAAACCTTTCAGGCAGCTACCCCTACCTCTATGTCTGGCCTCTATTCAGGGTTACCATATTCTAGAGTTATCAACACTCTGTGGGGCCAACCCAACCCAACAAGTTTTCCTCCACAAGGAACTCCACCCCGACAACTCCAATACACGGGAGAACCATCAGGTTACAACATGCGATAGAAACCTACCTATGATCCTACTGGTATTTCGATGCCACATCAGTCTTACTAGTTTCCACAGCCAAATCAATAGCTCCCATTTTTAGTGATGCTAGATTTTCCTGATATTTCGCATTTAACTAATGATCCTATTCAACATGCCCTACATTGGACAACTATCCCCTCCAAACAACCATCTGACATCCCAAAATTTGACAGGAAACCTGGAGAAGACCCTAATAACCACGTGATGAATTTCCATCTTTGGTGTTCATCAAACTCCTTGATGGGTGAATCCATTCATCTATGTATTTTCCAAAGAACCCTTACAAGGTCGGAAGATGAATGGTATATTGAGATCTCGCGACAGTTCTTTGGCGATTTCAATTCTCTCGCCATGGCATTTCTTACTCACTTCCAACTTCCCATTAATTATAAAACAGATACTGAGCTTTTGAATTTGCTCTGGCAATCCACCTCCACCCACATATCGAATAATATCCATGATTGGAGGTAGCAGCAAAGGATAATCAAATCCACCATTCTGGACCAACTTTTGGCATATTGGTTCATAAAGTCACTCTTGTCACCCATCGCTAGAGATGTTTCCATGGGAGGAGATGTCATAGAAGAGTATGCAATCAATCCTGCTCAATACCTGGATTTGGTGTATTCCCAATCCATCATAGTATACGATATGATCCCCAATGCTCCCCATCCATCTAATGACCCATCAAGACCAGCCACGGATTCCCACATCAATGGTGTCGTAGGCTCTTCCAGAACACAATACATGACTCAATCAGATAGGAAACCAAGCCAATCAGCTTCTACCCCAACTTCATCACAAAATTCTGCTAACACCAAGACCACACCTTCTCCCGCACAATCCTCCAAGATGAATTCGGTCCAATTCGATTCATCTCAACCATCTGGAGGTAAGAACAAAAACAAAGTTAAATCCAAGAAATCATCGAACCAACAAGAGAATTATAAATCCCAAGAAATGACAATCGAAACTAAACCAAAGACAAAGGAAAAGTTTCCATGCCTAATCTGTGGAGACGAACACTACACGAAGCATTGTCCCCATCTTAACGAGGTCACTAAATTACTAAAAGGGAATTCCCAACTGGTAGTATTAACTGGCCCTTTCCCACCTCATCAACAACAAATGGCTAATTACAATCTCACCCCTCCGTGAAGGGGTAACACAAGTCATCCTCATCAAGAAGATGCTTCCAAAACCACCTATGTACTTATGTGCAATGAGATAGTTGGTTTAACCACCAAGTCTCAAACCTATGAACCTATTATCGAAAATACTACCAATGGAAATCCTATGGATAAAAATCCCACCTCCACTACCCCTCCACCTCTTAGCACTCTTCAAATAGATATGTTGGGCCTGGCCCAAGTAAGCCAATTTTGGATAAGTCAATTTTGGGAGCTGCAAGAATACAGTGCAGCGCATAATCAACAGAGTAAGAGACAGAGTTACCACGCGATGGAGAGCCAGCGCTGCGAAGAGGCAGCTTTGTGAAGATATAGTGCTGTGAAGTGGCAGCTCTGCGAAGAGCTACCAGAAGTTTTGGATGGAAAACGGTGTAAATTACGGTGAGACCGATTGGTGGTCTATTTTGGTTAAGATACTCCATGATTCCCAGTAGGCGGGCAAGGACTGGCGAAGAGGGAAAACAACCGGTCACACGAGCAAAGGTAGCACTACGTGAACCGGCCGCACAAATCCATTAGAGGAGGAACGACGAGGTGAAAGCGACCCGTTAGCATGCGCTCGACAAGTGGGTTGAAAGTGACGTGACCATGCATAGAAGGATGGCCATGACGATGAGTCACTATCAGAGCCTAATAGTCCTGGTTAGTGGGGTAACCGCACCAGTTTTGGGGAGCCTTAAGGTTTTTGAGCCCATCATGAATGTAAAGACGTGACCTACGGGAACAATCTATATAAAGGGTATTTTTTTAAGGGAAAGGGTTAATATCATATTTTGGTTGATGTATGTTGAATATTGATCTCTATTGAGAGACTGATTGTAAAAAGGATCTGCAGCTGTGTGCGCAAAGACCTACGGAGAAATAAGAGAGTCTGCAGCTGAGTGCGTAGACTGGAACTATTGAACCCTTCCCATTGATAATATAATCAATAGTTCCTGTGGACGTAGCTCCCATCCTGGGGGTGAACCACGTTAAATCATTGTGTTATGTGATTTATTATGTGTTTGCAATTGTGTATTTGCTTATGTTGAATGGTTAAGATCTAGTCTATGAGTTCATATGTTCTTGCTTTTATATGTATTCGCCATAAGGATAATTGATGGGAATAATATGTTAAGTATCAACATATGTGAATGAATGTTGAATGCACAAGTGTTTCTGAGTTAGATGAATGCATAAGGAAATTGGGTAACACTTAAGTCAACAAAGTCTGTATAGTAAAATTCCACGAAGCGCAACACCGTATGTGCGCAGTCGTTGCAGTTCATCGTATTGTCTAAGTTGCAACGTTTACAGTTCAAATGCATGTGAATGTGTAAGTTTACATTAAGTAAAATATATTGAAGTTGTGAACCATCGAGGAGGAAGCACAGTCCTCAATTGCATTGTCCTATTGTTGAGCAGTCTTTCTGCATCGCACGGTCCTTGTATGTGCGACGGTGTAAGCATTAACCGCGAAGTAAGTGAAATTCGTGTTGTCCACCATTCTGTTAAAGCACGCATCACCCGGTTGTGGAAAATTGATTCTGCAACCTTCTGATAACTTCACCTCGGGTGAGACCTCATTCTGCTCGCAGACTATTGCCGAAAGGGCCGGTGAATAGGGGTTTTGTTGGTTCCCTAAACTGCGCAAAACCTGGTTCTATCTCATTAAACATAAATAACATATCTAGAACCAACAAATGGTTCCATTGCCACGCTTGAACTGGTGATGAGCATCGAAAATTGGAATCTTGAGAAAATAGAAATATGGAACTAAGTGGAAAAGACAGAAACATATTTTGCTAGAAAGGAGAATAGACATCCGCGTCTATCTGACATAGAATGGTTAAAAAAATACTTGTGGGTGGACATCCATGAAATTTTCTTCGCAACATTTGTAAATGAGTTGTACGAGTGGCTATCAAGACTCGCAGAGTGAAAGAACTGTTTCAAGGAAGGAGCACCTACCGAGTGGAACCCAGAGCTTGTTCAGAGGCTTAAAGCAGTAGATAGTCCACTCTCGTGAGCAGTCGACTTTTGGGTTGACAGTATTCTAGAAGGATTCGTGACAGAGTTCGTTGTGGACACCCTGAAGTTCTACAGTGCAGCAGAGGCTGAATTCTTCAAAGGTTTCATAGGTAAGTATCTGAACAATCTGAGTTTATATATCAAAATGCTTTTAGCTAAAAAAGGAGTTTTAAGAATGTAGTAAGAAACCTAGTTGTTTTGAGTCTGTAATGGTCGATAACACATACAATGAATCTGAAGAAGATACACACAACTTAATACGTGGAAAAAGATATAAGTATACCACCGAGAAGAATCCTAGTGAACTTGAACTCCGCATAGAAAATGAGTTCCAAGTTAAGACTGATAGCCAGACAACACCTTCATCAGCTACCTATCAGCACATTACTCCTCAGTACCCCCAGTTTCCAATGCTGCACCTCCTATTCCACAAAATCCACCAGTTCAAAATCCTCCAATTGTCAATACTACTAATCCTCAGAGTGTCAATATTAGTAACACCGTCGGAGTGAGTACTCAAAACATTCATCGCAGTAACATCCCTAACACCACACAGAACACTGCGCAGAACATTGTACCACCTAGAAGGAGAATGACTGACGATATAAAACTACCAATATTTAAAGGAATGGGTCTAGAAAACCCTGAGCAACATTGGTTTCTATGTGAAGCCGTGTGGAACATCAAGCAAGTCCAGGATGATGTTGTTAAGCATGCACAACTCATCACTACATTTAGGGACATCGCATTAACTTGGTTCATGAAATATTCTGTTGGACAGAATAGGACCCTACCGGATATAAAGGCTGCTCTCTTAAGAGAGTTCAAGAAACCGAAGTTTGAATCCCAATGTATAACAGAGCTAAAAGGGATTAAGCAGAAAACAACTGAGTCAGTATGGGAATTTGACCACAAGTTTAAAGCATTATTAGACCAAGTAAGTTTCGACATTACACTGCAACAACACCAAGAGTGGTTCATAGCCGTATTGTTTCCTCATATCAAACTATCGTTGATGCAACAGAAGATTGCGTCGCAAACATAATCCTTAGAGATCATGATGAAGCTAGAGGCTTCGTCGATAGGAGAAACAAGTCAAGGAATGATCCAAATCCAGAACCAGTTAGCAACTCTAACGTTACAACTCCAGGACATTAAGAAAGGAAAGGAAGTCAGAGACAAAGTCTGGTGTACAAAATGTAAAGTAGAGGAACACTCAAAAGAACACTGACCAGTTTTCAAAGATTACATTGATAGTGGAGCACCAAATCCACTAAATCAGCAGCAAGGACCATGGTGTGAAATCTGTCGATGCAGAGGACATCGACTAGAGGATTGTTATTTGATCCAGGAATATGTGAGAACACCAAAGAATTTTTATTGCAATTCTGTAAGTCAGTTGGACATGATGATTCCAACTATGAGCATATGACTTGATGATAGAAAGGAAACATGATGTCTATAGAGTTCAAGAAGAAACACTACAACACCATGATAATGCGCAGTATGATCAAGGCGCATATAGAGGTCGTGGTGGATTCCATGGAAGAGGAAGAAACATTGGCCCTGGAAGAGGAAGAGGTCAGATGATCTGTTATAACTACGCTCAGCGTAGTCATCTATCTAGAGACTATACAAATCCTTGCACTACATGTAGATACTGTAAATATTTTGACCATGTTATTGAAGCATGCCCAATATTGCAAGAAAAGATGCAAGAAAGAAGAACATAAGCACCAAACCTGAATGTTCAGATGATCGCAACAGAGAAAAGAGATCCAAACATCAATGTTGTGATGCGAAGTAGAGCTGCGACAGGAAGAGACAAAGAAATAGAAGCTTCGAATTCTGGAGAGCACCACACTAACCAGATACCTATTGAAGGGGTCTGGATAAGAAAAGCTATGGGGAAAACATCTGCTTTCGATCTGGAAATAAATAAAGAAGTATTTGAAGAGGCAAGGGATACCTTCAAAGACCCAACACCTGCGACACCAAGAATCCCATTGCGAAGTGAAACAACGCATATGAACGATATGCCAACAGCGTATGATCAAACGAGTGCCACAATAGAAACAGGGACTTCTGTTGCGTAGTTCCTACAGAGTTGTATGAAGCTGTTGAAGAGAGAAGATTCTTTGGTGGAAATACAAAACTTGTTGAACCACTATGAACAACGTAGTAGCACGAATCATTTTCATAGCGCAGTTCACCACATAAAGAGCCATAAGAGAACAGGCTGAGAAAGGAGGCTAAGTGCACAAATTGGAGATTATGAGATGGATGAGATCATCCTTGATTTAGGATCTGAAGTAAATGTCTTGACTAAGTAGACATGGGTACAGATGGGGAAACCAAAGTTGTCATGGTCACCCATACAGTTGAGATTAGCAAATCAACAGAAGTTCATACTCCTTGGAAGGCTAGCGAATGTTCTTGTGGACATCGATGGAGTAAGCAGTTCAGCATACTTCAAGGTTATTGAGATCATCGACGATAGTAACCCATATCCAACACTATCTGGATAGACTAAGCGATGGATAACCTTGCGATCATCGACTTGAAAAAAAAATAGATGATATTTGAAGGGGCAGATATCAGGGTCATCGCGCCCTTGGACCCTTTACAAGGACTGAGATACACTGAGTCGATCAGAGAAGAATATAGAGCTCATGATCTAGATCGCATCTATAAGATGACAGAAAACCACGCCGACTACATCAATCCTACTGCTGATGGAATGCTTAGTTGGTGATGCGACAGTTCTTGTGTATCAGACTCTGATGTAGTACTGGAGAATTGGCAAGGTTGAATGCACGAGGTGTCTACAAGAAGACGCGTGCAGATCACAAGATCACTGCGCTGGATTGGAACAGAGGTAAGTCCAATCCCCACTTATGATGGTTCAACTAACGTCTATACATTTTTGCAAGAGTGTACTGTATTAATTTCAGCTGAACATCATATACCATCATTGGTTATAGCTCTGCATGGTGGGCCACGCATAAGCAGACTTTGACCAAATGGGAACAGTGCAAACATATGATGCAAATCAGATTCACAGAAAAATCTACGCTGACCATGTTAAAATATAATGGACAAACAGATCCAAAGGATAACATAGAGACTTGTTCACAAGCATGGATAAAAAGGCCACAGACATAATGGGTCCATCTGTTTGTGCACACATTAGAGCAGATTCCCAATAATTGGTACACAGACGTCGAACTTCGCAGGGAAACCACAGATTGGTCTATTTTAACTATGAATTTCCAGAGAACCTTCAGCTTTGAAGATGACTATATAACCATAAATGAGGCTCTGCAAGTTATCAAAGAAAGGATATTCAGAGAGGAATGCCCAAGTACAAACGAGGCATTTGCGGTCCTCAAAGAAAAGATATTTGAAGACGTAAAGGTACTTGTGAACCTACAGCTATTAACACCCAAAAAGTGCTCACTAACTCATTCCCTTATTCACACGACCCATTTGTCCACTTTTTCCACCATTTGAGCCTCTGAAACCTTCAAAAGGTCACCAAAAAGACTGTAATACACCTTTTTTCCCCTCAAAAGATGTATTTTTCCTCAAAAAACCCTAAAAAATGGTCCAAAATTCCCAAAAAACAATTAAAAGGGAATAATATTCAAAAAGGGAAAAAGGGGGAAAAATAGACCAAAACCATTTTGGTCAATACCATTGGTTTCCTTAAACCATAATGGTATTACCCATCACCAAAAAACTATAAAAAGGTAATAGGGGTTCCTCACTATTCATCCACATTTCATCCTATCCTTCTGCTGACAAATTCCCTTTGAGAGCCATTGCCTCCCATTTCGAGTTTAAAGATCTCCATTGAAGCATTGGAGAAGAAGAGACCACTGGACATTAGAGCATCTCAACCTTGGAGCTACTCAAAACTCACCATCCTCACCATTTGAGGTAATACAAAAGATCAAATTTTTTAATTTCTTGTTTCTCTCATAGATCTTATTGCTTATGTTCTTAAAACTAGTTTTGTATTTCTTTGCACATGTTAATGTTAGATCATATTACATTAGTTTTTACATATTTTTATTGAGACTGCTGCTACTAATTAGCAGGGGCATCCTTGCACATGCTTGGTTGAAAAACCAAGCAACAGTTTTTGGTGACTCCACGTCGTTTTTGAATCATTGAATCTCTGATTTAGATCCATATTTTAGTTGTGTTTTACCTTTAAAATTGTAGATCTGCCATACTAGTCAGCCTCTTCATTGCTTCCCTAGCCATTGGCCCTTTCTGTAGCCAAAACAGTCCGAAATTTCAATTTTCAGGTTCATTTTTCGGCGACTGCTTTCCGTCCGCACATCACGGCTTTCGCCACCCACAGTCGCACTGCACATCATGGCTTTTCACCTGTTTTCCACGCTGAACATCGCGACTTTTCACTTGTTTTCTGCGCTGCACATCGCGGCTCTTCACTTGTTTTTCGCGCTGCACATCATGGATTTTCACCCATTTTCCGTGCTGCACATCACGACTTTTCACTCTTTTTCCACACTGCACATCGCGGCATTTATCCCGAAACCCGCGATATCTCAACTTTTATCACGAAACCCGCAATGTAATCTTCTAGCAACGCGACTCAACTTTCAAATGGCCATATCTCCCTCTCCCGAACTCCGTTTGAGACGATGTTTTTTTTCAAATTGGGTGTTTTTGAACAAGCAATCCAAATATCCTATTATATTTAAGAAATTTTTCATATAATTTTATCTAATTTTTTATTTTATTGTTATTTATCATTTCAGTTCATCCTCTACCCATTGTTGTCGGCCATCTCATACTTGATTTTATGCTCATACTACTTTTGCTTACTTTTGGCTTGTTGTAGCACTTGATAGACTCCTGTCTACATACATTTCTATCTCTTTAATCATATTTTTAGTGGGCTTATTTACTTTCACCCATTTTGCTAGCATCACTTTTCTGCTATTGACTTTACAACATTATTTTTAAAAAATTTAGTTTATTGAAAGAAAAATTGGAATGGGAAAGGACGATAGATAACAACATGATCTAGGATCTTGAAAAACATGTACATCATATCTATAGTATATGAAACATGGACATAATAATTTGCAAGCACACAAGAGACAATAGACACATAGAGTTTCACTAGGGAAAACCATAAAGGTGAAAAACCCCACAACTTCCTCAGAGATAGATAGAGCAATGATACAACCCAAGTACAAGAGATAGTCCTCCTAGCAGCAGCTCCTCCTCCTCCACAAGTGCGCCACTCTCCAAAGAGAGTATGAGTGAGAAAATGAATAATCAAATAGAGTGCCTCCCGCACTCTATTTATACTTGACTTGACTTGCCTAATAACCTTTACTAGATCGGCCTTAACTTAACCACATAACATAATGCTGACAGGGCCGACCCCCAATAGGGTTCTCTAATAACCCTTTAACCCACATGACTTATACAGGGCCGACCCCAACAAGGTGGTCTAATAACCCATCAAGTATAAGTTATGACACTTACAATATAAATGATGACACTTCCGTATAGAGGAATAAGAACATCTCTATAGGAATAAAAACACTTCCATATAGAGGAATAATAACATCTCTATAGGAATACAATATACATATATGAAATACATTCCAAAGTTACAAATACATCAACACTCCCTCTTAACTAGGAAGGTATTTCTCGACACATATATTCTAGCACAAGTCTTCTTCTCTTGGATCATCGTCATTGATCATCGTCATCGAATCATCATCATCGAATCACTGTCATCATCACTACTGCTGCTATCTCAATCAATCTCCAATATACTCATCATAGGAAGTTCTACAGAGCCATCCCTTTTTCATGTTAGATGTAGGCCCACCACCTGTAGGTCTTCATCATCACTGGCCATACTGTGGAATCCTCAGGATTTATTACGTGAGTCAACAAAACCTCGAAAGAGCATCTCAAGACTGATTACAAGCACACAGCTCAACCTATTGGATCTCCCAGGACCTTTTACATGCCTCTGCACAACCTGTTTGTGGCCACAGAGTATCATCCTGATAATCATGATCATACTTATCATGTCATCTCAGCGAGCCAGCCATCAAGTAGGTACACCTCAGGACTAATTACACTACCTTTGCAAAACCTGCAAGATCTCCCAAGACTGATTACACTGCCTCTGCAAAAACCTGCAAGAGCATCTCAGGACTGATTACATGCCTCTGCAAAACCTGTGTACCCTACTGTCACATCATCATCTTCAAATCACCTCATAGTCCCACGGAGAAAAACCCATATGTACACACACAACACTTATATACACCGGCATGGGAGGACCTACCTACCACCATCTGGGAATGGCTCAGCACTTACATCACGACCATGGGAGGACTCTCCTATCACCATGTCACCATGGAAGGAACTACCTGCCACCATGTCAGAAAGGGACATCACTTACATCACGACCATGAGAGGACTTACCTACCACCATGTCACCATGGGAGGACCTACCTACCATCATGTTGGAAAGGCACGGCGATTACATCAATGACCATGAGAGGACTCTCCTACCACCATGTCACCATGGGAGGACCTACCTACCATCATGTCGGAATAGCCCATAAATTACATCAATGACCATGAGAGGACTCTCCTACCACCATGTCACCATGAGAGGAACTACCTACCATCATGTTGGAAAAGCCTAATAGCCCTTACATGGGAGGACCTACCTACCACCATGTGAGAATGGCCCCAGCCCTTACATCTGCACCATAGGAGTATCTACCTACCACTATGTGAGAATGGCTCATGTGCATTTGTGTCTCTGGACTCATCACTTCCTCTTGGAAGGAATCTCGATCTGAAGTACACCAAGTCTCTCTCTAAAGTACTCAAACTTCACTCTAGCTAGCGGCTTGGTCAACACATCGGCTATCTGCTCATCCGTTGCAACATACAGGAGCTTCACTGCTCCTCTCTACACCATATCCCTGATATAGTGGAACTTGATCTCAATGTGCTTCGACTTGTCATGGAACACCGGGTTCTCTAACAACTTCACACAACTTTGGTTGTCACAATATATACAAGTAGCACTCAGCTGGAGATCAAAACAAATTAGACAGTAGCTTCCTAAGCCATACTGCCTCAAAAATAGCCGAACAAGCTGTGACATACTCTGCTTTGGTTGTACTCAGTGCCACATAGGACTACTTCCTGCTAAACCAAGAGATCATACCGGATCCCATACTGAAGCAGCACCCCGAAGTGCTCTTCCGATCAATGGCACTGCCTGCCCAATCTGAATCAACATAACCCTCCAGGTTAAAATTTTGATTTTCCTCTATTATACCTCAATATTACAAATTACGTATTAGTGTCGCATCCTTGCATTACCGACCTAAACGACAGTTTCCCTTAAAGATCATCTGAACATTCAGAGTGAAAACCATTGACTGAATACTGAAAGAAAAACCTTTTTCTGCCATCTTCCAACCCAATTTAGCCCTGTTTGTGAGCACTACTGCTCCCTGCACATCTACAGGGGTGCGGTAGTCAGCACTACCGTGCGTTTCTCCTTCTATGGGGTGCGGTACTACCATGTTATGCTCAGTTATAGGGGTGCGGTAGTATGAAATTAGCCTTTTTACCTTGGAATTTGGGATTCGACCTTCGAGGAGATTTTGTTGGGATTACCACCTTTGGTTCAATCCTAACTCCTTCTTTGTTTAGCTGGCCTGATCCACTAAACCCTCCATAGATCCACATTTCTCTCTTGTTGGTTAACCTTCCCATATGCTATAAGAGAGAAGCCTTCCATGAGCCAAAGGGAGGACTTTTGGGGCATCAAACCTATGATCTTCAGACTTCTGCAGAGATAGCTAGAGGAAGCACTTGGAGCTGGAGGATTGGCTTGGATATCAAGTAACCTTTGTAAGAACTCTTCAAGTTTGTAATATAAGATAACTTGTCTTGTTTTTCCCATTTCATGTGTATTGTATAAATATTTGATATGAAATGTATCTAGTTTAGATTTGAACTTAATATTTGATTCAAGGTATTTGGAAGCTTGCATGCTTGTCCTATGTTTGATTTCAACAGGTTCTACATTGGAGCTTCGAGATCAAGAGTTAGAAGCGGGACAAACGTCGAATTGGAAGGTAAGTCACGTCTTTCATCTCTTCTGAATACTTTCAATCTTGTTGTGAAGATTAGTTCAAAAACTCAAGGTAGCATTTGTTTCCTTTTTGTCTTAGCATAGAGTCAGTGCATCCTGCTTTATCCTAAGAGAGTTTCTACCTATCCGTAGGGAGAAATTTCTACAACAAAAACTGGCGACTACGCTGGGGACTTGAATCCATTCTCTTTGCTGGTGAAGTTTTCTTTCACTCATTGATTGTAAGAATTGGGTTCTTTCACCCTAATTCACTTCCCTCTTCTCTGCATTAGACCTCTATCATGATCCATTAGTCCTCTGGGTTGGAAGACCCTTGAAAGGTCAAAATCCTTTCTTAGATTTTTGCCTTTTTTGCCCCCGACACTGCTTACAGGGCGATAGTTACTATAGTACCGTGCCCTTATACTCTGCTAGAGGGCGGTAGTATCTCAGTACCGCGCCTAGGATTCCTGCAGACCCACGGTAGTTCCTGAAAAAAGTATTTTTTTCTGGTTTTTGTGTGGTTGTTTTCACTTGGTTCCTTATTGGCTGCTTTATTCTCTCTATATTGATTGTAGCTAGACCTCTGTGACCTATATGATCACACTACACTACTTGCATTTTTAGGAATTCTTTGTGCGTTAGATTTGATCAAATGAACATCAAAATTGAAAAAAAATTCCCCCTCATGGCCAGGGGGGCCATGAATCGTGCATCCTACAGTCGTTTTAACCCATATTAAGGTATTGAGATCATTTTTTTGGTTTGGTGTGTTTGGATTGCTTGGCATCTTATTTCCTTTACATCCTGTCTAATGATTGTTTGGAAAGATTGATTCCTTGTCTCTGCTTTAGTCCAAAGAGAAGCTTGGTTTTGTCACTCTTTTGCTATATTCACGAAACTGGAAAAAATATATGTTCTTCTTGCTTTAATTTGATCATTTGCAATTCTTGGTCTCAAATTCATAAGAAGAAGAAAGGCTTGTTTTAGATTCGTGTAAATTCGAGTTAAAGATAGAATTGTTAAGTGCTTTTCTTTGTCTTCCATCTAATTGGAAACGTTTGTAGAATCTTTCTTTTCGTAGCTTGGATGTGTCTTTTTCAAGTGTGAAAAGATAAGAAATGGGTTAGAATCATTAGATTTGGTGTTCATATGAAGAACTTTTTCATTGCTTTGGGTTAGTTTTGGGTACATATTTTACTTCTTTCTATCATTCTGAAAAGGAATAAAATTGCATGTGCATTGGGTTATGCATATTGGGAATGGAAAGAATTCTTCCTTACTTTAGCTAGTGTTCATCGAAGAGAAAGGCTCATTTCGATTCATCTTCATTTGCATGGTTTGAGTTGTCACAACACCATCAAGTTGCACTTCCATAACCCGATTGTGTAAGACAACCTCTAAAATTAATCTCCCTAACTAAACCAACATTAACCTCACTTGAGGAAATCAAAAGAATTTGGTAGTTAGGTAGGACACCGGGGATAGGCATCAAAATAATTCCCCCTTGTCATTATCATCTGAGACATAGTTGTTGTCCTCTAGGGAACTAAAATCCTCTAGTATTTGTTGACACGGTCATACACCAGTTTGTGGAGGGGCCTCCTGACTGTTTTAAACTTTCAGGGGTTAAACCGCTGCGAGATTGAGAACCGGACGGACTCTGTGGAATACCGCACTCCACTTAGCCCTAAGGAAACATCAATCATTGTCTTCCTTGTATTCATAGTAATGCAAGGGTGATAAGGCAGAAGCGCCGAAAACCTTTTCCAACGTGTCATGATCGAGGTAGCTTAGTGAATTTTCTCCTAGGGATCTTTACCTAGGATCCCTTTCGGTAGAGGGAAATCCTTCCATTATTGGTCTCTCATTTTGTATTGTTCGACTTGGATTTCATCACCTTGCGAAGGATACAATTTGTTGAGGTCTCCAGCTCTTAGTTAGGAGGTTTTTCTTGCTATATTATAGAGGGTCTTTTTCTTTGTAGGGCTGCTTTTTGGCATTCTTGCCGTTTTGTTGTACAACTCACTTACTATGGTAGCGACCTCAGTATAGTTTTTTGAGATTGCTCTTTTGGCCTGTGAGCCTTGTCTTTTCCTAGCTCCCCTTTCGCATGCTTGGTTTCCTGAGGGTTTTTGAGTTCTTTTTTAACAAGACTTCATCCACATCACTTAGTTTTGTTCCATGGAGAATATACCTCCATGCACCCATGCTCCTTCTGGGACTACCAATCCGGAGACCCCTTTTCAAGGGGTACCTTTCACTTTTCCTCCAGCTAGAGATATTGGTCCTCCCTTTATTGCCACGTTAAATCTTCCTGGATTAACCATAGGATTACTGGTATGGTTATTCAATCCATTAATTTCGATTGCACCCAATGTTTCGAATGTTAATTCTCCACCATGAGAGAGTCAATCCCAAACTAATCTTTCCCCTTCTTCATCGGATGAATCTTCTTCCGTTCCTTCTTCCTCGCATGATCAAAGCAATAGTGTTAGTAATCGGGAGGATAAGAAGAAGAAGAAAAGGAAATTTAAGAAGAAGAAGGATAAGGAAGAGACCAAGTGTAAACCAATTGCCTCTAATGGCACTCATTCTACGAAAACACCTCGTAAGCCCAAGTTCCCTTGCAAACTCTGCAAGGGTGATCACTTTCTCAAGGATTTCCCCGGTCTTTCCCGTGTATCAGAAATGTGGTCTAAAAACCCCAAACCACTTGTATCATCAACCTCTAACCATCATGTCGATGACACTCCCTCAACCAGTGACCCCTTGGTGAAGGGTAGGAAGGGTAAAGTCCTATATCCCTGTTTGATATGCAAGGGTATGCACCGTACTTTCCTTTGTCCAAGCATGGATGAGGCCTCGCGGTGGTTGGAAGATATTACTAGTTCTGAACTGGTGCCTCCAACAGACCATAGTAAACTGTCCCTCGACCCCCCGCTGGTTGGCCAAGTGATCAATTTAGTTTCATCTGCAATTTTTCCCACTCTCCCTTCTGAGAGTGAAGTGATCGAGTCACTGTCATCTCCACTTGATCCCACTCTTTCATTGAAGAAAGTCCGGACTGAAGCAGTCTTATTGACACAATATTCATCTCATTCTTATCTTCCAAGTGAGAGTGAATTGGAAATCGCTGATGTTTTCCTTATCGGTTCAGAATGTCCTCGGCAAGGGGAAACCCTGTCCATTTCCGAGAGACCCCCTCCAAGTACTGAGGTTATTTCCTTTGATTGGAATGGTCTAACAAAATCTCGTCTTCCTTCAAGCGTTCCTTTTCGAATATCTATAGGAGTTTCCGATAAAGAAATTTTTCGTACAATAGTTGTTGAAGGAGAATCTGTTAGTATTCTATCCTCAACTGCTTGGCAAGCCTTAGGTTCTCCTCAGCTTGTTCCCATCACTGATGTAGCTAGGGTTTTACCCCTAGCTTGTGCAAATGAGCACCTACTAAGGAGAATGGACTCCTTAGTAGCAGTTCAGTAAATGTAAATAACTAAGCTAAAACAGAAATTAAATTATTTCTAAAACATGCATGAAACATAAACATCAAATGAAAAGAATGACTTTTTCTATTAATGTTACCTTCAATGTAAAGGTTTGATGAAGCCCTTTGCAGTGTCCAAGAGGATGCTCCAAGCTTCAATATGCTCCTTCTCCTTCTCCAATGGTGGGGATGGGCCAAAAGTGGCTCTCAAGGTGAAAGTAGTTCAATGATGAACTAGGGTTTCGAGAGAGATTTTGGCAGAGTAAGGGTGCTTGTGATTGTGGATATGGAATAAGGGATCTCCATCACCTATTTATAGTTTTTTGGTGGTGGAGTGCTGACCCATGGTTTTGGGAAACACATGGTTTTGTGCAGCTGTATAGGGTTTTTTCCTCCTTTTCCTCATTATTTTATATTTTTTCTTCCCTTTTTAGGGGATTTTTGCTATTTTTAGAGGAAAAAGGGGGTTTTTTAGCCTTTTTTAGGCTATTTTGATGGTTTTGTGGCCTTTTGGAGGCATTTTAGGCCTTTTGGAGGCTTTTTAATGGGATTTTTTGGGATTTTAAGGGAAATATGGTAGGAAAATGGACAAATGAGCCATATAATGTGGTAGATGAGGTAGTGAACACTTTTTGGGTGTTAACAGATTGCCCCCTGATGTGCGAGGGCAGGAGCTCATCGTATGGCCGATGGACATCATAAGTCATGAATGGTTTTCCTGGGATGTGGAGAGAAGAGAAGAAACAAACTGAAGCCCGGAACAACGATCCCGAACAACTGCAAGAACTAAAAGTACATAACCTCAATAATGGATGAGGAATCATCTGATCATATGGACTAGGCGGGCATTCCCATGCTCGTATCAGGATATAACATAATAACAATGGGGTCCAAAAAATGGGGACCTGAAATATACATGACCTCAAATACTGAATGAGGAATAATCTCAATATATGGACGAGGCGGGCATACCCATGCTCGTATCAAGATATATAAACAGAACTGTGAGGCCCGAAAAGGGGGACCTGTAAGATACATGATCACTGTGTACATCATAAGAGTCCAGAGGGGACACAAATCTGGGACATACGGCTGAGCGGATCATGTGTGAACTGCAGAACTGGTGCACTGGAACAATCAACAGTGCTACTGAGTGTGGTACCAAAGGAACTAATGAGCTGCTGGATCAGAGTGACAAGGGGTACACTCGCGATGGTACACTGAACTGGAACTGATCTGGGTACTCAAGGAAGCATAGAACTGGATGGCTTCCGAATACAATCGCCAACGCAACTCGGACGTCCACGGGAACATATAACTGGGCGTTCCGAAGTGACTCACCAATGTGCTAGAGTCAAGGGAAATCCGGGGTCTTCGACTAAAAACTGATGGGATATAATCCTACGCGATCCTCAATGATGCGATCAAGGTGCTGAAGTCGAGCATGTGAGGAACAACCACTCAGAGAGGCAATGATGATTCCTCTCAGAATGATCCGTAGGCACTTACCACAGATGGTGATAAGTCCAAGGCGTAGGGACCTCTGGGCCTATCCTCTGGAATAGAGGAGCTGTCGTCGACAGAGGGAGACCTGCAACTATCAAGGCAATGATGTTTCCTTGACAGGAGCGCGAGGTACAAGACCAAAATGTGATAGTGCTGATGGCAGGACTGATAAACTGTGGGGGGACAACTGGGCAAGTAGAGTGGATGAACTCAAACTTCCTTTGTTCAGAGTATGATAATGGGAATGATCTGGAAGCATATGAAACTGACTAAGGGGAGAGGGATCATAGCTGTAATGGATCTGGGAGGATAACTGGCTGAGGGAGACTCAAGCTGGTGTAAAATGGCAGAAGACTACTGAATACTCTGAACAAAGGCGACCTGATTGGGGGTGCTGCTGAGGTGATCGATTGTAGTGCCAGGAGGCACGGGAGGGGACTTCTTCATGGGTTAATGAACTAGAAGAAGTGTGTGTAAAATGGTACTGTCATGTGGATTTTACGAGCCCAGGACAGTTCATGCTCGTGGTTGCTTTCAATTTTAAGGAGTCTGAAAGTGATGAGAAGACTCTGAAATGATGGAATGGTACTGTCGTGTGGATTTTACGAGCCCAGGACAGTTCATGCTCGTGGTTGCTTTCAATTTTAGAGAGTCTGAAAGCAAGTAAGAAGACTCCAGGGGGTTGCTTTTTCGTAGATTTAGTCTCCAAGTCCCAAAGAAGCATAAAAGGATGCAATGAAGAACTCTTCTAGCCGGTGTGACTAGAGTATTCCTTTTTCGTAATTAGTCTACCAGGTCCGGAAAAGGGTTAAACTTATACCAGATAGACGCCCTTTCAAGTACTTTAACGAGCATGAAAGGAAGCAAGATTGCTCGGCGATCTTTTCATTCTTTTAGGAGTCAGAAAAGAGCTTAACAGAAACTCCCTAAGTGCCTTTTTTGTAAAGGACTTGTCCGGCCCGAAAAAGGGATAAAATTATACCGAACAAAAGGAATGGCCAGGCAAGGAGGAAGTGTTCAATCAAGGATCAGTAATGATGATCAAGAACGAGGGTAGTGGGGAACACTGGTGGGCCTCCTTGCGGGGTAGTTGAAATGGTGGCAAAATAACGAGACATTTGCAGTATGACAGGAGTGAATGGCTCATGTAAAAGTGTGGAACAATCCGATGGCGGCCGATGTGGCGCGCAAACCAAGGCAACAAGGTGTTTGGGACACAATGTTAAAATTGTACCAGGTGAGAGCGAGAAATGATCTCAAGCATCATCACGAGCTCGGAAAAATGAATCCGGCGATATAAAGGATGTCAAAAACGGGTAACGGCCGATGTGGCACGCACATCGAGGTGACGAGGGCGTTTTGAAAAAAATACCCTAAAAATCTGGGGGTGAGAGCGAGAAATGATCTCAAGCATCATCACCAGCTCGGAAAAATGAATCCGATGATATAAAACATGTGAAAAACAGAGAACGGCCGATGTGGCACGCAAACCGAGGCGACTAGTGGTGTCTGGACACAATGTTGATATTGGTCCTAGTGAGAGCGAGAAATGATCTCAAGCATCGTCACGGGCACGAAAATATGAATCCGGTGGTGCAAATGGTGCGAAAAACGGAGGTCATAAAGACTCCGGAATGGTAAAAGGTGAGCCCACCAAGCCAAGGATGCAGTGGTGGGGAGAAATGATGACCCGTGGGGGAAGAATACTAGGTGTATCAAAGCAAATCAAATCTACAAGTGATATGTGACCTCAAAAATGGTTGAGATCACAAGTGTGAAAAAGTGAGCAGGGTTAATGACTTGCCCCCATGCTATGTGCATGGGGTTTGTGATTATGGGTCACATATGTGTGGGTTTGAACAATGGGTTCATTGACGTGCTGAGATAGATGTGATGGGGAAGGTTCAAAATGATTGATCATGCCCCTTATCCCAGGGTCGAGGGAATCTATTATGCCCCTTGACTCAAAGGTGTCAAGGTGGTGCTCTATGATGGTGGGGTCAAGACCGGGCACTTCGGTATAGGACCAGGCAAAGACGTCACGGAATTCTCTGAAAAGGTTTATGTAGTCCTCAATCTCGTGTTTACTGCAGAATGCTCCTAAAGTGATGAGTTCAGGGGCACGTCCTGGGGCAGCGATATCAACTTGGAGGACAGGTGAGATGTTGGCCATGTTACCTTCCTCGAAGGCATCAAGGGCAGGAATGGGATCCTTAAACCAGTCGACCTTCGTGGGGAGGAAGTCTTTGGATTCAACCGCGTATTGGGTAGCGGAGTTAGAGGAGGATTCTTCTGGGATGAAGTAGGAACGATGATGCATATCATCCCAGGGGTAATCCGGGGCAGTCAGGGCCTCAAGAATCTCCTCATCGGTACGGAAAGTTTGCGTCGTCAACTCGGTTGACGAGGGGGTAGTGGTTGAAGAGATCATATAGATGATATTAACCTCTCCAGAAGGGGGAGAAACCGGGGGGTAGATCTCCTCAATGGTGGGTGGTGCCGTCTCAAGATCCATATTGTTCATCTCATAGAGAGCCGCTCTGTAATCTGGGAGATCGGGACAATGATGGGAGTAATGCCCGTAAACACCGCATATGGCACAGGAGTGGTTAGTGCGTAGGGACTTGTCTTTAGGCTTGGGAGTGGGGTTGAGTTCGACAGTTGGGATGTTGGGGTCATCATCGAGCATCTGCATGTGCTTCTGCAATGCTGGTAACTGTGGGCATTGGTGGGTTGCATGGCCCAACTCGTCGCACAGTGAGCATTTGGGAGGAGCACGAAATACTGGGGGGTTTTTGACTATCTTGGGAGGTGGTACAGCAGTGTAATGTTGTGGACCTCTGCCCCCAGTGGGTTTGGGAGGAGGAGGGGGAGTCGTGGAGGACGAAGGGGTAGAGACACCAGGAGGTGGCTGAGAGGTAGTAGCCATGGGTTGCACCGGTTGGAGGACGACATCTGGTGTCGGCGGGAGAACAGGAGGCGAAAGATACCACACAGGTAATCCCAAAGTTAACCCAGGGAGGCTAAGGGTAGCCATGACCGGGGCGCTTACTACTCCTGATGGAGGGACTAGGAAGGGGATCGTATGGATAGGTGTAACACCAATGTGGCTAGGTACCAATGGAGGTTTAGGCAACAAGGGTAGTTGATTGTTAGGTGGTTGGTTGTCGTGGGACAAGGTACATAAGTCAGACACGTCCGTGGGAGCCGAGGGAGGCGGAATAGATTGGAAGGTGGAAGTCATTGGCGCGTCTGAGTAGACTCCAGGTCCCGAAGAGGAAATAAACGAGGTGGTGGCACGAGAAACAGGTTGTTCAACCATGGGGAGAAAATTTTCAGGTGCCGCGGGAGCGCTGGGATCATAGTAAGTAAGCTGGTCAACCTTAACCACGCGTCCCTCATGGGGGAACATCATGGTGCGAAAGACGGAAGAGGCAACCTCCCGCATGGCATACATGTAGCTGCGGCCAAGTAAAAGGTTATAGTCCAATTGGGCATTGATTACCTCAATGTCAATGAGTACAGTTTTGCCACCTAACTGGACAGGGACATTGGCTAGGAGGCCTTGGGGCTGAGCTGAACGACCGTCGTAGGCACGTAATGCAGTGGTGGACTATTGGAGAGGAGGGGACCCCAGCTTCTGCCATACAAATGTAGACATAACGCATGTGGAGGCACCCTCATCGATGATGCACCGATGGATGACAAGATTCCTAACGGAGACAGTAACTTGGAATGCTAAGCTGGAAGGTAGGCATGGTTCAGACTGGTCGAAATCAAATGCCATCAAATTCGAATCATTTGGGTCAATCCCCCCAATGGCGGAAAGTAAAGTCTTGCACTGGGAAGGACAGTTCTTCAAGACTTCTAATGCAGACATGGCGGCGGGAGATTGGGCTAGGTCGTCTACGATGCTGTAGTTTGACGCAGCGCGCGCATTGGGGTTATTGTTGATTCGGTGAAGTGGGAAACGAGGAGCTTTCGCAGCGCCGTCTATGGGCGACGGAGGTATACGTAACGCCTGATCGGTGGGATGGGCGTTAGTAGGTTTATCCATGGGAGTGGCTTTAGAGGTGGAGCCATATTGGTTCCGACAGGTCTGGAGGTTGACGTCAGCAGATGACATCATCAGCAAGTGGTGGGTACCTGAGTCAAACATGGGTTGATCAGGAGCGGCGTATGTGATCTGTTGTTGTTGGGGTTGCACGTTAGCTTGAGGGGCCAACGGCTGAGTGTTCACCACGCCTTGGGTTGGTAAGGGGTTTTGCAGCACCAAAGGGGGTTGTTGAGGTTGGGGGGGGTTGGGCGGTGCTTGGGGAGCCGCATGCCCTTGGCGATGGGCCTCGTCAACCCAGAGTTGCCGAGCTCGCTCTAAGTGTGGGCAAGCGTGTGTGTAATGGCCATAGACCCCGCAAATAGAACAAGGGTGGTTCGTTCGCAGATTAGGGTTTTTAGCCTGCTTGGGCGGGCGATCAGGGTTTTGATTAGCGGGGGCCGCATTGTTGTTGTCGGGGGGATTAGCTGGTTGACCAGCTTGGTCGGCAGGTTGGTTGTTCCCACGATTACGGCCCTTGCCGCGGTTCTGTTGGCCCTGGTTACGTTGGTTGTTCTGGTTTTGCTGCGGGTTTTGCTGGGCGTAAACTTACCCTTAGGCAGCAGGTGGATTTTGAGGTTGCGCAGGTGCTGGAGCAGGCTGCGGAGGATGATATGTAGGTTGAGGCTGAGCAGGTGCAGCAACCTGAGGGGGTTGCTGATATGGCTGCGGAGCGGGTTGTGGATGTGCCGCAGGGGCTGCCTGGGGCGGATAATAAGCGGGTTGGGCTTGTGAAGGTGCAGGGGTTGGGGCAGCCTGCGGATGGTAGTAAGACTGAGGTGCGACTGGGGGAGCATAAGCAGGAGTCGCATAACCGAAGCATTGAGGTGGACATGAGGGTCCATGGGAATGGTGGTGTGTCATGGGAGCATATGAGTTGGTTGCTCCAGACTATGAGGTAGCCCGCGACAGGTCGGGGCCAGGGGTAGGTCGTGCTATAGAAAATGGTTGAGGATGCGAAGAAACACGACCGATGATGCCGTCTGCAGCGTGGGATGCCCCCGGCGCATCATGCTGGGAGGACTCGCCTCGAGGGGCGTCAGGTATAATGGTATAAAGGTAACCCGACTGGGCGTAAATGAGGTCGAACTGCTGTGCCTTAAGGATGGCCTCTTCTTCAGACTGGGGTCTTTCTGAAGCTACATCCTTAGCGATAACAGGAAGCAGGGACTTGAGGAACCAATCTAGGAAGATACGGTCGTCTAGTTTGATCTTGCATAAGCTACGGCGTCGACGCCACTCATGGATGTGGTCCGTGATATGGGTAGCCGTGTTTTGTCTGCAGGATAGGAGGATCTCAACGCCCGCGTCATAGCGGACAGGCAGCTGGAAGAACTGCAGGAAGGTCGAGGCAAGGGAGGCAAAGGTGGCATGGGTCCCATGAGGTTGCTCGATATACCATTTGGCTACAGAGCCAGTAAAGGTGCGCTGTAAGAGACGGAGGCGAACAGAGTCATCCACTATGGAGTTAGAGGAACACCATAGGTGGAAAGACATGATATGGTTTTGTGGGTCCTCACCGGCCTTACCCTCGAACTTAGGGATGTCCGAGGGAAGCTTGGTAGGCATATGAGGCCACGTAGGGTCGTATCGAATAGGGTCGTTGGTCAGTCTGGCCAAGTCAGGTAAGTTGAGGCTAGCCATGAACGGCAAACTGGAAGAAGGATGTGACACAGTAGTGGGTTGGGCCAAGTTGGGGCCAATGCCCCCAAGTGGAGGGACAGGATTTGGGATGGTGCTCCCAAGTGGGGGAACTGAGGTAGTGGAGGATGGTCCAGCACCACCATGGGTAGTGTGAGCCACTGATGTAGTGGGGATAGGTATTCCCGCTGCGGGAATAGGTACTGTGAGGGGAACAGTAGATGAGGGTCCCATGGAGGGCATACCCAAAACAGGTGTAGTAACTGGTGTAGTGGTGGATGTGCCACCAATGGTCCCTATCACAAACGGAGTGGAAGTCATGCCAGCCATGGGGCTAGTAGGGGCAGTGTAAATAAGGTTCTCAGACTCTTCGTCAGAATCGGAGGTAAAGTAAGGAGCGTCACTATCTGGTGACGGAGTCCTACGTCGCTGACGGGTGGAGTCAAGTGACAAGGCTCTAGATCTGTGATGAGTGGTATCAATGGATAATGATCGGAATCTATGACGTGTGGTGTCAAGAGAACCGTGCTGTGGGGGCTCGCCCCTGAGGCGCCGAGAATGTCTCGGGGACTCAATGGTGACGGATGGTGTCAAATCTTTGTGGGTTGAGGTGAGTATAAAAACAGCTCAAAAAGGCCTAAAGCAACCGAGTGTGCAGAAGGAGAGCTAAAAAACAAGGCACTCAGGCCAACAACCAACTCAAAACACCCACTGCAACAGCTGTGCTACAATAGGTGGAGTGTCAACAAAGATGGTCAGAATACCAACAAGCAGCAGGTTTCCTAAAAAGAAAAAATGGTGGACTCACTAGACCAAAGGGAGGTAAAGGAGCATGCAAACACCTAACTAAAAGTATTTTGACTCAACTAAACATATCCTCTGCAAGGTGATGAAATCCAAGTCAGACAATATGAGTAGGAAAGCCAAGTGGCTATGATATCCCCCTACCGGGAGGGACACCGGGTAGTCAATCCTAGAAGAATGGCAACTAAGATACCCCGTTCATGACACGTCCAGAAAGGTGAATCTGTCGTTTAGTTCGTTGACCGCAATACCCCTATACAGGGATATCCCGTGAACCGCGAAAGGTAGCCCTTCGGTTACTGAATGGAGTGCGGTATTCCACTCAGGCCTCCGGAACCAGTCTCCCGACTTCAACCCTCCTAAGGGAGAGGCCCTCTGATAAACTGGTCGTGACCGTGCCAAAAAGTACTAGGGGATTTTGGTTCCCTATTTGGACAACAACTATGTCTCAAGTGAAATAACCGAGGGGTGTTATTGGAAGCCTATCCCCCCGATCCTACCTAGCTACAATGATTCTTTTGTGTTCCCCAAGTGGGGTTAGAATGTTGGTTCAATTAGGTACTTTTTAAGGCTCACTTGATTTATGTGACAGAGTGTGTGCTCGTGAGGTGATGAACCCAAAATAGAAGTGCCACAAGGGGGGCAACTTCTAACTATCAATAATGCTGAAATTTAAACTTTTAACTTGCAAAATTTTCTGAATTAAAAATACTGAAATTTTAAAAAGATTCTGTAAAGGGAATAGAAATTATGTTGCAGAAAGGCTGTAAGGAAGTGAGCTGCAGGTAAGACAGGGGGCTGTTCAGATGCAGAAAATATTGCAGCAAAAGGGGCTGGGTTCAAAACAGGAAAAATGCAGAAATCAGACCGCGGGTCTGTGGCGAAACAGAACAGGCAGACCGCGGGTTTGAGGGCAACAGTGGCGGTCAGGTCGCGGCTTTCGGGCCAACAGACGCAGTCGGGACGCAGAAAATAGGGAAAAAGACGCAGTCGGGTCGCGGCAAAAGGGCTAACAGACGCAGTCGGGACGCCCGAAAGAGGCAGATAGCCGCAGTCGGGACGCGGGAAAATGGCCGACAGGTGCAGTCAGATCGCGGAAAACAGGCTGATTAGCCACGGTCGGATCGCAGGTAACAGACTTGAATCCGCCGGCAGGTCGTCGGAAGCAGTCTGAGAGCCGCGGTCGGATCGCAGGTAAATGCCTGAAAGGCGCGGTCGGGACGCGACTGTAGAGGGGAAAGACGCGGTATGCAGCGGCCGAAAGGGACAGCCGAAAAGAAAAAATTAAAAACGGAAACCAGAAATTCAAAATCTAGGGGAGTCGCCAAAACTGTAGCTAGGGTTTTACCCCTAGCTTGTGCAAATGAGCACCTACTAAGGAGAATGGACTCCTTAGTAGCAGTTCAGTAAATGTAAATAACTAAGCTAAAACAGAAATTAAATTATTTCTAAAACATGCATGAAACATAAACATCAAATGAAAAGAATGACTTTTTCTATTAATGTTACCTTCAATGTAAAGGTTTGATGAAGCCCTTTGCAGTGTCCAAGAGGATGCTCCAAGCTTCAATATGCTCCTTCTCCTTCTCCAATGGTGGGGATGGGCCAAAAGTGGCTCTCAAGGTGAAAGTAGTTCAATGATGAACTAGGGTTTCGAGAGAGATTTTGGCAGAGTAAGGGTGCTTGTGATTGTGGATATGGAATAAGGGATCTCCATCACCTATTTATAGTTTTTTGGTGGTGGAGTGCTGACCCATGGTTTTGGGAAACACATGGTTTTGTGCAGCTGTATAGGGTTTTTTCCTCCTTTTCCTCATTATTTTATATTTTTTCTTCCCTTTTTAGGGGATTTTTGCTATTTTTAGAGGAAAAAGGGGGTTTTTTAGCCTTTTTTAGGCTATTTTGATGGTTTTGTGGCCTTTTGGAGGCTTTTTAATGGGATTTTTTGGGATTTTAAGGGAAATATGGTAGGAAAATGGACAAATGAGCCATATAATGTGGTAGATGAGGTAGTGAACACTTTTTGGGTGTTAACAACTGACTAGATACTGGCTTTCAATAGAAGGCCTACTGGACCTTTAGGGTCCCTCCCTCAGTTACCTATCACTTTGGGAGGGAAAACTGTCTTTTTTGATGTCATGGTCGTCCAAGGTCCCTTAGATTTTAATCTACTCCTTGGACGTGATTACGTCTATGCAATGAAGGCTGTAGTGTCCTCACTCTTTCGAGTGATGTATTTTCCCCATCATGGGAATGTTGTGACCATCGATCAGCTTTCCTTTGTAACGCCCACTCATCGCATGAATCCTATCCACCAGACTTCCCTAAATGTTCCACATGTTTTAGTGGTTTCTTCCCCCTAAGGGGGACAATGGAGCAAATTTATATTCCTGTGTCAAGCTCGTTAAAAAATGAAACCATTTTCTCAAGCATAGTTTACTTTTGGTTTTAAGCTTGTGTAAAAATGAAACCAACCATCATTTTGAGCAGAGTTCCCTTTATGTGTCAAGCTCGTTAAAAATTGAAACATGTCACCATGAGCATAGTTCCATTTCTATGTCAAGCTCATTAAAAAATGAAATAGGTTCCCACAAGCATAGTTTATTCTCTGTTTCAAGCTCATTAAAAAATGAAACCGACCTTCAAGCACAGTTTACTTTTGGTTTTAAGCTTGTGTAAAAATGAAACTAATCCCAAGCATAGTTTACATTCAGTTTCAAGCTTGCGTAAAAATGAAACTACCTTCGAGCATAATTTCTTTCTGTTTTAAGCTCATTAAAAAATAAAAAGGACCCTTTCAAGCATTGTTATTATCTATTTCAAGCTTGTGCAAAAATGAAATAGATCTCCCTTCCATTTGTTCGAGTCTTTCACTAGAGTTAGGATTTGAGCCTTCATTTCATCTGCTTGGGTCACTTGGTCCTGGTTCTCCCTACTCCCCTTGGTGAAAAAATTCGGATTAGTAGCCAAGATTTTTGGGTAAGGAAGAAGAGTAGTCAGACGAAACGAAGCTTGGGAGGCATGTTTAGCCGCTAACAATCATGTTGGGGCCATTTACGAACCTCTGGTCATCATGTTGGGAGGGAACCCATCAATGGGCCTTAACCGTGAGCAGAGTTTACCATTGGCTTCAAGCTCATTAAAAAATGAAACCAGTAGTCTGAGCAAAGTTCTACTCCTGTTTCAAGCTCATTAAAAAATGAAACATATCCTTTCCCTTTGAGTCGAGTCTCCTCGTAGACTTAGTACCTGAACCTTCTTTTCACTCGCCTATACCTTAGGAGAATGAAATGAAGCTTGGGGGCATGTCTTCAACCTCGGGAAGTTGCATTGAAGTCAACTCGATCGCCTCTCCACACCACGTTGGAGCTAAGTCACTTACTTCTAGCAATCATGCTAGGGGCATGTACCAACCTTTGGATTTCATGACGGGAAGAAGTTCACCATTGGGAACATTTTCGAGCATACTTTCCTTTTTAGGTTTCAAGCTCATTAACCCATGAAAATTATCCTGAGCATAGTTCATTTTCTGTTACAAGCTCATTAAAAAATGAAGCAGACATCATGAGCATTCTTCCAACCTATCTTCGAGCTCGTTAAAAACAGTAAGATGGCGTTTGAGCTTACTTTTCACTTTTTCGTGCTCTGGTTAAAAACATGAAAAGTGGTTTGATCTTACTTTCTCCTTTTTCGTGCTCTGGATCCAAACATGAAAAATATTCCGAGTGCTTTTGATACCATTGTCGTGCTCGTTAAAAATTTGAGTAAAAAGGTGTGTCTAACGAGTATAGGTTTTTCACTTTATCCGGCCTCGCTAGACTATTTACGGAAAAGGAACTGTGCCGAGTTTACTTTTCCTTTGTCATACTCGGTCATCAACCATAACAAAGTTATACATGGAGTCCTCTTTAAGCTCTTTTCAAACTCCTAAAATAGGAAAAGATGGCCAAGCGAAATTGATTCATTCACGCTTGTAAAAGGATTTGAATGATCGTCTCCCTAGTGATAGTTTACCCCTTTTTCGGACTGGGGGGCACTACTTACGAAAAAGGAATACTCCAGCCAATCATGACTGGAAGAGTCCTCTCCCGTGTTGTTTTACCCTTTTTCAGGGGATGAGGATAACTTTACGAAAAAGGACCGTTGGAGTCTTCTTTAGTTCTTTTCAGACTCTCGAAACATGAAATGATGACCGAGTTTTCCTTCCTTGGACTCGTTAAAATTCAACATAGAAGGGCCCACTTTGAAACGAACCCCTCCTTTCTCAGGTTCGAAAAACATGTGAGATTGGACTCATCTATGAGATGAGCTATACCGAGCATCTGTTATCCTCCTCAAGCTTGTAAAACAAAAAAGAGGTACTCATCCATCATGTCGGGGGAAAATGGGAAAATGAGTCAAGTTTACCTTGTTGGCAGCTTGTGAGTCGTCACCTTTGAACATGACATGCATCCTCCCTTGTTTGTTTTGGGTAGTCAGTCTTGTTGATAGTGTCATCATTATGATCATGTGTCCTCATTATTGCTATGAGTTCACACTTCCTGTGGTTCTGTTTGTTCAAGTAGTCCCTGCTGCCAAGCTCTGTTTCATGCCGTTATATGTTCAAAGGGTTATTACCTTGAGTCCACCTCCACTTCATGTCAAACCTTCCCTTTGTGTCAATACATATTATATTGTTTCATCGGTCCATACTATCTCTCATCCTGATTTTGTGTCGATGATGTGGGAATCATTATGGCCCACCTTCGACGAGTCTATTCCTGTCGACACCAAATCATTATCCAGGAATTAGGCTTAGGAGTCAACCACTAGTACCTTGGTACCTGCATGCCTCAATGGCAGGTTTCCTCGTGTTCAACAGTAGGTTTTCATCATTGACCTCTGATTGAATGATCTCTCGAATGCTCGATAGTAGGGTTTCGTTGAGATGTACTATAGATACCTTGGGGATCATTGTCATTATTGGTGATTTCCCTCGCATTTGTTAACGGTTTACATCATTGATCAGTAATCAAATGGTTTCTACCATGTTTGACTTCAACACCTTGTAATCACATGGCCAGATTCGTATCGTTTGCAATCGGGTAGAAGACCCTGGACATCCTTTTGTATTTTGATTACGTCCAGGTTGCAATGGAGATTTTTCTGTATTGTCACACAGATCCACTAATGTATTGGTTGTGGCTATGCCATTACTGTCTCATGGATCTACGCTTGTTCATAGTAGCCATGATTTGTCTACAGTCTATATCATCTCAGTACTCATGGATCTGCAATGTATTGGTAGACAACCATGCTTTGAGTCATTTGTTTCCGAGCATGGGAATGCCCGCCTCGGTGGTATATCTAACATTTTGTTTCTGTTTCAGCTCCTTGTTTCTCCCCTCGATGCTATCTCCGAACCATATTTGTAAATTCTTTCGGCCATAAGTCTCTTCTGACCTCACACTTTAGGGGGCATATGTTATACCTCAATATTACACATTACTTATTAGTGTCACATCCTAGCATTACCGACCTAAACGACAGTTTCCCTTAAAGATCATCTGAACATTTAGAGTGAAAACCATTGACTGAATACTGAAAGAAAAACCTTTTTCTGCCATCTTCCAACCCAATTCAGCCCTGTTTGTGAGCACTACCGCTCCCTGCACATCTACAGGGGCGCGGTAGTCATCACTACTACACGTTGCTCCTTCTCTGGGGCATGATACTACCGCATTATGCTCAGTTATAGGGGCGTGGTAGTATGAAATTATCCTTTTTACCTTGGACTTTGGGATTCGACCTTCAAGGAGATTTTTTTGGGATTACCACCTTTGGTTCGATCCTAACTCCTTCTTTGATTAGCTGGCCTGATCCACTAAACCCTCCATAGATCCACACTTCTTTCTTGTTGGTTAACCTTCCCATATGCTATAAGAGAGAAGCCTTCCATGAGCCAAAGGGAGGACTTTTGGGGCATCAAACCTATGATCTTCAGACTTCTGCAGAGATAGCTAGAGGAAGCACTTGGAGCTGGGGGATTGGCTTGGATATCAAGTAACCTTTGTAAGCACTCTTCAAGTTTGTAATATAAGATAACTTGTCTTGTTTTTCCCATTTCGTGTGTATTGTATAAATCTTTGATATGAAATGTATCTAGTTTAGATTTGAACTTAATCTTTGCTTCAAGGTATTTGGAAGCTTGCATGCTTGTCCTTTGTTTGATTTCAATAGGTTCTACATTGGAGATTCGGGATCAAGAGTTAGCAGCGGGACAAAATTCGAATTGGAAGGTAAGTCACATCTTTCATCTCTTCTGAATACATTCAATCTTGTTGTGAAGATTAGTTCAGGAACTCAAGGTAGCATTTGTTTCCTTTTTGTCTTAGCATAGAGTCAGTGCATCCTGCTTTATCCTAAGAGAGTTTCTACCTATCCGTAGGGAGAAATTTCTACAACAGCCTCATACTTGAGCCCATAGTCAACTGTACCCTTCAGGTACCTCAAAATATGCTTTGCAGCTATCAGGTGAACATATCTCAGATTTGTCAAATACTTGCTCAAGGTGTTCACCGCAAAGCAGATATCTGGTCTTGTATTCGTCAGGTACATCAAGGATCCAATCATCTGACGATACATCATCACTTGATCATCCTGATCATCATCACAACATCATCCTAATGCATATCATCTGGAGAAACCCCCTGAAGTTCATCATCCATGATCATCTTGATCATACACTGCGTCCTCCTGATGCATACAAAGTATCTACCTGATACATGTCATCATACATGATCCACCTGATCATACAATGTATCCACTTGATACATATAGAAATACATGATCCAACTGATCATATCCAACATCCAACATGATGCATATACAAATACACGATCCAACTCATCATATCCAGCATCCAACATGATGCATATACAAATACATGATCCAACTGATCATATCCAGCATCCAACATGATGCATATACAAAGCAGTAATTGGAGCATCGTCCTAATGCTCATCACACAACGCTTACATCCACAGCCATGGGAAGGATACTCCTCTCACCATGCTTTGAATGGATCCTACAAATGTGTCCCATCACTTCTTCCTCGAAGTCTCATCAATCTGAAGAACACCAAGGAAGAAAGTTGTCTTGACATTCATCTGGTGTGTCTTCCATTTCATCACTTGCTTTGTATTTCTCTATGTTGCCTTCTGCCGCATGCTTGATATTATAGATCCACTTGGAAGTCACAACAGACTTCCCTTCACGTCTTGGGACCAGATCCTAAACATCATTCTTCATGATCGATGGATCATGGAATTCTTCCTAGATCCTGGGAACTTCAATATATTCAATATCTTCAATAGATAAAAATGTTGTAGTCCTTCTTTTGTAGGTGCTCATATACGATCTTTCCTACAAAACAAGTTAAATTGCATGATTAGAAACTTCTCATAGTTTTCTGAACAAATTCTTACACATAACGAAATATGTCATACAGTCATGCAATTATTTTAGCCAATGCTTCAATGCAACATTTATCCATATCCCGTAACTTTCTAGATGCCTTCCAATCTCTACTAGAAAAATGTTAAGAGTTTGCACTACTCCCAACATGTCAGTAAAGATGTTTCATTCTAGATAAGTAGAAATGGAATTTTGTACAGTTCCATAGGCCACTTACCCATCACATGCATGTTAGTAGTATATTGTTCATTAATGCAATTATTCTAATATGCATAATACACACCCTGAGTCTACGAACATAAGCATATACATTATTGAACAATATTATTTAAACAAACAAATATGCAAGAACTGAGCAAGAACTAACAATTCAAATACTTATCTTTTTTTGGTTTGTAGGGTGGACTCCCTCTCAATATTTGCTTCCTTGCAGGAGCTACTGGAGTGTGCTCCCTCCTTATCTTTGCTTCCTCGATTACCTTTCCTTGAACTTATATCCATCCTCGATCACTTATGCATACTTACTAGTATCATCATTGTGTTATACTCAAGGTCTCATACATACATTCACTCAATACTATCAAAACACAATAATCTTAAACATGTATAGTCATGATCATTTCAAACACAGATAATAAACATTAGTATTCAAGGTTTCAGGGAATACTTCTTTTACTCATGCATATTCTTATTTGACCAAAGGACTTTTCTGGTTAGTCATATCATCAATCAAGGTAACAGACATAATATGCATAAAACCTTGATTACTTACATTTCTAACTTCATTAATAATTATTATCAATCATACAACAATATAAGATCCTAACACTGTTATAGGTTAAACCTGCACCTCTCCATCCGTGACCATCTTGAGCTGTTGATCACACAAAAGGACAACTTGGATGGAGGAGCATGTTGACCCCAGATGAGACTTTGACTTACTCCACCTCCTGGCAAGACTGAAAAACCCTAAAAATGTCATTTTAAGACATGAGCGCTACTCTACTTCAATATACTAGCGCCTGTACCCTACTCCAGTGTACAATAGTAGCACTCAAGCCTTATGAGCGCTACTCCTCTTTAACAGAGTAGCGCTCAACATTCAAAAAGTGATGAGCGCTAGTTTAAAAACACTATAGTAGCGCCATGAACGCTACTTCACTGAGCAATAGTAGCGTACACCTCAAAAGATGATTAAAAAATAATTAATTTCACGAAGAGGATTAGTTGCAGTTGGTTTTCCAACTTCCCCAACTTCCTCCATAACCATCTCTGGACCTGAACTGCTTCCCTTGTGCTATAAATACAAGGAATAATAAAGAGAGGGGTTAGAGACATGAATGTTATTAAGAGACTTTTAAAGAGAAGCTTGCATTGGAGGAGATTATGCTGGAAGATATCCAAGCTAGAGAAGAGCGGGACCCCAGGATCAAGTTGTAGAAGCATGTCACAAAGTCAGGTATACTTTGTATCATCAATTTGCATTTGACAATAAAAGGTTGAAGCGTCTTTCTTGTCCCAAATTGAGTGGTAATTGAAGTGATATACTTGTTTGGATCTGCTTTGGTTAATATTGGATGTTCAAGTTGCTTTGTCTTTTTCATCATTATATATTATCGAAGATACGCTGAGAAAGGTACTTGTATTGCAGGTTTATTGAACGGGAGGTTGACTTGAGGATCGAGCGCAAGATCGAATAAGATCTAGGATCGAACGTCATTCGAAAGGTATGTTCTCAAGACCTATAACCTATTTCCTTTCATGAACATCTCTGTAACACAGTTAATATGCTTACCTGTCATCCCCTTTCAGTTGATAGTATCTGTTTCCTTACTATAGGGTAGTTTTTCCCGCCAACAAACTAGCGACTCCGCTGGGGATAATTATGTTTTTGCTCTAGGAAAATTTTCTTGTTTGTCTTCCCATAACCATTTCAACTCCTTTTATGTGCTGAGAGACCCTGTAGGTACCCCCCTGCTTGTTTTTCTCTGCTTCAATCAGTCTTTTGCATCTTTTCAAAGTCAGTTTTTAACTTTTTAAGACCTGAGCGCTACTTTTTTATACATACAGTAGCGCCCATACGCTACTTTGCTATACATATAGTAGCGCCCATCTCTTCACGAGCGCTAGTTTCCCTACTGCACAGTAGGGTATATTCCTGTAGCCTTCTGTTAATGGTTTGGTTGAGTTTTCTGTCTTTTTTGGTGGTCTTCTGATTTTGCTTTTAGATCTCCTTGACTGGTATTTGAGGTTTATAACTTTTCTTTAAGTCTTAGAACCTTTCTTTGAGTCTTTTTACCATCTTTAGATCGCTTTCTTACTTGTGGAATGTTTGGACTATTTATAACTCTTTTGGAAGACTAGGCTTTGTTCTTTAGTGAACACTTCCGCTTATTCTTGCCCTGACTATATGTTGCTGATTTACAAACCTGTATGCTTTGCATTCGCTGTTTGTAGCAACATTTGTTTTCTCTTTACCTATCTTATCCTTTGTTTTAGGGTTTGGTCTGTTTTGGAGCCTTTAGGGTGTCTTCTGAACTTGTTGATTTCCAACCTTCTTTGACTTTTTGTCTTTTCTAGTTTCAAGTGTGTTTAAAGTGCTTTAGGCTGATTCATTTCTCAGTCCTTGTATTAGTAGGGTGGTTGTTAGCTTGCTTGCCTACCTTTTGCTTGGCATAGTGATCTTGTTAGGGTTTTATGCTTTGGGTCAATCCTCTTGTGTTGGATTCCCAGTTTTAAGTATCTTTCTCCTTTGTTTTCTCCCCACTTTGTTTCCGAGTATGAAGGCTTTTTCTTTTGCAAAAAACCTGTAGGACAAGTCTTTGTTGAGCTAGTGCCTTGACAGCTGTAAGCTTAGGAACCATTTTTAGCCATACTTACACATTGCACACTAGTCTTATTTGTTTTCCATGTTTATAGCTCTTTTTCATTTATAATAACAGAAAAAGAAAAAAAATTGGTAGCTTAAGATTAATAAGGCTTATATTTGTTACAAGATATCATAGGTTATTTTGTGTACAATTTCAAAAGAAAACAAAAAGAAATTTAATTAGATTTGCTCAGTTTTTTCAGTTTAGAAAGAATTTTAAATGAAAAAATAAAAATAAAAAAGTTTTGTTGTCGAAAGTTAGAATTTATGCACTTTTGCTTTTCTATTGCAACCACGCCACACAAACGCACTACCTTTTGAGTAATAACATCCCTAAAAATCTTTAATAAAATTAAATAGAAACAATTTTTCTTTTTTAGGGATACACTACACCAACTAGTCTTGGTTAGGATCTTGGGTTTAAATCACCTTAAGCCACTCAAGATCACACATTACGCAAAAATCGTAGTTCAACTATCATAGGTAAATCCACTTCACTCAAAGCTTGCCTGGGATCTATAAAGTACGTCTTGTGAGATTAGATTGTTGGGAATACTCCTACTTTCTGTTTCGAGCATATACCAGGATTGGATCGCGTTTGGGGACTATTTTGAGTTTCGAGCTCAGTTACCCTACCCACGCCTTATGATTCGACCAGAGACTATTCCCCCAGGAGTTTTCGGTGTTGTGGTATCCTTAGTATCTAACCATAGGTTCATACACAAGTGACAGCAGAGGGTATATCTGATGTACCTAGGACAGACGTGGGAGGAAATCCCTTGTAGGTCTTTGGGACGGCGGTTGGGTGATTCCAGCGCTTGCACCCTTAGTCATTGTATTGTGGACCCTGGGTAACTGTTCTTCATCCTTCGTTGATCTGTTCTGGGAACTCATCATCCCAGACTCTTCTCCGAAAAGCATTTTGTTTGCTTGGTTTGCATACTTAGGACTTTTTAGTTGGCATGTTGTTTCCCCCTAGTCTTAGTGGCCACTAGGTTTTCTAGTTTTATTTTTATATATAATCGTGGAGAACCAAGAACTTCGTAGATCGAGAAGGATTCAAAACCTTATACCACTTAGAACATAACCATTACCACCAGCTAGACGACAGCAGGTAAACCCCAATGTTCCTCCGGAAACCATTCCTGAAATAGAACTTCCTGAGGAAATTTTTACAACGGAAAATCCTGAAATAGGAATTCCTGAGGAACTACCACTTGAAATTGAGTTTCCTGAAGAACAACAAACTGCAATAGAAAACCCTGAAATAGAGGTTCCTAAGGAACCATAACCGGGTACTCCAGATAAGCGACATTTTAGTTCATTTGAGATTGAAGATCTTACTTATGCGGAGTACAACACTCCCTTTAATCCTCCTCTGACTAATCCTAGAAATCTGCTTCTGTTACCCGTTGGTTTCCAGCAGCCCGATTACAGTGCATATAATTTCTTGCCTGGACATTTTATGTCTAATCTAGGAGGTTAACAGGGAGTTCCACAAACTCCCACCATAGATATGAACACTAACACTGTAAATCCTCCTTTTATTGCTACACCGCGTTCGGCACATACAACCTCTGTGTCCATTCCGTCCTTCAGTTTTAACACTGGTACGTTAGGTATGCTGAGTTCAACAACTATGGAATCTACCTCTACACCTACTGTTGGACCTAGAAGTACATCCAATTTAGTGCCACCTCATGTGTTTCAATCGTTATATCATATACCAGTACTTAGATTTCCACACCCACTGTAGGGCCAAGTGCTTCTGCAACTGTGCCTGTCATGAGTACCATGACCGCACCGTCTACGTCAGCTGCCACTGGTTTCAATACCTTTGCAGGTCCCAACATGAATCAATGTAATATGGCTACAGGTAATGTCCCTTTTTCCTTATTTTCAATAGGAGGGGGTAATATTTTTAACCAGCAATATGGCGGGGCTAACACCCAGCCACAGTGGACGAATCCACAGAGCACTAACCCACTTTCATATGGGTGGGGAAATTTCAATAATACTTTCGCGCAACAATAGATGGCAGGGGGAAACCCCTACCAACAAGTAGCTGGGGGAAACCCCTATCAACATATGGTAGGTGGAAACCCCTATCAGCAGATGGTCGGGGGAAACCCTTACCAACAGATGGTTGGGGGTAACCCCTACCAGCAAACGGGTGGGGGCAACCCCTACTAGTAGTTCACGGGTCAAGCTATGGGTGGTTCCCCTTTTTCGACCCTAGCTTATCAAGTACCGTCTTACCGACCTCGTTTACCATTTCTGGCAACTTTGAATTTGCCAGATCTTTCCAAGCTGACCAACGATCCAGTGTATCATAACGCTACATGGCCACCAGTTCCTACCAAGTTACCTTCAGACATTCCAAAGTTCGAAGGAAAAATAGGTGAAGACCCTGGTGACCATGTCACTACTTTCCATTTATGGTGCTCCTCGAACTCATTAAATGAAGATTCCATTAGATTGAGACTGTTCCAAAGGACTTTAACTGGTGCTGCAACCAAATGGTACATTGAGTTACCTGCAACTACATTCTTTAATTTTGGGGATTTCACCACTGTCTTTTTGAATCACTTCCAGCTTCCTATTTGGTATGATGCCGGAACAGACCTTTTGTCTACATTTAGGAAAAATAAAACCACTCATTTATCTAATCACATTCAGGAGTGGTGAAGACGGAAGAGGCTCATTAAAGCCAACATACCTCCAGAATTCTTCTTGAGTGGTATTTGAAATCACTCCTTCCTTACATTTCTAAGGAAGTAGCTACTTCTGGAGTGTCTAACGAGGAAGAAGCCATCCTACGGAACCAACAGTTAGATCTCATTTATGCACAATCTGGGTTACTGTATGAGATCATACCTGATGCACCGCGATCGAATACTGATCTAAGTAGAACTAAACCTGGACCACATGCTGACGGCATAGTGGGTTCAGTTGACTCTACAGCTTTCGAAGAATTGACCAAACAGGTTCATGCCTTATCTGTCAAACAATCGACTGCCGAAGTTTCTTCCGTCACAACCTCTCCTTCTACTTCTGAATCTGTCAACCAGGTTCAGAACAATCAAAAGGGCCCTCGGCAGCCCAATAACAAAAAAAAGGGGAACCATCAGAAGCCCAAAAAAGCGAATGCCGAGGAGGGTAACAAAGAGAAAAAGAAGGTTAAGTTCCCTTGTAAACTTTGCAAGCATGACCACCTTACTCACCAATACCCTCTGCTTGAAGAAGCCTAGAAGCTATTACAAGAAAAGAAGCCTGCCATACTGAAAGATCCATTCCCTAAGGGGCAGAGATCAGCTTCTGTCACCTCCAACACTGGGGGCACTACACATTCTACGGTTGATCAAACTTTTATTAACATGGTTAATTCGGATGCACTCTTACAAACGAGAGCCAGGAATTATACCCCAGATGCACAGAAAAAGGATAAAGAGATTCCAGAATCCTCCACTCTACTCCACATACCTATGGACCCAATGCCCAAGATCCCGAAAGGTGTCTTGAAATGAGCATCGCACAATCCCAACACTCGGGCCGCCTCCAACTACAATGTGGTTGAAGATTTAGCCCAGACCCCTTGTGCCATGTCTACCTTAGAAGTCTTGCAAAGTTTTCCTTTACAACGGAATGCACTTCTGGCAGCTATTGGAAGTATGTAATCCTCTAACATGTCTGCGCGATTTGATATGGCTGATATCAAATACCAGTTTCCCTACCACGTTGCTCTTTAGATTGAAGTCGTCCATGGCCCAATGACAATTAGACAAGTTGTTGTAGATGAGGGTGCGTCGACCTGCGTAATGTCAATTTCCTGTTGGAAAGCTTTGGGTTCCCCCAAATTAGCCCCTTCTAACACACTACTTACTGTATTTGATGGTAGGACTTTCCGTCCACATGGGGTTTTGCAATCATTTGATGTCACATTGGCCGGTAAGACAGTTGCTGTAGAAGTAGAATTTCTGGACGCTTCGCTTGATTACAATATGTTATTAGGCAGGAGCTGGACATATGCCATGCGAGCTATTGCATCGGCAGTTTTTCGAGTTGTTATGTTCCCGTTTGAAGGTAAGGTCATTACAGTCGATCAGCTTTCTTTCACTCAGAGAAACAACCAGACTTCTTCAGAGACCAAAATTCCCTTAGTTGATCAAACCACCCCGGTTAATGACAGTTTAGGAGCAGGGCTTTACGGGTCATTAATAGGCACTTTTGACCTCCCCTCCCTTGTTCTTTTTATGCGTTCTGATGTGGGTACTGCTACCAAAAAATTCATGGTTGGTTTAAGAACTGATCCTTGGATCCTTCCCACTACGTCAAAACCTTCTATGCCTCCATCCATTGCAGAAGTGGCCTATATGGAAGCACAACATGTTGCAATGGAACATATCATGACTCCACCAGTCTCTACTGAGTTAGATATGGACTATGCTCTGGCATGGTCACTGAATTCCACTCACTCGTTTGATTGTTTAGACATAGTTTTGTTGTCTGATGAAGCCATCTTAGAAGTCATGATGGGCCTGGACCAACCATGGGAACATTTGCATCACAGGTCCTACATGCTTCCAGATCTAGACAGGATTGAGAGAGGGGAATTCCCTGTGAGACCCGGTGGATTTGTTGATTTGTCATCTTTTCCTTCTACTTCGAGAGCTATTTATGCTGAGGGAAATATGGATAACATATCGAGAACAATTCCAATTAACATTTCCACCAAACCCAGGGTCATGGAAAACATTTTTATTGGTGCAGACTGTTCTCCAGAAGAGATCGCTCTGTATACAAAAATTTTTAAAGAATTCCGCGACATTTTTGCCTAATCATATGAGGAGATGCCAGGTATAGACCTATCCATCGTGGAGCATGTCATCACGACATACCCTAACGCAAAACCTATGAGACAAAAGCTCCATCCTGTGAACCCTAGAAAAGCGGCCGCCATCAAGGCGGAGGTTGAAAACTTGCTTAAAGCCAGTTTCATCTATCCGATTGACATGACGGAATGGGTTTCAAACCCTGTTCCGGTTGATAAGAAGCAAGGTACCATTAGAGTCTGTACTGACTTCCGGGACTTGAAAAAAGCTTGTCCGAAAGATAACTATCCTACACCTTTTATCGATCAAATCATAGATGCTTGTGCGGGACATGAGATGTTCTCTTTCATGGATGGATTTTCGAGATACAATCAAATACAAATCAAACTTGAGGATCAGCATAAAACAGCTTTCATTTTCCCATGGGGGACCTTCGCTTACCGGAAGATGCTATTTGGCTTGAAGAATGCTGGAGCTACCTTCCAACGTGCGATGAATTTCGCTTTTCATGATATAAAACACATAGTAGAACCTTACTTGGATGATCTCCCAGTGCGATCTCAGAAGCGACGGGATCATCCAGCTCATCTTAGACAGGTGTTTGAAAGATGCAGACAATATAAGATTCGTTTGAATCCTAATAAGTGTGTGTTCTGTGTCGAATCGGGATGTCTAATGGGCTTCATTGTCTCTAGTTGTGGCATAATGGTCGACCCGCTGAAAGTAGAGGCGATTGTAAATCTTCCTCCTCCTCTCACCTTGCGACAACTCCAAAGTCTGCAAGGCATGTCTAATTTCTTACAACGATTCATCATAACCTATGCTAAAATTACTAAAGGTTTTATGAGGCTACTCAAACAAGACTCCTACTTTGTGTGGGACGAGGTTGCTCAAGCATCCTTTGAAGCCTTAAAAAAGGCACTTCTTTCAGCACCCTTGTTGAGCCCGCCAGACTATGCAAAAGATTTTCTTTTATATCTGGCAGCGTCTCTTAATACAATTGGTATAGTATTAGTTCAGGAAGACGATACGCTCCAAGAGCATGTTATCTACTATCTTTCTCACGCATTGATAGTCCCTGAGGTTAAATATTCGCACGTTGAGAAGTTAACACTTGCCGCAGTCTATTCGGCACAGAGGCTTCATCACTATATACTTTTACAAACTACTACTGTGATAGCAGAAGTCAATCCTTTCCAATACGTTCTCACCCGATGAATCATCGGTGGGAAATATAATAAATGGATTGTAATCCTACAGGAGTTCGATTTGGTCTTCCAATCGGCCAAGTCAAAGAAATCACTAGTGTTCGCTAAGTTAATCTCAAAGTTTCCAAGTAACCTAGAGTACGTTGAGGAAGAATCATGATTCCCAGATGAACATATCTTCCTCATTGCTTCCTCTGACCCATGGTACGGGGATATCTTAGTATATCTCCAGACTTTGAAGTGTCCTACTACTTTTTCTCGAGAAGAGCAACGCAAGCTCAAAATCCATGCGAAGAACTACCTCATCATCTCAGATACTTTGTATTGACGTGGGGTAGATTCCATTTTACGATGTTGCTTAACTCAAGAAGAATCCGAAGCAATATTAAATGATGCCCACAGTGGAGCTTGTGGGGGACATCTTTCCAGGTTGGCAACAGCTCAGAAGATACTGCGTGCCGGATATTTTTTGCCCACGATCTTTAAATATTGTGTAGAAGCCGTGAAACGCTTTCGTCTGTGTCATTTTTTCACTAAGAAAATGAGGGCACACCTAGCTCCTCTTCATCCTATGATTAAAGCAGGCCCCTTCACAAAATGGGGGGTTGATTACATGACTTGCAATCTAGTTTTGGATGGAGGACATCATTACATCATCGTTGTCGTTGACTACTTTACTAAGTGGGCAGAGGCAATGCCTACTGTCAAGGCAGATGGAGAAACTACCGCTTATTTCGTGTTTAATCAGATTATTGCACGGTTCGGCATACCTAAAGAGATAGTGACTGATCATGGCAGTCATTTCCAAAATAGAATTTAGACCAAGTTGTATACAATTCTTGGTTTTTGACAAGAACATTTGTCTTCATACTATCCACAAGCGAATGGACAAGTTGAAGCAGTGAACAAAACTTTAAAGGTTATACTGCAAAGAACTGTTAATGCCAGTCGAAATAACTGGCACATCATGCTGTACCTGGCTCTTTGGGCTTACCAAGCTAACGTTAAGACTGCTACTGGATTCTCTCCCTTCCAACTTGTGCATGGGATAGAAGCAGTCGTACCGATTGAATGCGATATTCCTTCGCTAAAACTAGCCATTCAATTACTATCGGATACTTCAGTATTAGAAGAACGTTTGTTACACTTAGAACACCTAGATGAACAGCGCCGCGACGTGCTCACAATAAACGAGGTTCACAAAAAATGAGTCAAAGGATAGTATGACAAGTCCATCAGACCTAGGGTTTTCCTTGAAGAAGACTTGGTCTTACTGTGGGATCAAGACAAAGAACCCCTAAGACCTGGCAAATTCAAGTCCAGGTGGCTTGGACCTTATATAATTTCCAAAGTACTGAAGAAAGGTGCCTATGAACTGATATATTACGAAGGTAATAAGTTGGCCGAGCCTAGAAATGGGCTCTACCTGAAGAAGCACTACGCTTAGGCTGACATACTTTTTCTTGTAACATAGCTGTATATTTTTGTAGAGCTAGTTTTCGTTACGCTTGCTAGTTAATCTTATGTGTGTTTTTCGTTTCGTGTAGCAGATGTCGATCGAACATTTCTTAGGATTTGCTGATGGCGCCAGTCGCCACACCTGTCAGTTGGCCACAGTAGCTTGGGTCATTTACTCACCCACTGGCCAATTTGTCTCTTCGGGGGGGTTTGTTTGGGTCCCACCACGAATAACGTGGCTGAATACCGTGCAGTTATAGAACTTCTCTGAGATGCTCTCAGTCATGGCATTTCACATTTGGAGGTAAGACTTGACTCACAACTAATTGTATTTCAGTTAACAGGTGTCTACCAGATTAGAGATCCCGAATTGCTACGTCAATTTATACGAGTTAGACTATTGGAAAGACAGTTTGATTCTATTATATATGAACACATTCCAAGAAATTTAAACGCATTAGCTGATTCATTAGCAATCTATGTGTTAGACTGGAATTTGTATCATACACTTTCATAAACAACATTGCACACATAAAATTCAAACACATACATATGTAAATAACCGATACTGTATATAGCCGATACTGTATCAAAAAATATATGAGTTTTGGATCACAAGTCTATCAAGTCATGTCATAAAAGTTCAAAACTGGGCATAGTAGCCTCAAAGATATACATAGAATGTATCCCTCTCTTATGGAGAAGGAGGGACCTCATCATCATCTACTGCATTACGATAACATATGACTAGCCTAGCTATCTTCCGCAGCACCCTAAGCCATGCTGGGGGCACCCCAACTACATCTTCCTGCATATCAATAGGTATCTGATCCATACGGCATGCAGGAACTTCATGAGTCAACCGACTCACTTTTATCTCTATCATCCCCAACATAGCATCTGTTGCAGTAATATCAGCTGGCCTCACAAAGATGGTAGGATGTCCCTCGGGACGGACATGCCCAATATCTGCATATGACACTTGTTTAGCACTTCAAAATTCATTCATAAAAATCAAACACTTGTAAAGTTTGAAAAAATTAAATAATTCTCAAAATTAAACATACCAATATCTCCCCAGGCTCCACCTGGAGGAAGCACCAGTTCTGGATCATGACGGAAATCCAATCCAGCATACGGAAACTGCTCGAAGGCAGGCACTTGCCTCTCCCACCACCCCCAGAAATCATCAGTATGATAACAGTAGTGACTTTCCCCACCACCCTGGCGGAGGAATATGTCGCCCCAATGGCCTAGTCTGGGCTCACGAGGGTTAACCTGAGGTAGAGGCATCCCCAAACTAATAGCAGGCATCCTCTCAAAGAAGAAAGTACACAAAATGCTACCGTACCCAAAATTCTTCATTGTGCCAAATTTACAACCTGTCAATTGAGCTTTCATGCTCGCCAGTAAACTAGTACACCAATCATATACATGACCGTGTAAGCATTGTACACCAACATGCATAGAGTGCCTGGAACCTAGGTGTAGTGAGGCACTACCTACCACTCGGTTAATCATACTCACTATCACCTTCAAGGGGAGGCCTTCAATGGTAGAAATCAAGATTTGGCTTCTTGATTTCTCAGCTCCAGCCACACAATATGTATTCAAGTACTCTTGCACAAACCTTATCCCCACACGAGAAGACCCTTTTAGATTTATTACACCTCCCCTCTGTGAGAGACCAGTAATGAAATAAATGTCATCAACTGTAAGCTCCAACGTTTGCCCACGGATGACAAAAGTATTGGTATCCACATCCCAGTACTGAATAAGTCTTCGAAATAATTTGTTTAGGGCCCTCATGTTTACAGTTCGGTAAAACTTCAATAAACTGTATCTTTGGATAGCATGGAGAGTGGTTGGGTCTTGCATGGCTAGCCTATCCATGTCCTCATGTTCTCTCTCGGTCCATTGAAGAACCATCCTGCACAAAAAGTGACAACTTTTCAGTCTCGGCACTTGTTTTTAAGTTTTTAGGCTTGAGCGCTACTGTGTATACTACACAGTAACGTATGGGCACTACTGTGTATACTACACAGTAACGTATGGGCACTACTCTGTGTGAGCATAGTAGCGCTCATCTCCTTTACACGCTACTGCTCTTGTTACACAGTAGCACCCACGCAATAAAAGTTGTGAGCATTGCCTGGCAAGCAGTGTTTGGCTCAAAAAATAAAAACTAAACCATAAAAATGCAAGTGGGGAATATTTTAACTCACTTGGTGGAAGAAGAACGGTGTTTGGATGCTTGATTTGATCGCCACGGAGATTTGAAAATGCCAAGTTTGCCCCAAATCTTTTCCCTGAAAAAACAAATTGGAAATTGAGTTTTAAAATGAAATCATATATATGAATTGGATTTTAATTTTTACCCACCATTGTTTAGTTCTCTATAGTTTCAAAATTTCACCTAATTAATCAATTGAAACATACATATGGTGTAATTCTAATGTTCACTTATCCAGCTCTCATTTTTCCTTAAATTTTTGTAGGATCGATCTCCTAAGTTTAAAATTCTCGATGTTAGACCTTGTCAACTAGTTAAAAGTTCAAATTCATATATCATTCGATATTTTTGTCGCGTTTACTAATATTTTGTTGAAGACCTAGTTTTGGCAGATTATGAAGCTATGATACCAGAAGCTGACATTTAAGTCATTTTAAGCTCTTGTTTGGACTATTTAAACCTAAACAATATTGTTGAGCAAGCTTGTCCTCTTCGAGCTCGTTAAAGTAATCGAAGGCTCATCCACTCAGGTATAGAATTATCCCTTTTCCGGGCCTAGGTGGATTAACTGCGGAAAAGGTATACTCTAGGTATACTTCTGTATGCGCTAGAAGAGTTCTTCTCCCTTTGTTTTATACTTTTTCGGGGGAGGAGACTAAATGCACAAAAAAAGACCTTTTGGAACTTTTCTTTAGGGTTTTCAGGCTCTCTAAACATGAAAATACCAAGCGAGCATTAACCTACTTGGGCTCGATGTGAAATCCACGAGAGGGTAAGTAGGGGACTGTTTAAGTTTTTCAACTCTATAAACAAGAAAACACCGCCAAGCACAGACCAATCCGGGCTTGATATAAAATCCCCGGATAGGTGAAAAGAGGATTGTTTAAGTTTTTCAGACTCTATAAACAGGAAAACACCGGCAAGCATTAATCTGCTTGGGCTCGATATTAAAATACACGAGCAGATATATGGAGTTATTGTTTACGTTTTTCAAACTCCTTAAAATTGAAAACACCGGCGAGCAAGAACATATCTCGGCTCGATATTAAAATCCAGAGATCATTAATATAGAATAGTATTCTATCTCTTCTTCGAACTCTGTAAACAATGAAGAAGGTCCTGAGTCTTCCTCCCATGGGCTCGTTAAACTTTTTACATGGTTGGATCTATTGAGTTTTCATTCTTTCTTGGACTCATTAAAACAACAAGAAAGGTATTCTTTTATCTAAAAAGAATAAGGGATGGGAAAGATGTGTCATATCTTCAATGTTAAAGGCAGTTCAGTCAGTTCTATCCTTGAACACAGCACCTACTTGAGTCTATCTTGTCGGTTGGGTTTAGTTTTTGACCTCAGGGTGAACCTGATCTCCAAGTTGTTTACTCCCCTGGTTGGTTATTCTTCCAACCATATGGAAGGTCTGATAATGTCTCTTACATTTCAGGCTTATCATTTACCCCATTATGTCAGAAACTACCTGAGTCACTTTGTGTCATGCTCATTGTTCAAGGATATATCCTGTGTTGGCCATTCTGCAGTTTACCTTGACCTCATGTGTCGGACATCCTAGTGTCAGTCTTGTTACATATTATTCCATATTATCTCATACCAGTTGAGTGTTCTTCGAGTTGGATGATGGAGGATGCCTTAAGGCCTCCCTTCCAACGAACTTCTTCCCATCGACATCAACTCATTTTACTCTGGGAATGAAGTTTAGAGTTTCGGTTAGTACCTCGGAGATTGCAGTCACCAGTGGCAATTTTCCTCGTTGCTGAATGTTGAGAATACATCAATGTCTCTTCTTCGACAGGATCCCAAAGTGTTCGACTCCAAGTCCATCTATTCACACTTGGTGGATCGTACTTGGTATCTTGGGCCCCATCATCGTTATCGGTGGAATTCCTCGCATTTTTTAACGGTATACATCAATGACCGGTAATCAAACGATACCCCCCATGTTCGAATGTCAGCTCATCTATTCACATGGTTAGGGTTTGTACCTAGAGTTGTTTTGGATGAAGACCTTGGGATTTTGGATGACATTACCTCCTTCTGTTATCACCCAAGTTGCGCAAGACTGAGCCTCACTTATATTCGGCTCTCCATGAGACATAGATCCAGTTTGTTGTTATGGCTATGATATCTCAGTTTGATATGGATCCACGCTTATATTCCAAGGGGCCATGCTATATATACATCTCCTTGTTATGTATCGGAGATCATGTTGTATCACACTGCATGTCTATATAATGTCAAAAATGTAATTTCTCGTTGAGCTTGATCTTTGTTTCAGGTGTTCTTGTGACTTGTTTCTGCGGTTCCTTTCTCCTCCTCTGGCTTTGGATTATAATGTATTTCGGCCATCGTTCCCCTCTGACCTCACACATTAGGGGGCATTTGTTATAGGTTAAACCTGCACCTCTCCGTCCGTGATCATGTTGAGCTATTGATCACACAAAAGGACAACTTGGATGGAGGAGCATGTTGACCCCAGATGAGACTTTGACTTACTCCACCTCCTGGTAAGACTGAAAAACCCTAAAAATGTCATTTTGAGACATGAGCGCTACTCTACTTCAATAGACTAGCGCCTGTACCCTAATCCAGTGTACAATAGTAGCGCTCAAGCCTTATGAGCGCTACTCCTCTTTAACAGAGTAGCGCTCAACATTCAAAAAGTGATGAGCACTAGTTTAAAAACACTATAGTAGCGCCCTGAACGCTACTTCACTGAGAAATAGTAGCGTACACCTCAAAATATGATTAAAAAATAATTAATTTCACGAAGAGGATTAGTTGCAGTTGGTTTTCCAACTTCCCCAACTTCCTCCATAACCATCTCTCGACCTGAACTGCTTCCCTTGTGCTATAAATACAAGGAAGAATAAAGAGAGGGGTTAGAGACATGAATGTTATTAAGAGACTTTTAAAGAGAAGCTTGCATTGGAGGATATTATGCTGGAAGATATCCAAGCCAGAGAAGAACGGGACCCCAGGATCAAGTTGCAGGAGCATGTCACAAAGTCAGGTATACTTTGTATCATCAATTTGCATTTGACAATAAAAGGTTGAAGCGTATTTCTTGTCCCAAATTAAGTGGTCATTGAAGTGATATACTTGTTTGGATCTGCTTTGGTTAATATTGGATGTTCAAGTTGCTTTGTCTTTTTCATCATTATATATTATCCAAGATACGCTGAGAAAGGTACTTGTATTGCAGGTTTATTGAACGAGAGGTTGACTTGCGGATCGAGCGCAAGATCGAATAAGAGCTAGGATCGAACGTCATTCGAAAGGTATGTTCTCAAGACCTATAACCTATTTCCTTTCATGAACATCTCTGTAACACAGTTAATATTCTTACCTGTCATCCCCTTTCAGTTGATAGTATATGTTTCCTTACTATAGGGTAGTTTTTCCCGCCAACAAACACAAGGTAGGATTCTAACTTGATATAGGAAAAAAAACATACCTGGATTAGCATGCTAGCTAGTTATGTCTAACATACCCGCATAATGTCTTCTTGTTCTCTTCAATGACTTGTGCTAGTAACCTGCATATCTCATAGGTTAACCATTATAGAACCAAGGTATACATTCCTTGTAAGTAGATCTTCTATGTGATCCATGACAATGGATGAATCTTTATCTTCATGTTAACATGGTCATATGTTCTTGAACTAGAACATGATTTGTCTTTCTTGATGTACCTTTCATGTTAGAGGACAACATAAACCTCATACAACACCATAATTCATTAGTACAATCATATGTGTCAAAACCCTAATCAATGAATATCTGCATTCATAATTTTATTAAGGTGATACGACAAGTCTAAAGTTAATCAAGATTGTACTAAACTTAATGAAGACAAACATACCATAAACTTAATCATGAACATATCTTGAAACATACCTGGATAAGTCATACCTGTCGATATTGCTTGTAATCTTCTTATGTAAGTCCTTATCCTCATCTCCCTCTGAAACAGGAACTTCTTCACTTATGCAGATGACCAATCCATTATCTTCTAGGATTAACCCAATCCACTTGATTTGCAGAACTGGATCTGGAGCTGGATTAGGGTTTGTCAGAGAAACCCTAAAAATTCAAACTTTGAATTTCAAACTTCTGAAAGGATAGAAAGATGTGCCTTGATGAGCTGATCAAGCTGGTATACTCAGAATTTGAAAACTACAAAGTTTCACCCCTCAAAATTGCCTTTGAAACTTCTGGATCTTCTAGACAGGATCCCGATCTAGGGTTTGATAAAGCCCACCCTTCTACCCAACCAAAAAGCTCGATCCAAATCTCTAAACTTTGATTTTTCTGAGGAGCTTCCAGCCGTGGTCATAGACATAAGAAATTCCAACTTTTACAGAAGCCCTAATTTTCCACCTTTTTTATCAAAATCCCGAACTAGGGTTTGATCAAGCCTGGCCTTCTGCCCAACCAAAAAATTTGATCTTGGTCTCTACATTTCGATTTTGATGTGGAGCATCCATTCTTGGTCTCTGATACAAAAAAATTCCAACATCTTTGAAACCCTAAATTCCCGGAGCCAAGAATGAAGGTGCTCAAAATCCAATTCTATTTTGATAGAAATATGCACCTGATTTTTTCTGGTGTAAATCCTAAATTTTTGATCTACAGGGTATGAAACATTTTCTTGTGGTATCCTAACCTGTTATCTTTCCAACCCCATAGGTCTGACCTCAATTGGATTCTCTAAGAAATATTTATGTCAATTTTCGCAATGTGACCTGTTTATGGGAAAAAAAAGGAGAGCGAACTTGTACGACGTGCCACGTGTCATTGGTTCTGTTTCGTCCTCTGAAAAACTTACCTGAGAAAGTACAGTCCATTCCCTACCTATCACTTTTTACGAAATTTCATTTGGAGCTTCCTAGCCTAAGTTGTGACCTTTTTTCCTAGGTCACCTGTTTATGACCGAGATCTGGAAGAGGTAGAAACCCTAACTTGTATTGATCATAAATAACAAAGTACAACGAATTAGAGGCTTTCCTTTGGAAACAAGGTACATGGGGATCTTATATTCGACTGGTAAGATTTTCAAATCCTGAAACCTCGCCAAAATGTATTTATATGGAAATTTCTACGATGACTGGTTTTTTCTATATCAAGCCCTAGCTTCGCAAGTGCAACAAGTGTCATAAATGCCATACCATGCCTTCTTTCAGGCTAGCTTTGATACCATGTTAGTTTTTCATAATTTACTTCAATTTGATCTAGGATCTTAACTAACAAAACAACATGTACAACATATCTACAACATATCAAACATGGACATAATAATGCAAGCACACAAGAGACAATAGACACACAGAGTTTCACTGGGGAAAAGCATAAAGGTGAAAAACCCCACAACTTCCTCAGAGATAGATAGAGAAATGATACAACCCAAGTACAAGAGATAGTCCTCTTAGCAGCAGCTCCTCCTCCTCCACAAGTGTTCCACTCTCCAATGAGAGTATGAGTGAGAAAATGAATAATCAAATAGAGTGTCTTTCGCACTCTATTTATACTTGACTTGACTTGCCTAATAACCTTTACTAGGTCGGCCTTAACTTAACCACATAAAATAATGTTGACATGGCCAACCGCCTATAGGGTGGTCTAATAACCCTTTAACCCACATGACTTATATAAGGCTGACCCCAACAAGGTGGTCTAATAACCCATCAAGTATAAGTTACGACACTTACAATATAAATGACGACACTTCCGTATAGACGAATAATAACATCTCTATAGGAATACAAACACTTCTGTATAGAGGAATAATAACATCTCTATAGGAATACAATATACATATATGAAATACATTCTAAAGTTACAAATACATCAACACCATCAAATCAGGATTGATTTGGCAGATAGGCATAAGACCACTTTTGCCATTGAATGGGGCTCATATCAGTATACAGTTATGCCATTTGGGTTGAAGAATGCGCCTGCTATTTTTTCTAGAGTTGTTGTAGCTGCATTCAAGGACTTTATCCATAAGTTCTTAGAAGTCTATTTTGATGGTTGGACTATGTTTGGTTTATTGAAGAACCATTATGAGAACCTAAGAATGATGTTAAATAAGTGCAAGCAACATCAAATCTCCTTGAATTTGAAGAAATGTATTTTCTATGTACCCTATGGTATACTACTGGGACACATTGTGTGCAAGCAAGGTCTGATGGTTGATCCTACTAAGATCGCAGTGATTGTGAATTTACCGGCGCCAAACTCAGTAAAGCAACTTCACACAATACTAGGACATACTGGATATTACAGGAAATTTATCAAGGGTTATGTGAAGATAACCGCGCCAATGGAGAAACTTTTGAAGAAAGAAGAGCAGTTCATTTGGAATGCAGAATGCGAGAAGGGATTAGACATATTAAAAGAGAAAGTGGTAATTGTACCGATCCTTATTTTTTCAAATTGGAATAAACCATTCCACGTACATGTTGATGCTTTATCTATAGTGTTGAGCATTGTGCTCGCTCAACAAGGTGAAGGGGGCATTGATCACCCCATCGCGTTTTCAAGCAGAAAGCTATCCTCAACCGAAAATAAATACACAACCACATAAAGAGAGAGTCTAGATATGGTTTACACACTCCATAAATTCAGGAATTATTTGTTGGGTGCGCACTTCTCCATGTACACTGACCATTCAGCTTTAAAGTATCTGGTCAATAAGCCAATGTTAGGGGGAAGAATATGCAAATGGTTGTTACTTTTCTAGGAATATGACTTTGAGATTATTTTTAAGCCAGACAGATTGAACCTAGGACCTTACCATCTCTCAAGGATTGAGTCAGGTGAAGAACCCACCAATCTTGAAGACAATCTGCCTGATGCGTGATTATTTGCCATACAAATTGCAGATGATTATTACAAGGATATCGTTGAATTCTTAACTACAGGATTGGCACCCACAGATTTTACTACGCAGCAAAAGAAGAAGCTGGTATTTAAAGCCGCAGACTTCACTATCATTACAGGCTAGTTATACAAGTTAGGACCAGATGAAGTGTTGCGTAGATGCGTTTTAGAGCATGAGAAGCCATTTATTTTGGCTGAGGCACACTCAGGTGTCTCTATAGGTCACTACGCAGAAAGAGCTACTATGCAGAAGATACTAAGAGCAGGACTATGGTGGCCTACCATCCATAAAGATTCAAAGGAACATTACCAAAGTTGCGATGTTTGCCAAAGGACTAGAAATCCATCGCGCAGAGACAAAATGCCACTAAGACCGCAACTAAATTTATAGGCATTTGACAAATGGGCTATTGATTTTGTGGGACCCATTAACCCACCGGGAAAAAGAACTGGTGCGATATACATTGTCAACACGACGGATTATTGTTTGACAGACAATTTACCAAGAGTGGACTCAAGGCCTGATCTCCCTAGCTCAACGTGAGTCTAGAACAAATAGAGACAGAACATAAATAACTCTCCTAGATCTAATTAGAGATCAAGTAACTAGATGCTCTTACCCTTTAGATCGCTGATCCTTTCTCCTTGAATGTTGCTCCAAAGCTTGATAGTCTTCAGATATGAGCTGCAAAACCTGTCAAGACAACAGAACAAAGCAAGTAGTATAATGCACCTACACATTAATAGATCTAAGTAAGTGGTTAAGTAAGCAAACTACACAAGATATCATTAACACAATGAGATTTGGTGGAAATCACTTATATTACTGTATTAAAAGGGAAATACATGGGATGAAGAGAGTACAACCAATGACTTAACGTAGCAATCCTTCTCCGATCAAGCCAATGCCAAAGCCTCCAAAGGGATGATGGATCTCTCAAGGATGAGTAGAGATCTCTCCTAAGCTAATTTCACCAACAATTAGATACTATAGACTTCCCCTTCTTAGGATGGGAGTGAGATTCACTTATATAGGACTAAGTGGATAGGGTAGGTTGAGATATGGTAGGAGAGAGATAGGGGATCCTTCCAAGAGGTTAGGAACTGAATGTCGTCTTCCCCAAAGGCTAGGGATAGGGATACACATCAGCTAGCTTCGATAATGGGCTCGAAGAAGCTATTTTAGTCCATTAACTGACATCGTCGCGGTCTGTAAGAGGACAACCTGCGACGTCGCAGGTTGCATGAGGACAACCTGCGATGACCTCTCAAAACCTAGTATAAAAGGGTTTGCCTCTCTTCCAGGTTAATGACTTTGTCAAGGAAAATTTAGGGATGTTTACATTGAGTCTCATGATGGTAATATTTTAGGTGTAATAGAATTCCCCCCCAAAGCATGAAGCTGTTTAAAACTGGATAGGTTAAATGCTTTGACAGAAGGAATGGCAATGGCTCATCGGACGAAGGACACTGCTGTAGTAAAACTGACTCTGAGAACACAGTCTCATGTGATGTACAACATGGATGCTGACCAATACATTACAGATCCATGATAGTAATTACCGACTGAACACAATCATGGCTACTAGACACAAGCGTAGATCCATGATGAGATGATAACATAGCCACGACCAATACAAATGTGGATCCGTGTGATATGACTCAAAACAATCTCCATCGCAACCTGGGTAAAACATGACTCCCCAGGGTCTTCAAGCCGAACCCGCAATGATACGAATCTATCCATGTGTTTAAAAATGTCTTGATGTCGAACATGGTAGAAACCACTTGATTACTGGTCATTAATGTATACCGTTAACAAGCGTGAGGGAAATCACCATTAATGACAATGATTCCCAAGGTACCATAGTACATATCATCAAGCATGAATAAATGAGTTGAAGTCGAACACCAGATGAAATATTTCAATCAAGATTCATTGATGTAAACTCATGTTTAAAGCGAGTTGACCTGCCATTGAGGCATGCAGGGCCAAGGTACTTGATTGTTTTCTAGATTCAATCCTCAGATGATGTGTTGAATTCGAAAAGGATGAATTTGTCAAAGGAGGTCCATGATGAATCCCCCATCATCGACATGAAACACGACAACAGATGTTTGGAGTAGATCGGATGGTATAGTAACATACAGGACTAACTCAGAGTAGACCGACATGGTGGAAGGCTAACTGAATGCAGATAATGAGTGGTGAAATTATTCTTGAACATGGGCATGGCATGACTTGGCAGTATTGACATGACAAGTACGACACTAACTCCTTAATGCAACTGATTATGGGAGCTTTCTTTGAATGACTCAAAGGAGTGACTAGACTCGGGAAGTAGGAAAAACTCGAGGACAAACAGATGATCCAAGTGTAGTATGCAAATGAAAATGAGTGCCATGTTCAAGAATGACTAGGTACTACCACAGATAAAGAGCGTAACATAAAAGCTTTCCTTTTTTCCCCATCATGAACGATGAGTGCCTCATGTGTTTTTAATGAGCTTGATGAGGATAACCAAATGCTCGGTATAACTCATCTCATAGATGATTCCAATCCCAAATATTTTCCGAACCTGGTACAGGAGGGGTACATTTCATGGCGGGCCCATCAATGTTAGAGTTTAATGAGTCCATAGAAGGTAAACTCGGTCATCATTTCATGTTTAGAGAGTCTGAAAAGAACTAAAGAAGACTCCAATGGTACTTTTTCGTGAAGTTAGCCTCATCACCCGAAAAAGGGTAAAACAATGCGGGAGAGGACTCTTCCAGTCATGATTGGCTAGAGTAACCTTTTTCGTAAATAGTGCCCCCTGGTCCGAAAAAGGGGTAAACTATCGCCAGGGACATGACCGTTCAAATATTTTAACAAGCGTGAATGTGACATGTTCGCTTGCCAATATTTTCGTATTTTGAGAGCCTGAAAAGAGCTTAAAGATAGACTCCGAGGGGTTTCTTTTCCATAGAAGTTTAACGAGCCCGGAAAAGTGATAAATCATAACTCGGTGACTTATTCTCATGGTTTTAAGAGCATGAGAAAGAACAAAGACTAAGCTTGTCATCATTAAACAATCAAAATCTAATGGATGAAAAATAACGACAAAATATTCAAGGGGTTGTTCATACTTGAGATGATCAAAACAATGTGAAAACGGCGCAAACAGAACACTTAATGTCTCCTACACGCTTGAAAACTAGGTCAAACAGTCAACTGGGTTCTCAAATGTAGTAAAATGATCCAAACTATAGCAAATAACCCAAAGAGAATTGTTGGGCCCAGGTTGAGACAAAGTTTTGGAAACACCTTTTTGTGACAAGCAGGGAAAGCTAAGCTTAGCGCAGCTCAGAAATACAATTTTGTCTAAGTATTGAGGACGGTGCGAAGATGTGCGCAGCACCCAAGTTTTGATCGGGCTACAAAGTTGTGCGTAGCATCTGAATTTTGGGAGAACCGCAAAGACCAGTGCTGCAAAGCAGTCAGGACACGTGGAGCCAGCAAAGCAGAGTGCTGGACACGAATCAGGTGCAGATATCGGATGGACCGGTAATGGTCTATTTTTTGAAAGATGCTCCAGAAGTACCAAGCGGCAAGCATGAGCAAATCAGGAAGGTGGCCAATGCACGAGTTTGTTGAGGAAAGCGACGTCTTGGCACGCTTGGTGGGAAAAAGTATTAGAGGTGAACGGTTTAGAGGAGGCGACCTGTTGGCACGCGTGCGACAGGAAGGCTGATAGCGATGGATTGAAGATGTGGCAAACCGCCATGATGCAGCAGACACTACCAGATGCCAGCAAGCCAGTTTAGGGAAACTGACGCCGTTTGTAAACCCTAAGGGTTTTTTGGTTTAGGTCTTCGGCTTTGTAAAGACATGACCTTAGAGGCATGATCTATAAAAGAAGACAATTTTGTATGGAATGGGGCTAGTTGGTTGCTAGAGTTAATCTTTGTATGACTTCTGTATTGTAAAATCTCTTGAGTCGAGAAGATTTTAAAGGATCTGCAGCTGTGTGTGCAGAGGCCTAGTTTTGAGAGGAAGGATAGTCTGTAGCTGAGTGCGTAGACCAAGAACGGTTGTCCCCATCCCTTTCTAAAGAAATATACTACCAACCGTTCTTATGGATGTAGCTTACCACCCGGGGGAGTGAACCATGTTAAATATCTGTTGTGTGATTGTGCTTATGAATGAATGCTTACTTGTGTTTTTCTGTCAATGAATGTCTAAATGTTTCCTTGCATACTGTTATGAGAGAGCTTTTATATGCATTTGTGATTAAGAGAAGTATGGAAATGATATGTTAAGCTTCGCATGGATGGTTGAATGGTGAACGTTTATTCTTGTGCATGAAGACGGTAACTCAGTCAATTCGTTAAGTATTTTCTTACGCGCAGCAAAGGAGTGTATAATTGTGGATTAGATCAATCGGCTATGTTTGAATCATGATATCTTGAGTTAATAAATGAAGGTGAGAAAGCTATAAAGTCAAGCATTGAATGAATGGAAATGTGATATTCATTTCAGTACCTTAAGCACTTTCAAGATAACCCCAGTATAGGATAAGGTTGGAGTGTTCACAGCTTTGACAGAAGCCCCATGGTAGAACAACACAGTGGTGCGGACCGCAGTGTTGCCCATCACTACACAGTATCACCTCGCAGCACTTACCATCTATTGTGCTGCGCAGTACGTCCGTCCAAGCAGCTCATCACTTACTGTGGAAATTTTATTCCGCATTACCCCATAGATACACCTTGGGTGAGACCTCAGCCTGCTTGCAGGTTGTTGCCAAAAGGGTCGGTGCGAAGGGGTTTTGTTGGTCAAAGGGGAAACCGCAAAGAAACTGGGTCTTATAGAAAACCTCTGGGTCAGTTATAGCCAACAAATGGTTCCGTTTCTGCGTTAGAATCTATGGTGAGTTGCAATCGTGATGTGTGACGAAGAATACCAGTTCCCGGAAGGCTCTGACAACTGGCATCATGAAAAGACAGAAATCCAAGCTTGGTGGGACAAAACTATAAGAGATTTTAAAAGACAAGAGAATAGACATCCGCGCTTAAGTGACAAACAGTGGTCAGATAGATATATGTTCAACGACATTCACGAGATTTTCTGGGCATCATTCCCCAACGAGCTGCATTCGTGGATCTCGCGGCTCGCAGAGAAGAAAACTTGTTTTCAAGGAGGAGTTCCTACAGAGTGGACTCCCGAGCTCACGATGCAGCTCAATGCAATAGACAACCCATTGGCATGTGCAGTTGATTTTTGGGTCGATCATATGCTAGAAGGATTCATAACAGAATTTGTTGTAGACACACTTAAATCCTACAGCCAAGCAGAAGCAGACTTTTTCGAAGGATTTCAAAATAAATTCCTGAACAATCTCAGTCTATACATTAAGATGTTGTTGGCTGAGAAAGGTGTTTTAAGAATGCAGTAATATTCTTGAAGTTTGTCATGATAAACAGTACATATATTGATTCTGACGAAGAGACATACTCTTAGAAGTGGTAAGAGATATAAATTTAATAAGAAACTTGGAGGCCTTGGACTCCATATTAATACTGAGATCCCATGTAACATTGACAACGAAGCTGCACCACCATTTACTCCTGAGAACGCACCGATTGCAGAGACCGCACCACCTTTATCTCAAAACCCACCCGCTACGTAGCCCACCCCGTAGAATACTCAGCCCACTCCGCAGAAGACTCATCCCAGTCCATCCCTCCCGATAGTCCCATTTGTATTTACTGCGCAGAGCCCTTTACAGCAGCCGCGCACTAATCTTGGTGCTCCGCCACCTACTAGCACAATGGAAAACAAAGATATGAAGCTACCAATATTCAAAGGAACTGGATTAGAAGACCCTGATCAGCATTGGTTTTTTTGTGAATCCGTATGGAGTGTAAGACAAATCTAGGATGAAGCAGTGAAGAGAGCACAACTCATCACCACTTTCAAGGACAGAGCGCTACATTGGTTTATGAAATACTCTACCATACAGCCGAGAACTCTCGCAGAAATTAAAGTTGTGCTCATAACTGAGTTTAAGAAACCTAAATCTGAATCTCAGTGTATAGCTAAGTTGAAAGAAATAAAGCACAAACCGACTGAAACGGTGTGGGAGTTTGATCAGAAGTTCAAGAACTTATTAGACCAAGTGAGCTTTGTTATAGCTTTGGAACAACACAAGGAATGGTTCATTGCTGCGCTATTGCCCTATATTAGGTTACCATTGATGCAGAAGAAGGTTGAGTCCCAGGCAGAGGCCTTGGAGATCGCAATGAAGCTAGAGGCTTCACCAATTGGTGAGACTAATTCTGGGATGTCTCAGATCCAGAACTAGCTGACCACCCTAACACTAGAGTTGCAAAGCATGAAGAATGGGAAAGAACAAAGGTATGAACCTAGACATGAGATCTGGTGTATAGCTTGTAAAGGAGAAGGCCATGATAGAGAGCATTTCCCATTATTCCACAACTATCTTAACAGTGGTGCGCCTAACCCATTGAATCAGAATTAGGCCCCATGGTGTGAAATCTGTAGAACCACAGGACACAGACCTGAAGACTGCTATCTTATACAGAAGTATGTGAAAACACCTAAAAAATTATACTGTAGTTTCTATAAGTCAGTTGGACATGATGAATGGACATGATGAATCCAACTGCCGCGCATATGAATTAATGAATGAAAGAAAACGAGATATGGACTCAATGAGAGGCGCTGGCTTGTACCGCGTACAAGAAGACACCCAGCTGAAACAAGAGAATGCACAATATGACCAAGGAGGATACAGAGGTCGTGGTGGTGGATACCGTGGCAGAGGAAGAAATACTGGCCCGGCGGAAGAAAGAGGTCGCAACCAAGTCATTTGCTATAATTGTGGCCAGCCAGGTCACGTATCCAAAGATAGTGTTAACCCCTGCACCACATGTAATTATTGCAAATTATTTGACCATGTTATTGAAGACTGTCCAGTGCTAGAAGTGGAAATGCAGAAAAGAAGATGGACGGATGCACCAAACACGAACGTCCAATGGATCACAGTAGAGAAAAGACAAGCAAACCTGAGCATCAATGTGGTCACGTGCAGTGGCGCTCAGACAGGCCGCGATAGGGGAGCAGAAGCTTCCACATCAGGAGAAGCTCACATAAAGCAGCCTCCTCTTGAGACAGAATGGATAAGGAAAGATCCGGGGAAGATACCTGCTCTCGACCTGCAAAAGAACAACGAAGTCTTTATCAACGCATGGGATAGCTTCAGAGAGCTAGCAACAAAAACACAAAGCATCCCGTTGCGCAGTCAAGCACCGCATGTTGAAGACATGCCAGCGGCCTATGACAAAACAAGCACCGCGACGGATGTTACCACCTCCGTTGCGCAGTTCTTGCGAAGCTGCATGAAGTTACTAAAAAGTGAAGATGCCATAGTAGAGCTGCAGAAGCTCATAAACTAGTATGAACCATAGAGCGAAACAGAGGCTTATGACAGCGTAGTACATCATATAAGGAAGCATAAAAGAACAGGCTGAGAAATGAGACTTACCGCACAGATTGGAGATTTTGAAATGGATGAATGCATCTTGGATCTAGGATCCGAAGTAAATGTCTTGACTAAGCAGACATGGAAACAGATGGGTCGACCAAAGTTGTCATGGTCACCTATCCAGTTAAGAATGGCTAACCAAGAGAAAGTCATACCTTTTGGTCGCTTAGCTGACGTGATAGTCGACATCGATGGAGTCCAAAGTCATACAGACTTTGAAGTTATCGAGATTGTGGATGATAGTCAGCCTTTTCCTGCACTGCTAGGAATTGACTGGGGTATGGATAACTTAGCTATCATAGACTTAAAATCAAAGAAGATGATATTTGAAGGAAAGCATCTTAGGGTCATCGCGCCGTTGGATCCTGCAGATGGTGACAGATACAGTGAGCCAATTCAGGAGGAATCCAAGGCTCAAGACTTGGACAGATTATACTGGTTCATATCGAACCAGGAATATTACATTAATCCTACTGTAGATGGCACACTCAATTGGATATGTGACAGCTCCTGTATCTCTAATTCGGAGGCAAGGCTGGAAAATTGGCAAAGCCGAATGCATGAAGTATCAGCAAGAAGGTGCGCACAGGTTACGAAATCACTGCGCTGGATCGGGAAGGAGGTAAGTCATATTCCCACATATGATGGTTCTGTTAATGTTTATACTTTCATCCAAGAATACACTGCAACTATTGCAGATGAGCACAGACTACTAGCATTGGATATGGCACTGCATGACACACCCGCCAGATGGTGGAATGCGCACAAGCAGACATTGACCACTTGGCATCAATGCAGAATTAAGATGCAGATTTGGTTTGCTAAAAAGGTTACCTTACCTTTTGGGAAGTTTAATGGACACACAGACCCTAGTCAACATATTGAAGTATGTTCGCAGGCATGGATGGGAAGGCCACGTGAAGAATGGGTGCACTTGTTTATGCATACTCTGGAGGATGACATTCCAAAGAAATGGTACCTAGACCTGGAGTTGCACAGAGAAACCACTGATTGGGAAAGATTAACTATGAACTTCCAGAAGGACTTCAGCTTTGAGACGAAGATCCACTGATTCATGAGGCATTGCAAATAATTAAGGAATGAATATTCAGGGACGACTGTCCTCACAGCAATATGACATTGCAGGAATGTTTCGAGCCAGATCATGTTCCCATGCACCTACACTCAGAATGGAAGGAACATGAAGAACACCTTATCGAGTGTTACAATGTAGCTGAAGACATTGATGATGCAAATGAAGAAGATGATGACGATCCGCGCATTATAAACATACCAGAGTCGGAGGGTGTGCGTGACGTAGAAGGACCTCCGTTAGAAATCCCAGATATGAGTGGACCAGTAAAAACACAGAAGGTGAACAATAGCACAAAAGAAGAACCAAAGTTCACAGCAATTGGAGATTACTGGGACGATCAAACTGTTTCAAAGATCGCAGACACCCTGCATGAGTATCAGGAGTTGTTTCTGACAAAATTTACAGAAATGAAAGGAATCCTGGGAGATCTAGGAGTTATGAAAATACCTTTGAAGCCAGGTTCAAAACCTGTGAAGTAGAGACCGTACAGACTAAACCCGCGCTACAGGGAAAGCGTACACGCAGAGTTGGATAAAATTCTTGAAGCAGGAATCATTGAACCGGTTGAGGAATCATAATGGATTAGCCCTATGGTCGTTCTTAGGTCGTTCAAGATAAGAAAGAGAAGGGTGAGATCAGGATTTGTGTTGATCTCAGAAAACTGAATGATGCTTCTATGAACGACCCATTCCCTACCCCTTTCATAGATGAAGTGCTTGATAATGTTGGAGGGAATGAGGCCTATTCTTTTACTGATGGTTTTTCCGGGTATCATCAGATCAGGATTGATCCCGCAGATAGGCATAAGATGACATTTGCTACAGAATGGGGGTCGTTCCAGTATACAGTAATTCCTTTTGGCCTGAAGAACACACCTGCCATATTTTCCAGAGTGGTCGTCGTAGCATTTAAAGAGTTCATGCATAAGTTTCTGGAAGCCTATTTTGATGAATAGACTATATTTAGTCTATTAAAGAACCATTGTGCGAAGCTCAGAATGATGCTTGAAAAGTGTCGACAACATCAGATCTCTTTAAATCTAAAGAAGTGTATTTTTTGTGTTCCTTATGGCGTCTTACTTGGACATATTGTTTGTAAGCAAGGATTGATGGTGGATCTTGCGAAGATCGCAATAATTGTAAACTTGCCAACACCAACTTCAGTCAAGATGTTGCACTCCACCTTGGGTCATATTGGGTACTACAGAAAATTTATAAAGGGTTACGCGCAGATAACCGCAACAATGGAAAAGCTGCTAAAGAAAGACACACCGTTCATTTGGAATGCGGAATGTGAACAAGGGTTTGATACATTAAAAGAAAAGATGGTGACTGCGTCGATTCTAGTTTTTCTAGATTGGTCAAAACCATTTCATGTCCATGTCGACGCGTCATGCATTGCACTAGGAATTGTATTAGCTCAACCGGGGGAAGGAGGTATTGACCACCCCATTGCATTTTCAAGCAGGGTGCTCTCCACAGCAGAAAAGAACTACACCACTACTGAGAGGGAAGGCCTTGCAATGGTATATGCCCTACATAAATTTAGGCATTACTTGCTTGGTGTGCACTTCCTGATGTTCACTGACCATTCTGCATTGAAGTACCTGGTCAACAAGCCAGTGTTAGGGGGTCGCATATGTAGATGGCTATTGTTGTTCCAGGAATATGATTTTTAGATTGTTGTTAAGCCAAGTAGAATGAACTTGGGACCTGATCATCTGTCAAGGATTGAGTCAAGAGAAGAGCCGACGAATATTGAAGACATTCTGCCTGATGCGCAGTTATTTAGTATAGAGGTTGTTGATGACTACTATAAGGATATCATTAATTTTTTAACAACAGGGCTGGCACCGCAGGAATTATCTGTCCAGCAGAAGAAGCAGCTAGTGGTGTGTGCCGCAGACTTCACTATAATTGCAAGCCAGTATACAAACTTGGGCCAGATGAAGTCCTGCGAAGATGCATACTAGATCATGAGAAACCATTGATTCTAGTAGATGCACATTCAAGGATCGCGGGAGGTCACTATGTGGGAAGAGCCACTACGCAGAAGATATTGCGTGCAGGGCTATGGTGGCCCACGATCCACAAATATTCCAAAGAATACTGTCAAAACTGTGATATCTTTCAAAGGACAGGGAGACCCTCACAAAGAGATGAAATGCCATTAAATCCACAGTTGACCTTGCAGGCATTTGAGAAGTGGGCAATTGATTTTGTGGGTCCTATAAACCCACTAGGGAAGAGAACATGTGCGAGCTATATTATCACTGCTACTGATTACCTCACTAGATGGGAAAAAGCAAAACCTGTCAAGGACTGCAGCGCTAGTACTGCTGCGCAGTTCATCTTTGAAGAAATATTATCAAGATTTGGCTATCCAAAGATTTTGATGAGTGACCAAGGTACTCATTTTTTGAACAAAACTATTGAAGCACTTACAGAAGAATTCCAGATTCGTCATCAGCGCAGTACCCCATATCATCCGCAGGTGAGCAGCACTGTAGAGGCTTTGAATAAAATTATGGAGAACGCATTGACTCAGGTTTGCAATGTGAATAGAGATGATTGGGATCTGCGCATCTCTTCTGTATTATGGGCATACAGGACGACCTACAAGAAATTGACAGGACATACACCCTTTCAGTTGGCTTATGGGCAGGAAGCTATGATGCCAATGGATTATATTGTCCCTAGTTTGAGGATCGTTGCGTTCACGGGGATGGCAAACCGCGCAGCACTAGAAGAAGGTTGCTACACCTTGTTGGGTTGGAGGAAGATTGTTTCATTGCCGGATTCCACCAGCAAGCTCAAAAAGACCGAGAGAAAGCTTGGCATGATCACCATATAAAGAACAAGTGCTTTCAGGTAGGTGACCTAGTCCTCCTGTACGACAGCAAATTCATGAAGTTTCCTGGTAAATTTAAGATGCATTAGCTTGGTCCATATACTGTAATACATATTACTAACACTGGTGCAGTCCAGTTAGCCAATTTAGCTGGGGATACTTTACCCACTTTGATAAATGGAAGTAGGCTAAAGCTGTATCATGACAGCCCTGCTTCGCAGCACCCTCAAGGATAAGAAGAGAAAGAGATTTCCAAGTGTCAGGTACAGTTGAAATTGGACACTGGAAATGACAAGGAGCCTGTACATGTATGTTAAATAGAGCAATGTGTGTACCGCGCAGCACTGCTAAAGCAACGCACGGAAGAAAAAAAAATGGAAATCCCCACAATTGAAAATTTTTGGCACTGCGAAGTAACTGTACAAGATGTCAGATGGCTTGCCGCGCAATGCGGCGCAGCACTTAGAAAATATAGCCTTTATACTACCGTTGGAAGAAAATATCCGTGATGTGACCGTTGCAACGAACCGCTCGAACATTTAAAGGAAAGATAACTGTTCTAAACACGCTGACGACGGAAGAGACGGAAAGATTTGTTCAAATTCACCAACGAACAACTCATTAAATGTTCATATAGTCGTTGGGAGGTGCGGGGAGGACCTAGCTGCGCCTATAAATAACACCACTACATGACTCATGGGCATTACTCAGCACTTATAATTTTCTTGTGATCACTCCCCGAGCTAGTATCCCTCTATCAGCTAAGTATCATAGCCGTTAGCTAACCAGTTAATGTCCAAACCCTCCTATAGAGAAGAAGAGCTGACCATTGAAGAAGCACTAGGAGTCTTTCAGCACGGGGGAATTGCAGAGTTAATGAAAACCCCTGCCAAGAAGGTTGTAATTGAGCCAGGTCAAGGAACCCGTAGATCACCTCACCATACTCTAGTCATGCAAGACAAAGGAAAAGACAAAGGGAAAGACGTAACTGCACCACGAAGCAAATACCCTAAAGATAGGCCAGATGGCACAAAAATTGTCGGTCTTCCAGAAAGAACCATTGAAGCTGACACAAGATTATATCTCACCACGGGCGTTGGATGCCCCAGTCTTCAAATTGGTCAATAGCGCCAAGTATGAGATCCCATTTTCGCCGATCTCAAAGCATGTAGAGGTTGCCAAGAACCTGCTTGGAAAGATTCCGGATTGCAAGTGGGAGGATTTTGACCTCCTAGGCGTACAAAAGGAAGAGCCCCAAGCACCTAAGTACCCGCAGTTCTAGCCTGACTAGTACATACGCTTGAAGAAAGATGCCAAGGGCACACCTAACTTGGTTGCCAAAAGCTGGTTGACACCAGTAGTTCAGTCAGGATTGATGAACCTCCTCAGACTGCCACATTTTGATCGTTCAGTGGACGTTAATGCCATGGTTCGCACATTGATGGCGCAAACCCACCAGGGATACCTGTGGCTAGATAAAAACATTGATGTCAATATTGCCTTGATCCACCGCATAACAGGTCTTAGCAAGCGTGGTAAGGATCCCAAATAGTTCTTCCAAGGGAAGAGCAAGGAAAAAGAAGTTGTCGAGAAAATGAAGAAAAGCCAAGCATTGGTCAAAGGGAAAAGAGGTTTTCCCACAGAAGACATTGAGGACAGAGCGATAAGATTTGTCACACAGTTACTCGCAGGAAAAATCCTCAGAACGGCTAGGACTCCGAAGGTGCCTGCGGGCGCAGTATTACTTGGTGCCGCAGCGGCAAAAGGCACCGAGTTCAATTGGTGTCAATTTCTTCTGAACGAGTTTTTGTATGAACTCAATGATATCCAGGAAAACGGTGGACAGTTCCATTTCACATGGCTCATCATTCTCATCGCTTTTTGCGGATGGAAGGAGCCAAGTGACTACGTGGGTATCAATATAGAAACCAGTGATCCCAGAGGATTTCGGTATGCCAATCTCTGAGAAAATGTCATCACAGAGCGACAGCTGAGGTGTTCTACCAATATTACACTCAGCTACGCGATGCGATTGTCCGTACACCCCACATCACAAAGCAGATAATGTCAAAATACATTTGCGTGCTGGACTTCAACGCAGACATGCGATGTATCTTCATTTCACCAAAGGCAAGACTGAAGAATCCAGAGTGGTTCCCAGCTAACTACCACATGTATGAGGAGGACATTGAAGCCCTCATGAAGGATTGGCCCGCTGACTTCTGTGTGGAAGTCATGTATGTTGAGACAGACTCTGAAGAGGATGAGCCAATCCCGCTCGCATACCCAATTGTTGAAGAAACAACAAAGCGGAAAGAGCCAGAGACCCCGCATAAGCCGAAGGCAAGGAAGAAGATGAAGGCTACAAAGACCCCATCCGAGGAAGTCCTGAATGAAGATGATTACAAGATGATAGCCGAAACAGTCTCCAAACAAATGAAGGAGCTCATGGCGGCTAAAGATAAGAAGGATATGGTCATCCAGTATGACATGCAGAAGACGTGGCTCGCAATGCAAGGCCTGATGAAGAAAATGGACGATGTCCAAAAAAGCTTGATCTTACCGCATGACACAGGAGCTGAAGGGAGGTCGGTAGGAACCTCGCAGCAAACGCCCCCGCAGCTACCTATAACGCTGTCGGGGAAGACTAGAATTGTCCATGTGGACCCACTGGCCCTTGCCTTGCCAATGGCAGAACAAATAGTGTTGGACACAAAGGGTGTCGAGCGGGTAGAGCTCGACTTGGAAAAAATCCCCCTACCAGGATTGCACTTCATCCACATGCATATCGTTGAGGAAATGCATGAACGGATGGTGGAGTCAATGAATTCACAAGCTGAGCTCACCGCGGAAAACAGGCAGCTCGAGTTGCACGCAGAATTGGAGCTACGAAATGAACAGGACTACCGACAAAACTTGGAGACTACCATATCTAATGCTGTGAAGGAGATTGAAGGTATAGAACTCCAGGATGATCATGCAGACACAGTTCTTAGGATCAGAGATAAGGTAAGATCCTTGAAGTTGGAGATGCAGGATAAAGGAATTTTTTATGAGGCTGATCTTGCCTCGTTGAAGCAAAAAATGAACATACAGGCGCCATTAACTGAGCAGCAGTTGAGAGAGCAAGTTGTCAATACCGCCGTGCAGAACATAACGAGTGGCATGGATCAGTGCAAAGATCTGTTGGAACAATTTTCCAAGGAATTCATCGCCCTTGAAGAGGATCAGGGGCTGCTACAGGTAATGGCCGCGGTAAAAGAAAAAAAGACCACGTTAGATAAGTTGGACGCAAAGCTCAAGGCTTTGCCACCCAGGGAGAGACTGTCCAGGTACAAGGAAGTATCAGGCTTAAAGAAGCAATTCCAAGCATGAAGAGAGAAGGAGAATGAGATGGAAAATCAGTCGCAGCAACTCCTAGAGGATGCTACAGCAGTGTCATAGCAGATAAAATATAAGCTAAAGGAACTACACGAAAATCAAGAGAAGGTACAGGACCAGATTCTAGAAGAGATAACTCCAACGCTGCTTGAAACAGTTCAGCAAGTTGAGCAGGATACCAAACAAGCAGTGGAGTAGTTGCTCGGTCTATATAATGAGTTCACGGCCAAACTAGTTCCACCGGTCGTGGAGCAGAGTGAGACAACCGAAGCAGCAAGTGGCTTGGAGACGCGCCACATGTAAGTGTTAGGGGCATGTTGGGCCCAGGTTGAGATAAAGTTTTGGAAACACCTTTTTGTGACAAGCAGGGAAAGCTAAGATTAGCGCAACTCAAAAATACAATTTTGTCTAAGTATTGAGGACGCTGCGAAGATGTGCGCAGCACCCAAGTTTTGATCGGGTTGTGAAGTTGTGTGCAACATCTGAATTGTGGGAGCACCGCGAAGACCAGTGCTGTGAGGAAGTAGTGCTGCGAAGCAGTCAGGATACATGGAGCCAGCAAAGCAGAGTGCTGGACACGAATCAGGTGCAGATATCAGATGGACCGGTAATGGTCTATTTTTGGAAATATGCTCCAGAAGTTCCAAGTGGCGGGCACGAGCAAATTAGGCAAGCGGCCAATGCACGAGTTTGTTGAGGAAAGCGATGTCTTGGCACACTTGGTGGGCGAAACCGTTAGAGGTGAACAGTTTAGAGGAGGCGACCTATTGGCATGCGTGCGATAGGAAGGCTGATAGCAATGGATTGAAGATGTGGCAAACTGCCACGATGCAGGAGACGCTACCAGATGCCAGCAAGCCAGTTTAGGGAAACCGACGTAGTTTGTAAACCCTAAGGGTTTTTGGGTTTAGGTCTTTGGATTTGTAAAGACATGACCTTAGAGGTAGAGGCATGATCTATAAAAGAAGACAATTTTGTATGCGATGGGGCTAGTTTGTTGCTAGAGTTAATCTTTGTATGACTTCTGTATTGTAAAATCTCTTGAGTCGAGAATATTGTAAAGGATCTGCAGCTGTGTGTGAAGAGGTCTAGTTTTGAGAGGAAGGATAGTCTGTAGCTGAGTGCGTAGACTAATAACAGTTGTCCCCATCCCTTTCTAAAGAAATATACTACCAACCGTTCTTGTGGACGTAGCTTCCCACCCGAGGGAGTGAACCACGTTAAATCTCTGTTGTGTGATTGTGCTTATGAATGAATGCTTACTTGTGTTTTTCTGTCAATGAATGTCTAAATGTTTCCTTGCATACTGTTATGAGAGAGCTTTTATATGCATTTGTCGTTAAGAGAAGTATGGAAATGATATGTTAAGCTTCGCATGGATGGTTGAATGGTGAACGTTTATTCTTGTGCATGAAGACAGTAACTCAGTCAATTCGTTAAGTATTTTCTTACGCGCAGCAAAGGAGTGTATAATTATGGATTAGATCAATCGGCTATGTTTGAATCATGATATCTTGAGTTAATAAATGAAGGTTAGAAGGCTAGAAAGTCAAGCATCTGAATGAATGGAAATGTGATATTCATTTCAGTACCTCAAGCACTTTCAAGATAACCCCAGTATAGGATAAGGTTGGAGTGTTCGCAGCTTCGGCAGAAGCCCCACGGTAGAAGAACACAGTGGTGCGGACCGCAATGTTGCCCATCACTGCGCAGTATCACCTCGTGGCACATACCATCTATTGTGTTGCGCAGTACGTCCGTCCAAGCAGCTCATCACTTACTATGGAAATTTGATTCCCTAGTACCCCATAGATACACCTCGGGTGAGACCTCATCCTTCTTGCAGGTTGTTGCCGAAAGGGCTGGTGCGAAGGGGTTTTGTTGGTCAAAGGCGAAACCGCAAAGAACCTGGGTCTTATAGAAAACCTCTAAGTCAGTTATAGCCAACAAGCATCTAATATTTGAAAAGGAATATTCTCTTTTTGTTTATAAATAGAAAAAATGATCAAATATAGTTACCATTATTCATTTGCCAAATTGGGGAGAAGAAAGTGCCATTTGGAGCAGAATTTCATTTGCCGATTGCCGAAGCTACGAGAAACCATTTTACGAGCCGTTCAGAGAAGGTAACCCTAAATCTTATCCAGTATATTTCTAGTGGTTTAGAATTTCAATTTTAGTTCCTTTTTTACGGTTTTTTATTTGATTTGAGGGATTTTATGCGCCCTCGGGTCGTCGCAGGTCTCCCTTAGGGGAACTGCGACGAACCTGGGTCGTCACAAAGCCCGCAAAGGAATCCTACAATGATGTCGCCCTGTCTCCAAGGATGGGGTGCGGTGGCAGAAACGTCCATGTTCAAATCAAAACCTAAGCCAAAAGAAAAAGTTTGGATGATTGGGGTGAGGTCTAATGATGTTTAAATGCTCATATTGATAGGTTTGTGGCCGCCAGGATGGTTCTAGAGTGGCGCGAGCGAGAACATGAGGTAGATGATGTGCAAGAAGAAAATGACCCATTGTGTGTGGAGGCATTGCAGAATTGTGGACTACTGAAGTTCTTCAATGTCCAGGGCATGAGGGCCCAAGTCCTACTGCTAGAACATATGGTTCATTTTTGGGACGCAGCATAGCAGTACTTCATGATCAGAGAGCACATACCGACCATAGATGTCGAGGACATCTACTTCTTAACTGGATTGTCCTGGAGGGGGGACAATGTGGCTCTTACTAGATCACGGGTAAGTGATCGGACAATGGATGACTTGATCGTCCAGCACTATACTCTACATACCCGTGCCTCTAGTGGGAAGATACCCATCAAAGAGGTGCAAGATCGTCCACTGCGAGCTATAGTACTTTTCACCATAGTGAGGATAGCAAGGAGCCAAGTGGCTCATCTAGCTACCAGGTCTCAGATGTTGTATGCGGAGGACTGCATGTCTCTGAAGGTGTTCAAATGGTGTGAGGGACTCCTCACCAACCTACGAGCTCAGCTGACCAAGTGTCGGGGCAGAGAGTTCAAGCAGTTCGGGTATGGATTGATAGTGATCTCATTCTTGTTGGAGCGGGGTCCCCTTCTACGCCCGCAGGTGACTGTGGATGACAGGGATCCCAGGGATCCTCACATGGTCCAATGGACAGAGGTGATGGCCCGCCATGGTAGCAGGGATCCTATCACCGAGTACAGTCTTGGATTCTTCACCTGGATGGAAGGCCAGCTACTCATGGTAGAGGACTATCTGTACAGCGATATGGATTTCAGGGAGGACCCATACCTAGTGCTACCTAAGGAGGAAAAGTGGGGAAACATCAGTAAGAACAATGACCCTTGTATTTTTTAACATTTTGTGTATTTATAAATTTTTTGGATAGTGTTGATGAAATAACATGTGTGTGCAGATGTGGGCCCTTCAGGGCCAGTGGGAGTCTCGCTTCTCACGAGGAGAGGAGAGGCACCACCACTAGCCCCATCCATGCATGATGCCATCGTGGAGATGGATGACGTCTATGAGAACCTACAAGGTTGACATTGGACGTCCTAGATGCAGTAGTACATGAGCTACTGAGGCTGATGGAGAGGTATACAATTGGTGTGATGATGCACTTTGGTACACTACTCCGCAAGGTCGCGAGGGCAATTGAATGTTTCCATGTCCAGCAGGCGAAAGTTGTTAGACCTAGAGGTGTATGGGCTAGACGTCAGGACCAGTGATGTTATTATGTATGTATTGAGAGCTATGTGAGCCTCAGATTTTGTACCACTGAAAGTTGTCAGGCTTCAGATTTTGTATAGACTTACTGAAAGCCGTCATGCTTCAGAATTTTTGTATCAGCACTACATTATCTTGATTATATATATAAAGACATTTTGGAGGCTTTATACATTATGTGTTTTAATGGATGAATGATGTGATCTTGTTTATGTGTTTGCTTATAGAATGAGTTATTTACATGTTATGTCTACCTTTATAGTTCATAAATATGCTTATGTGTGTGCAATGTACCAATCTAAGATGAAGTTGGCCATGGAATCAGCAACTATGTTCACATCTCGTGGAATGTGTAGGTACTGAATGGATTCGAAGGACCTTTCCAGAATACAAACTCATCTGTAGAGATGAAGTAGGGTAGGATCGCAGATGGTGTAAACCCAGTTAAGATGAGAGATCGCTAGTTGAGAATCCAAATGGATGACAACGTGGTCCATACCCAAAGAAATAGCGTCAGTTAGGGTTCCAATGACTACTTGATATTCTGCAGCATTGTTGGTTGCGAAACCTAGACACATTCCTCCTGAGCTGATAAGCTCGCCAGTGGAAGAATAGAGCACCCAGGATGCCAAAGCAAGGTTACGGGTATGCCGACTGGTGCCGTCCACGAATCCATAGCAAGTTTCCATCTGCACATGTAGACAGAACATGGTACAAGAAACGAAACAAGATCTAAGCACACAAAAAATCAAAGCGTCACACCACACTAAACACACACACGCCATGTATAGTATATACAAGGTACTTATGCATGAAAGACTCAGGCATAGTACCTCTTCAGGTAAATCCCATTGTGGGGTTCACCTAAAGATATCCCATCGTAGTCTTCAAGCTCGTAAGCTCCCTTATCTAAGACGTGTTTCACTATGTAGGGTCCATGCCACATGGACCCAAACTATCCTGCCCCAAACTTATCATGTCTTTGGTCGTATGTGAGGACCAAATCTCCTTCGTTGTAGATGCGAGGTTCTACCGACATGTCGTACTGCGCTTTGATGTGTTTCTTATGAGCCTCGTTGGCAAGAGTGGCATCGCGGCGAGTCTTGTCAAGTTTAGCTAGGTAGAGGAAGCATTCTTCCTCAACAGTAGTGTTGGGGAGAAGTTCAACGGTGAGTTTAAGGGAGGGAATCTCGCACTCAATCGGAAGGACAACCTCCAACCCATACACTAGTTGGAAGGGAGTAAATCCAGTGGCAGTCTTAACGGAAGTTCGATAAGCCCATAGTGTGGAGAAGAGCATATTATGCCAGTTGAACTTGTGTGTACCCACCATGCATTGGATCATGGTTTTCAATACCTTGTTAATGGCCTCTACTTTTCCATTGGACTGCGGGTAGTATGGTGTTGAGTTTTCATGGCGAAAACCCAATCTAGTGCTCAACTCATCAACCATGTGGTTCATGAACTGAGAACCATGGTCGATAACTATCGCTTGAGGAATGCCAAACCATGCTATAACATAGTTAAACATGAAGAGTGTTTTTTCATCGTCTGTGTATGTAGGCATAGCCTCAGCCCACTTTGTAAAGTAATCCACAGCTACAATGATGTAACCATGCCCCCTGGCCGAGGTAGGCTTATAATGCATGAAGTCGACGCCCCATTTAGTGAAGGGGCCAACAGTAATAACCGAGTGTAACGGGGCGGGGTGGGTGCACTTCTTAGTTTGGAAGTGTTGGCATGGAGGACACTTTTTAATGGTCTCGATACAATCTTTGAAGATAGATAGCCAAAAATATCCTGCGCGAAGTATCTTCTAGGCTGTAGCCATCCCAAAGAGATGACCGCCACACACTCCAGCATGACAGTAATTTAGAACGTGTTCAGCATCTTCATGAGTGAGACAACGTCGAAGAATAGAATCGATACCACGATGGTACAAAGTATCACTGATGATTAGATAATACTTTGCATGGTGGCATATGCGACGATGGTCGTCTTGTGAGATTTGAGAACTAAAGCGTTGGGTCTGAAGATACAAAGTAATATCTCCATACCACGGATCAGACGTGCTGATGAGGAACAATGATTCGCCTGGAAGATAATCATTGAGCTCAAAAACAACATCAGCCCGGGGAAGATCACAGATCAAATCAGCAACACCAAAGACTTTTTAGACTTAGCCTTTTCAAAAGGGAGATCAAATTCTTGCAGTATCACGATCCAGCGTGAATACTTGCCCCCAAGCACCTGACGTGTCAAAACGTGGTACATGGGGTTTGAATCGGTGATGATGGTGGTGGTGCGTAGCAAGATGTAATGTCAGAGCTTTTGGACGACAATGACTACCACGAGAGCGAGTTTCTCAACATGTGAATAATGAGTTTTGGCATCAATGAGACCCTTACTTGCATAGTATATCACATGCTCCTGGGCGTTGTTGTCTTCTTGAACCAAGACCATGGCGATCATGGTGCCAGAAGTAGCAAGATAAAGGATATAATCCTTATAGTAATTGGGTGCCTGGAGCACAGGGGCATGCGTGATGGCATGTTTTAATCTTTCAAAATATTGTTGAGCTTGGTTGTCCCATATGAACGGGAATCTCATGTAGCCCTCCATATTTTGCATGAAATTACAGACAAAACGCCTTGCATAAGTTTCCTTCCCTTGCAAACTTTGAAGTTCTGTTATGTCGGTGGGATGTGGAAGAGCGATGATGGATGCCACCTTCAGGGGATCAATGCGGATCCCATCTTTCGAGACTGTGAAACCAAGGAGTCATCCAGAATCGACACAGAAGATGCACTTGTGAGGGTTTAGGAGGATTTTATACTACCTGCATCTGAGGAAAACTGCCATCAGATGATCAATGTGGTACTCGTGTTTCCATGAATGGGCAGGTAGATCGTCCAAGTAAGGTTCCACAAAGTCCTTCACGGCATGAAAGGCATACAACATGGCCCACTAGAATGTGGCACCAGCATTTTTAATAAAAGAAGGAAGCTTGCGATAAGCAAACGTACCCCAAGGACAGATAAAATTTGTCTTGTGCTGATCAGCCGAGTGGATCTCAATCTGGTTGTAGCCAGAAAAGCCATCCATGAATGAAAAGATGACGTTTCCCACACATTTGTCGATGATCTGGTCGATAAAGGGAGTTGGGTAAGTGTCCTTAGGACAAGCCTTGTTAAGATCCCGATAATCGATGCAGACACGAATGGTAACCTATTTTTTAGCTACAGGGATGACGTTCGAGACCCATTCTGTCAACGAGACATGGTAAATAAAACCAGCTTTCAAGAGCTTTTCAATCTCTGCCTTGATTGCCGCAGTATTTTGGGGGTGCACCGGTCGCAACTTTTGTCGGACTGGTTTGGCATCGGGATAAGTTTGAATCGTGTGTGAAAAAATAGTGGGGTCTAGCCCGGGCATTTCCTCCTACGTCCAAGAAAACACATCTCAAAATTGCTTGAACAAGGCCTTGAACATTGTGATTTCTTCAGGGGAACACTTCTGGCCCAAATGAATGTGTTCCACTACACCAAGTGTAACTGATATGTTGACCGAAATGGTAGGCTCAATGTTGGCCAAGTTGCCTTTAGAGTCTGTTTGACATGTAAGTATTGAGGACTGAGAGCAAGAGTAGACATCCAGTGTAAATATGGTGCTAATGTTATTCTCTATAGTATCCAATGAAGGAAGGAAAGACGACTGATGATGGAGTTCTTCCCACGGAGGATCATCCGCACTCATTATTTCCATAAGGGACTCATCGGAATGAAAAGTCCGCAACAGAGGATCAGATGATGTCTGCTGTAGAGAACAGGAGGTGGAGGCCACAACTAAGTGGTCCTCCACAGCTAACTGGATAGCCTCGTACGTGATTTCGGTGGGTGAAAGAGGCATAGTGTCTCCAATTAGGTGTGTGGTGGCTTCGTCGAGTACAAGCCATGAATCAGTAGAGTTGGGAATGGATGAAATTCGCAAGGAGATCATGTTTACCGTGGAAACATGATTTGGGGGATCTGTGGTTGGAAAAATGCCCATAAGGGATGAGTCCTTGATGAGGCCAACCCCCATGCTCTCATACTGATGCGAACATTGTCCAAGTAATGGAACATTATTGCCCGGATGAGTAGCGGTGTCAGGTGTGCAGAAATCTAGATGGTCGACAGTAACAATTTGGACTTGATGGGGGAATTGTACTATGCGGAAGACAGATGATGCGACTGTAGTCATGGCATAAAACCAATTACAACCAAGCAGAATGTTGTAATCTAACAGGGCGGAAACCACTTCCACGTTAATGGTTGTGGTCTTTCCCCCCAACTCGACTACTAAAGCTTGTAACAACCCATGAGGTTGAAAGCCACGTCTGTCGAATTCTTTCAAAGTAGTAGGAGAATGGTTCAACTTGGGAGAACCAATCGCTCTCCAGCATGAAATTGACATGACTGAAGTAGAGGCACCTTCATCCAATACGGTACGATGGATTGTCTTCCTAGCAATGTTTGTGGCAACTTGAAATGCCAACTGATGTAAAAGCCTCGGTTTAAAGTATTCCAGCTGGAACATGATGGTATTTGACGAATCTGGATCAACCTCACTGATGGCAGTGAGGAGAGTCTTGCGCTGGTTAGGATAGTTTTGCAAGACCTCAAGCGTCGACATAGCACAAGGATCTTGTGTCAGGTCCTCTACAACATTGTAGTTTTGAGCAACCTAAGCATTGGGATTGAAAATAGATTTTCTAATTGTGCTCTTGGATGGATGCAACACTGACTCAAAAGAGAACTTCTCGATGGTGAGAGAAGCGGGCGGTACAGTGATGTCGGGAATCGAAGTGGAATTTTTTTCAGTATTACTTCCAACGGGTTCTTTTGGCGAAACCGAGTCATATGAATGAGAACGAGTGTTCAAGTTGACGGTCTCACTATGCATCATGAGAACATGTGCAGTGGAGGATGCTTCTCCTTGGGAAGGAGAGGTGTGTGCAATAAGTTGTTGATTTTGAGTGGGGAAGGGATCGTTGAGAACTACGGTAGTAGAGTTTCCCTTGAGAAACTTCTGGACTTCGTCTCGGTGGGGACATTCTTTTGAGAAATGGTCTCCACCGCACAGCAAACAAGGATACTTTAACTTCCTTTTCTATTTGGTATCTTCCTGAGTAGGATTTGACTCCTTTTGGTTAGAAGATTTCTTAGGTTTCCCTTTTTCTTCTTCTTACCACCGGATTTCGGGGATGAAGTTGATTGCACAGAATTCACCTCTTCAGTGGAAGCAGGAGTGATGGACTTGGTAGTATTGTTTCCAGCCTATGGTGGTGATGGGGAAGAACCTTGCAGGTTTGACGAGCCACCAGTTTGAATCAAAGGTTGGGAGGCAAGGGAACCAATGATGCCATCATTTTGTGGTCCCTTGGGTGGTTTCGTGGGATCGTACATAGGGCGGGGCGCGTCAGGAATAATTTCATACAATGTGCTAGATTAAGCATAGACCAAGTCTAAGTAATGGGCATGGGCAATAGCCTGTTCCTCAGTGACAGCTCCCCCCATAGCTACGTCTCAAGCTATGACGAGTAAAAGTGACTTTGTAAACCATTCAACTAAGAGTTGGTCCGGAATATGAGCCTTAATAAGACGTCGTCTTCACCGCCATTCATGAATATGATCAGAAATATGAGTGGCAGTGTTCTGGCGAAGGGATGTCAATAAGTCCGTACCAGTCTCATAGCAAATGGGTAACTAGAAATGGTTCAAAAATGACATAGCAAGAGATCGGAAATCGGGAAAATAATTCGGTGGTAGCTCAATGTACCACTTAGCAGTTGGGCCAGTGAGAGTCCATTGAAATAACCTAAGATGGATCGAGTCGTCCATCAAGGAGTTGGATTAACACCATAAACGGTAGGTCATCACATGGTTTTCAAGATCCTCGCGAGGCTTTCCATCAAATTTGGGGATATCTGATGGTAACTTAACCGGAATGGGTGGCGAGTTGTGCCCATGGAAAATGGGATCATTCGTGAGACGAGAAAAGTCAGGTAAGTCCAAAGTAGCCAAAAAGGGCAGCTGTTGGTTCAACTCAGGTTACTGATAGTACTGATAAGGCATGTATGGACCGGTAGGACCTTGAATCGACTGATTATAAGGTGTTCCCAAAGGAAACAAATCGTAAGGGGGTGTGCCTCCTAGACCGTAAGTAGGTCCACCACCATAAAAAGGTGGCCCGTTACCATAAGGTGCGGGCCCGCCTCCGCCAGGATAGGATGGGCCATCACTGCCTCCGCTGAAAGGAGGCAGTGGTCTGCCACCACCGCCGGAATAGGGTGGGCCTCCACCACCTCTACCAGGAGGGGGTGGTGGTCCACCGCCACCATCGAAAGGGTAAGGGCCTCCTCCTCCACCTCCACCATAGTAGGGTGGTCCTCCAGCACCACCACCATAGTAGGGTCATCCTCCACCACCACCACCATAGTAGGGTGGTCCTCCACCACCACCACCAGGATGGGATGGTCCTCCACCTCCACCACCAGGATGGGATGGTCCTCCACCACCACCACCAGGATGGGATGGTCTGCCACTGCCACCACCAGGATGGGATGGTCCTCTGACTCCGTCGGAAGGGGGAGGGCCTCCACCTTCACCGCCAGGAGGGGGTTGGCCATCATGGCCGGAATGAGGTGGTCTGTGAAAATACTCACAACAGATCTAAGAGATGATGTATAACTCACAAGAGTAATTATGATTAAGCAGGAAAATAGAATAAGAGTGAACAATACAGTATAATGAGCAACAGAATAATATGGTACAGTAGAACTCAGATAGAAGCAATAATACTTCACACACACTAGTTAATTAATCACAATATGGACAAATAAATAGTACAATGGTAGAGAGGATTCGAATGCCTAAGGTGGCAATTCGAATTAGCCTCTCAGAGTGATCATAAGATCAATAGAGTGTCATCGGAGCACAACTAGGTGTCCTCATGATCATCAGAGCACAACTGGAACTCTTCATCATCATCAGTGGAGTCATCAATGCTCAAGTAACTGTCAACCATCAGTCAAACTAACTCTGGTAGGTGTAACTCAGTGTAACTGACTGTAACTGACTGTAACTAAGTGTAACTGAGTGTAACTAAGTGTAAACTGAAGACAACTGGACTGATAGGTGAAGAAGGGTGAGTTTCTCCCTAAAATCAAGGAATAAGGGCACATTAATCAACTAGAGGGCTAAAACCGAATAGTGAGAAGCTCTTGGGGGCTGGCTAACTAAGGGCTAGGTGCTGGACTGTTGACTGGGTTGCATGCAAAATGCACGCAAACCCTAGAATGCATGCAAACCCTAAAAAGTGCATGCATGACTGAAAATGTAAATGATCAAAATACTGGTGGGACTAGGATGGAGTATAGCAATATCCTAACACCCCCCCCCTTAATCCATCTTGGGCCCTGGTAACTAAGACCAAAGGTCACCCAATACAATGAATAATAACAATCAATAAACCAAGGAAGTGGGAAAATTTCATGGGAAACATACCCCCTCCTAAAAAAAACAGACTATAAGGCACACAAAAAAAATAAATGCTCCAAACTCAAGCAGGTGTGATGCTTGGTCATATGTCTGGAGGTATCGTCTTCTTGGGAAGAAGTGGGTCATGCTCAAAAAGCATGTGCTTGTACTTGCTCTTCAAATCGAATGTGATGAGAACAAATCCAACAGTATGAGAATGATCCTTGAACCTGTGATTCGAATCAGCTGAGGTAGGATCAAATCTGCTAAAGTGCATAGTCTTTTGTCTTCTCCTTCGAACCACCATGGGTGAGATTATGCCAAAAATAACTATTACATGTTTGCTTGAAATCAAAATCAGATTTAAGACTTTCAAAACAGTTTCTTGAGATCTCCTTTGAACCAGTAGGGGTGAGATCAAAACTATCATATGCATGAGAAATTATCCCAAGCAGTAATTGCTTAGAACCCAAATTAGATACAAGACTTGAATCATGGTTTCTTGAGATCTCCTTTGAACCATGAGAAGTGAGATCAAAACCAGTAGATGCATGAGAAATTATCCCAAGTGAATGGCCATGGTTTCTTGAGATCTCCTTTGAACCAACAAGGGTGAGATCAAAACCATGAGATGCATGAGAAATCTTCCCAAGCAAATGGAAATTGCCATATTCTTCAATATCCTTCTGAAAGCATGGAATTATGATCATATAGTAGTATAAAAGAGGAGATAGCTGGAGAGGACCGAATGAATTACCTTCAATAGTTGTTTTGACCTCTAAAATAATCATGTGATCATGATGCAAACCAACAGACTCTGGTGCAAGAGAGGATTTAGGACCTTCTACAATATCTAGAGTGTGAGCTGGCACAGAAAGAGAAGAAAGTTTGAGCATGAGTGTAGAATCTGCAAGTTCTTTGTGAACAACTTCAATGTGAGATGATACTGGTTCATGATCTGAGAGACCATCAAGAGGAGCGAATGCATCACTTTGTTTGATTTTGAATGGTTTGGGACCAAGTCCTTCATTCTCTCTGCCAAATATTTCATCCAAGTGAGCCCATAGCTCTTTTGGTGATGAAAAATCAGGGAGGTCATATAACATCCAATCAGACATAGCATCCAACATTGATCCAAAGGCTTCATCAACTTTATTTAACCAATCAATCTTCTCTTTAGAAGATTCGAACTCTCTTTCAAAACAACATTCAAAGAAATCATGGCTCTTCAAGTATGCTATCATTTTTAGTTTCCAATCATCATAGCTGAGAGGAGAGAAAGGAGAAAGAGGAGTGATTTCTTTTGAATTCATTGAAGCTGTAGAAGACCTGCAAAAACAATATAGAATAACTGCAACTACTACTGCTGCAAAAATGCAGAAACTGCTGCACTCGAAATCTTGGTAATAACCTGCAAAAAACTCTCAAGAATGGAGATAAACAATACTCTCAACATGCTCTGATACCATGTGAAATTCCTCGCAGCAGATCTAAGAGATGATGTATAACTCACAAGAGTAATTATGATTAAGCAGGAAAATAGAAGAAGAGTGAACAATACATTATAATGAGCAACAGAATAATATGGTACAGTAGAACTCATATAGAAGCAATAATACTTCACACACACTAGTTAATTAATCACAATATGGACAAATAAATAGTACAATGGTAGAGAGGATTCAAATGCCTAAGGTGTTGAGATATTGTAACTTCAAAGAATATTATATTTGTACTTTATTATTCCGGAGATGTTTCATTCCTCCGTGAAGATCTTATTGTATATCCGGAGATGTTTATTCCTCCGTCGGAATGTGGTAACTCGGGTTATTAGACTTCCCTAGTGGGGGTCGGCCCTGTATGTGTTCTATGGGTCAAAGGGTTATTAGACCACCCTAGAGGGGTCGTCCCAGTCAGTTGTAGTGGGGTATTTAACCCATTGGTTAAATACGAGCCTACGTGTACTTGTGTAAAAGATATGTCAGAGTTGTGTATAAATAGAGGAGGTGTGTTCCTCATTTGATAGACACACTCACTTGAGACAGAGGCGCACTTGTGGAGGAGGAGATCATATCTTTGGTTTGCATCTTTGTATATTGCTGGTCATCTATATTGAGGAAGCTTTACTGGGTTTTCTACCCCATGAGGGTTTCCCAGGATAAATCTGTGTCTCTTGTGTTTATGCTATGCTTGTTGTTTCTTCAGTGATCATGTATATGCTATTATTGAGAAATGAAATGTAATGCTGCTATTTTCTGTCTTAGCATATTAAATCTTAACATAAGGTGGCCATTCAAATTAGCCTCTCAGAGTGATCATAAGATCAATAGAGTGTCATCGGAGCACAACTAGGTGTCCTCATGATCATTAGAGCACAACTGGAATTCTTCATCATCATCAGTGGAGTCATCAATGCTCAAGTAACTATCAACCATCAGTCAAACTAACTCTGGTAGGTGTAACTGAGTGTAACTCAGTGTAACTAAGTGTAACTGACTGTAATTGACTGTAACTAAGTGTAACTGACTGTAACTGACTGTAATTGACTGTAACTAAGTGTAACTGAGTGTAACTAAGTGTAAATTGAAGACAACTGGACTGGTAGGTGAAGAAGGGCGAGTTGCTCCCTAAAATCAAGGAAGAAGGGCACATTAAGCAACTGGAGGGCTAAAACTCAATAGTGAGAAGCTCCTGGGGGCTGGCTAACTGAGGGCTAGGTGATGGAATGATGACTGAGTTGCATGCAAACCCTAAAAAGTGCATGCATGACTGAAAATGTAAATGATCAAAATACTGGTGGGACTAGGATGGAGTATAGGAATATCCTAACATGATCCTCCGCCAAAGGGTAGAGGTACGCCTCCTACAGAGTTGTGTGGGGGGATGTCTCCTCCAATGGGAGGTGGGGATGGACCAAACGGGGGTGGAGAGACTTGAGGGACTGTAGGTGGGTGTCCACGTTGTAAAAAAAATTGTTTTCCCCATAAAGTGTATGGATTGTCGGGGTAGGGTACCCCGTAGAGTGCGTTTACGGGATTGAGTTGTCCCGACATAGGGTTAAGATAACCTGGATACACTTGACTCGATGGTGGTTGAATTACATTGGATAGTCCCCCAACATGGGATAATCTAGTAGCGGAAGGTCTGGGAGGTAAGGAATTTCCAACAAAAGGACCAATGGGAACTCCTGATGCAGTATTATGGTAAAGAGACGGAGGTTTCCCCCCAGCAACAACTTGTTGACTACTAAGTAAAGGTTGACCCAACACGGGTTATTGATTATCTACGATAGGATTATCATTACCTGTAAAGAAGGTAGGAGGTAAAGAGTATCCTCCCCGTGAGTTTTGAGGTGGAGAAGGAATGGGTAATGTAACCGTAGTAGTCACAGGTGTGTTGGACTATTGTCCTTCAACAAGTTGGGTCCTCTGAGGTATAGGACTGGTCTCCTATTTAGGAGATGCATTTGCAAGAGTTGATGGTTGACCAGCCTCAGAAATGATCACGTGTTGCATGGATGATTCCGGTGAATCATAGGGATTGTTATAAGGAGGTAACCTCGGGTCTTCGACCCTTCGTAGAAGACTTTATCTTCGAAACTCCTCACCCATGGCACGTAATCGAGTCAATTGTTCACGATAAGGTGCCATGCGGCCATCGAGAGTAGCCCAACTGGGTGGAGATGTAATGGCAAAATGAGCCACTGGGTGGCCTAGGGATGATGTCCAATAAGCTGTTGTTGGACCAACAGCTACTACAGGATCATCCTGGGGTGAATTTAACCATTCCACCGATCCAGGCTCTCCCGGTAAAATGGGAGGTAGATCTTGTGAAGTAGAATTTTGCGCCTCTTCACCCTGTGGGGGGTTGGAGGGAACAAACATGCTCCAATATTCAAAGTGGGGTTTTCCACTTTAGGTGACACCACCGTGGCTTGTAGGTACATCCTTACCCATGAAATTACCTCATGGTTAAGGGTATATTCGGGTGATAAGTTCTGAATCCTACGGGACCTTCTCCAAGGAAAGTCAACCAGAGTGACTGAAACAACAGTTTCTCCTAGGGAAAGCTAAACAAAAGAAAAGCAATCCAAAAAAATCCTACACAAACTAAGGCCATAAGCAAACTTATGTGATAAGAATGGATTCAACAGTATGGAACCTCACAGGATTGTCAAAGCTTCACAAATCACTATATACCGCAGGGTCCAATAGTAAAACGTGACACGGAGGATTGGGACCATACCCTTGCCTGAATACCCAATTACCTGGACGGTACGTGCGTAGTAATCCTCCTGAGTGTTGTTCTCGGTGTATTGCTCTGCCAAGACGTCTAAATGGTTGACTCAGTTGGTTTCAAGAATCCTAATGGTGTCTCCCGATATACTCAAGGTACGTGGGAGCTCAAATCCATAGTGGTGTTGTCTAATGCACAACCGTACGGCACGAGACCTTCCTATATACTATCGAGTACGTGAAACACCTTTCTATATATGCCAAGTACGTGAAACACCTTTCGATATATGCCAAGTACATGAAGTACTTGTTGGGTATGTGAAAGAGCTTCGATATACATGGTTGGTTCGTGAAAGAGCTTCGATATACCGATAAGTACGTGGAAGACTACAATACCCCCGAAATACAGTGTTGGAAAGTAACGACAACTGCCACATTTTATGATTCTGGAACACGTCTCTAACTTACACACAAGTTACTAAAATTTTACCCTAGTTCTACCGTTAATTTTATCTAGACGGTTAGGTGAATGCATGAGGTGAGTAAATAATCGTAAACATAATGTAGGTCCTAACTACATGCAAAAAAAGTATTTTTATTTTGATGAACTCTATGTATGGGAAGGAGAAATTTCTTTCCAATGATTTTACCAAAGCAACACAATCCCAAAATCTACCAAATTGATAAAAATACTCTTTTCGTTTTCCGTTTTTCAAGCAAAACTCAAAACATCAACAAGCATGACAACCAAATCCAAACATTTTCTTTTGTCTTTTCAAATCAAAATTTAAGAGATGAAAAGAGAGAAATTTCCTATCTAGAGCACTCTAACTTTTCAATTTCACTATGATAGCTTAAAAACACTAAAACCAAAAATGCATACAATTTTCTCAAGCATGGGGTCACTTTTGTAAAAAACTTGATCTTATTTGAATTCTTCAAGAAAATGAGTGATTCATAGTTCTCGAAAAAGCACAAATGACTAATTTGTCTTCAAACTTTCCCAAAAGATTATTGAATGACAATTCCAATGCATGAAGTAATTTCTACAACAATTGCCAAATGTACTTGAAAACAGTAAAAATGATTGACTTTCAATTTCCAATGATATGCCAAGATAACAACTTGATAATATTGATATTTTTAAGCATGGATAACTGAAAAGAACATTGATTTGCAGCACTCTAAAACTCAAGAAATCTCAAGCAAAAGACAAGCACTCAAATGGACCAAAAACACTTCACAACACTCAAAACACTCAATCAAACAACTGAAATGCAAACAAAGCTAAAATGACAAGTGTAAAAAGGGAGTTTGGGATCAGATCCAATGCAAGGATCAGATCAGGTGAGGAGAGGGAAGATTACAGGGCTAAGTGGATGAAGATGGGGAAACCAAGGTATCCACCACTACCAAGCTTAAGTTTGTCAAGAAATGAGGCCCAATACAACCCACACAAAAACCAAACAAAATCAACACACTGATCAAAAGGGTCTTTGAATGGATCTTGCAGCACAGAGAGGTCTGCACACCAAACCAAAACTCAAATCAAAAAGATGGAGGTGTATGCCCATATACCAATTCTAATAGATCAATGCAGTCTATGTGTATACACAGAGCGACCATCGCAGGTCACTAGCACGGGAAATGCAATGATGTCGTAATACACCAATGGATGGGTTGTGATGATAAGCCAAAAGACAGAGAAATAGAGATCAAATCAACACTCTGGTTGCAATGCCTAGGTGCGACGGGCGAGATCCAAGTTCAAGAATGAACAAATATCCAAACAATGAGCAATAAAATGGTTTGAAAATAGTGAGTACAGACTCATAGGAGGACTATAGACTCTTCAAAGTGAATATATGATGGTGAAAAAGACTTAGGAGGAAAAATAAGATAGCTTGCAAAAGAAATCAACTAAAAATGGAATTTAAATTGCAAACTACAAACAATGTCATCCCCAATATGGTCGCTAGATTTGTTTGATAGACAATCTACCAAGAGCGGACTCGAGGCCTGATCTCCCTAGCTCAACGTGAGTCTAGAACAAATAGAGACAGAACATAAATAACTCTCCTAGATCTAATTAGAGATCAAGGAACTAGATGTTGTTACCCTTTAGATCGTTGATCCTTTCTCCTTGAATGTTGCTCCAAAGCTTGATAGTCTTCAGATTTGAGCTGCAAAACCTGTCAAGACAACACAACAAAGCAAGTAGTAAAATGCACCTACATAATAATAAATCTAAGTAAGCAGTTAAGTAAGCAGTTAAGTAAGCACACTACACAATATATCATTAACGCAATGATATTTGGTGGAAAGCACTTATATTACTGTATTAAAAGGGAAATGCATAGGATGAAGAGATTACAACCAATGACTTAACGTAGCAATCCTTCTCCGATCAAGCCAATGCCAAAGCCTCCAAAGGGATGATGGATCTCTCAAGGATGAGTAGAGATCTCTCCTAAGCTAATTTCACCAGCAATTAGATACTATAGACTGCCCCTTCTTAGGATGGGAGTGATCTTCACTTATATAGGACTAAGTGGATATGGTAGGTTGATATATGGTAGGAGAGAGATAGGGGATCCTTCTAAGAGGTTAGGAACCGAATTCCAACTTCCCCGAAGGCTAGGGATAGGGATACACATCAGCTATCTTCGAGAATGGGCTCGAAGAAGCTATTTTAGTCCATTAACTAACATCGTCGCAGTCTGTAAGAGGACAACCTGTGACATCACAGGTTGCATGAGGAAAACCTGTGACAACCTCTCAAAACCTAGTATAAAAGGGTTTGCATCTCTTCCAGGTTAATGACTTAGTCAAGGAAAATTTAGGGATCTTTACACTGAGTCTCATGATGGTAATATTTTAGGTGTAACAATTATCTCACCAGATGGGCAGAAGCTAAACTAGTGAAGGAATGTAGTGCAGTTATTGCCGCGCAGTTCATCTTCGAGAACATCCTTACCAGATTTGGATGCCCAAAAACTCTAATGAGTGATCAAGGCACTCACTTTCTGAATAAGACAATTGCAACCCTGATTGAAGAGTTTCAGATCCATCATAAGAGGAGCATGCCATACCATCCACAAGCAAATGGAACTGTTGAGGCTTTCAACAAGGTGTTGGAGAATGCGCTTACCAAAGTATGCAATACAAACAAAGATGACTGGGATCTGCGCATTCTAGCTATTTTATGGGCTTATAGAACAACTTGCAAGAAGTTGACTGGACATACACCTTTCAGATTGACATATGGATAGGAATTTGTGATGCCTATGGAGTACATTGTACCAAGCTTGAGGGTTGCAGCATTCACAAGCATGGCAGATGAAGCCACAATGGAAGAATGACTTCTACGCTTGGTTGGATTGGAGGAAGATCGCTTCATTGCAGGCTTTCACCAGCAAGTGCAGAAGGACAAAGAAAACGCATGGCATGATCACCATATCAAGCACAAAATATTCCAGGTAGGAGACCTTGTCCTCTTGTATGATAGTAAATTTATGAAATTTATTGGCAAATTTAAAATGCATTGGCTTGGACCATATACTGTTATGCATGTTACTAACGGTGGCACGGCTCAGTTGGCCACGTTAGCCTGAGATAACCTACCAAGATTAGTGAATGGAATTAGACTAAAACCCTATCAAGATAGTCCTACTTTGTCGAACACACAGTGAAATGTATCTGCGCAGAGCAAAAAAAAAAAAGAGAGAAAAGAAAAGAGAAGTAGAACTGTGCAGTTGCGAAGTAAAAAAGGAAGCCGCGCAGATCAAAAGAAACAGGACAGATGCGAAGACCAATATGAAGAAAAGTAGCACCACGCAATGAACCGTGCTAGGATTAATGATGACCCATCCACACAGTTCGACACAACACCTCAAATAGCCGTTAGAGCTGAAAACTAGTTGTTATACAATGATTTTTTCGACGACCGTTTGAGCATTTAACAAAAAATTAGCCATTCTGAAGCAGTTAATAAAGGAAAGGACCAAAATCCTCGATGGATTTGGAAAATGGGCATGACAATTAATGATAAGCTAGTCGTTTATGGGCATGGGTAAGCCTAACTGCGCCTATAAATATCGCCAACACTAGACTCGCGGGCGTTACTGAAACTCTCAAATTTTTCTGCAAGACATAACTCTAGTCTGTTTACAGTGAGTTCTAAGCAATTCCGTGAGTCTACAGAGCAAGTTCCAGTGAATGTTTGATGATTCCACAGTTGAGTAGGAGTCCACATTTGAGAAGTCTATGAGGGATTTTAAACAAACTGGCATTGAAGGGTTGATGAGAACCCCTGCCAAGAAGGTCATTACAGAAAAAGGCCAGGGTTCACGCCACTCACTGTGACATTCTGCACCAATGCAAAGAAAGGGTAAGGAACCCGTAGCCGAGAAAGTAAAGCCGAAGGTAATGGGCTCCAAGCTACCAGAAGTTCCACCAGAGTACAAAGAGATGCCATTATCCTTAAATCCAAAGTATATTTCTCCGCGTGCACCAGATGCACCGGTCGTAAAGCTTGCTAGAAACGCCAAGTATGACATACCACTTCCACCAATATCCCGACATGTCAAGCTAGAAGAAACTCTGTTGGGTAAGCTCGCAGATTGTATGTTCGAAGATTACGACTTAATTCAAATGCAGAAGGATCCGGATGAGCCGAAGTACCCACAGTTTCAACCCGACAGATATATGTGTCAGAAGATAGATGTGAAGAACAACCCATTGTTGGAAGCGCAGAGCTGGTTGTCCGAAGTAGTGGAATCAGGGCTTTTAAACCTATTGTGGCTTCCACACTTCGACCGAAGTCTGGAACTGAATGCGGTGGTGCGCACAATGATATCGCACACACACCAAGGTTACCTTTGCATGGACAGAAATGTAGACCTCAACATAGACCTGATCCATAGGATCAAGGGGCTAAGCAAGTGAGGCGACAATCCTAAAAAGTTCTTTTCTGGAAAAACCAAAGATAAGGAGATCGTCAGGCAGATGAAGGAGGAATACCAGATTCCCAAAGGAAAAAGAGGGTTTGTCACAGATGACTTAAAAGATGATGCTACAAAGTTTGTAGTACAACTATTCACAGGAATAATCTTGCACAAGGCAGGACCGACAGAAGTACCAGCAGGAGAAATTCACCTTGGTGCGAAGGCAGCGCAGGGAGTCAGATTCAACTGGTGTCAATATTTACTGAACGAGTTTCTGGACGATGTCTACAAAACTAGGGTTAATGGCGCTGCTTTTAATTACAGTTGGTTAATGGTTTTGATTGCCTTTGTGGGCTGGAAGGAGCCAAGGAATTATGTTGGTCTCACTTCTAACATCAATGATTGTCGAGGACCTAGATATGCAAATCTCTGGGAAAATCTGCTACCAGACCGACAGTGCACATCAAATGAAGTATTCTTCACATACTACGAGCAGTTGTGCAATGTCATTGTTTGGACACCGCGCATCTCTAAAGAGGTAACATCCAAGTATATCCGCACATTAAATCTTTGAGCTGACATGCATTCCATTTATATTTCAGCAAAGGAACAGAAAAAGAACCCATAATGGTTCCAAGGGAACTATCACATGGATGAAGCGTATATCGATCTAATCATAAAGGAATGGCTAGATGAATGGAAGTTCGAAGGATGGATGGTCATTGACAACGACTCAGAAAAAAGTAACCCAATGCCGACAACAATCATTGAAGAGTCACCAGCAGGAAAAAGGAAGGAGCCTGGAAGCTCTGTGCAGGACAAAGTGCAAAAGAAAAAGAAGAAAGCAATAAAGGAGCCATCCAACGCGAAGCTCCATGACGATGATTATGACCTCATCGCAAGTAGAATTAGCCAATATCTGGATGAAGCACTTTCTCTCAAATACAGAAAAAATGAGAGGATCCAAGCGAGTCTAGCAGAAAACCTCATATCTTTGCAAAGCATAACGGTGAAGATGGAACAAGTCCAAGAAGACTTGGTTCGTGATTCTGACTCATAAGGAAGATCTGGTGCCACACCGTAGCAGAAGACAAATCCCTTGGCTTTAACCATGGCACCAATACCACGCATCGTCCGCACTGACCCACTAAGTGTAATTTTACCGCGTGATGAATTGGCTTCAAGCGCATAGAGAATAGAGCATGTGGATATTGATATCGCGATGCTACCCCTCGAGGGCCTAAATAATCTACACCTGCAGGTTGTGGAGGAAATACATGATAGAGATATGTTCATTCTGAACCAACACCAGGACTTACAAGAAAATTATAGACAGTTGCAGGAAGCAAGTGCAAAGAAGGCTAAGGCACTTGAAAGCGAACAGGAGCAGTGAAGAAGAATAGAGCAAACTGTCACTTCAATCTGCGCAGAGATACCAGAGTGCGACAAGCAGCCAGAGCTCACAGACACTATCCTTAAGATTGGATCAGTAGTGAGCGGTCTTAAAGCTGAAATGGAAGACATGGAGATAGATTATAAAGAGAAGCTTGCTACCTTGGAAGCTCAGAATCTCCCGAAGACACCACCAGATCAGACAAAACTAAGAGTAGCAGAAGTGAAGGCTGCCGCGGAGAACATATCCAGTGAAACAGCTAAGTGTCAAAGCTTGCTAGATGAAGCAACTAGAGCTTGGACTACGCTACAAGAGGACCCTCAGCTGCTACAGGTCCAAACCAACTTACAGGAAAAGCAAGCAGCGTTAGACGCTCTAAACGCGGAGATCAAGAATCTACAGCCAAGAGAGAGACTCAGTCGATTTCCAGAAGTCAAAGGCCTAAAGAGGGAAGTTCAAGTGTTAAGAGAAAAGGAGGATGAAACTGGGGAAAAGTCACAGCCCCTGCAAGAAGAAGCTCATGCTATCCCGCAATAGATTGAGGAGAAACTGATAGAACTCTAAGAGTCAAAGAAAATAGTGCAAGAGCAGACTCAAGAAGATCTAACACCAGATGTGTTGGAAATTGTTAAGGTAGTTGAACAAGACGTTAAAGACACAGTTGCGAAGCTAGCCGCAACTTATCAAGAATTCACTGCAAAGATAGATCAGCCAGGAGAAGCGCAGTGTAGTGAACCTATGGCAATTGGCTCGGGGATGAGCCACGTGTAAGTGTTAGGAGCTTGTTGGTCCTAGCCCAAGTAAGAAAATTTTGGATAAGTCAGCTTTGGGATTTGCGAGGATACAGGGAAATGCAGCATTGACACAGTAAAATACAGAGTTACCGCACGACGGAGAGCCAGCGCTGCGAAGAGGCAGCTTCGCAAAGATACAGTGCTGTGAAGTGCCAACTCTGCAAAGAGACAGCATGGCAGAAGTTTTAGACGAAAAACGGTGTAAATTCCGATGAGACTGATCAACGATATATTTTGGTTAAGATACTCCATGATTCCCAGCAGGCAGGTAAGGAGTGGTGAAGAGGGAAAATGACCGATCACACAAGCAAAGGTACCACTACGTGAACCGGCCTCACAAAGTCGTTAGAGAAGGAACAGCAGGGTGAAAGCGACCCGTCGGCATGCGCTCGACAGGGGGATGAAAGCAACGTGACCACGCGCAGAAGGATGGCCATGACGATGAGTCACTATCAGAACCTAACAGTCCTGGTTAGCGACGTAACCGCACCAATTTTGGGGAACCTTAGGGTTTTTTATCCCATCATGAATGTAAAGACATGACCTACGAGCATAATCTATATAAAGGGCCATTTTTTAAGGGAAAGGGTTAATCTCAAATTTTGGTTGATGTATGTTGAATATCAATCTTTGTTGAGAGACTGATTGTAAAAAGGATCTGCAACTGTGTGCGCAGATACCTATGGAGAAAGAAGAGAGTTTGCAGCTAAGTGCACAGACTGCAACTGTTGAACCCTTCCCATTGATAATATAATCAACAGTTCCTGTGTACGTAGCTCCCATCCTGGGGGTGAACCATGTTAAATCATTGTGTTATGTGATTGATTATGTGTTTACAACTGTGTATTTTCTTATGTTGAATGGTTAAGATCTAGTCTATGAGTTCATATGTTCTTGGTTTTATATGTATTCGCCATAAGGATAATTGATGGGAATAATATGTCAAGTATCAACATATGTGAATGAATGTTGAATGCAAAAGTGTTTCTGAGTCAGATAAATGCATAAGGAAATTGGGTAACACTTAAGTTAGCGAAGTATGTATAGTGCAATTCGCCGAAGCGTAGTACCGGAAGTGCACAGTCGTTGCAGTTCATCGTATTGTTTAATTTGCAAGGTTTACAGTTTAGATGCATGTGAATGTGTAAGTTTACATTAAGTAAAGTATATTTAAGTTGTGAACCATCGAGGAGGAATCACAATCCTCAATTGCGCTGTCATGTTGTTGAGCAGTCTTTCTGCATCGCGCAATCCTTGGATGCACGACAGCGTAAGCATTAACTACGAAGTAAGTGAACTTCGTGCTGTCCACCATTCTGTTAAAGCGTGCATCACCCGGTTGCGGAAACTTGATTCCGCAACCTCCCCATAACTTTGCCTTGGGTGAGACCCCAGTCGACTCGCAGATTGTTGCCGAAAGGGCCGGTGAAAAGGAGTTTTGTTGGTTCCCTGAACCGCATAGAACCTGGGTCTATCTCATTGAACATAAAGAACATATCTAGAGCCAACAAGATAACCATATTCCTAACACAGTGTTTCACCCTCCAAAAATCACAGTTCAAAAATAAACATTTAATCCAACTGCATGTGCTACTAAAAAATATAATATTGTTGAGGACCTGGCCTAGGCACCTTGTGCTATGTCAAGTCTCAAAGTTCTACAAAACTGTCCCACTCGGCATAGAACCCTGTTGTCAGCTCTTGGAGTTGTGGACCTTGAGACTTCCAACACCATTGTGTTCAATATTGAATACTTTAAGATGAGGATTTCCCATCAACTTGTATTCCAAATCCATATGACATTTTTTAGAAAAATATCCATTGGACCATTTTGGATGAAGGGCCCTCAAATTCTATTGTGTCTTGATATTGTTGGAGGGATATTGTCTCTCCTGAAGTTAACTAGTCTCCCGCTGCACTTAAGGCATTTAACGGTCGTGGTTTTCAGCCTTATAGACTTTTACCATATTTAGTCATTGAATTAGGGGGAAAGACTATTTCCATTCATGTGGAGGTAGTCAACGCACCTTTGGATTATAATATGTTGCTTGGTCATAACTAGTTTTATAAAATGACCATTGTTGCATCCTCAATCTTTCACCTAGTGCAATTTCCTCACCAAGGAAAAATTGTTACTATTTACGAACTTGATTTTTGCACACCTGATATCGAAAATAACACTTCCAATAATGTCCCTTTCTTGGGACAATCTAAAACCCAATGCGAAGATGTGGAGGTAGGCCTTCTTAAGGATTCTCTGCTCATAGGATTTTTTCCCTTTTCTGCCCCATATCTCCCACGGCAAGTTGCCACAGTAAATATGATTTCAACTTTGATACAACAATCCCATGAATCTTCAGATCCTTGGGTAGTACCTAGTCCATATGGACTTGAATCACTCGACAACATGCATTCTTTCTAGAGTAGCATTCTTCAATCCGATGAAGACCTCTTGGAAGCCATGTCCAATTTCCATGAACATAGTTCGCTTCCTATGTCAAGCTCATTAAAAAATTAAATTGATAACCACAAGCATAGTTCATTTTCTGTGTCAAGCACGTTTAAAAATGAAACAGACCCCCCTCTAATTGAGTCAAGTCTTCCACCAAATCTAGTACTTGAACCTTCATTTCCTTCGGATGTGTCATTTTATCTTCCTTCTTCCTCCCTCTCTGGTGAACCTATTCTTATTAGTAGCCAAGAGTCTAATCGGGTGCAGAAGAAAATTCGGAAAACGAAATGAAGCTTGGGGGGCATGTGCCAACCTCTGGATATCACATTGGGAAGAAACTCGCTAATGGGTAACATTCTTAGCATAGTTCATTCTATATTTCAATCTCGTTAAAAAATGAAGTAGAAGCTTCAAGCATAGTTAATTCTCAGTTTCAAGCTTGTTAAAAATGAAGTAAACAACTCGAACATTTTTTTCACCTATCTTTGAGCTCATTAAAAACAGTAGGAGGTGTTGAGATTACTTTTTACTTTTCCTTCTCTACTTAAAACATGAAAAATATTCAGAGTGCCTTTGATACCTTAGTCGTTCTCATTAAAATTAAGAAAAAAAGGTTTCGAGTTTAGTCCACTTTTCTCATACTCGTAAAATAATGAGGAAGTGTCTGATGAGTATAGGTTTATCTCTTTATCTGGCCTTGCTATAATATTTATGAAAAAAGGAATTGAGCCAAGTTTACTTTTAATCTTTGTCATACTCAGTTATCAACCATGACAAATTCGTCTTTCGAGTGATAGTTTATCCCTTTTTTGAACTCGTGAGACTAACCATACGAAAAATGAACTCTTTGGAGTCTCCTTTAAGCTCTTTTATGACTCCCTAAACATGGAAATATTTCCAAGTGATCTTTGTTCTCTTTCATGCTTGTAAAAGTATTTAAAGGGATGTCTATCCAATATAGGTTTATCCCTTTTTTCAGGCCAGGTGCACTAGTTATGAAAAATGTATACTCTAGTCAATCATTGACTAGAAGAGTTATCCCTCATATTGTTTTATCTTCTTTCGGGTGTAGGAGTCTAAAGTTGCGCAAAATAAAACATGGAGTCTTCTTTAGATTATTTTTCAAGCTCTCTAAACATGAAAATATCACCGAGTTTAACTTCTTTGGACTCATAAAACTATGCATTGAAGGGCCCCATATGGGATTGAACTTCTCCTTCTTCAGGTTCGTTAAACATATGATGAGGGACTCATCTAAGATGAGCTACATCGAGCATATTTTATCCTCCTCAAGCTTGTTAAAAAACAAAGAGGTATTCATCAATCATGATGGGGGGGAGGAATTGGGATAAATAGTTCAGTTTCACATTATGGCAATCATTTGTTATCACCCTTGAACATGGAACCTATTTACGTCTTGTACAATTGGGTAGTCTGTTTTCCTCTAAGTTACACCAATCTTGTAGGTCAATCTATTTTCTTCAACTCATTCGAAGAAGTTATTGGTTAGTGTCACACTATTTTTTGTTTTATAACTCATTCAGTCAATGTTGCCAAGTCATTTGATGTGACATTCTATGTTAAAGGGAAGTGTTAGCCTGAGTCATCCTTTCTACAGTATTGTCAACCTTTCATCAGTATTTGCTCATTTTTTGATCCATCATTTTATATAACGTTCTTGTGTCAGTTTCGTGTCAATGATGTGGAATACATCATGGCCCTTGTTCGACAAGTCTGTTCTTATCGACTTCAACACATCATCTAGGAGTTAGAATTAGAGACCAATTATTACCTTGGAACCTGCATGCCTCAATGGCAGGATTCCTCGCTTTCAAAATTAGGCTTACATCATTGGCCTCTGATCGAATGATTCCACGTGTGTTCGACTTCGGCTCATTTGATCGAGTGTTGGAATGTGCTAAGATACCTTGGGAGTCATTGTCATAATTGGTGATTTACCTCGCACTTGTTAATGGTTTACATTAATAACCAGTAATCAAGTGGTTTCTACCATGTTTGACTTCTGTACATCTATTCACATGGATAGAATCATACCATTTCGGGATCGAGTTGAAGACCCTAGGGATTCCTTATGTGTCTATCTCATGATACCCAGGTTGCAATGGAGACTATTTGAGAGGATTCTAGTATGGACATCATGCTGGTAGTCTTATTGATATATATGTATAATGTCACTGTTGGAATATTCACACCATCATTTTTATATTTTTCATGCCTGCATGCTGCATGCAATTGCATGCATCCACTCATCATATTGGTGGTCCTCCTAGCACCTAGAGCTCACTTTCAACTCCCCAGAGCCTGTCTTCAGCCCCCAGTTGGCCTCCTACCTACCTGATGCCTCCTATCTGACTCTTTTGCATGACGAGTGCGCCTTTTCTCACCTACCACCAGTTATCTTTCAGTTAGAGCGCCTTATCTCACCTACTAGGAGTTATCATTCAGTTAGTGCATTGATTGAGTATTTCTTCCACTGATTGCTCGTGTTGATTGACTACAGGTCCTAGTTAGCTAGTTATGGAGTGTTACTTGACTATTTGACAGCCTCATGTGCCATCCTTCGAGTCTCCATCCCCTGATTTATCCCTAGATGGTTCTATTAGACTCAGTTAAACTCACTTGACTGACTATTACCATTTATGACTGATACTACTGACTGGATGATGTCTCCATTGTACTCCAAGCTAGACTTTGAGCATGATCTGAATTACCTCCTTGGTTAATTCGAATTCTCTACACACTTTTCATTATTGTATTCAATTTACACAGTGTCAGCTCATAACTGATGTATGATACTGCTATTCTCCATTTTTATGTGTGCATGTGTGACTAATTGAGTGCATTCTTCTCTTCTTCTTTGCAACATTCTTGAGAGTTTGTGTGAGGATTGTTACAACATCTAGATCCTTCTGTAGATTATCACATGGTATCAAAGCAGTTAGCAGCTATTCGAATTGCAGCAGTTGTAGCATTTCTTTGAGCAGCTATCTTTCACATGAGCACCAAAAGCCTCTGAGTTTCCACAGCAAATCCTAGTGTTATTACCTTGAATTCACTGGAGCAATCTAGTGGGGTCTATCCAGGTGTGAAGGCTTTAGTTATATGTGCTCAGGTGTCCTAAGGTATTGTTCATTCGAAGTGTAGAAAATCTCCATCAACAAACTCTTCTTGTTTTGTAGGTTTATTCACCCATTCGAATTCTTCTTCAATTCGACATTCACTGCTCAGATGGATCTAAGACTCACTTCTTCCAACTATGTCGAATGGAAAGCTAATATGGCTCTCTTCATGAGTTCCAAGAGCTTCATTAGGATACTAAATGGAACTATGGTCGAATCACTCAATGCAGTAGAGAAATCTAAGTACTTGGATAGGCTTGACGAAACAAAAGGCTTACTTCTTCTCTCAATTTCTGAATATCTTCACTTCCATGTCATCGATCTAACATCTCCAAAAGAGGTTTGGGACAAGCTCGAATCCCTCTTTGGACAGAAAGATGATCTGAAAGGTCATAAATTGCAGAATGAACTCATATCTTTGAGTCCTGAAAGCTTCGAATCCATCAATGCATTCTTAACCAAGTTCAAAAGCTTGATCTCTCAGTTGAAGAGATATGAGATAGTGAAAGAAGACAAACAACTTATTCTTTCCATTCTCTCCAAGTTGGGGCCAAACTTCTCAGTTTTTGTCTCCACATTTCAGTCAGCTAAGATGCCCATTCCAAAATGGAAGTTTCCCTCACTTGATGACTTCATCCAATCTCTTACTCAAGAGGAGTAGAAGTTAATCTCTGTGGGAATGATCAAACCAAAATTGGATTCGACCCTTACAGCTGCTGAGGCCAAGAGAGCGAATGCAAAGGGAAAGCAAAAGATTTTTGAAAAGAGAGCGAATCATACAAAGCCAAAAGATGTTCCATATTAGTGAGATGGGGCTTCGAACTCAAAGAAGAACAAGCAATCTTAGAAAGATAGATCCAAGTGCACATATTTTCATCGGGGATTTCATCCTGAGAGTTCTTGCATGAAGAAGACTATAGAATTGATGGCTCAGTTACTTGAGAAGAACAATCTTCCTGTACCTACATGTGCAAGGAAGAAAGATACTGATACTGAACTTTCTAGATCTGTGGAAAATAAAGTTGTCATGCCCTCATGGCAAGAGCATCAACAGATTCTTCATTCATCATAGATTTAGGAGCAACAATACATATGTCTTACTCCAAATATCTCTTCTCCAACTTCAAAAGCTCAATTGGCCCTTCCATTTTTGGGTGTGGCCCAAGTGGGTACCAATTTTGTGAAACATGATTTTGAGCTGCGCAGTGGAAAAGCACAGCAGTTAGGAGAGCGCAGCTTATTGGACATATTCAGTAGAGTAGTTATGTTGATGCGCAGGACTCGTGCAGCAGCAAGTTTTGGTAAGAAGATAGAAGAAAAGTTCGGGCAAAGAAACGACCTATTTTTGGTAAAGAGCTAAACGAAGGAAAGAGAAAGCGACCTATTTGGAATAGTGCTGGAAAGCAGTTGAGAAGCCAGGACACTACGTTGACAGAGACAGGCAAGCGGAAGAGGCAAAAAGAGACAGGCCACGATGCAATTGTAACTATTTTGAGGACTGCGGCTGTCAGAGAAGTGTGCGAGCCACGAGTGTCCCTACAGGATGGCCTGAAGCAGGCGGAGTAAGCTATCGACGGCGACAGTAAGGATGGCAGTTAGCCATGCCATGTTTTGAAAACCTAAGGGTTTTTCCTATGAATTGTAAAGACATGACCAACGGGCATGATCTATAAATAAGTTATTTTTGTATGGGGAAGGGTTACTCTTCATTTTGGGATATTATTAGACTTTTGAGCAAAAAATCATTGTAAAGGCTCTGCAGTTGTGTGTGCAGAGACCTATCTGAGAGAGAAGAGAGTCTGCAGCTGAGTGCGCAGACCAAGAGCGGTTGTACCCTTCCCAAAAGATCAATATTAACAACCGTTCTTGTGGACGTAGCCTCCATCCGAGGGGTGAACCACGTTAAATCTTGTGTAGTGAGATTGTCTATATGTTCATGCTTGTCTACCTGTTTGCTTACTATGTATGTTTAAATTCTCAATTATCAGTGATTGGTTAATTCTTTTGTATGTATTCGCCGTAGGAGGAAATCAGAAATAATATGTTAAGTGTTTCACGAATGGATGATTGATGAATGTGAGATATTTTAAGTAGGTGAATGTATTGGCCGTGGTTGGACATGTATGCAAACAATGAATGGTTGTGTAATCATGTTAATGTGTAATACTGGTAGGGTGCAGGACTGATAGTTTGTCTGCGTCCACCAAGCATAAGGTTAAATAATCACTAGTAAGAATTAAAGGCATAAGTACCAAGTAAGCCCTTAACAAGTTGCCACTGAAGTGTGGGTCCATAAGTCTGTTGCATTATCCCATCAAATGAGTAAGGTCATCCTGCACGATCCATAGCCGCGTCGGGTGCGCAGCTTTCCAATTAAATAAGTATCAACCCGCGACGAGGACAGTCGTCGCGCGGCCCTCAGTTGCAGCACGAGCACCTAGTGTGTTTCCCAGTGGGTTTGTCTTGTCAACTCATCACCTTGCTGTAGAAACTTGATTCTGCAGCACCCCCATAGCTTCACCTCGGGTGAGACCTCAACCTACGCGCAGGTTGTTGTCGAAAGGGCCGGTGAAAAGGGGTTATGTTGGTTAAATCTAAAATCGCAAAGAACCTGGGTCTACATTGGAAAACCTCTAGATCAGTTACTTACACCAACAAATGGTTCTATTTTCGAGACAAGAATCCGTGATGAGTTAAGGAAGTAATGAACGACAACGAATATCAATTCCCAGAAGGCTCAGACAATTGGAATCCCGAAAAGAAAGAGATCTGGGATTGGTGTGACAAGACCGTCAAAGATTTTGCAAAGAAATAGAACAAACACCCACGCTTATCCAACACAGGGTGGTTGAACAGCTACTTGTGGAGAGATATTCATGATATATTCTGGGCTTCATTTAGAAACGAGTTACACGAGTGGATCTCACGACTCGCAGAATCGAAAACCTATTTTCAAGGAGGAGTACCTACAGAGTGGACTCTAGAGCTCATAGCGCAGCTCAAAACAATAGACAGCCCACTATCGTGAACAGTCAATTTTTGGGTTGACAGCATACTTGGAGGATTCGTAACAAAATTTTTTGTAGACACGCTGAAGTCCTACAGTCAAGCTGAAGCATATTTTTTTGAAGGATTCAGAGGTAAGTACCTGAACAACCTTAGTCTATACATTAAAATGCTCTTAGCTGAAAAAGGTGTTCTAAGGATGTAGTAATAGTATTGAATCTGCCATGGTCAATAGCATTTTTAGTGATTCTGACGAAGAGACACATAATTTGAGAAGTGGAAAGAGATACAAGTTTAACAAAGAAAAGAATCCTGGAGGACCTGGACTCCGCGTAGATACCGAACTCCCATGTGATCTTAATAATCTGACCGCCCCGTTATCATCCACTATCCACCTAATCACACCTCAGAATCCGCCAGTTGCAGAAAACGCGCCACCCCTAGATCAGAACCCACCCGCTGCGAGCATAGCGCAACCCACCCTGCAGAACGTAGATATTGCGTACACCATAGGAGTAGATACTCAGGCCATCCTGACTCAGACTATTCCAGTTTAGAATATCCCATAGAATACCACCAGTCCAAACATTCCCTTTATTTTCTCCACACAAATAGTCAGCACTACTCAGAGCATTGCACAACAAGGAAGAAGAATGACAGATAATGATATAAAACTGGCGATATTCAAAGGAATGGGTCTAGAAGATCCTGATCAGCATTGGTTTCTATGTGAAGCCGTATGGAGTGTCAAGTAGATCCAGGATGATGCTGTGAAGAGAGAACAGCTCATCACCACTTTTCGAGACCGAGCCTTGCATTGGTTTATGAAGTATTCTCAGGCATAGCCAAGAACCCTAACAGAAATTAAGGTTGTGCTTGTCGCAGAGTTTAAAAATACAAAATCAAAGTCGCAGTGCATAACATAATTAAAGGAAATCAAGCAGAAGCCTACTGAAACGGTCTGGGAATTTAACCAAAAATTCAAGACACTGTTGGATCAAGTGATCTTTGAGATAGCTCCACAACAGCATAAGGAATGGTTCATCGCTACACTGTTACCCTATATCCGACAACCGTTGATGCAACGGAAGGTTGCATTGCAGGCAGAGGCCTTCGAGATCGCAATGAAGCTCAAGGCCTTGCCAATTGGTGAGACTAGTTCTGAGATGTCTTAGATCCAGAACCAGTTGACTACCTTGATGTTAGAATTGCAAGGTATGAAAAATGGAAAGGAGCAAAGATATGAACACAGATGCGAGGTCTGGTGCACAAGGTGTAAAGGAGAGGGCCACACTAGAGAAAATTGCCCTCTATTTCAAGATTATCTTGATAGTGGCGCACCAAATCCAATGAATATGAATCACAATCAGGCGCCATGGTGTGAAATCTGTAGAAGCAGAGGACACAGACCTGAAGACTGTTATCTCATCCAGAAATACATAAAGACACCTAAGAGCTTATACTGTAATTTTTGTAAATCAGTTGGACATGACGAATCCAACTGTCGGGCATACGAGCTCATGAACGAAAGGAAGTGAGATATGGAAATGATGCAAGGTGCTGGAATGTACCAGGTCCAAGAGGAAAATCAGTTGAAACAAGAAAATGCCCCCTATGATCAGGGAGGGTATCGAGGCCGTGGTGGTGGATACCGCGGGAGAGAAGAGGCCCAACGCAGGGAAGAGGTTGTGTCCAGGTAATCTGTTATAACTGTTGTTACACCCAAAATCTACTCATCATAAGATTTATCGTATACACCCCTGAAGATACCTGGACTAAGTAATCATCCTGGGAGGATTTGTACCCAATTGTGCTCAGTTTTGAAGGGTTGTCGCAGGTTGCACACTAGCAACATGCAACGTCGCACCTTGCTCCATTACAGGGTGCGAAGAAGTCAGTTAAGTGGCAAAAATAGCTTCTTCGAGGTCCATCTCAAAGCTTGCTGACTTGGGACCCTATACCTGACCTCTTGGAAGAGCTGGCACTCGATTCCTAGACATTTGGAGAGATCCCTTAAGCCTCTCCTACCATCTCTCAACCTATCCTATCCATACCCTATCCATTTAGTCCTATATAAGTGAAGCTCACTACCATCCCAAGGAGGGGAAGACTATGGTATCTACATGCTGGTGAAATCACTCTTAGAACATCTCCACTCACCTATTGGAGAACTCATACTTCCTTGGAAGGATATGGAAATTGGCTTTGTCGAAGAAGGGCTACAGCATTAAGCCTTGGTTGTGGTTCTATATCTCTATCATGTACTCCTCTATTTGCAGTAATACAAATGCTTTCCACCAATGTTGTTAATGTGTGCAATGATATTGGGTAGTTTACCTGCTTAACTGTTTACTTAGATTTCTTATTGTATAGATGTCTTTTACTTTCTCTTGTTCCTTGTCTTGACAGGTCTTGCAGCTTGGATCTGACGACCGTGGGATGTGGATCAACATTCAAGAGAAAGGATTGCGTAGTGAAAAGGTAAGACATCTAGTACTTGATCCTTAAGTAGATCTAGGAAATGCATTAGTAGTTTGTTCTATTTGTTCTAGACTCACTTTGAGCTAGGGAGATCCGGCTCACGTCTGCTCGAGTGGATTGTCCAATAACAAATCTGGAAACCATATTGGGGAGTATAGAAATTGGTCAGTAGTTGTCAATTTGAGAGTCATTTTCAGTTGATTGCTTGACACAAACCTTTTATTTTTTTCCATTTACTTCTTGGAGTTGATTTCACTATCAGATCTTCGTATTGAAGACTCTGATCTACTTCCTCTGAGTTTATACAACTCATTCCCAAACCATTCCATGGTTCATTACTGAGAGATCTGATTCATTTTTTAATCTAAACTTCGTTGTCGCACCTAGGTAGTGGGAACAGAGTGACATTGTGTCATTCTGGGTCTCTGTTCTTTACCTGTTAACTACTCGTCGCATCCCTTGCATTGGCATACTGCAACATCGTCGCACTTCCCGTGTAAGCAAACTGCGACGTCGCACTGTGTACAAGGACAAAGTGCGCCGATTTGTCAAATTTTGGCATGCAAGCATCTCTTCTCTGTTTGACAATTTGGACTTTGGTTTGCTATATGAACTCTCTCTGTACTACAAGATCCATCCAAGGATCCAACCTGTGATCTGTGTTTTGAGTGTTTGGTTTTGTTTGGATTGATTTTGGGTTCCATTTTGGACAAGCTTGAAGACCGGTAGTGGTGGATACTCTTGTCTCCTCCACCTTCATCCGTTCACCCTTACATTCCCTTCTTTCCATCCTTGATCTAATTAGTACATTAGATCAGCTTCCATACCTCCTTTACATTTGTTTTGATCTTTGCTTTCTTAGTTTGCTTGCTGCTGCTTGATTTTGGGTTAAGTGTGTCTTTCAGTTTGGTTGAGTGCTTGTCTTTTCTTGAGTTTTCTGAATGAACTAATGCTACAAGTAGTGTTTTCTTTTCAGTCATTTAGATCTGAAAGCTCAATTGTTATCAAGTTTACTCTTTGATGCATCCATTGAAAAATTAAAAAGTGCTTCTTTCCCATCATTTCTTGGACATTATTGAAGAAAATTGTTGTACATTGGAAAATTCTCGTTTATGTTTTGGAAAAGTTGAATGAATGTATGATCTATTGTGTTTTTCTCGAATTATGAATCACTCATTTTACGAAAAGGCTCAAAGTACGCTTCGATTTTTGCAAAATTGATTCCATGCTAAGGAAAGATAGATGCATTTTTAATTTTTGTTGCTTTTAGACCATTGAAAGTGAAATTGAAAAACTTGCATATTCCATTTCAGAATCCTCTCTTTTCATCACCTAGTGTCGTTTTGATTTGGAAAAGAAAAAGAAAAATGCTTTGATTTGGACAGTAATGTTGTGATTTTTTGTGTTTCGCCGAAAAGGAAAAGAATACTTTCATAGTCAAATTTGTTTGAATTGGGATTGTGTTGCATTGAGTTTGTTTTGGCAATACTATTGGAAAAAGCTTTCTCCTTCCCATAGCTAGAATTAATTGAAAGAAAAGAATATTTCATGCATGTAGCCAGGGCTTGCATTATGCTTCCGATTATGTACTCACCTCATGCATTCACCTAACCGTCCAAGATAAAATTAATGGTAGAACTAGGTAAAATTTTTAGCAACTTGTGTGTAAGTTAGAGACGTGTTCCGGCGTCGTTAAGCATGGCAGCTGTCGTTATTTGCCAGCACTGTATCCCGGGGGTATTGTAGTCTTCCACGTACTTATCGGTATATCGAGCTCCTTCATGTACCCACCAAGTACCATAATCCATACTTGGCATATATCGAAGGGTGTATCACGTACTCGGTAGTATATCGAAAGGTCTCTTGCCGAACAGTTGTGCATTAGACAGCACCACTATGGATTTGAGCTCCCACGTACCTTGCGTATATTGGGAGACACCACTAGGATTCTTGAAACCAACTGAATTAACCATTTGGTCGTCTTGGCAAAGCAATACACCGAGAATAGCACTCGGGGAGATTAGCACACACGTACTGTCCAGGTAATCGGGTATGCAGGAAAGGGTATGGTCCCAATCCTCCTTGTCGCGTCATATTGTTGGACCCTGCAGTATATTGCGGTTTGTGATGCCTTGATAATCCCGTGAGGTTCCAGACTTTTGAATCCACTCTGTCACATAAGTTTGCTTGTTGCCTTAGTTTGAGTAGGTTTTTCTGGACTACTTTTCTTTTAGCATACCCTTAGGAGAAATGTTGTTTCAGCCGTCTTGGCTGATTATCCTAACGCTCTAGTGGATTTTTCCTAGAGAAGATCTCGTAGGATCTTAAACTTATCACCCAAATATCCCCTTAATCTGGAGGTTATTTCGAGGGTAAGAATGGATCAGCGTAACGCAGTCATAGTTACTGAAGTGGAAAACCCCACTTTGAATGTTGGAGGGATTTTGTTTCCACAAAATCCTCCAGATTCACCTGCCTCTCATCCCCCGCCGGATGAAGGAGCACAAACCCCCGCTTCACAAGACCTTTCTCCCATCATTCTAGGAGAACCTGGATCATTGGAATGGATAAACCGACCCCAGGACGACCCTACTACAGTTGTTGGTCCTTCAGCAGATTATTGGACATCTTCTACAGACCACTCAGTGGCTCATTTTTCCAACTCATCCCCACTTAACTGGACTACTCCAGAGTTCTCTAGGCCTCACCATAGGCCTAACCCTATCGATATTTTTGGCCCCATCCATGAACGTTTGGAATAGTTACGTAATAGAGGTGATGAGCTTCGAAGACAAAGTCTCAAGCAACACTCTTAAGAGTTTCGAAATCGCCATTTCCAAATAAGATTTGACAATGGAAACGTCCCAGTTCATCCGATATCTTTCAGATCACCTAAAGCACCCCACCATGAGACCACTAATAAGACTGGTCAACCCTCACAAGAGTCTAGTCCTGCACCTCAAGTGAACCAACCGGTGGAAGGAAAACAGTCCAACACACCTGTCACTACCATAGTTACTTTACCAGTTCCTCCCCCACCTCAGAATTTAAGGGGAGGGTATTCCATTCCCACGAATTATCTTATTGGTAATGTTATTACTACAGTAGCTAGTCAACAACCTACATTGGTTCAACCTTTGAATAGTGGTCAACCTGTTGTGGCTAGGGGGCAACCCCCATTTCCTAACAAGAACGTAGGCGATGCAATCCCCAACAAACCTTCTGTTGGACCTTCCCAACCCGCTAGACCTTCCACCACGAGATTATCTCATGTTGGGGGGCCGTCAAATGTAACTCAACCCTCATGGAGTCAAGCGTATCCAGGTTCTGTTAACCCTGTAATAGGACAACCTAATCCTGGAAACGCATCATACGAGATACCTTATCTTAGGAATCCATACACTCTATGGGGGAAACAACCTGTGTTTCAACATGGACCCCAACTAACTATCCCTCAAGCACCACCACTCCCGATCGGTCCTCCCCCACCTCCTGCTGGAGGCAGCGGGCCCCCACCTAACCTTGGTGGAGGCCCACCTCATTTTACCTACAACATCCCTCACCCTTTCAGCAGTGGTGGGAATGGTCCACCACCCCCTCCCGGCAGAGGCAGCGGGGGACCACCCTATCATGGTGGAGGAGGACATTTCCCTTTGAGTGGTGGAGGTGGTCCACCACCCCCTCCAGGAGGAGGCGGTGGAGAACCTAATTACTATGGAGGTGGTGGTGGTGGTGGAGACCCCCATCCTTCCGGTGGCGGAGGTGGTGGGGGCCCCCATCCTTTTGGTGGCAGAAGTAGTCCACCACCCCCTCCAAGTGGAGGCAGTGGTGGACCACCTCATTATGGTTATGGACCCCCACCTCCTCCCTGTTGTGGCGATGGACCTCCACCCCCTCCAGGTGGTGGAGGTGGACCTCCACCTTATTGGAATGGACCGCCTTATGGTGGCGGACCTCCTTATGGTCCGAGCAGTACACCCCCCTATGGTTAGTTCCCTCCTGGTACACCTTACGGTCAGTTTGGTCCTTACACGCCTTATCCGTATTACCAATACGCGCAACCTAACCCACAGCTGCCCTTCCTGGATACTTTGGACCTACCTAACCTATCCTGTTTAACCAACGATCCTATTTATCACGGAGCTAACTGGCCACCAATTCCAGTGAAACTTCTGTCTGATATCCCCAAGTTTGATGGCAAGCCGGGTGAAGACCCTAAAAACCATGTGATGACATACCACTTATGGTGTTCATCTAATTCCTTAATGGATGATTCAATTCGTCTTAGATTGTTTCAAAGGACTCTCACCGGTTCGGCTACCAAGTGGTACATTGAGTTGCCACCACACTCTTTTCCTGATTTTGGTTCTCTTGCCATGAACTTCTTGACACATTTCCAGCTGCCCATACGGTATGAAACTGGTACCGATCTTTTAACCTCGCTCCGTCAGAATACCACCACTCACATTTCGAAAAATATCCACGAGTGGCGAAGGAGATGACGTCTCATTAAAGCTCCCATTCCAGATTGTCACGTCCCCTCCCATCATACCAGCATGATGGAGAGGACGTGGTGCTATAACCGGACATCTAGTCCCATACATGGTAAACAAACATTCTAATTAAAATAAAACTTATACATATGAAAGTGCATAATAGACGTGATACTAAACTGGGCATCTAGCCCCATGAAACTTTTAACCATAAGCATTCACATAATATAAATGAGACATATGGAAATGTATGATTTTAAGAAAATCACAGCGGAATATTAAGAATTGCACATCCATCATATATTTAAGATGTTCATCAATAAGTAATTGCAAGTTAATACAGGAGAATACTTATCTTATAAGAAAGTAGTCCCACGCAACTAGCTATGCAACTGCAACATTCCACCCAACCATAGGCCAGTGTGCTCCTCAATCTCTCAGCACCACTGCCACCCCCGAGCTGGGCATGATCTCTACAAGGAACCAGGGACAGCAGACTCACACATAGCCAAGCATACACCAAGATGAGCCAAGCCAATCTACAATTGGGTTTATCAGGCTACTAGGAGATGGAAAGGAAGAGTTGCTAAGCTAGTGAGCTCCAGCATAGAGCCAGGGATAACCTTGCAAGATCTATCTAGCTTGGCACCCACAATACCTACACACCCAGCACAAGGAAGTATTCTTTTAACTGTTGTACAGTCCCTCAAGCCATACCTTCCCTATCTAGTTCTCTCAGGGTATGCATAGAAGAGTAACCAAAGCCCTCCTGGTCTTCTTGAGAGGTTGTCTCCCCCACTAGGTTTATCAAGCCACTTCTGTCCACTACCACTCCAAAACTTTAGCTCACAGATTCAGACCACAAACGGGGATGCACATAATAGCAGAACACAATTATGGGAAAGATAAAACGTTTTTACAGTGAGATGCATGAGATGGGGTTTCAACTAACTCAGAAAAACGTGGGTAGACTCAAAACGTATTGGCACTTGGAAAATTCGATTGGGAGAGCAAAACCCATTCCAGAAAAATGCCCCAGGGGCAAGAACGACCTCTCCCTCAGTCCCAAATCACGTCCCTCCTTCCCCAGCTATTGCACAATACCAAAAACGAGTTCCTGGGCATAGAAAGATGCAGGATTTGGATGAAAAACGTGTAGGGAAAGACCCAGCTAACTCCAACTGCATGAGTGAGTAAAGACTCCCCGTTCAAAATGGATTTGGGCACCATTTCGTGGGTGTTTTCTTGCCCAACAAGCAAAAACACGATTTTCCAGGTTAATGGCTTGCCCATGTACGAAATTGGCTACCATACTTCTTCATTCCCAAGGCATTAACTGTCTCAACCAATTTCTGGAAGAATTAAATGATTGGGTCCATAACCCAAAATGGGTAGTTCTCGTTCATAGGTTTCCCCATTGACACATGGATTAACACCAATGGCTCAAGGGTTTGAATAATTTCCCTCCCTATTCCTTGTAGAACCATGCCCCATCTCTTTGTTGCATTGCATAGCTAGCTGTGGGTATTTTTATCAAAATTCGTATTTACATGATGTCTTATTTACATTGTGCCTATCTAGCACAAGAACCATAGGCATCTATTTCTTCACTTGCCGATACATAAAACGCTAAATCAATGGTGGGTCCTTGGCCTTGAGCTCCTCATCATGATTGAATTACAATATTTACATCATTTACGATTTAATGTGAAGGGGGTCAAAATGGGGACGTGACATACCCCTCCCCTTACATTAGCACTGTCCTCAATGCTCATCAAAACTGAACAAAAATGGATATGCCACTCTCATGGCATCCTCCAGCTCCCATGTAGCCTCATCGGGACCGTAGTGCTTCCATTGCACCTTTACCTGTCCGATGGCTCGGTTCCGAAGCAATGTCACCTTCTTGTCTAGGATGCGCAATGGATCGGTTTGGAATTCTCCCTCGGGTTCCACCTGGATCACATCCCAATTAATCACATGGTTACGATCATGTACATATTTCTTAAGCAAAGAGACATGAAAAACATTATGAGCTTTAGTGTTGCCGGGCAATGCAAGTCTATATGCAACTAGCCCTATTCTTTCAAGCACTTCAAATGGCCCACAATATCTAGGTGATAGCTTGGCACAACTCCCAAGCTTCAAGGAACTCTTCCTTGATCTCACTCTAAGATACACATGATCCCCAACATTGAATTCCCTATGCATCCTATGTTTATCTGCATAGCTTTTGTGTCTATCCTGGGTTGCTTTTAAATTTTGCCGGATCGTTGCAACCTCTTGTTCCATTTCCTTAAGCAATTCTGGCCCAAGTACAATTCGGTTCACTGGATTGTCCCAAGTTACTGGTGTCCTACATCTTCTGCCATACAAAGCCTCATATGGACTCATTCCCAATGATTCTTGCTGCCCATTGTTATATGCAAATTCTACCAGGGGTAGATAATCCTCCCACTTGGATGGCTTGTCCATTACATACATGCGAAGCATGTCTTCAAGCACCTGATTTACCCTTTCTGTTTGCCCGTCTGTTTGAGGATGGTACGCGGTGCTAAAGTTCAACTGTGTACCCAAATATGTAAAGAGACCTTTCCAAAAATTGGAAGTGAACTTGGTATCCCTGTCAAAAATTATTGCCTTAAGCAACCCATGTAATCTGAAAATTTCCTTCATGAAAATATTTGCAATGGCATCGGTTTTATGTGTGGACTTAACCGGTATGAAATGTGGTGCCTTTGTTAACTTGTCCACCACAACCATGATGGAATCATGTTGTCTCATAGTCATTGGCAATCCTGTAATAAAATCCATGGATATTATTTCCCATTTCCATTCTTGGAATCGCACTGGGTGCAATAAACCTGCGGGGTGTTGGTGTTCAACCTTCACCCGTTGACATTTCATACACTTAGAGATGTATTCAGCGACATCCTTCTTCATGCCTGGCCAGAAATAATATTTTCTTGCTGTAGCAATTGTTTTCTCATATCCTGGGTGACCAGAGTATGGAGCTTTATGGATCTCATCCATAACCATTCTCCTTAAATCTACCGCATTTGGAACATAGACTCTATTCTTGTAAGTAAGAAGTCCGCCTTCTTCCAAATGATATCCTTCATACTTCTTGCCAAGGTCTTGCTGCTGCAATTTTCCCTTTATCTGCTCATACACTTCATCCTCAACCATATGGTTAACAATCTGCTGCCTCAAATTTGGTTGGCAAGTACTAAGTGTTGCCACATACATTTCATGTACCTTTCTGTTGAGTGCATCAGCCACCTTGTTTTCTTTCCCTTTTATGTGTTTGATTTCAAAATCAAATTCTCACAAAAATTCCAACCATCTAGCTTGCCTAGCATTTAAAGTTGGTTGATCAAACAAGTATTTCAGACCACAATGGTCTGTCCTTAACTCAAATTTTCTCCCCATTAAGTAATGCCTCCACATCTTTAAAGCATGTACTATGGTTGTAAGTTCTATATCATGAGTAGTAGCATAGTTCTTCTCATGTTCCTTCAACTTTCTTGACTCATAGCATATTACGTGGTTGTCTTGCATAAGAACTCCACCAAGTCCTTGATTGCATGCATCGGTACACACTATGAAGTCTTTTTCCGAGTCTGCAATCTTCAAAATTGGTGCACTTGTAAGAAGATTCTTCAACCATTGAAAACTTTCCTCACATCTTGGTGACCATTCAAACTTTATCCCCTTCTTTTGCAAAGAAGTGATTGGGTTTGCAACCTTGGAGAATCCTTCGATAAACCTCCTGTAGTAACCAGCAAGGCCCATAAAAGATCTCACATCAGTCACATTCCTTGGAGTTGTCCAATTCATAATGGTTTCAATCTTCTCAAGGTCTACAGATATCCCTTCGTCGGAGATGATGTGACCCAAATAATGAATTCTATCTTTATAAAAGTCATATTTGCTCAACTTGGCATATAGCTTATGCTCCCTTATTAATTGCATTGTCATTCTCAAATGTTCTTCATGCTCTTCCTCATTCTTAGAATAGATGAGAATGTCGTCTAGGAATACAAGATCAAACTTGTCCAAATACTTGCTAAAATCATTATTCATGAAACACATGAATGTAGCTGGTGCATTTGTGAGACCAAATGGTACCACTACAAACTCATAGTGTCCATACCTCATTCTAAAGGCTGTCTTATGAATATCTTCTTCTTTGATTCTTACCTGATGGTAACCAAACCTCAAGTCAATCTTTGAAAATACCTTTGCTCCTCTCATTTGGTCAAAAAGGTCATCAATTCGGGGCAATGGGTATTTGTTCTTCACGGTGACTTTGTTCAACTGCTTGTAGTTAATACATAACCTGAGTGTTCCATCTTTCTTTTTCACAAATAGAACAGGTGCTCCCCACGGGGACACACTTGGCCTAATATATTTCTTTTCCAGCAACTCTTGTAATTGCATTTTCAATTCTAGCAATTCCGGTGTACTCATCCTATAGGGTGTCTTAGACACTGGTGCCGCTCCTGGCACAAGCTCAATTGTAAATTCAATGTCCCTCTTTGGAGGGAGTCCTGGAATCTCATCGAGAAAACATCCCTGAATTCTTGCAATACATGATAGTCCTCCAATTTAAGAGTTTCATTCTCTGCTGCCTCTAAAATGTGGGTTGTGTACAGTTGACATCCCTTCCTGCAGAACTTTTTCAGCTGCATGGCTGAAACCTGTCTAACAGAAGTCACCTTTGGAACGCCTTTTACAAACCTCGGGTTTCCTTCTTCGTCCATGCATCCAAATGTCTTATTGTAGTATTCAAGTTTAACCCTGTGTGCTTCTAACCAATCCATTCCAATGAGAATATCATAGGAACCTAGTTGTAAAATATTCAGATCTACATAAGTGAGTAGCCCATCCATCTCTAATGGACATTTCTCTACTATTTCACTAACTTTTCTCTTGGTTCCAGTGGCTAGTTGAACTAACCATGATTTACTATGCTTTAATTTCTCGAAAGCACAAACCTCAACAATTCTAGGAGTGACATAACTGTGAGTAGATCCAGGATCAATCAAAATAGAAATAGATTGCTTAGCAATCTTACCTTCAACTTCAACCACAGTTGACTGATGATCTGCTTGGCGATCGTCTAGTGCTGCATAGATTTTAGGGATTGTCCTCGCCACTTGACCCACAGTTCCAGCTCCCTAGATGTTATGAACTTGATTTGCATTCCCATTCCGATGTGGACAGTTCCTAAGCATGTGGTCTCCTCCACAACCCCAACATTGAAGTGGTTCTCTTGGTTCCTTTGGATCTTTTGGCTTGTCTACCATCATCCTAGTTGGCTTAGTCACCACCTGTGATGGTTGCCTTTGCTGATTCTGGAATTGAGGAGGCTTGAACCCTTTCTTTTAGTGATGATTGGATTTGGCCCATAGAGGTCCAATGCTGCAACCAGCAGCTCTGATACCATTCTGTCATGTCCCCACCCATCATACCGGTGCAATGGAGGGGATCGTGACACTATAACCGAACATCTAGTCCCATACATGGTAAACAAACATTCTAATTAAAATAAAACTTATACATATGAAAGTGCATAATAGACGTGATACTAAACTTGGCATCTAGCCCCATGAAACTTTTAACCATAAGCATTCACATAAGATAACAGAGACATATGGAAATGTATAATTTTAAGAAAATCACAGCGGAATATTAAGAATTGCACATCCATCATATATTTAAGATGCTCATCAATAAGTAATTGCAAGTTAATACAGGAGAATACTTATCTTATAAGAAAGTAGTCCCACGCAACTGGCTATGCAACTGCAACGTTCCACCCAACCGTAGGCCAATGTGCTCCTCAATTTCTCAGCACCACTGCCACCCCCGAGCTGGGCATGATCTCTACAAGGAAACAGGGACAGCAGACTCACACATAGCCAACCATACACCAAGATGAGCCAAGCCAATCTACAATTGGGTTTATCAGGCTGCTAGGAGATGGAAAGGAAGAGTTGCTAAGCTAGTGAGCTCCAGCACAGAGCCAAGGATAACCTTCCAAGATCTATCTAGCTTGGCACCCACAATACCTACACACCCAGCACAAGGAAGTATTATTTTCACTGCTGTACAGTCCCTCAATCCATACCTTCCCTATCTAGTGCTCTCAAGGTATGCATAGAAGAGTAACCAAATCCCTCCTGATCTTCTTGAGAGGTTGTCTCCCCTACTAGGTTTATCAAGCCACTTCTGTCCACTACCACTCCAAAACTTCAGCTCACAGATTTAGACCACAAACGGGGATGCACATAACAGCAGAACGCAATTATGGGCAAGATAAAATGTTTTTACCATGAGATGCATGAGATGGGGTTTCAACTAACTCAGAAAAATGTGGGTAGACTCAAAACGTATTGGCACTTGGAAAATTCGACTTGGAGAGCAAAACCCATTCTAGAAAAATGCCCCAAGGGAAAGAACGAACTCTCCCTCAGTCCCAATTTGCATCCCTCCTTCCCCAGCTGTTGCACAATACCAAAAACGAGTTCCTGGGCATAGAAAGATGCAAGATTTGGATGAAAAACGTGTAGGGAAAGACCCAGCTAACTCCAACTGCATGAGTGACTAAAGACTCCCCGTTCAGAATGGATTTGGGCACCATTTCGTGGGTGTTTTCTTGCCCAACAAGCAAAAACACGATTTTCCAGGTTGATGGCTTGCCCATGCACGAAATTGGCTGCCATACTTCTTCATTCCCAAGGCATTAACTGTCTCAACCAATTTCTGGAAGAATTAAATGATTGGGTCCATAACCTAAAATGGGTAGTTGAGAGTTCATAGGTTTCCCCATTGACACATGGATTAACACCATTGGCTCAAGGGTTTGAATAATTTCCCTCCCTATTCCTTGTAGAACCATGCCCCATCTCTTTGTTGCATTGTATAGCTAGTTGTGGGTATTTTTATTAAAATTCGTATTTACATGATGTCTTATTTACATTGTGCCTATCTAGCACAAGAACCATATGCATCTATTTCTTCACTTGCCGATACATAAAACGCTAAATCAATGGTGGGGCCTTGGCCTTGAGCTCCTCACCATGATTGAATTACAATATTTACATCATTTACGATTTAATGTGAAGGGGGTCAAAATGGGGACGTGACATACCCCTTCCCTTACATTAGCACTGTCCTCACTGCTCATCAAAACTGAACAAAAATGGATATGCCACTCTCATGGCATCCTCTAGCTCCCATGTAGCCTCATCGGGACCGTAGTGCTTCCATTGCACCTTTACCTGTCCGATGGCTCGGTTCCGAAGCAATGTCACCTTCTTGTCTAGGATGCGCAATGGATCGGTTTGGAATTCTCCCTCGGGTTCCACCTGGATCACATCCCAATTAATCACATGGTTAGGATGATGTACATATTTCTTAAGCAAAGAGACATGAAAAATATTATGAGCTTTAGTGCTGGCAAGCAATGCAAGTCTATATGCAACTGGCCCTATTATTTCAAGCACTTCAAATGGCCCACAATATCTAGGTGATAGCTTGGCACAACTCCCAAGCTTCAAAGAACTCTTCCTTGATCTCACTCTAAGATACACATGATCCCCAACATTGAATTCCCTATGCATCCTATGTTTATCTGCATAGCTTTTGTGTCTATCCTGGGCTGCTTTTAAATTTTGTCGGATCCTTGCAACCTCTTGTTCCATTTCCTTAAGCAATTCTGGCCCAAGTACAATTCGTTTCACTGGATTGTCCCAAGTTACTGGTGTCCTACATCTTCTGCCATACAAAGCCTCATATGGACTCATTCCCAATGATTCTTGCTGCCCATTGTTATATGCAAATTCTACCAGGGGTAGATAATCCTCCCACTTGGATGGCTTGTCCATTACATACATGCGAAGCATGTCTTCAAGCACCTGATTCACCCTTTCTGTTTGCCCGTCTGTTTGAGGATGGTGCGCGGTGCTAAAGTTTAACTGTGTACCCAAATCTGTAAAGAGACCTTTCCAAAAATTGGAAGTGAACTTGGTATCCCTGTCAGAAGATATTGCCTTAAGCAACCCATGTAATCTGAAAATTTCCTTCATGAAAATATTTGCAATGGCATCGGTTTTATGTGTGGACTTAACCGGTATGAAATGTGCTGCCTTTGTTAACTTGTCCACCACAACCATGATGGAATCATGTTGTCTCACAGTCATTGGCAATCCTGTAATAAAATCCATGGATATTATTTCCCATTTCCATTCTGGGAATAGCACTGGGTGCAATAAACCTGCGGGGTGTTGGTGTTCAACCTTCACCCGTTGACATTTCATACACTTAGAGATGTATTCAGCGACATCCTTCTTCATGCCTGGCCAGAAATAATATTTTCTTGCTGTAGCAATTGTTTTCTCATATCCTGGGTGACCAGAGTATGGAGCTTTATGGATCTCATCCATAACCATTCTCCTTAAATCTGCTGCATTTGGAACGTAGACTCTATTCTTGTAAGAAGTCCGCCTTCTTCCAAATGATAGCCTTCATACTTCTTGCCAAGGTCTTGCTGCTGCAATTTTCCCTTTATCTGCTCATACACTTCATCCTCAACCATATGGTTAACAATCTGCTGCCTCAAATCTGGTTGGCAAGTACTAAGTGCTGCCACATACATTTCATGTACCTTTCTGCTGAGTGCATCAACCACCTTGTTTTCTTTCCCTTTTATGTGTTTGATTTCAAAATCAAATTCTCACAAAAATTCCAACCATCTAGCTTGCCTAGCATTTAAAGTTGGTTGATCAAACAAGTATTTCAGACCACAATGGTCTGTCCTTAACTCAAATTTTCTCCCCATTAAGTAATGCCTCCACATCTTTAAAGCATGTACTATGGTTGTAAGTTCTATATCATGAGTAGCATATTTCTTCTCATGTTCCTTCAACTTTCTTGACTCATAGCATATTACGTGGTTGTCTTGCATAAGAACTCCACCAAGTCCTTGATTGCATGCATCGGTACACACTACAAAGTCTTTTTCCGGGTCTGCAATCTTCAAAATTGATGCACTTGTAAGAAGATTCTTCAACCATTGAAAACTTTCCTCACATCTTGGTGACCATTCAAACTTTATCCCCTTCTTTTGCAAAGAAGTGATTGGGTTTGCAACCTTGGAGAATCCTTCGATAAACCTCCTGTAGTAACCAGCAAGGCCCATAAAAGATCTCACATCAGTCACATTCCTTGGAGTTGTCCAATTCATAATGGTTTCAATCTTCTCAGGGTCTACAGATATCCCTTCGTCGGAGATGATGTGACCCAAATAATGAATTCTATCTTTATAAAAGTCACATTTGCTCAACTTGGCATATAGCTTATGCTTCCTTAGTAATTGCATTGTCATTCTCAAATGTTCTTCATGCTCTTCCTCATTCTTAGAATAGATGAGAATGTCGTCTAGGAATACAAGATCAAACTTGTCCAAATACTTGCTAAAATCATTATTCATGAAACACATGAATGTAGCTGGTGCATTTGTGAGACCGAATGGTACCACTACAAACTCATAGTGTCCATACCTCATTCTAAAGGCTGTCTTATGAATATCTTCTTCTTTGATTCTTACCTGATGGTAACCAGACCTCAAGTCAATCTTTGAAAATACCTTTGCTCCTCTCATTTGGTCAAAAAGGTCATCAATTCGGGACAATGGGTATTTGTTCTTCACAGTGACTTTTTTCAACTGCCTGTAGTCAATACATAACCTGAGTGTTCCATCCTTCTTTTTCACAAATAGAACAGGTGCTCCCCACGGGGACACACTTGTCCTAATATATTTCTTTTCCAGCAACTCTTGTAATTGCATTTTCAATTCTAGCAATTCCGGTGTACTCATCCTATAGGGTGTCTTAGACACTAGTGCCGCTCCTGGCACAAGCTCAATTGTAAAGTCAATGTCCCTCTTTGGAGGGAGTCCTGGAATCTCATCGGGAAAACATCCCTGAATTCTTGCAATACATGATAGTCCTCCAATTTAAGAGTTTCATTCTCTGCTGCCTCTAAAATGTGGGCTATGTACAGTTGACATCCCTTCCTGCAGAACGTTTTCAGCTGCATGGCTGAAACCTATCTAACAGAAGTCACCTTTGGAACGCCTTTTACAACCCTCGGGTTTCCTTCTTCGTCCATGCATTCAAATGTCTTATTGTAGCAGTCAAGTTTAACCCTGTGTGCTTCTAACCAATCCATTCCAATGAGAATATCATAGGAACCCAGTGGTAAAATATTCAGATCTACATAAGTGAGTATCCCATCCATCTCTAATGGACATTTCTCTACTATTTCACTAACTTTTCTCTTAGTTCCAGTGGCTAGTTGAACTAACCATGATTTACTATGCTTTAATTTCTCGAAAGCACAAACCTCAACAATTCTAGGAGTGACATAACTGTGAGTAGGGTCAGGATCAATCAAAATAGAAATAGATTGCTTGGCAATCTTACCTTCAACTTCAACCACAATTGACTGGTGATCTGCTTGGCGATCGTCTAGTGCTGCATAGATTCTAGGGATTGTCCTCGCCACTTGACCCACAGTTCCATCTCCCTGGATGTTGTGAACTTGATTTGCATTCCCATTCCGATGTGGATAGTTCCTAAGCATGTGGTCTCCTCCACAACCCCAACATTGAAGTGGTTCTCTTGTTTCCTTTGGATCTTTTGGCTTGTCTACCATCATCCTAGTTGGCTTAGTCACCACCTGTGATGGTTGCCTTTGCTGATTCTGGAATTGAGGAGGCTTGAACCCCTTCTTTCAGTGATGATTGGATTTGGCCCATAGAGGTCCAATGCTGCAACCAGCAGCTCTGATACCATTCTGTCACGTCCCCACCCATCATACCGGTGCAATGGAGGGGATCGTGACACTATAACCGAACATCTAGTCCCATACTTGGTAAACAAACATTCTAATTAAAATAAAACTTATACATATGAAAGTGCATAACAGACATGATACTAAACTGGGCATCTAGCCCCATGAAACTTTTAACCATAAGAATTCACATAATATAACAGAGACATATGGAAATATATGATTTTAAGAAAATCACAGCGGAATATTAAGAATTGCACATCCATCATATATTTAAGATGTTCATCAATAAGTAATTGCAAGTTAATACAGGAGAATACTTATCTTATAAGAAAGTAGTCCCACGCAACTGGCTATGCAACTGCAACGTTCCACCCAACCGTAGGCCAGTGTGCTCCTCAATCTCTCAGCACCACTGCCACCCCCGAGCTGGGAATGATCTCTACAAGGAACCAGGGACAGCAGACTCACACATAGCCAAGCATACACCAAGATGATCCAAGCCAATCTACAATTGGGTTTATCAGGCTGCTAGGAGATGGAAAGGAAGAGTTGCTAAGCTAGTGAGCTCTAGCACAGAGCCAAGGATAACCTTGCAAGATCTATCTAGCTTGGCACCCACAATACCTACACACCCAGCACAAGGAAGTATTATTTTCACTGATGTACAGTCCCTCAAGCCATACCTTCCCTATCTAGTGCTCTCAGGGTATGCATAGAAGAGTAACCAAAGCCCTCCTGATCTTCTTGAGAGGTTGTCTCTCCCACTAGGTTTATCAAGCCACTTCTGTCCACTACCACTCCAAAACTTCAACTCACAGATTCAGACCACAAACGGGGATGCACATAACAGCAGAACACAATTATGGACAAGATAAAACGTTTTTACAGTGAGATGCATGAGATGGGGTTTCAACTAACTCAGAAAAATGTGGGTAGACTCAAAACGTATTGGCACTTGGAAAATTCGACTGGGAGAGCAAAACCCATTCCAGAAAAATGCCCCAGGGGCAAGAACGACCTCTCCCTCAGTCCCAATTCGCATCCCTCCTTCCCCAGCTGTTGCACAATACCAAAAACGAGTTCCTGGGCATAGAAAGATGCAGGATTTGGATGAAAAACGTGTAGGGAAAGACCCAGCTAACTCCAACTGCATGAGTGAGTAAAGACTCCCCGTTCAGAATGGATTTGGGCACCATTTCGTGGGTGTTTTCTTTCCCAACAAGCAAAAACACGATTTTCCAGGTTGATGGCTTGCCCATGCATGAAATTGGCTGCCATACTTCTTCATTCCCAATGCATTAACTGTCTCAACCAATTTCTGGAAGAATTAAATGATTGGGTCCATAACCCAAAATGGGTAGTTGAGAGTTCATAGGTTTCCCCATTGACACATGGATTAACACCATTGGCTCAAGGGTTTGAATAATTTCCCTCCCTATTCCTTGTAGAACCATGCCCCATCTCTTTGTTGCATTGCATAGCTAGTTGTGGGTATTTTTATTAAAATTCGTATTTACATGATGTCTTATTTACATTGTGCCTATCTAGCACAAGAACCATAGGCATCTATTTCTTCACTTGTCGATACATAAAACGCTAAATCAATGGTGGGGCCTTGGCCTTGAGCTCCTCACCATGATTGAATTACAATATTTACATCATTTACGATTTAATGTGAAGGGGGTCAAAATGGGGATGTGACATACCCCTCCCCTTACATTAGCACTATCCTCACTGCTCATCAAAACTGAACAAAAATGGATATGCCACTCTCATGGCATCCTCCAGCTCCCATGTAGCCTCATCGGGATCGTAGTGCTTCCATTGCACCTTTACCTGTCCTATGGCTCGGTTCCGAAGCAATGTCACCTTCTTGTCTAGGATGCGCAATGGATCGGTTTGGATTTCTCCCTCGGGTTCCACCTGGATCACATCCCAATTAATCACATGGTTAGGATCATGTACATATTTCTTAAGCAAAGAGACATGAAAAACATTATGAGCTTTAGTGCTGGCAGGCAATGCAAGTCTATATGAAACTGGCCGTATTATTTCAAGCACTTCAAATGGCCCACAATATCTAGGTGATAGCTTGGCACAACTCCCAAGCTTCAAGGAACTCTTCCTTGATCTCACTCTAAGATACACATGATCCCCAACATTGAATTCCCTATGCATCCTATGTTTATCTGCATAGCTTTTGTGTCTATCATGGGCTGCTTTTAAATTTTGCCGGATCCTTGCAACCTCTTGTTCCATTTCCCTAAGCAATTCTGTCCCAAGTACAATTCGGTTCACTGGATTGTCCCAAGTTACTGGTGTCCTACATCTTCTGCCATACAAAGCCTCATATGGACTCATTCCCAATGATTCTTGCTGCCCATTGTTATATGTAAATTCTACCAGGTGTAGATAATCCTCCCACTTGGATGGCTTGTCCATTACATACATGCGAAGCATGTCTTCAAGCACCTGATTTACCCTTTCTGTTTGCCCGTCTGTTTGAGGATGGTACGCGGTGCTAAAGTTCAACTGTGTACCCAAATCTGCAAAGAGACCTTTCCAAAAATTGGAAGTGAACTTGGTATCCCTGTCAGAAATTATTGCCTTAGGCAACCCATGTAATCTAAAAATTTCCTTCATGAAAATATTTGCAATGGCATCGGTTTTATGTGTGGACTTAACCGGTATGAAATGTGTTGCCTTTGTTAACTTGTCCACCACAACCATGACGGAATCATGTTGTCTCACAGTCATTGACAATCCTGTAATAAAATCCATGGATATTATTTCCCATTTCCATTCTGGGATTGGCACTGGGTGCAATAAACCTACGGGGTGTTGGTGTTCAACCTTCACCCGTTGACATTTCATACACTTAGAGATGTATTCAGCGACATGCTTCTTCATGCCTGGCCAGAAATAATATTTTCTTGCTGTAGCAATTGTTTTCTGATATCCTGGGTGACCAAAGTATGGAGCTTTATCGATCTCATCCATAACCATTCTCCTTAAATCTGCCGCATTTGGAACATAGACTCTATTCTTGTAAGTAAGAAGTCCACCTTCTTCCCAATGATAGCCTTCATACTTCTTGCCAAGGTCTTTCTGCTGCAATTTTCCCTTTATCTGCTCATACACTTCATCCTCAACCATATGGTTAACAATCTGCTGCCTCAAATCTGGTTGGCAAGTACTAAGTGTTGCCACATACATTTCATGTACCTTTCTGCTGAGTGCATCAGCCACCTTGTTTTCTTTCCCTTTTATGTGTTTGATTTCAAAATCAAATTCACACAAAAATTCCAACCATCTAGCTTGCGTAGCATTTAAAGTTGGTTGATCAAACAAGTATTTCAGACCACAATGGTCTGTCCTTAACTCAAATTTTCTCCCCATTAAGTAATGCCTCCACATCTTTAAAGCATGTACTATGGATGCAAGTTCTATATCATGAGTAGCATAGTTCTTCTCATGTTCCTTCAACTTTCTTGACTCATAGCATATTACGTGGTTGTCTTGCATAAGAACTCCACCAAGTCCTTGATTGCATGCATCGGTACAATCCCAACGCTTGGGTGGCACAAAATTACAATATCATAGAGGACTTGGCACAAGCTTCTTGCGCCATGTCTACCCTGGAATTTTTGCAAAATTGTCCTAATCAATGCAAAACTCTCCTTTCCACCATCGGTGCAGTCGACCCGGATTCCTCGAATACCATCATGTTCCTACTTGACAACTTTAAGTCGAGGCTCTCACACCAGCTCGCATTCCAATTTTCTGCAAGCATTGCTAGGAAGATTGTCCATCGTACCCTTTTAGACGAAGGCACCTCCACTTCTGTCATCTCGATCGCCTGTTGGAGAGCCATTGGATCCCCCGAATTGAATCGTTCTCCTACCACGTTGAAAGAATTCGACAAGCGTGGCTTTCAACCTCATGGGCTCTTACAAGCTCTTGCAGTTGAGTTGGGCGGAAAGACCGTAACCATTAATGTTGAAGTGGTCTCGGCCTCGTTAGATTATAATCTCTTTCTTGGTCACAATTGGTTTTACACCATGCAAGCGGTAGCCTCTTTAATCTTCCACATAGTACAATTCCCCCACCAAGAACGAATTGTTACTATCGACCAATTAGATTTTTGTACACCAGACGCTACTACTCATCCTGGTGACCATGTTCCTTCCATTGGACAAATGTCAAAACAGTATGAGAGTATAGGGGTTGGCCTTTTGAAAGATTGATCTCTCATGGTCGTTTTTCCATCCGCGGACCCCCCTAATCATGTTGCTATGGTGAACATGATCTCCACAGAGATTTTATCTCACTCTACTGATGCTTGGCTTGTACCGGATGAAGCCACAACACACCTGCTTGGAGATATAATGCCTCTTTCACCCACTGAACGTATTCATGAGGCTATCTAATCAGCACCGGAGGACCATTTAACCATGGCCTCTCCATCCTGTTCTCCATGACGGATGTCATCTCTACCTAATCTCTTACTTCGGACTTTTCATTCAAACGAGTCCGTCATGGAAGTTATGAATGTTGACGACGGTCCGTGGGATGATCTCCACCATAGGTCATTTTTTCTTCCTCCTTTGGAGTACATAGAGGACAACATCCATACCCTCTTTTCACCAGATATCTACCCATTCCCTCATTCCCCCATCTTGACATGTCTTACGAACACAGAGGGCAACTTGGCCAACATTGAGCCAACCACCCCAGTAGACATCTCAGTGAAACCTAGTATAGTGGAACACATTCGCATAGGCCAGAAGTGTTCCCCTAAAGAAATAGCTACTGGCACGGCCTTATTCAAGCAATTTCAAGACGTATTTGCTTGGTCCTATGAGGAGATTCCTGGGATAGACCCCACAATTGTTTCTCATGAAATAAAAACCTATCCCAACATCAAACCTGTACGCCAAAATTTGCAACCGGTACACCCCCGGAAGACTACGGCAATTAAGGCAGAAATTGAAAAGCTCTTAAAGGTTGGTTTTATTTATCCTGTCCCATTGACGGATTGGGTCTCAAACATCATCCCTATGAACAAAAAGCAGGGTACCATTCGCATCTGTGTCGATTACCGGGACCTTAACCAGGCTTTTCCAAAAGACAACTACTCAACCCCCTTTATCGACCAGATTATTGACAATTGTGCTGGAAGCGTCATCTTCTCATTTATGGATGCCTTTTCTGGTTACAACCAAATTGAGATCAACCCAGTCGACCAACATAAGATGGCTTTCATCTTCCTGTGGGGAAATTTTTCATACTGCAAACTCCCGTTGGCCTTAAAAATGCTGGTGCCATGTTTTAGCAGGCTATGTCGTATGCCTTCCATGACATTCAGGACTTTGTGGAACCTTACTTGGACGATCTCCCTACTCATTCAAAGCAGCACGAGTTCCACATTGATCATCTGACGGCCATTTTCCTCAGATGCAGACAATACAATATACGTCTGAATCCTCATAAGTGTATTCTTTGCGTTGAGTCTGGATGCCTCTTAGGATTTATCGTTTCAAAGGATGGGATCCGCATTGATCCCTTAAAGGTGGAGGCCATCATCAACCTACCACCCCTGACTGATGTGACGGAACTTCAAAGTCTCCAAGGGAAGGTGACTTATTTAAGACGTTTTGTTTGCAATTTCGCGGAGAAGACTAGGGGTATATGAGACTGCTCAAGAAGGATGTCCCATTCATTTGGGACGACCAAGCTCAAAAATCCTTCGACAGTATCAAACATGCCATCACGCATGCCCCCGTACTCCAACCACCCAATTATTATCAAGATTATATCTTATATCTCGCCGCTTCTGCTACCACTATCGCCATGGTTTTGGTACAGAAGGATCAAAACGCCCAGGAACATGTAATATACTATGCAAGTAAGGGTCTGGCTGACGCTGAAACTAGATATTCACATGTCAAAAAACTCGCATTTGCGGCGGTCATCGCCGTCCAGAAGTTCCGGCACTATATCTTGCTCCGCACCACCACTATCATCACTGACTTGAACCCCATGTACCACGTACTGACACGTCAGGTGCTTGGGGGCAAGTATTCATGCTGGATCATGATATTGCAAGAATTTGATCTTCTTTTTGAGAAATCCAAGTCAAAGAAGTCTTTGGTGTTTGCCGAGCTCATTTGCGACCTTCCCCATCCTGATGCAGAACTTGAGCACAATGACTCCTTTCCAGACGAATCATTGTTTCTCATCAGTACGACTGATCCATGGTATGGAGATATCTTATTGTATCTTCAAACCCAATGCTTCATCCCTCAACTCCCTCGCGACGACCATCGTAAGATACGTCACCATGCGAAGTATTATTTAATCATCAATGATACTTTGTATCGCCGTGGCATTGATTCAATTCTTCGACGTTGTCTCACTCACGATGAGGTTGAACGCGTTCTGAACGACTGTCACGCTGGGGCATGTGGCGGTCACCTCTCTAGGATGGCTACAGCCCAGAAAATTTTGCGCGCAGGATATTTTTGGCCTACTATCTTCAAAGATTGTATTGAGGCCGTAAAAAAATGTCGTCCTTGTCAACACTTCCACACGAAGAAGCTCACCTACCCCGCCCCATTACACCCAGTTATTGCTGTGGTCCCCTTTGCAAAATGGGGCATCGACTTTATGCATTGTAAGCCTACCTCGGCCGGGGGGCATAGTTACATCATTGTAGCTATGGATTAGTTCACAAAGTGGGCCGAAGTTATGCCTACATACCAGAACGACGGCAAAACCGTCGCACTCTTCATGTTCAATCATGTAATAGCGCAATTCGGAGTTCCTCAGGCAATTGTTACATATCATGGTTCCCATTTTCAGAACCATATGGTTGATGAATTGAGCGACAGGTTGGGTTTTCAACATGAAAATTCAACACCCTACTACCCGCAATCCAATGGACAGGTCAAGGCCATTAACAAGGTCTTGAAAACTATGGTCCAAAGGATGGTAGGGACACATAAGTCCAATTGGCACAACATGCTCTTCTCAGCATTATGGGCCTACTGAACTTCTGTCAAAACCGCCATAGGCTTCACTCCCTTCCAATTGGTATATGGATTGGAGGCTGTCCTACCTATAGAGTGAGAAATTCCATGTCTATAACTCGTTGTAGAACTTCTTCCTAACACTACTGCTGAGGAAGAACGTCTCTTGCACTTAGCAAAACTTGAAAAGTCCCGCCGAGATGCCTCTCTTGCTAATGAAGCACACAAGAAACACATCAAATCCCAATATGACAAGTTAGTTGAACCTCGTATCTTTAATGAGGGTGACCTGGTCCTCAATTATGACCAGAATCACGATAAAATAGGAGAAGGAAAGTTTGAGTCCATGTGACATGGACCTTACATTGTCAAACGTGTTTTGGAGAAGGGAGCTTACGAGCTTGAAGACTATGACGGAATCTCTTTGGGTGAACCCCGCAATGGGCTTTACTTGAAGAGATATTACACCTAAATTCATCATGCTTAGACTTTCTTGTATATACTGTACATGGCGTGTTTTTTGTGATTTTGTGTGCTGTGACGCTTTTTTTTTTTAGTGTCTTTAGATCTTGTTTCCGCTCCTTATACCATGTTCTGTCTGCGTGTGCAGATGGCAACATGCTATGGATTTGCGGACGGCGCCAACCGCTATACCCATAACCTTGCATCAGCAGCCTGGGTACTATATTCCCAAACATGTGAGCTCATTAGCTCAGGAGGAAGTTGCCTAGGGTTTGCGACCAACAATGCTGCAAAGTATCAGGCAGTAATCGAAACCCTCACTAACACCATTTCTTTGGGTATGAACCACATTGTCATCCACATGGATTCTCAATTAGTGGTTTCCCATCTTAACCGGGTTTACACCATCTGTGATCCCACCTTACTCTGTCTCTTCAGACGAGTACGTCTCCTGGAAAGGTCATTTGAATATGTTCAATACCTGCACATTCCATAAGAGTTAAACACAGTTGCTGACTCAATGGCCAACTTAATTTTGGATTGGTACATCACACACACATAATATTCATAATATGTAAAAGCATTCACAGCATGTAAATAATGTAATGTATAAAAGAAAACATGTAAACAAGATCACATCACTCATCATTTTAAAACACATAATGTATAAATCACCGAGAATGTCTGTATATATATATATATATATCGCTCAAAAGTAGTGTTGGTACAAAATCTGAAGCACGATGGCTTCCAGTGAGTCTCTACAAAAATATGAAGCATCATATCTTTCAGTAGTACAAAATCTAAGGCCTCTAAGCTCTCATTACAGGTATAATAGTGTCATCGAGCCTGACGCCTGACCCGTACACCACCCCTAGCATGGACGGCACGCTGTCACTGAGTGAGGAAGAAATCCACGGTCCTCGCCACCTTGCGGAGTAGGGCATTGAAGCGTACGGATGCTCCAACCCCAAACCTCTGCATAGGTCTCGGTAGGTCATCTACCGGTGGCTCAGGAACCTCCACTGTCAGCTGGAACAAGTTCTTGTATACCTCCTCCATCTCCTTGATGGTAGCATGAGCACCTGGGGGCACAACTGCTTCCCCGCCTCTATCTCTCCTCACCAAGAGAGAAAGTCCTAATGGCCATATGGGCCCCACATCTGCACACACATATTATATACTTGTCAGCACTGTATCAAAAAAAAATGATATAATATACAAAATTTAAAAGTACAAGGGTTTTGTTCTCACCTATGTCACCCCATGTTGCACCTTTAGGTAGAACCAAGTTAGGATCCTCTCTAAAATCTGTACCACTCTATGGGAAGTCCTCAACCATGAGTAACTGGCCTTCCAGCCAGCTGAAGAACTCGGGACCAAAACTGATGATAGGTCCTCCACCATGACCTCAGTCCATCTGAGCATGTGGGGATCTCTAGGCTCCCTGTCATCTAATACCACCTGTGGGCGCAGGAGAGGGATCTGCTCCAAGAGGAACGATACCACGATTGACCCATAACCAAACTACTTGATCTCTCCCCGCCGACACTTGGTCAGCTGAGCTTGGAGGTTTGTGAGGAGACCCTTGCACCAGTTGAAAACCATGGGGGAAATGCAGTCCTCTGCATAAAGCATCTGGGTCCGAGTAGCCGTATGTGGGGCTTGGCTACCCACCGCTCTAGTAATAGTAAGCAATATGGTACGCAATGGGCGCCTCACCACATCCCTAATAAGAATCTTCCCACTAGAAGGTCGAGAAGAAGCGATACAATGTTGTGACACCATGTCATCAACTGTGCGGTCACTGACTTGCGTTCCAGTAAGATGCACAGGTTCCCCTCTCTGGGACAGACCTGTGAGAAAATAGATGTCCTCAACATCTATTGTGAGGATGTTCTCACCAATCATGAAATACTGTTGGGCCGCATCCCAACTCTGGAGCATGTGTGATAGCAATGGGATTTGGGATCTCATCCCCTGAATCTCAAATAACTTGAGCAAACCACAGTTCCTCAAGGCATCCATGCATTGTGGATCGTTGGAAGCTTGTTCATCTTCTATCTCGTGTTCTCGTTCTCGCCACTCTAAGACCATGTTGGCTAGCAAGCAACCTGCCAAAAAGGGCATTTAAACACTGTTAGGTCCTGCTTCAACCTTCACAAGTCCATTTTTTGGATTCTTTTTTATTTTTGGAATTTGCAACTCCGCCATCGCACTGTACGTTTGCGTACAGTGCGATGTCATCGCACTTCACACATTTGAGGCTTGCGACGACTCGATCGCGTCGCAGGTACCGAAAGGGCCAACTGCGATGAGCCGAGAGCGCAATATCCCTCCATGAACTCATCAAAAAACCCAAAAAATGAACCTAAAAACAAAATATAATCCACTGGGAAGTTGCTAGATGAATTTTAGGCCTACTTGATTTGGACGGTTGGTGAAATGGCGGATCGTAGCTCTCGGAATCGACAAAGGAAGTTTTGGCTCCAACTTGGTATTTCTCCTCCCAAATTGGCAAATGAAACAATGAAATCTATTTTGGCCCATTTTTCTATTTATAGATAGAATGGAATATTCCTTTTTAAATATTTTGATGCTCTTGGGCCATTTATCATAGTTTTCTACCTTTTTTGTCATATTTGAGGCTATTTGACGCATTATCTAGTGTGCAGGATTTGTAAGTGGTCTTTTGTGTCGTTTCTCATATCACAACAATCATCACAGGTATGAACACTCCCTTGAATGTTTTTTCGTTATTTTTGCAACGATTAGTCTGTAATTATTGCGTGATGATGAGTTTACTCTTCATTTATTCTCATACTCAAGGAACTATGAGAACAAGTACCGAGTTATGATTTATCACTTTTCCGGGCTCGTTAAACTTCCATGGAAAAGGAAACCCCCCGGATTCTACCGTTAATCTCTTTTCGGGTTCTCGAAAAACAAAAAGATTGCCAAGCAAACTTGTCGCATTCACGCTTGTTAAAGTATTTGGATGGTCGTCTTCTTGGTGATAGTTTACCCCTTTTTTAGACCAAGAGGCACTAATTACGAAAAAGGAATACTCCAGCCAATCATGACTAGAAGAGTCCTCTCCAACGTTGTTTTACCCTTTTTCGGGCGATGAGGCTAACTTTACGAAAAAGGATCGTTGGAGTCTTCTTTAGTTCTTTTCAGACTCTCTAAACATGAAATGACGATCGAGTTTACCTTCTATGGACTCGTTAAAATTTTCACATTGAAGGGCCCATCATGGGACGAACCCCTCCTATCCCAGGTTCGGAAAATATTTGGGATTGGACTCATCTATAAGATGAGCTATACCGAGCATCTAGTTACCCTCATCAAGCTCATAAAAAACACATGAGGCACTCATCATTCCTGATGGGGAAAAAGTAAAGTGTTTATGTTACATACCTTATTAGTGGCAGTATGTAGTCGTTCTTGAACATGGCACTCATCTGCATTTGCATACATCACTTGTGTCATCCATTTTTCTATGAGTCCCCGCTTACTTTCTGAGTCCTATTACTCCTTTGAGTCATTCAAAGAAAGCTCCCATCATCGGTTGCACTAGAATTTGTGTCGTACTCATTGTGTCAATACTTCCAAGTCATGCCATGCCCATGTTCAAAAACACGTCTATCATTTGTCATCTGCAGTCAAGTGTACCTGTTGTAGCTAGGGTTTTCACCCTAGCTTGTGCAAATGAGCACCTACTAAGGAGAAGGGACTCCTTAGTAGTAGGTCAGAAAAACAGTAAATGAAAGACAATACAGTAAAATGGTAATTATTCTAAATATGTGCATAAAACTGAAAAGACAAGCTAATAAAAATGGTTTTTGTATTGATTATACCTCCAATGTGAAGGTTGGTGAATCCTTTGCAGTAGTCCAAGAGGGTTGCTTCCAAGCTTCCAGTTTTGCTCCTTTCTCTTTCTCCAAAGGGATTTGGAAATGGGCCAAAGGGGCACTCAAATGTGAAATTAGCTCAAGGGTGAGCTAGGGTTTCAAGAGTGATTTTGGCAGAGTAAGGGTGTGGTTGACTGTGGATATGAAATGAGGGGCCTCCATCACCTATTTATAGGTTTTTAGTGGTGGAGTGTTGGCCCATGGTTTTGGGCAACATATGGTTTAGGTCAGCTGTATAGGGTTTTTGCTTCCTTTTTCCCTCTTTTTCCTCTTTTTTGTATTTTTTATTCCCTTTTTAGAGGGTTTTTGCTATTTTGGAGGAATTTTGGAGTATTTTTTTGGGGGGGAAAGGGGTTTTTTGGGCTTTGGAGGCTTTTTTAATGGTTTTTGGGCCTTTTTTAGGAAAATGTGGTAGAAAATATGGACAAATGAGTCATGTAATGGGGTAGATGAGGTAGTGAGCACTTTTTGGGTGTTAACAAATTGCCCCCTGATGTGTGAGGGCAGGAGCTCATCGTATGGCCGATAGACATCATAAGTCTTGTATGGTTTTCTTGGGGTGTGGAGAAGAGAAGAAACGAACTAGAGCCCGGAACAACGGTCCCAAACAAACTGCAAAAACTGAAAGTACATGACCTCAATAATGAATGAGGAATAATCTGAACATATGGACGAGGCGGGCATGCCCATGCTCGTATCAAGATATATAACAATAATAACAATGGGGTCCAAAATATGGGGACCTGAAATATACATGGCCTCAAATAATGAATGAGGAAGAATCTCAATATATGGACGAGGTGGGCATACCCATGCTCGTATCAAGATACATAAAAAATAACTGTGAGGCCCGAAAAAGGGGGACTTGTAAGATACATAGAGAACCACTGTGTACATCAGAAGGGTCCAGAGGGGACATAAATCTGGGACATACTGCTGGGCTGACCATGTCTGAGCTGAAGAACTGATACACTGGAATAATGACAGTTCTACTAAGTGAGGTACCATAGGAACTGATGAGCTGCCGGATCATAGTGATGGGGAGTCATACCCTCAACGGTACAGTGAACTGGAACTAAACTGGGTACTCAAGGAAGCATATAACTGGATGGCTTCTGAATACAATCGCCAACGCAACCCGGACATCCACGGGAACATATAACTGGGCGTTCCGAAGTGACTCACCAATGTGCTAGATTCAGGGGAAATCCGAGGTCATCAACCAATAACTGAAGGGATATAAACCCTGCGCGATTCTCAACGATGCGATCAAGATGTTGAAGTCGAGCATGTGAGAAACAACCACTCGGAGAGGCAATGATGACTCCTCTCAAAATGGTCCGTAGGAACTCAGCACAGATGGTGATGGGTCCAAGGCGTAGGGACCTTTGGGTCTATCCTCTGGAATAGAGGGGTTGTCGTCGACAGAGGGAGACCTACAACTAGTAAAGCAATGATGTTTCCTTGATAGGAGCGCGAGGTAGAGAACTGAAGTGCGAGAGTACTGATGGTATGACTGTCATATTGTGGGGGATAACTGGGAAAGTAGAGTGGGTGGACTCAAACTTCCTTTGTTCAGAGTATGATGGCGGGGATGATCGGGCAGCATATGAAACTGACTGGTGGGAAAGGGATCATAGCTGTAATGGATCAAGGATAGTGACTAGGATGAGTGATACTCAAGCTGGTGTAAAATGGCAGGAGACTGCAGAATACTCTGAACAAAGGAGACCTGATTGGGGGTGCTGCCGAGATGATCGATCATAGTGCCAAGAGGCACGGGGGGGCTTCTTCACGGGTTAAGGAACTAGAAGAAGTGTGTGTAAAATGGTACTGTCGTGTGGATTTATACGAGCCCAGGACAATTCATGCTCGTGATTGCTTTCAATTTTAAGGAGTCTAAAAGCGATAAGAAGACTCTGAAATAATGGAATGGTTCCGTCGTGTGGATTTGTACGAGCCCAGGACGGTGCATGCTCGTGGTTGCTTTTAATTTTAGAGAGTCTGAAAGCAACAAGAAGACTCCAGGGGGTTTCTTTTTCGTGTGTTAGTCTCCAAGGCCCAAAGAAGCATAAAAGGATGCAATGAAGAACTCTTCTAGCCGATGTGACTAGAGTATTCCTTTTTCATAATTAGTCTACCAGGTCTGGAAAAGGGTTAAACTTATACCAGATAGACGCCCTTTCAGGTACTTTAACAAGCATGAAAGGAAGCAAGATTGCTCGACGATCTTTTCATTGTTTTAGGAGTCAGAAAAGAGCTTAACAGAAACTCCCTAAGTGCCTTTTTCGTAAAGGACTTGTCCGGCCCGAAAAAGGGATAAAATTATACCGAACAAAAGGAATGGATAGGCAAGGAGGAAGTGCTCAATCAAGGAACATTGATGATGACCAAGAACAAGGGAGGGGGGGGGACACTGGTGGGCCTCCTTGCGCGATAATGAATGGTAGCAAAATAACGAAATAATTGCAGTATGAAAGGAGTGAATGGCTCATGTAAAAAGGTGGAACAATCTGATGGCAGCCGATGTGGTGGGCAAACCGAGGCAGCAAGGTGTCAGGACACAATGTTGAAACTATACCTAGTGAGAGCGAGAAATGACCTCAAGCATCATCACGAGCTCGGAAAAATGAATCTGGCGATATCAAAAGTGTCAAAAACGGAGAACGACTGAAGTGGCATTCAAACCGAGGCGACGGGGGGCGTTTTGGAAAAATACCCAAAAAATATGGGGGTGAGAGCGAGAAATGATCTCAAGCATCATCACAAGCCCGAAAAAATGAATCTGATGATATAAAATATATCAAAAACGAAGAGCAGCCGAAGTGGCACGCAAATCGAGGCGACTAGTGGTGTCCAAAAAATGCTCAAAACATGATGTGGAAAAAATAAGAGACCAAGTTGACCATCATGACGGTCTCGTCATGCTGATTCTAGTGGTGGAAACGGTTCGAAAAATGGACTCCATATGGGTTCAGAATGGCCAAAACAAGAAAAAGTCAACGGACTGTAAATAGTAAGTGGGTCCAACATGACAAGTGTCATTTGGACTTGTTGACTTTGACTAGTGATCAGAGTGGACCAGAGCTAAGTTGGTGTTTCTGGATGATCCGACCGGCCGTTTTCAGATCCGGGAGTTACAGGTATTCTGATAAACTCATACCTGCATTTTCATTGGATTCGGGGGGGGGAGGAGGGGGTAGTGGGTCCTAAGGGAGTTTTTGTATGGTCCACGTGGGGTGGACCACGGGTTTGTGGGGTGGAACCGCGGTCGGGGACTGCGAGTTCCGGGGTGGATCACGCAGACGGGGACCGCGAGGTTTGGGTCGGAATACGCGATCTGGTACCGCGAGTTTCGAGGCTGGACTCGCGGTTCTGGACCACAAGTTCGGCTCCTACAAGCGCATCCCCATACCGCGACTGTAGCCCTGACAGCCACGGTCGGAAACCACGGCAAGGGGACCTAAAGCCGCGATTGGGATCGAGCTTTTAGGTTTTGCCCGGGGGGGGAAGGGTTACTTCTGTGACATGAGTCTAATGAGTTTTCCTTGTGTGATTGAGAGAATGTTGTTGGTGCTTTGGCGAGAGCGGGATGTCCTGGATGACATAGTGGATGTCATCTGGAGGGATTGGCATGTGCAGTCTACATTGGGGTTGTGTGGGCTGCTGAAGTTCGCACAGGTTCCTATGATGCGTTCAGCAACACTACTGCTGAACCGATGAGTGAGCTTTTGGGAGTCAGACATTCATGCATTCAGGGTGCAGGGAGAGAGGGTGGATCTCACCCTCGCAGATGTATACTTCTTGATGGGGTTTCCCTGTCTGGGTAGGGTGGCAGATACATAGCCACGATTATCCGCAGATGTGGATATGGAGGATATGTTGGAGTGGTACTGCGTTCCAAAGGCTAGGGTGCAGAGGAATGCACTCTGGGTGGTGGACCTACGGGAGCCAGCAGTACAGGCAATTGCGGCGTGCGTGGTTCGAGTTTTGGGGTCCCAATCACCTGAGAAGGTGTCCGGGGGCCAAATGCAGCTGGTGGAGTGGGTGTTGGATGGTGTATATTATGCCTGGGGCTAGATGTTCCTCACTTGTGTTCAGCGGCAACCGACATCGGTGAAGGAATCTGGTAAGGGATTCTGTTATGGATCCTTCCTGTGTGCCTTCTTCATGGAGCGGGTACATACACTGCGACCACGGGTGCCGGTCAGGGCAGGAGGACTAAGGGAGCCGCGCATGGTGCGGTGGGGAGAGATGATGCACCGACAGGGTGGCGGTGAGGTTGGGAGATACTTCACCCAGGAGCTCTACCTTCAGTGGTTGCAGATGCCGCTGACACTGGATGATTATCCATACAGAGATATGGACTACACCGGGGATCCAGAGGCACCATGGCTGCCAGGGCAGGTGTGGGGACCAGATGGTACGTATTGATTTGCTTGATTGTTGTTGATGTCAAGTTTTGTGTATGATAGGTTTAGGATGTTGATATGCTATTACTAACTGATGTATGATCTATAGATGTTGGCCCGAGACCACCACCAGGACATGTAGTGCGCAGGGGTCATGTGGCGGTACCATCCCTGCCAGGTCGAGGGGAGGTGTGTCAACAGGACGTTGAGGGGACTCTGGAGTCCGTATGGATGCTTATGGATCAGTTGCTGGTTGGAATGACTGATGATGGGTGGTGGGACGTGGATCCGAAGGTGATTCAGGATTGTCTGAGGGTGCCACGGGAGTTCTAATCGATCGCTATCTGGGTGGCTATTTTGGAGGATAAGGGTCAGGCACAGGAGCCTGCAGGGGATGAGGAGCTGCCGGAGGAGGAGCGGAGTGAGGACTCAGAGGCAGCTGATGCAGGCAGTGATGGAGGGTATGACTCTCAGTAGGGAGTGCAGGGGACTCCCCCCCGATTTTGTAGCTACGGCATGTATTCTATGAGGCGTATTGATGTATAGATATTTTTTGTATAGCTGAGTACGGGGGTACTCAGCACATGTGTACCATATTGACGTTTATTTTTTGATATATATATATGCACATGGATGCACCTTTTTGCGATGATGATTTAGTGTACGCACGTGGATGCGCTTATGGTTTGTTATATGTTTGTACTGCACGTGGATGCAAGTAGTGTAGGATGATGGGCACATGGATGCCCCTTGGGTATTTTATGTTATGCAACATGGTGTATGTAGGATCAGGCACATGGATGCCCCTATATAGTAATGTGTTTTTATGTTATTGCACATGGATGCAAATGTTTATGTGATGATAGGCACGTGGATGCCCCTGGCAATCTTTTTGGATTTATATATATTTTTTATGAGATGTGATGGGATGATGATGCATGATGGAGGTTTTACATGGTGTGATTGATGTGCCAATCTAGGATGTTGTTATCCATTTGATCTGCGACACTATTCTGAGCTCTTGGGACATGGGTGAATGTGATGGATTCAAATTGTCGGCTGAGTTGTTTTGTGCGCAGGAATTTTCTAAAGAGGCAGGGATCACGCACTTGGTAGCGGTTGTTGAGCTGGGAGACAAGTAGCTGGGATTCAAGGAACACATGAAGGTGACATATGCCCATCTGGAGGGCAGTAGTCAGGAGGCCGGTCACAGCATCATACTCCGCCTGGTTATTGGTAGCAGCGCCTATACATATTCCGTCAAGGTGAATCAATTCATGTGAAGGGGAATATAAGACCCATGCGGCAGAAGCCAGGTTTGGAGACCAGCAGCTTGCTCCATCAGCGAAGCCAATGTAATGAGGTGGAAGATGGTCCATCTATGATCATGCAAAAATGATGAATGTAAGATTTGTCGAGCACCCAATATGCAGATAGATTATTCCAACATACAGAGCATACGAGATTTATTGTCAACCCGAGAAAGTCTTTTATTTCAAAGGATAAATGCACAATCTATGCTTAAACACCAAATCTCTATAATTGAATACTTTTATCCTCTAACAACTATGTTCATCCCAAGAATCTGTGTAATCCCAATTTCCTTCTAAATGCCACAATTTCAATTCCTTTCTACCATGCATCAATAAGAAATGATGTAAGATTCAAAGACAATTGCAGATAAAAAGAAATCCTATTCACATCCTAAAACAAGCAACTTACTTCTTCAATCTGATCACTCTTGAAAACCATAAGCATAAACTGAATATTAATCTAGAAATTCAATTGCAAAGGATTGAGTTCAGCTGCTCTAAGAGATTGAATTACAGGAATGAAAATCAACAATCATAACAGGAAAGATAAATTGCAAGGGCTCATGGGATCACAACTTAAACTGCAAGATGAACAAGGCTGTGTACGACTGTCACATAAATTGCATAAAGAAAGTTTCCTATTCAGTCGACTGTCACTCTGTACCATTTACCAATCTCCAAGAAATGCAATCCTAATTATATTGTAATCCACACTTACTACTGCTGCGTACAAAGGAATCAAAACATCACACAACAATAAATTCGAGAAATCTTATTTTAACTCAGCAATCTCTGTGGAAGACAGGCCCAGCCTTCACACAGAGATGCTGGCTGAACAACGTAAAGTTCCTTTAACTCAGAGGTAACTCCTTATATTAATAGAAGAATGATTACATAGTTGCTTTTATTGCTAATACAATGAATAAATTCTCCGTTGTTCAACCCCCTGGGTCGAGACAGCTCCCCATATTTATACATGCAGATCATAACATCCAATCCTATTAATCGGGCAGCCATGAAGATCTATAATCTTCAGGCGCCCTAAATAACACTAGCTGTTACAAAAGTGGCATAGGAAAGACATAAAGAAATGCGAGAAAGCTGTTGATTGGCCCAGGAGTGGCGATCTTTCCAGATCACAACTATACTCGAGCAGCAACATACTAAAGATCTCCAATTATAGCGCATTCTGTTACAGCTGCCCTGTCACAGCTCTATCTAGGATGTTACATTAGAACCATGTGCCTTAATTGATGATCGGAGCCCCGAGGATCCTTTTTAAGCAGCGAACATCCCTTCTTTCAAGACTTGTTCAGCCCCACCTTCCTGCAGTCCACTTATCTCAAACTACCTTCATAAATCATAACATGTTAGCACAATTGAGAGATAAATAGCCTTAATTATCACAATCATAAGCATTAATAAGATAGAGCAATGATCAGTCATACCTTGGCAGCTTGGGGGAACAAAGTGAGGACAACAGGTCTGATTAACATGCTAAATGGTGTAGGACAGGGGAAGAACAGGTGATCGAGGATGATTAAAAGGGGCCAATTCTAGGCTCAACGTCTCCCCCGAACTATCCTGTTGCATGTCCCCATGCAACAACCTACATTATTCGAAATCTGAGTCCTGTACTGAGCTTTGTTCATGGAGGGAGGAAAAGTTGTAGGAAACTCAGGCACCTTATCTGTCTTTTAAAAAACTCTGTGAGTAACCCAATACTTTTCAGCATCACTGCTCTTCTGCCCAGTCAAGGAAAAATCCATATTATATGGTTTTGTTGGCCACCAAATGAGGGGGAAATTGAATTTCAAACCCAACCAATTAACTCCACTTTCCCTCATACTTCCCACATAGCCCTTGACTCTGGAAAGTGCCTGCTTGAAATTCTTGAAACAGTAAGGATTAGTGCAGAGGAGGAACCCTGCCATCTATGCTTACTCCCTTCCAATGATACCTGTTGGTGTCTGGAAATGTAGTTGGTGCAAGTGGAAACCACTCCTTCCTGCTGTCTCATTATATGCTATGCCTGGGGGACCTTGAAAGGAAATCTTAATCTGAGTCCAAATCAATGACTTTTCTAGGAGGTAGAAGCACTGGTTCTTGTGGGAAAGTGTCTTCCAGCACATCTAAGTTTAATATGAGAGTTGTCGGTTCTTATGTAACAGCAACATCCTTTATACTCTCTTCAGCAGCTACATTCATTGCTTTTAGAGACACTAGTTCTTGTGTAACAGTGTCTTCTTTGTCCTTCTGCTGCTGGGATTGGATATCTTTCTCATTGTGCAGCTCCTCCTCCAATATTTCGGTGTCACCTGAGAATTGTGACTATACCTGTTCATCCTCACTCCACTGTGTATCAGGAATGATATCCATTCCAGGATTATCTTCTAATTGAAATTTAGGAGTTCCTGCGGCAACCTTCAAGGATGTTGGTTCTTGTGTAACAACATCCTGGCTTGCCTCTTCACCCTCCTGTTGTTGCAATTCTTCTCCTATGAGCTCTGTGTCATGGGAACCATCTGGGGTTACAACCCAGAGTTCTTCATTAAACTCCAGAGTGTCCTCTATCCCAAGTTCTTCTCCCATCTATTCGGCCAATTGGACAAGTTTACTCAGGTTTGTTGGTTCTTGTGTTACAGCACCCTGTTCAAGTTTATCAATGTCTTGTCTTTGTGGCTCAGCTTCTAAAATCTCTGTGTCGTGGGAGCATTCTGGGGTTACAGTATAGAATTCTTCATTAAACTCCATAGTGTTCTCCATTCCAGGTTCTTCTCCCATCTGCTCTATAATTTTTGTGTCATGGGAGCACTCTGGGGTTACAGTATATTCTTTATTAAGCTCCAGAGTGTCCTCCATTCCAGGTTCATCTCCCATATGCTCTATAATATCTGTGTCATGGGAGAATTCTGGGGTTACAGTATATTCTTTATCCCTATCATCATACATGATTTCATCCCTCAGCTCTTCTGTCACGAGATTGGTGGCAGCTTCAGCAAGGATGGTTAAAGATGCTGGTTCTTGTGTGGCAGCATCTCCTTTTTCTGCAGCTTCCTCTATTGTGGGCGCGGGCTGTTGTGCTGAGAAGGTACGAAGTATAATCTTGTGGCCTGCCTCCTTAAAGATTTCTCCACAGGTGGGACAAATTACTCGTTCATCTTCCTTACCAGGCTCGGTGGAGTTTGATTCCTCTAGTTGCTCTGCAGCCTCTACCAATGTATACAGTTTCCTTTCACCTAGTTTTCTGCAAGTTTCCTTCTAGGTTTCCAATTCCCTTCGGAGTACTTGGAGTTCCTCTTTTAACAGTGTGTTCTCAGCCAGAAGTCCTTCAATTCCGGGTTCTTCCTCAACTGGCCTTTGTGGAGCATCGATTGGTCTCGGTACAAGGATCAGGGGCTCAACCTATGCCTCTAAGGTTGCCCATCTTTTTCTAGCTACTTCTGCTACTGTAGTTGATCTAGTTCTTTTCTTTCTAATTGGTGCGGTTATGTTAAATTCATTGATTGATCTCTTTCTCTTCCTTTGTGGTGTTTTCTTTTGTGGAGCTGGTATATAGGGATTCACAACTGAGGTCGAAGGAATGTTTTCTTGCTCCTCATGTTGTTCTTCTTCAATTAAAGCTCCTCCTACCCACTCAGGTGAGGATTCAATAGTTACCATCTCAATGTTTTCTTCTATTGCCCTGGCTCTTTCACCTTCAGGTTCAATTGTCGCAGCATTTAATGCTGCTCCAATTTCACCTTCTGCTGTCGGAGATGCCCTGTTATCTGGGTTTTCCACATGGTTTTTTTCTACATCCTCCCCCAACGGCTCTTCTTGTGCCCCCAATTGTTCTTCTTCTAATGTCGGTTCATCCCCCCCAAATGGCTCTGCTTGTGCCCCTAATTGTTGTTCTTCTAATATAGTTTCATCCCCCCCAAATGGCTCTGCTTGTGCCCCTGGTTGTTGTTCTTCGTCCATTTCATCCCCCCCCCCAACTTGAGTGGAGGGACTCCGGTCCTCCGGTTGTGGTGGAACTCGTACCTGCTGTAATGGGACAACCCGCAAAGGAGCGGGTTGCTGAGCTCGAGCTGTGAATTGCTCCCAGGTTATATGATGCTGGGCAAGGGTTCTTACAATTATTAATTTGATAAGGCCATGGTGGGTGAAGGAGGAAAGTGGGTTCTTAACAGACTGGACAAATGCCGCCATATGATGCAAGTCATGCAGTAGATAATATGGAATGTTCAATAAAATGCCATGGCGGAGATGAGAAAGTAAAGGGAGTTCAGAGTTATAAACAGTTTGATATCTACCTTCACAAGTGATGTACTTCTTGAGAAAGACAGCAACCTGGTCCCATGGCCGCGGCAATGAGTGCAGTGCGATCCCTCTTCTGGATGATTCAACTTTCTCCCCCTCCAGTAAAAATGCTTCCCGTGCAGTCATCGTGGGGACTCGTCGATTAAACCATGCCCTTCCCACCCGCGGGATGGCAGTAACCTCGGATATAATGGCCTCGGAGACTTCTATGCGCAACCCCCACACGTTGGAGTGAGTTTTAGTGAGGTTTAAAGCAAATTGCAAAGCTGCTTCCCTATTGAATCCATCTAGTCGCTCAAAAAATTCAAGCCAGCCGGCGGCTTGAAAGATGGCAAGAACTTGAATATTTTTCCTGAGTTCCTGTGTATTCAAAGGTTCATGACGAACTGGAATCCCCATGGTCCTAGCTGCAAGCTGAAGTTGCTATCCCACAGATGATAGAATCCAAGAATGGAAGTTGCAGCACAGAAGATGCATGAATCGCTAAGTGGAGATGTTGAGGAAATAGGCAAATTTGGAAATTTGAGCACAGAAAAACGTTCAAAATTTCCATTTTGAATTGGGGAAGGTGGCAGTTATTAGTGTTCACGTCGTACGAGGGAAAGTTTTAATTAGGCATAATGGTGATACGTATAAAGGTACGACTGATAATGTTCAATTATATCAACACTTAATCACGTGATAAATCAAAGCCATACCTCATGAGTATGTGCGTCAGATATCCTGCGGAGAATGGTGGAGCATGCAATTGGTGAGGTTGCGGAACCAAACTCGTGCACAGTGATATATTTGATCATGATGACCAGGATAATGCAATAATTCCTTCCGCCAGTGAAACACAAACCATCGCGTCCTCGGGGTCGGAATGATGAATTCGCCGGCACGACTAGGATGAATCAGAGCCATAGTTTAGCAGGTTCAGAGCAATTCTTCCGTTAACACAGGAGTTACCAATGCAAGTTGCCAGAAATGATATTATGGCCGACGAAAAAGATGTTGCAACCGCCAGGAAAGGTTCACGGCCACCTGGAAAAGGATTTACGGGATCGGGAAAAATTACGACTGTCAGGGAAAAGTTTCACGGCACGGGAGATATGTTGCAGCCGCCGGGAAATATGTTGCAGCCACCGGAAAATGGTTCATGGCAGCCGGGAAAAAGGCTTTACGGCCATCTGAATAAAAGAGTCATGGCTACCAGGGAAAAGTTTTACGGTACGGGAGATATGTTGCAGCCTTCGGGAAATATGTTGCAGGCACCGAAACATGGTTCACGGCAGCCGGGAAAAAGGTTTTACGGCCATCGGAATAGAAAGTCACGGCTGCCAGGGAAAAGTTTTACGGCACTGGGAGACACGTCGCAGTCGCCGGGAAATATGTCGCAGCCGCCGAAAAATATGTTGTAGCCACCGGAAAATGGTTCACGGCATTTGGGGAAAAGGTTTTACGGCCATCGGAATAGAAAGTCACGGCTGCCAGGAAAAAGTTTTACGGCGCTGGGAGACGGTTCACGGCTGCCAGGAAAAGATGTTGCAGCCGGTGGAAAAGTTGTTGCAGCGCCCGTGAAATGGTTCACAGCTGCCGGGAAACGATATTGCAGCCGCTGGGAAAGTTGTTGCAGCTGTCGAAAAATAATATTACAGCCGCTGGGAAAGTTGTTGCAGTTGCCGGGAAATAATATTACAGCTACTGGGAAATAGTTCACGGCTGCCGGGAAAACGATATTGCAGCCGCTAGGAAATGATTCACGGCTGCCGGGAAAACGATATTGCAGCCGCTGGGAAATGATGTTGCAGCTGCCGGGAAAGTTGTTCACGGCTGCTGGGAAAATGATGTTGTAGCCGCTGGGAAATTTGTTCATGGCTACTGGGAAAAAGGGTTTTACGTCTGTCGGAAAAGATGTTGCAGCTTCCGGAAAAGATGTTGCAGCTGCCGGGAAATTTTTATTTTTTTTTTTTAAGGAAAAAGGGAAATACAGCATAGGGAGATGACTCTCGTTTGACAGGCCCAATCTGGTCGTTCCCCTGGCGCTTTTCTGGAAAAAAAATTTAAAAAACAATAGCAAACGAAAAGATCAAATGCAAAGAGAAAAAAACAATTATATGCTATAGCAGAAAAGAAAGAAAATTATTTATGTACAGTAATTCAAAATGCGATTTTCAGTTTAAGGATTGGCAAAGGCAGAGAGAAATTCCTGCTCTGGTGCCAGCTGATAATCTGGATCGGCGGCAATTTGCGAAATGAATGCATCTTTCGAAATAGGCTTACGATACAGTCGCAATCTGTGGCCATTAGCAAGTAATGGTATATGGTTTTCATCGATGGTCACCATACGGACAGTGCCGTTGTCAAATACCCTGTCGACCAAATATGGACCCAGCCACCTTGTACATAATTTACCTTTAAAATACTTTTTGAACCTGGAGTCATATAGTAAGGCCCAGTCTCCTTCATGGAAGATTTTCTTTTTAATAAATCGGTCATGCCAATTGGATCTCTGTTGTTGAATCAACACAGTCTGGTCCACTGCAGCTAACCGTTTTTCATCCAATTCGTTTAGTTGATTCAATCTTCTCTTCTAGGCTTCTGTTACATCCAGATTCATTTCGGTGGTTGTCTTCAAGGTTTTGATCTCAAACTCAATTGGAAAGATGGTACTCTTTCCATACACTAAATCATAGGGAGAGAATCCTGTGGTGTTGCGCCAAGTTGTGCGATATGCCCACAATGCTTCCGGAAGCCTGTCATCCCAATCCTTTCGATGGCTCTTAACTGTTTTAGTAAGGATTGCTTCAATAACTTTATTAGTACTTTCCACCTGACCATTGGCCTGTGGGTGGTAAGGTGAAGCCACCCTATGTTGCACATGATACTTCCGAAGCAAGGATTCAAATTGGTGTGACATGAATTGCGACCCCCCATCGATAACTACTTCCTTTGGTACCCCAAAGCGGGTAAAGATCTCTCCATACAGAAAATCAATCACTGCCTGGTCATTAGCCTTAGCCAAAGCTATAGCCTCTACCCACTTGGTCATATAATCAGTACAAACCAGAATGTAAACTTTCTGTCTGGAAGGAGGGCTGATAGGGCCAACAAAATCTAGTGCCCATCTATCAAATGGTTCAACTACTACTTGAGGTTGTATAGGTATCTGATCTGTTTTATGAGGCTGGCCCATCCTTTGGCAGCTGTCACGGGACTGAACATACCTTTTAGCGTCCCTGAACAGAGTCGGCCAATAGTATCCCATCCGCAGCGCTTTATGCCCTGTTCTTTTGTCTGCAAAGTGTCCCCCACAAGGTCCATCATGACAGGATTTTAGTATGTGAAAGATCTCATCTTCCCTTACGCATCTCCTAATCTCAAGATCGGGCCCTGTGTAGAAGAGATGACCATTGAGCCAACAGTACCTGGCACTTTGCTGGATGATTTTTCTCTTTTCTCGTTTGGACATGTGTGGCAGGAGCTTTCCTGCAACCAAATAATTAGCAACGTCTGCATACCAGGGGGAATGAGATGAAAGTGCGAATAGATGTTCATCTGGAAAAGAGTCCTCAACAGGCAAACTGTCATCACTGTTAGTAAAACGAGATAAAAAATCAGCAACAACATTTTCTTTTCCAGGTTTATCTATAATGGTAATATCAAATTCCTGCAATAATAAGAGCCACCTGGTCACTCTGGCATTGGTGACAGGTTTGTTCATTAAATATTTAATGGCAGAGTGGTCGGTGTGCACAAATGTAGGATACCCAGTAATGTAATGCCGAAATTTATTAATAGAGTAACCAATAGCGAGGAATTCTTTTTCAGTAACAGTATAATTAAGTTCAGCAGGGGCTAAGTTTTTACTAACATAATAGATGGAATAAGGTACTTGACCATCCTACTGTCCTAATACTGCTCTAATGGCGGTATCAGAAGCATCTGAAGAAATGTGGAAGGGTAGGGTCCAATTAGGTCCCCTTAAGATAGGAGTTGTGGACAGCTTCTCCTTAAGCTTATCAAACGCTGTCTGGCATGCTTCACTCCATACAAATTGTGCATCCTTCATTAACAGAGAAAACAAAGGAGAAGAAAGTTTGGAGAAGTTTTCTATAAACCTCTGGTAATATCCAGCATGTCCCAGAAAACTTCGCACCTCTTTTTGAGTTGAAGGAGTTGGTATATTTTTTATCACCTTGATTTTTGAAGGTTCCACCTGAATGCCATTGGTAGAGATGAAATGCCCTAATACCACCCCTTCACTCATCATCATATGGCACTTTTCAGTGCTTAATGAGAGCCGAGTCTGTTCGCAGCGAATTAAAACCTTCTTTAAATTTTCCAGTGCTTCCTCAAAATCCTTGCCATAGCGAGTAAAATCATCCATAAAGACTTCCATACTATCATTAACTAATTAAGATAATATGCCAATTACATCTCTTTGAAACGTTGTCGGTGTGTTACATAAACCAAAAGGAAGCACCCTGTAGGCAAACGTTCCCCAGGGGCAAGTGAAGGTGGTATTATCCTGGTCCTCGGGAGCAATCTGAATTTGGTTGTACCCGCTGAACCCATCTAGGAAGGAGAAGAACTTCTTCCCTGAGAGGGTATCAAGTACTTGGTCAATAAAGGGCAATGGGAAATGACCCTTTTGTGTAGCTTTGTTCAATTCCCTATAATCAACACAAACTCTCCCTTTACCATTTTTCTTGGGCACAATTACGAGTGGGGAAACCCATTCACTATCTGAAATAGGATATATAAATCCTGCTTCCAAAAAAATTTGGATTTCCTCCTTCACTATATCCCTCAAATTGGGATTCATGCGTCGTTGGGGTTGACACACAGGCCGGGAGTCATTTTTAATATAAATATGGTGGGTGCACAGATTAGAGGGAATACCCCTCATGTTTGTATACTCCCAGGTGAATGCCCCCTTATGTTCCTTCAAGAGACTGATTAGGCGCGTCTGTTCCTCTGAGGAGAGACCAGGGTTGATATTCAAAGTCCTTCCAGGCTCTACCTCAATAGGAATACTTTTTGAACTTTTCAAAACTGGGATTATGTTTGTGTCACCAACTAGTGCTTCTTTCGTAATATTTTCTTGTTCTTCCTTACGAAGGGTAATGTTTAGGATTTGATAGACCTCTTTATCCACTGAAGCAGGTTCACTAATAAAATTACTGATAGCATCGTCTTCTGTTTCTTTTTTAAAAGTTAAGGCCTTCCCTATAGTTAATAGTGGTTGAACATCCTCCTCCTCCTCCTGCTCCATCCAAAGGGAAGTCTCAGCCTCTAGACTTGGCCGAGCTGGAGGATACAGGGTGAGGTTTTTAGTCTCCGTACCGTCAGATATAGTCATGGACCCTGATAGACAGCTGATGCAAGCATCAGCTATGGCCAACCAAGGCCTCCCCAGGATCAATGGGTGTCCCCCCAGCTGTGATTTTGGTTGTAATACCAAAAAGTAAGCAGGGTACTCCCATGAATCTACTGAGATGACAAGGTCGTCCAGAATCCCTTCGGGTCTAATGGTGGATCTATCTGCCAATTCTAAAATGGTAGGGGTCGGTCTAAAATTAGTGAGTCCAAGCTTCTTTACAGTCTCAATTGTTATGACATTGATCGCTACTCCTAAGTCGACTAGCACGTTGGGTATCTGCATTTGCCCTATATGTACAGTGACAGTAGGATTGCTAGGGTCATCATACTTGGTCATAGGGGTTTTTCCTGTTATCAAAGCAGATAAATCCCCTATGACGTGAATAGTGGGAGGATCTCTGGGTTTCCTCCCAGGTTTCTTAGTGCACAGGTCCCGAACGGTTCTAGCATAAATAGGCACATCTTGAAGAGCTTGAAGAAGGGGGATTTTGACGTAAAGATTCCTTAACTCTCCTAGGAGGTTAAACTGAGGTTGCCCCCCTACTTTTGGTAGCATTAGTCTCTCGGGGTATGGTGGTTGCCTTATCAGCTAGGTAGGCTACGTATTATCTGATTTCTCATTTGATGTTTCAGCCATCCCATCTAAGGGATGCTCAGCATCTTCAGTGATAGGAACTGTATTGGATGGATGATGTGAACTCCCTCCTTCTTTATGCACAGAAGGTGGAGCATCTTCTGTAATTATAGGTTCTACTATTTTCCCAGATCGTAGACGAATATAATTACAGGGTAGAGGGGAAAGGGAGTAGGCCGGCATATTGACAGTTTCCAATTGATGGACTGTTTTATTATTTGGGTTAGGATTAGGTTGGGCAGGCAGCTGAGGCCGTATTGGTATATTAGGGACAGAATTATTCTGCAGCTGCAGCTGTGACTGCTGAGGTGGGTATTGAGGATATTGAGGAAATTGAGGGTATGGAGGAGAATATGGTGACTGTTGAGGTGGAGGTGGTTGAGGAAACTAGTTCCCAAGATGGAAGTTCCTCCATCCAGGAGACCATGACGTAGGTTGATGTGGTGGCTGTGTCCAAGGACTCCATGAATTATAATTTTGCATTGCATGTTGGGAAGGATTCCACTGAGCACAATTTAAAGGGAATTGTGTATTCACATTTTGCATGTTATTATTCCAATTGCTCATATTATTCAAAAATGGAAACAAGTCCAAAGGCATACCTTGATTTCGAGGATGCCAAGGTTTCTTCTGTGCAATGAAATAGGCTGATTCCACTTCTGGAGTTGATGCCTGCAGAACAGCCTTCACTTGGGGAAGGGTGGGACATTCTTTCATGTCATGGTTCAGCTCACACAGCTGACATACTTCTACTTTTTCGAGCGGGCATTCTTTCAGCGGATGATTCTTTCTACATCAGGGACAGAACACACCTAGTGTGAGATCCTCCACTGCCTATTTTTGTTTTGCCTTCAGGACATCAATCTCCAAAGAGATGGAGCTCATCATTTTTGTTTTAAAATTTTCAAGGAGATTGCCTATCTCTGCACGGGTAGCTCCTCCGTTAGACGACTTCTGAGTTCTGTCGAAGACATCACGTTCCAGCTTATTCCGTTTGTCTCGCTTATTGTTACTGGAAGATCCCCTGGAGTATCTCTTACATAGTTCTACAATCTTCCCAAAAGGTTCTTTGGAGATATCTCCCTTTCCTAACAGATTTAACATGTCTAAACAATCATCCCTGATCCCACGAAGCAAAATTATCTTGAACACGTCCAGCCCCATGTTCGTTTGCCCGGCTCTTTGCACATTGTACAGCAGCCTTTCTACAAAATCCTCCAGACTTTCATCCTCCTTCTACAGCATTTTGAATAATTCCTCTCTTTTATCCTTGGTGTTGCAATATTCCTGATATTTCTCCAGGAACACTTGTTTCATCTTATCCCAATTAGCAACGGTTCCTCCCCCAAGGCTCATGAACCAGCGTAATGCGTTGTCCTTCAGGGTGGCGGGAAAGAGTTTTAGCTTTTGGGCATCGGTTACATAATCGTAGCTGCGACAGAGGATATCGAATTCAAAAAGGAATTCATCTGGATCTTCTGCCGCCCTTCCATGGAAGCGAGGCAACACTGATGGTGAGATGTTTTTCATAAGGGCTGTCCCTTCTGGCTGTCGAATCGGAAATTGCATTGTAGCCGTCGTTCCCTCAGGCAGGGAGTGATTTTCCTGATGATAGTTTTCCACCATCGCTTCTTCCTCGTCGGACTCGTGTCTGTTACTCATCTCCTCTTCTGTTTTCTCCTATTCGTTCATTCCTGCGTTCTTTTCCTCATTTTTTCCTTCATCCTTGTTTTGTTCCTGATCAACAAACTTCTGGTGGAACTGCGTCCACTCTTCTTCAGTTACAACCTTCCCATAAATGTGGCATATCGGACCTCTATCAACAGATCCAGTTGTAACAGTTGTATCTTCCTCAGTTGTAACAGCAGGTTCAATTGTAACAGTTGTGTCTTCCTCAGTTGTAACAGCAGGTTCAGTTGTAACAGTTGTGACAACTGTGCCTTCCTTAGCAGGGATATATGAGGGAGTCACGGCTGCTTGTGTATTTTCCACCGTGGATCCTGACGCTGGCACCCCAAGATCAGTAGGGTTTCTTTTGATAGGAGTTTCTTGATGACGACCCTTGGTGGATGAATCAGTTCTATCAACAAGATCGTCGATGAATGTTCTTCTGCCCAATGGTGGTCCTCGACCACGACCCAAGCCACCTGCACTGTTAGTATTTTGTGGGGTTTTGGGAGTTGGGAGGTGATCGCATTTTACCCTCCTCGTATTCATGCGAACCGAATCATTTCAGCAAAGAAAAGACTGACTAGAAACAATTACCAGATGCAACTAATGATTAGTGTTTAATTTTTATCCTTCCCCGGCAACGGCGCCAAAATGTCGAGCACCCAATATGCAGATAGATTATTCCAACATACAGAGCATACGAGATTTATTGTCAACCCGAGAAAGTCTTTTATTTCAAAGGATAAATGTACAATCTATGCTTAAACACCAAATCTCTATAATTGAATACTTTTATCCTCTAACAACTATGTTCATCCCAAGAATCTGTGTAATCCCAATTGCCTTCTAAATGCCACAATTTCAATTCCTTTCTACCATGCATCAATAAGAAATGATGTAAGATTCAAAGACAATTGCAGATAAAAAGAAATCCTATTCACATCCTAAAACAAGCAACTTACTTCTTCAATCTGATCACTCTTGAAAACCATAAGCATAAACTGAATATTAATCTAGAAATTCAATTGCAAAGGATTGAGTTCAGTTGCTCTAAGAGATTGAATTATAGGAATGAAAATCAACAATCATAACAGGAAAGATAAATTACAAGGGCTCATGGGATCACAACTTAAACTACAAGATGAACAAGGCTGTGTACGACTGTCACATAAATTGCATAAAGAAAGTTTCCTATTCAGTCGACTGTCACTCTGTACCATTTACCAATATCCAAGAAATGCAATCCTAATTATACTGTAATCCACACTTACTACTACTGCGTGCACAGGAATCAAAACATCACACAACAATAAATTCGAGAAATCCTATTTTAACTCAGCAATCTCTGTGGAAGACGGGCCCAACCTTCACACAAAGATACTGGCTGAACAACATAAAGTTCCTTTAACTCAGAGGTAACTCCTTATATTAACAGAAGAATGATTACACAGTTGCTTTTATTGCTAATACAATGAATAAATTCTATGTTGTTCAACCCCCTGGGTCGAGACAGCTCCCCATATTTATACATGCAAATCATAACATCCGATCCTATTAATCGGGCAACCATGAATATCTATGATCTTCAGGCGCCCTAAATAACACTAGCTGTTACAAACGTGGCATAGGAAAGACATAAAGAAATGCGAGAAAGCTGTTGATTGGCCCGGGAGTGGCGATCTTTCCAGATCACAACTATACTCGAGCAGCAACATACTAAAGATCTCCAATTATAGCGCATTCTGTTACGGCTGCCCTGTCACAGCTCCATCTAGGATGTTACATTAGAACCATGTGCCTTAATTGATGATCGGAGCCCCTAGGATCCTTTTTAAGCAGCGAACATCCCTTCTTTCAAGACTTGTTCAGCCCCACCTTCCTGCAGTCCACTTATCTCAAACTACCTTCATAAATCATAACATGTTAGCACAATTGAGAGATAAACAGCCTTAATTATCACAATCATAAGCATTAATAAGATAGAGCAATGATCAGTCATACCTTGGCAGCTTGGGGGAACAAAGTGAGGACGATAGGTCTGATTAACATGCTAAATGGTGTAGGACAGGGGAAGAACAGGTGATCGAGGATGATTAAAAGGGGCCAATTCTGGGCTCAACAAGATTGCGGTAAAAAAGGTCAAAAAAAAAAGAGAGCAAACTGTACAATACGGACCAATGGGGACCGCGGGTTTATTTAGGGATAAAAGCGTTTAAGATACAACCCATTACGGGGGTTGCGCAAAGGGTGGCCTTCTGAGTCAGTTAAAATGTATGCCCCATTGCTGAGGCAGGTCTACACGATGTAAGGGCCTTTCCACATGGATTCAAACTTTTTTTTACCAGTCTTGTCGTGGGCTTGGTCATAGGTGAGGACGAGGTCCCCTTCATGGAAAGTGCGAGGGTGGACATGTTTGTCGTAACCATCTTTGGAGTAGTTCTTGGCGGCTTCAATGGTATGGAGAGTGGCACGACGGTCTTCATCAGCTTGTTCTAGTGATAGCAGACGTTGCTCGAGTGGGGAGGTGTCTGGGAGAAGCTTGATGGAGATGTGTAAGGCAGGTATCTAACACTCGATGGGGAGGACAGACTCTACACCGTGAACTAAATGAAACGGGGTAAAACCGGTGGTGGTTTTGGTGGATGTACGATAAGCCCATAAGGTAGGTAACAACATGTGGTGCCAATTGGACTTATGCCGATCAACAGTGCATTGGAGGATGGTTTTTAAAATTTTGTTAATGGCCTCTACTTGGCCTTTCCCTTGGGGGTAGTAAGCAGAGGAATACTGATGTTCGAACTTTAGTAGGGTGGATAACTCGCGCCAAAGGGAATCTTCGAAGTGTGAACCATGGTCTGAGACCAACTATTTGGGGACCCCGAATCGAGTGATAACATGGTTACAAAAGAAACAGGCAGCGGTGTCAGCTTTACAATTGAAGGTGGGCATGGCTTCAGGCCATTTGGTGAAGTAATCGACGGCGACAATGATGTACTTATGGCTGTTTGCAGATGAGGGTTTACATTCCATGAAGTTGATGGCCCACTTATAAAATGGGCCAACGGTGACGACTGGGTGTAATGGAGCGGGTGGTGTCCGGGCCTTGGGGGAAAAAAGTTGGCAATTATGGCAATGTTTGACCGCTGTGATGCAGTCGGTAAAGAGTGTGGGCCAGAAGTATCCGGCGTGGATGACCTTTTGGGCGATGGCCATTCCAAAGAAATGTCCGCCATAGGAACCGCTATGACAGTCATTAAGGACGTGTTCGGCTCCCTCGTGTGTAAGGCAACGATGGAGAATCGTGTCAACCCCTCGCCGGTAAAGGACATCGCCTAAGAGGAGATATCGAGAAGCCTGGTGACGGATACGATGGCGTCCATCATGACTGATGTTGGGTTGAAACTTCTGCATGCGAAGGTATAACAAAATATCACCGTACCATGGGTCATCAGACGAGATGATGAACAAGTGATTGTCGGGTAACTCATCGTAGATTTGTGGGGACGGTAGAAGGGAGGGGAGATCAGTGATGAGCTAGGCAAGCGCGAGGGCTTTAGTGCTCTTAGGGGTTATGAAAGTGAGGTCATATTCTTGGAGGATAATTACCCATTTAGCAACTTGACCTTGCAGGAGGCGTCGGTTTAAGAGATAGACCATGGGGTTGGAGTCGGCGACAATGGTGGTATGACTGAGTAAAATGTAGTGTCGCAATTTTTGGATGGAAAAGACCACAGCAAGGGCTAGTCTTTCCTCATATGGTTAACGTAGGGGTGGGCCAGACAAGGTCTGGCTGACATAATAAATGACATGCTCATGGCGAGCGGCGTCTTCTTGAACAAGGACTCTGGACACGGCATAATCGGATGCCGAGATGTAAAGGGTGAAGTCCTGAGAGAAATCCGAAGGGGAGATCAAAGGGGCTTGTGTGAGAGCTTTCTTGAGGGCTTCGAATGCAGATTCTACTTGCTCATCTGAAACAAAGGGTATGTGGGTACGAAGCAGGCGTAAGAAACCATGAACGGTGGTGGCATAATCACCCCTGTAGACTCTGGAGCTGACGAAGCGTGCGAGGAGAGGGAAGGTCTATGATGGCTTGGACTTTCAGGGGATCAACAGCAATTCCTTTCTGGGAAACAATGAAACCCAACAATCGACCTGTCGGAACGCAAAAGATACACTTTTGTGGGTTCAAGTGGATTTGATATTTGCGACAACGCAGAAAGACTTGCCGAAGGTCATTAAGGTGGTCTGATCGTTTCCGGGAACGAGCTGCAAGATCGTCAAGATAGACTAGCAGGATATGGACCAAGTCGTGAAAATAATAGGTCATGGCCCGCTGGAAGGTGGCACCAGCATTTTTTAGGCCGAAAGGCATGATGCGATAGGCAAAGGTTCCCCATGGGGTGGTAAAGACAGTCTTGTACTGATCCTCCTTACGGATCTGAATCTGGTTGTATCCGGAAAAACCGTCCATGAAAGATAAAACTTCATGCCCCGCACACGCATCGATGAGTTGGTCAATGAATGGCGTGGGGAAGTTGTCTTTGGGACAAGCTCGGTTAAAATCGCGGAAGTTAGTACATACTCTAATGGTTCCTTGTTTCTTGTTAACAGGGACAAGGTTTGAAACCCAGGTGGTATATGCAATAGGATAAATGAATCCTGCTTTACGAAGTTTCTCAATCTCTGCTTTAACAGCGGGGAGCTCTGATGGATGAATGGGGTGTTGTTTCTGGCGAACGGGGGGTACATCTGGCCATGTGTCAATGTGGTGTTCTATAATAGCGGGGTCGAGACCAGGCATCTCGGTATAGGACCAGGCAAAGACATCACGAAACTCTTGGAAAAGTTTTTTGTACTCTACGATCTCATACTCACTACAGGAGGCTCCTAATGTAATGATTTCAAGAGCACCAGGTGGGTCAGAGATATCGATGTGGATGACGGGTGGGATATTGGCCATGTTACCTTCCTCAAAGGCATCAGGAGTAGGAATAGGATCCTTAAACCAGTCGACTTTAGTAGGAAGGAAATCTTTGGACTCAACCACGAATTGGGTAGCGGTGGTAGAGGAGGATTCTTCTGGGAGGAAATAGGAACAATGGTGCATGTCTTCCCAGGGATAATCCAGGGCAGTGAGAGCCTCTAGAATCTCCTCATCATTCCAGAAAATTTGAGTGGTCAAATCGGTTGACGAGGGAGTGGTAGTCGAAGAGATCATATAAATGGTGTTAATCTCTCTGGATGGGGATGATACTGGAGGGTAGATCTCCTCAATTGTGGGGGGCGCCGTCTCAAGGTCCAAATTATTCATCTCGTAGAGAGCTGCTCTGTAATCTAGGAGATCAGGACAGTGATGTGAGTAATGCCGTAAATACCGCATATTGCACAAGGGTGGTTGGTACGCATTTATTTATCAGGAGGCTTGGGGTTTGGATTGAGTTCGACAACCGGGATGTTGGGGTGGTCGTCAAGCATTTGCATGTGTTCCTGTAATGCAGGTAATTGTGGAATTGATGAGTCGGATGGCCTAACTCATCACACAACGAGTATTTAGGAGGAGCACGAAACACGGGGGGAGGTTTAACTGCTTTGGGAGGAGGTACCGCAGTGTATGGTTGTGGACCTCTGCCCCCAGTGGGCTTTATAAGAGGAGGGGAATTCTTAGAAGATGAAGTGGTAATGACACCGGGAGGTGGTTGAGTAGAAGTGACAATGGGTTGCACCGGTTGTAGAACGACATTTGGTGTCGACGGGGGAATGGGAGGTGAAAGATACCACACGGGTAATCCCAAGGTTAACCCGGGGAGACTAAGGGTATCCATAACCGGAGCGCTTACTACGCCCGAGGGAGGGAATAGAAAGGGGATTGTGTGGATGGGTGTAACACCAATGTGACTAGGGACCAATGGTGGTTTAGGTAACAAGGGCGGTTGATTGTTGGGTGTTTGTGTATTGTGGGATAGGGTACATAGGTCAGATACTTTGGGCGCTGGTGACGGGGGTGGAATGGATTGGAATGTAGAAGTCATTGGCATGTCGGAGTAAAGTCCCGGTCCCACAGAGGATACAAACGAGGTAGTTGCACCACAAACAGGTTTTTCAACCATGGGGAGAACATTTTCTAGTGTAGTGGGGGCCTTGGGATCGTAATAGGTGAGTTGGTCGACCTTGACCACACGTCCGTCATGAGGGAACATCATGGTACGAAAAACGGATGAGGCAATCGCCCGCATGGCATACATGTAGCTGCGACCAAGTAAGAGGTTATAATCAAGTTGGGCATTGATGACCTCTATGTCAATGAGCACGATTTTACCAGCCAGTTGGATGGGAACATTAGCTAACAAACCTTGGGGTTGAGCCGAACGGCCGTCGTAGGCTCGCAACACAGTGGTGGACTGCTGGAGAGTAGGGGATCCCAACTTCTGCCAAACGAATGTGGACATAACGCATGTAGAGGCACCTTCATCGATAATGCATCGATGGATGACAAGATTCCGAACGGAAACAGAAACTTGGAATGCTAAAGTGCAAGGCAGGCATGGTTCGGACTGGTTTGAATCGAATGCCATCAGTTGTGAATCATTGGGGTCAATAGCACCAATGGCAAAGAGCAAAGTCTTGTGCTGTGAAGGACGGTTTTTTAAGACTTCTAAAGCAGACATGGCTGCGGGAGACTGGGCTAAGTCATCTACAATGCTGTAATTCGACGCAGCGCGAGCATCAGGGTTATTGTTGATACGACGAAGTGGGAAGCGAGGTGCTTTAGAGGCACCATCGAGTGGAGCCGGAGGTATACGTAATGTTTGATTAGTGGGATGAGCGTTAGCGTTTTTGTCGGTGGGAGGTTCTTCAGGGGTGGAGCCATATTGGTTCCGATAGGTTTGGAGGTTGACATCAGTGGATGACATCATTAACAAGTGGTGGGTACCTGAATCGAACATGGGTTGATCAGGAGCGACATAAGTGATCTATTGTTGTGGTGGTGCGTTGCCTTGAGGGGTAGCCAACGGCTGAGTGTTCACTACGCCTTGGGTTGGTAGGGGGTTTTGCAGCACCAAAGGTTGCTGCTGAGGGGGTGGGGGGTTGGGTGGTGCCTGAGGAGACGCGTACCCTTGGCGATGGGCATCATCAGTCCAGAGTTGTCGAGCTCGCTCCAAATGTGGGCAAGCATGTGTGTAGTGGCCATAGACCCCGCATATAGAACATGGGTGGTTTGTTCTTAGGTTATTTTTTTTGGGCTGCTTGGGATGATGATCCGGATTCTGGTTGGGAGGAGCAGCATTGTTATTATTTGGAGGATTGGGAGGTGGTGGACCTTGATTATGTTGTTGGTTGTTGCCGCGGTTGCGTCCTCTTCCATAGTTTTGTTGTCCACCTTGGTTGCGTTGGTTGTTTTGATGTTGGGTTTGATTGTGTTGTGTGTACACTTGCCCTTGAGCAGTGGGAGGATTTTGGTTCGCCGCAGGTGCGGGAGTAGTTTGTGGTGGATAATAAGCTGGTGGGGCTGGAGGTGGTCCAGCTACCTGCTGGGGTTGTTTGTAACCCTGAGCTATTGGAGGTGTTGGGTTAGCTGTTGTAGCTTGCTGTGGGTAATACATCGGTTGTGGCGGGAACTGAGTTGGGTTCTAGGTAGCTGGTTGGTTATAGTATGTGGGTGGTACATATGCCGATGGCACTTGCCCATAGCAATGTTGTGGACAAGAGGGTCCATGAGTGTGATGAGTCTGATTCGTTGGAGCGTACGAAGTTGTCGCTTCAGAATTAGATGTAGCCCTAGAGAGGGCTGGGGCATTTATGGTGCTCATTATGCTAAAAGGTTTAATGTGCAGTGTGACCTGGCCAATAATACCATCATCGGCATGTGATGCCCCCGGCACGTCACCACGTGAAGAATCGCCTCGTGGGGCATCTGGTATGATGGTGTGGAGATAGCCTGATTGGGCATAGATTAGGTCGAATTGCTGAGCTTTTAGGATAGCTTCTTCCTCTGAATGGGGTCGTTCGGAAGCGACATCTTTTGCTATGAGGGGTAGGAGTGATTTAAGGAACCAGTCCAAAAATATACGGTCATCCAGTTTAATCTTACAGAGGCTACGACGCTTGCGCCACTCATGGATGTGGTCCATGATGCGGGTAGCTATGTTTTGTCTGCAAGACAACAGTATTTCAACGCCTGCATCGTAACGTACAGGTAGCTGAAAAAACTGAAGGGAAGTAGAGGCGAGATGTAAAAGTATGGTGCGTCCCATGTGGTTGTTCGATGTACCACTTGGCTGCAGAGCCAGTGAACATTCGTTGCAATAGTCTTAGACGAATGGAGTCATCCACTATGGAGTTAGATGAACACCATAGGTGAAAAGACATTATGTGGTTTTGAGGGTCCTCCCCAGGTTTTCCTTCAAACTTGGGTATGTCCGAGCGGAGCTTTGTAGGCATGGGTGGCCATGTAGGGTTGTGCCGGATAGGATCATTGGTTAGCCTGGCTAAGTCTAGTAAGTTCAGACTAGCCATGTAAGGTAAACTAGCAGATGGGTGTGGCGTAGTGACTGGGACATAACTATTCATGGTGGCATTATGTAGTGGTCCAATAGCCCCTAAGGGCATGCTAGGTGTTGAAGGTATGTGTCCTCCAACTGTTGTGGTTTGGTATGGGCCATCGTTTCCAAGTGCAACATGGGTTACACTAGGGTTAGGAATAGTGCCAGGAATTCCTGGGATCTAGGTTGTGGTCGTGACAGGTGGTGTGATTCCTATGTTTGGAATACCCATAATAGGAGGTAGTCCTGTGTTGGGCATACCTAAAGGTGGAGTGTCCCCCATATTAGGAATGCCTAGAGGGGTTGTTGTTACCATGGATGGCACAGTAGTAGAAGGGTTTGTGGATGTATCTCCAATAGTACTGGTAAAAAGTGGGTCGTATTATGGTCCAGCCATGAGGTTGGTTGGTGATAATTCAGTAGGGTTTTCGGATTCAGCCTCAGAATCAGATGTGAAGTGAGGCGTGTCAGAATCGGATGACTGTATGTTTGGCCGATGATGTGTCAAGTCAAGGGATAAGGCTCGACGTCCGTGACGTGGAGAGCCAAGTAGACTGAACTGAGGGGGTTCACCCTGAAGACGACGAGATCGTCTAAAATTCTCAATGGTGAGAAATAAAAAATTTCAGTGTAAGGTGGTGATGTAAAGAACTCGAAACCCTAATGCAACAAAGAGTGCAAAAAAGGGGAGTGAAAATAAAGGCTCTCAGGCCAAAAATCAACCTCAAAAAGCACTTATTATAGCAGCTGTGCTATAATAAGTGGAGGGATGCAACAAAATTGGTCAGAATACCAACAGTCAAATAGTTTCTAGAAAAAAGAGGTGCTATTAGACCAAAGGTGGGTAATGTATCATGCAAACACCTAATTAGAAGTATTGTGAGTCAACAAACGATATCCTCTGCAAGGTGATGAAATCCAAGTCAGACAATATAGAGTGTTGAATCAACGGCTAGATATCCCCCTACCGGGAGGGACACCGGGTAGACAATCCTAAAGAATGGCAACTAGGATACCCCGTTCATGACACGTTCATAAAAGGTGAATCTGTCGTTTGGTCCTTTTACCACAGTACCCCCATACAGGTGTTGAGATATTGTAACTTCAAAGAATATTATAATTGTACTTTATTATTCCGTAGATGTTTCATTCCTCCTTGAAGATCTTATTGTATATCCGGAGATGTTTATTCCTCCGTCGGAATGTGGTAACTTGGGTTATTAGACTTCCCTAGTGGGGGTCGGCCCTATATGTGTAATATGGGTCAAAGGGTTATTAGACCACCCTAGAGGGGTCGGCCCACTCAGTTGTAGTGGGGTATTTAACCCATTGGTTAAATACGAGCCTACATGTCTTGAGTAAAAGACAAGTCGGAGTAGTGTATAAATAGAGGAGGTGTATTCCTCATTTAACACACACACTCACTCACTTGAGAGAGGCGCACTTGTGGAGGAGAGGTCTGCTATGGTAGAGGAGGATATCATGTCTTTGGTTTGCATCTTTGTATATTGTTGGTCATCTATATTGAGGAAGCTTTGCTGGGTTTTCTACCCCATGAGGGTTTCCCAGGATAAATCTGTGTCTCTTGTGTTTATGTTGTGCTTGTTGTTTCTTCAGTGATCCTGTATATGCTCTTATTGTGAAATGGAATGGAATGCTGCTATTTTCTATCTTAGCATATTAAATCTTAACAACAGGGATACCCCGAGAATCGCGAAAGGTAACCTTCAGTTACTGAATGGATTTCGGTATTCCACTCAGGCCTCCGGAACCATTCTGGCGACTTCAACCCTCCTAAGGGAGAGGCCCTCTGATAAACTGGTTGTGACCGTGCCAAAAAATACTAGGGGGTTTTGGTTCCCTAATGGACAACAGCTATGTCTCAAATGTAATAACTGAGGGGTGTTATTGGAACACCTATCCCCTCAATTCTACCTAACTACAAAATTATTTTTAAGTGCTCCCCAAGTGGGGTTAAAAGTTGGTTGAGTTTAAGGTAAATTTTAAGGCTCAGTTTAAATTATGTGGCAGAGTAGGTGCAAGTGTGGTATTTAAACTGAAATTGATTTGCCTCGCTTGGGCGATTTTACAAATTAAAGAAAAAGACGCTTTCAGTTTTGCAAAAAATAAAGGCGTTTTTGAAATGTAAATGCTTGAAAAAACTACTCAAAAATAATGGATCTTTGAAATAATTCAAAGGAAAGAAAATAACATGAATACTTCAAGAAATAAATGGATCTCTTAAAAATTGCTTGGGCAAAGTATCAAGCAAATAAACAGTAAAACCTTGATCTAGCTAAAATGCTGAAAAATCTCTCTTTCAATTTCTGAAAATTTTGTAAAAAGACTTTTTAAAGGAGCAATCTAAAGAGTAAAAGATTTCTATGGCTGTAAAAATGCAGAAATTTTAATACTGTAAAATATGCTAAATTGGCAGAAAATACAGCAAAAAATATTTTTCAAAAAACTGGCCGAATTAGAAAAACTTGCATTGCGGATTTCGGGAAAACAGTCACGATGGGTCGCGCGGGTTTCAGCCGCGAAGCCGCGATGTGCAGCGCGGATTCTTGTCACACAGTCACGATGGGCAGTGCAGGTTTCGACCGCGAAGCCACGATGTGCAACGCGGGTTTTCGTCACACAGTCGCGATGTGCAGCGCGCAAATTTTCCGCGAAGCTGCTGCACGCCGCGCGGAAAAAAGCCGTGAGGTCGCGATGAGCCGCGCGACTGTCGGGATAAAAACCGCGAGGCGAAAGCCGAAAACGGTCACCAAAAAATGAACCCGAAAATGGAAATTTCGGGCTCTTAATGGCAATAGAAGGGGCCAAGATCTAGAACAGCAATGGATCTGCTGTCTAGGATCGCAGATCTATGAATTAAACTGATTAAAACTAACAAAAACTAAGATCTAAAGCAAAAAACTGAGATCTAAGTATTCGAAGCCAGCGGAGTCGCCAAAAACTGTTGGCTTGGTTTTGCAACCAAGCTTAGTGCGATGGGCACCTATCAACAAGTGATAGCAGTTTCAAATATTGAAGTAAATAACAAACTACTTTAAACTACATTAATCATGGATCTATGTGAAATAGATAATCAAACAATGGAAATATTATCGAAAGCAAAACAATTGACAATATGTAAAAAATGATTTTGTATTAAGAATAGGGGCAAGCAAGTGCTTGCAATGGTGATACCTCCAAGTGGTGAAGATTGTTGAGTAGCTCCAAGGGTGGGCAGCTCCAAGCTCCAAAGGTCTCTTCTCCAAGATAGCTACAATGGTCAAAAGCTCATGAGAGATTTTGACAGCATGAGGATAGGATGATGGATGGATGGAAAGTGAAACGCCCCTACCACCTTTTTATAGTTTTTGGTGGTGGGGAATACCATTATGGTTTTGAGGAAACCAATGGTATTGACCAACATGGTTTAGGTACCTTTTCCCTCCTTTTTCCTTTTTTGAATATTTTGAATATTTTTATTCCCTTTTTAATATTTTTGGGAATTCTGGACCCTTTTTGAGGGTTTTTTATGCTTTTTGAGGAAAAATATTCATTTTGAGTGGAAAAAGGGGTGTATTAAGGTCTTTTGGTGACCTTTTGGTGGCTTTAGAGGCTCAAATGGTGGAAAAGTGGACAAATGGGTGATGTGAATAAGGAAATGAGCTAGTGAGCACTTTTTAGGTGTTAACAGCATGCCCATAAATTTATAGACTAGACCTCAAATAATTTTTGAACTAACAATAAATATAATGATGCATATTTTTTGAACTAGCAAGAAATATAACGATGCATATTTTTATGTTTATTTAGTCATTTGGAAGCTAATTTTTAGCATATATAAATTATTTTTTATTCATCTTACATATGTTTATCCACTTTCTTATTCCTTTGACTGTAAATATGGATATGGTTAGCTGGCTTGTCTCGGTAGATAGTAGCGCGTAAGCCTGATGCTTATTTTAGATGTCAAAAGTTTATTTCTACATAGTACTTTTAAGGTAGAATATGCGACTATAATTGAGTCGCGTGAATGTGAGAGGACATTTTTTATTTTAGTTTTTATTTAAGTAACTGAGAAGATTTTCATAACATACAGATTTTTTCATAAGGACTATAAATAAATTTTAAAATGATGTACAGATCATTCAATAAGTAACTAGAAGGAAAATTACTTATTGAGTATTCAGGTTTATATAGTTCCATTGGTGAGCCATGGTTTTTGGTTTTCTCAGATGGCAATCGAAACATAATGTTTTTTTTGCAGTTTTATGTCTATGGGTGATGATCGCCCAAGTTTTGATGCAAATCTTTTTATACAGAGGCTTCTATTGTCATTTATGACAGCATTGTGATTTGGAACTTGGCTTCCAATATGTAAAGTTGGTTGACAACCGATAGATAAGACTTACAAGTCTATATATTATGTAATTTATTACTATTAATAAATTACACATTTTTTGCTTAAATGAAAAATAGTTCCATGGGTGAATTTTTTTTTGAAGTTATATGAGGAACAATAGCTTGGCACCATTGGGTGCTTATACAATAGAGCAACAAAGGATTCTAGGCTAAGTTAGTGATTGGTAGACTGTTCAGTAGTAGCTATCGCTTCTTCAATTATTGATACATTTCAATTGGCAGAATAAGTTGTCCACAATATTCAAATATCAGGTCTTCTTGTTTCAAGTACTCCCAACTTACCACTTAACAAACAGGTTGGACATTTCTGCAGGTTAAATTTAAAACAAACCAAACCTTTTATTCTCGTTTCCCTTCAAACGTGGTTAAGGTGAGTCTTGGAAACCAAAGAATCATAAACTATGGCTTATTTGATTCTTATCACATCATTTAATATACTTATATATTAGAAACTCAATTCCCTGTGTTTTTATAAATATTAAAAGGGAAAAGCAGTGAAGTGTCATCCATCAAAATCTACCTAGAGAAATCATAACCATTGGTTATTATTCACTGGCATAATTTCTACCAGTAACTTCAAAAAATAGTTTGCATTATGAGGTATGAACTTTTAGCCATAATTTTTATTTAACATTATAATATTAAATAAGAGGTTGAGCGTTGACTAATGTTTGATTCAAGGCCTAATAGTCTAATTGGACATCCACTTTTGATCTGGTTCTACATCAAAATATATTAGTAATTCCATGTAGTATCCCTTGAGGACATTTACATGGAGCACTAACTTTTAATGATTACTTCCATTGCTATGGAAGTAATGCTTCTTGAAGACACCAATAATATGTTCCTTAATTGGTAGTTACCATTACCAATTAGTAAATTTTTATTTTTAAGAATTGTCATTTTTAATTATGCATTTCCCAGTCAAGAGCAAGGAGGTCATAAGCAACCCAAACACATTCTATTAGTTGAAACAACTACAAGAGGACATAAGAAATCAAATACTTTTAATGCTATGCAATTTCCCCTATTTATGTTCATGATTATAGTATTAAAGAGAACTTGGGGACCCCTTCCATTGATTTTACATTGCTAGAGATTTGACCTTGAGTAAATGCTTGACTTTGATGGAAAGACTGTAAGTTTGGATCTTCAACTTTTCCTTTCAATGTTCGGGTTGTACTTTGAAATTACTTTGATTGATTCTAATTCTCTTTGATTTACTCCAAACTTCAGCATGGAATATTATTTGAGTTCTGTTACTTTCAAAATTTGTGTTTTTAAATACTTCACTAAGTTAGCTTGAGCTCTATTGGCCTTGAATGTGGATGCCTTCAAATATTTCTCACCATTTCTCAAAGTTTGAATTTATATGACACTACGCACTCTTCCAAGTCTTCCTTTGTTGTGAAATTGACTTTGTTGCACCTCTTTCAAGTTGTTTTTAAAGACTTGAACACTAAGTTAAAATGTAAAATAAAAACGTAAAATTTTGTATGGATGTCAAATGTTTGGAATGTTTAAATCAAAATGTTAAATTTTGCATGGATGTCAAATGTTTGGAATATTTAAATCAAAATGTAAAATTTGAATATGTAATGAGTTGATAGTGATGTGTAAATATAGACATTTTATCAAATGGAAAGAGAGGGGTCTTTGAGGAAAAAACGTATAAGGTCTACTGGTACAATTGCATCTGCTAAGGGAAGGTCATTGAGGTCATCAAGAATTGGTGTCTCGACTGATAATCAAATATTGTCGGGTTCACCTTGAGATTTGAGCTTGTTGTATAGATCACATTCAGTTGATCACCAGTCAGGTCAAAGGGACACAAAGGAGTCCCCCATATCTTCTATAGGAGAATGTCAAAATTCTCGACCTTCTGTTGGTATGATAATTTATGTTAATATATATATCAATTGTAACTTTGCACATGTGTTTAATAATTTTGTATGTTTACAGACAAATTTATTTGTTTGTCTTTGATGTAGAGCAAGGTTCAGAAGAGGGTTGTAATTATGCACAAAGGGATGAAGTTCAAGCAAGGAGGGTTTATGTTGAATAAGTTGTGGGTTGTACACCCATAAAAACTTATCCATCTGATATACCTAAGGAGCTTACATGGGATAGTGGTGTTCAACAAATAACCCTTGAAGGTTGTAGATCTCACTATGACATGTTGCAACATGATATTTCTAGTTTGGATCTCCCTCTAGAGAGCAAACAAAATCTAGAGATTGTTTTGTGGTCATTGCAAAAATTTATTAAGGTATATGAGGGTCTTGGACCAACTACGGATGGTTTTATTGACTTAACATGAACGAGAAGGGCACATTGAGTGATGGGTCTGGACAAGTGGCCTATTGTGAAGGAGAGAGTGACGAAAGAACAAGCCAATTCAATGTTTAACTTCAAAGAAGGCCTAAAGCGAAATTTTTTGAAAGTGTAATATTTCAAGCACCTCGAACTTGCACATTTATTATATGATTGGTTCCTTGCAACCTACAGTAGGTTTCCATGGAATGACGAGGTTCCTAATTATTTTGCCATATTTTTTTATGCAATTTTTTTTTTAAATATGAAGCTAGACTATACCGATATTCATTCTAGCTTTCATGGAGTTGGAAAGGGATGCATATATGATCGAAAAGGTGCTCTTCGAGATCCCACAACTCTTCAGCCTCCACCCAGATATCTTGTCCACCTAGGATTGTGACTTTAAGATCATAGATGGTGCCCAAATCCCAAGTTGAGAGAGTTGAAAGGGATTCTGTGGCCAAAGGTTTAACGTCGGCATTTGTAGGAGTTGTTGACACAGTTCTGTCAATAGGGGTTCACTTCGCACTGTCGTCAACAAACACCAACCCAACAGCCTTAAGCAGCAGCCCAGAAAGGTTTTAGCCTTTCCAGCAACACCCACGAAGCGAGTGAAGTCTCACCCGAGATGGTTAAGGGGGCTACAGGAACCAAGTTTCCATAGTGGGGAAAGGACATGCATTTACTCTATCTCTATTGCATCAGAAACCAGAGATTTGCTTTGCATCATGATTCGTAACTCAAACAGACATTCATCATTCCAAAATTAACCATGTACTCACCATTCACATATTCAGTACATAATTGACATTCACATTAGCAGGGAAATACTGGAGATTACATCAATAAAACAGCATAAAGCATTCATCATTCAACATAAACAGAGACAAAAAGACAGATCCGAACATCTTCATGCATTAACTCATCAAAACCTGCAGTATAACCTTCGCAGAAACAATTCAGAACATCTTATCGTGGATCCATAAAAAGACTATCGAAACAAAGCAAAACATTACAAAGTTCATCTGCACCATGCTAATTGACCAAAAGATTCCCTTAGGATTACATTCGTATTCTTATTTAATGGTCCAAATGACCCATTTCTAACAACCTAACTAGTCTTGCACTTCCTCGTTCTCCGCGAATGACCCTTCCTTCCGTGGCTGGTCCTTCTTCATAGCTGTCGGCTTCCGCACTTCATGCGGACTAATCATGTGCCAACAGGCCCCCAACACAAAATTTTGGCTCTCCCTCGAGCCACCTCAGCTGGACACCTTTGGTGCATTCACCTACTACCTGAAATCGTCATGTGCATCCTTGATTTGGTCGACCACTTCCTTTGCTAATGCTCTGAGTTGTGTGCATTCTTCCACCTGCTGGTCTATTTGGTGTTTGAAACTTTTATATTGCACTTCCTCCAGTTATTTCTTGACCTGTTGTAGAGATGCCATTACCCGTACTGCAAGGACTTCGGCTTTTGTCTGGAGCTCATCCAGATGTGTGGCCCTTCTTTGTTGCCTTTCACGTGCCTTCATTACATGCTTCTGCATAATTTTGAGTTTCGTCGTCTTTGTCATTTGTATTAGTTGGGGCATCGCTTTGATCGAACCCTTGAAGGATTCTAGTTGTGCTTCCGCTTCACTGAGTTGCTCCTTCAACGCAATTAACTAGTCATCCTGGACTACACCTCCCCAAAACTCTATGACACACTCTGGGACTGCCTAGGTTGTCTTCTCCATCATCGTGATCTCTGTCACGGCTTCCTCAATCGCATTCTGCCTAGCCTGAATCTGTTCCTGTGGTGTTCCTGGTACCACCCTTTCCTGTAGCTCTACTTTTTCTTTCCGCAGGTCATCGATAAGTACACCCAATAAGATGGATTTCGCTTCTCGTAATATGTCTTGTTCTACCTAAGGGGTTTTCTCACATACTTTGGATATTGCTTCTTCTAACCACTTCCTATCCTCCATGGCCTTCTCTTTTTCCGCTATTATTTGGGATTTTTCTGCTTGAAGACGCTGTGCCTCTGTCTCATTGATGTGCGCCTGCTGCTTGTACCTCACCATCTTGTCGTGCATTCCAGCCTCGCGGTCGTAGATTTATGCACTTGCTGCAATTTGAATCCTCTGTAGCGACAACATCGGTAGTATGTTGAAATCTACCACTCTTGCATCATACTTTCTTAGTTCTACATCCAGCTCTTCATTCCCTGTATTCATCGCATTTGGTAACATTTTGACTAACCTTGGGTTTGTGCCAACTTATACTTTGACCCTTCCTGTCAACGCACTCGGTCAAACTTCCTCGTGTGGTACTCTAGACTCTACAACTGTTTTCGATAGTGTGGATAGAAGTTGGGATACCTGGTGGAAGTATCTGCTTGAGTGTTGTGTGACTCTCGCACTATTTTCTTCTATGACCTCTGTCAATGTCTCCAGCATCATATTCACTTGCTCCACTAGAAGACCACCACTTGTGCCTCCTTCTCCCCGGTCCATCCTGTGTTTTGTCCTTGTTTCCTCGCGTTATGCTTCTAGGTCGAAATCTGTTGGAGTGGTCGTTGAGGATCCATCATGGTTGGATGCCTCCGACTGTTCTTTTGCAGGGTCGTCTTCTCCTGTGGCCTCCTTCCGACTAGCTGAGCCTTTTTATTCCTCGGCCAGCACTAGTCGGGTTGTTGATTGTCCATTTTCTAAGTTCGATGTGTCCTTCTCGTTGTCCGGGAATTTCCATTCTTTGGGCCATCTTTCGACGATGGCATCCAGCTCCTCCTCGGTGAGCTTGTACTGCATTGGCAGCCATTCCCGTGACTTATCCGCTCGGTCTTGAAGGTAAATTGTTTGGGATTCGAACGATGTCCTTGCGATCAGTCGATACTTTCTTGTTGCTTGTTCCGTTATCCACGGTATCGCTTGCGCATCGGTCCGCAGCATATCTAAGAACAAGTAAAATTTTACAATGTTGTCAGCCTACCACTCTTTATCTGTCGTTGCCCATAAATTCTGGTACCGCGCTCCTTCACGTACTCTGGCTTCTACTGTGTCCATGCCTTAATAGTGCTCAGGCTCCCTCCATCCTACTAATGCAACCAACATTATGAGCCATGAGTATGTGAACTCCTTTCCTTTCTCCTGTGCGTCGTGCGCATCTTCGACCAATTGGTGTAGCAGGAATTTTGACTAGTCCATCTGCACACCTACGGCACAGAGTTCTGCGGAAGCGATGATGCCCGGACTGCATTCTTTTGGCATTTTCTTCCTCGCCACCTTCACAACTAGGATCTTTATTGTGACCCTGACTGCCTGGTTGTTAATTGTGCTAATGAGGTAACCTCTAGAGTTTTTCTCGATGCCGTACTTTGTATTCAAGCTCACTGTGAGCTTCTTGTCATTGTCTTTTCCCTGGAAAAATTGGGACGAATCATACCCATCCTTTAGTAACCCGGTGATCCTCACGATCAGGTAAACTGTTACTGGAATCTTCTCAAGCAGCCATAGGTATCCACCATGGAAGCAATCGAGCAACTGCTTGATGCATGCATTGACCTGCACCACTCACCCGAAATGCGGTATCTGGGTGAGGCCTAACAGCCCCGAGTGCTCCAGTCCCCCTGCCCACTTTGCGGGATCCTTTGTGGTTGGGATTCTTTCGCCATGGGTAACATTGATGTACCCTTCTTTCAATTCCTCGAAGTTTGCTAGGTCATGGTTGGTATATTGTAATTTTTGCAAATTTGCCGCAATGTTCCCAACTTGGTGAACTCCTTTGGGAATCGTCGGCATTTTAATCTCATACCGTCCGTTCTTGTTGATTCGGACTGCTGGTGCCCCTAGCTTGCTCGGAGGCACATACCCGAGTATTGTCGGGCCTACTTGTGATGCGGTTGATGTGCCTACATCTCCTTCTTCCATACAAGCTGAGTTCTGGGTCCCTTTCTTCGACTCTCGACCGGTGTCTGCAAGTCAACTAGCATTGCGCTTCTTTCTAAATGAAATGCCAGACATGACTTCTGACTACTCCTGTGTGACTGGAGTTGGATGTGGGTGCTTGGTGCTTGTGCTCGAAATGCAAACCTCCATGAGCTGCTCTGCAGATTCTTACACAATGCTTCAATCTGCTCCCTTGCCCCATATTTATAGTGTTGAATTGTTGCATACGTCTGATTTTGGACAATGATTGCCAAATCTGACACTGATTTCCCAAATCTATCTCATGTGTCGATCATTAATTGTGTCATTTTTTCATTTTTACCGCCGTCCATCGTGGTTTAACTGCTTCAATTATGATCGGATTTGACCCTTTATGCATCATGGTCGCTCCCGACTTGTCGAAGCGTGCCGCATCTTGGTGTAACCTGCGATTATCTTGTCGACTTTTTTTTTCATAGTGTCGTAATTGATTCTGCGACGCCAGTCCTTCATTGGAGTCACTCCCATTCATGTCTTGTGCACTCCTGGGACCTTATGTTCGTCTGCCTATCTAGATCGCCACAGGTCCTGACTTCATCGGTTTTCTTGTTTTGGACCACCATCTGGCTGATCCACTCTGATTCTTCTACTGGTTCTATGATTCCTGCTTCCAATATTCTTTCGATCTCAGCCTTCACCCTCTCCTTATACCGCGGATTCAACCTATAAGGTCGCTTCTTCACTGGGTTCGCATCAGGTTTCAGTGGGATTTTCATCTCTCTTAGGTCCTCTGATATTCCTTTCATCTCCAAGAATTTTGTTGGAAATAAGTCTTGAAATTTGTGTAATAGGTAAATTATCTGCACAATAGTCGAGTCATCCCAGTAGTCTCCGATGCTTGCGAACTTGGGATTTTATTCCGACCCAATATTCACTTTCTTGATTCTCAACGACTGCTGAAATTTGTCGAAAGGCATATCTGGTGCCTCGACACTGCGACTTCCTTCTGACTCTGGGATATACGTGGCCCTCGGATCATCCTCATCGTTTCGTTCCCCTATGATGTTGTAACATTCGATCAACATTTGAGGTGTCGCAGTCCACTGGAGTCCCATCGGTTTCTAGGTTGGAACTGCATCAAATACCTTCTCCCGGACTTCCTGTAATGCATTGTGGATGAATGGGTTTTCGTCGGAGTAACTGAACGTTTGGCTAAAGCCAATTTTTAGTTGTTCCCATGAGTTTGTTCTGCATCGCAGTTCTGTTGCAACATACCAATTTTGCGGTACTTCATCCAAAGTGTGAATAAATGCATGGACCCATTCATGTTTGGCCTGTGGTCCCCATTGGCTTTCACATGCATTCAAACGCTCCTTCGGATCTCCTCTGCCATCATACTTTCTTCCGCAGTGTTCATAAGTGTCGCTGAACCTAACCGTCATTAGGTGTCGACATAGTGGCCAGTTAGTTATGGTGGACTTGTGCGTTTCCCACCATCGCACTGGTGTAGCCTTCAGGGCTTCTTCCAAGGCCAATAGTTGTTGTGGTTCCACCACTTTTTCTTCAAATTCAGTGAGAAATGTGGCCAAGTTGGGAAATCCCTCATACATTGGTAGCTCTCACTCTTCCGTAGCGACTGAGTGATCCTTGCGCACCTCCTAAACGAAACTTCATGCATCTGATTCTCCCAATTTTCAAGTGCTTCGTCGGAATCTGATGATGCTGAACTTCTACTGCGCCACCCTAATTCTCCATCTGCAGTAGGGTTGATATAATCTTCAGATATGTTGTAAATATTGTCCCATCCCTCAATGAATTCATCCCTCGTCAGTTCAACGTATCTCTACCCTTCCGTGGGGTCAAGAGGTGCGACTACCCTTATCTCACGATTCTCGAACAACATAGTTCTTTTCTTGAAGTTGATAATAGCCTAATTCTCCATCGCCCAGTATATCCCTAACAGCACTGGATAGGGGCTTGTGTTGTCAACAATCTCGATCACATGAAAGTCTGCATATGTTCTAAGTCCCTCGATCTCAATGGGAACCTGGCACAATCGACCGATTGGGTGACTTTACTTTGGTTTTCCAGCCGTAGCTGTACCGGGGACAAATCCAACTGCGGTTTCCCCATCATTTCCCTGGTCTGTTTCATCAGGATGTTCACACCTGACCCTAAATCCAAGATAATAGAGTCGATATCGAATGCTCCGACTTGCACGGACATCCGCATTTCTCTTCCTGTCTTTCTCTTATGTATGCGATTAACCATAGAGTTAGCATTTTGTGGCGTCTAGACTTGATAGATTCCTGACGTCTGAGGACATTGCCCATGGCATGGGAGATGTCAGCGCTAGTGTGATGCCCTTTGCGGGCTCTGACCATTGGCCTATTTGTCTCAATTGGGATTGGTGAAACACTATCCTTTATAAACCTTTTAGGTTTAAGAAGCTATGGTTGGAGCATAAAGACTTCAAAGATCTGGTGGGGCAGTGGTGGCAGGAGATGGTTCCCCCAAAGGGTACCAGAATGTTCCAATTTTAGAAAAAACTCCAAGCCCTCAAAGCCAAAATTCACACTTGGAACAAGGAAGATTTTGGCAACATCTTCGAGGACAAGCAAAAGTTGACCAAATATTTGGAGCAGATCCAATGCAGAGGTATGATTGAAGGCTGGGATGATTCCTTAAGAGAGACGGAGCACCTCCTGCTGGACCAACTTGAAGCCAGGGAAAGGCAGGAGGATATTTACTGGAAACAAAATTCCAAGAACCAGTGGCTCCAAGATGGGGAGAAGAACACGAAATTCTTCCACAACACGGTTATTCAAAATCACCATAAATCCAAGATTTTTAAGATAAAAAAGGATGATGGGAGTCAAGTGGAAACGATAGGTGAGATTGAAGAGGTTCTTGTCAACCATTTTGCTTTTGTCTTAAAGGAAGATAGGGTGGATCGGAGCCCTGCTATTTCCCAAATAACTTGTCACATTCCCAGAATTGTCTCTAGAGACCACAACAAACCAGTGTCTCTTCAGGAAGTTGAGGAGGCCATGCATCAGATGGCCCTTGGGAAGGCCTCAGGACCGGACGGTTTTACCACTAACTTCTTCCACTCTTTCTGGTATATGATCAAGGTTGAGGTTCTGGGAATTGTTGAAGAATCGCGAAGATGTTGTGGGGTTCTAAAAGCTTTCAATGCTACCTTCCTCTCTCTTATTCTAAAGGAGGAAGGAGCTAACTCCCCTTGAATGTTCAGACCCATATCCCTCTGTAATGTTATTTACAAGCTCATTACTAAGGTAATTGCCAATAGGCTCCAACCTCTGCTCCCTTCCCTAATCAGCCCGGAGCAGTCTGGTTTTGTGGAAGGAAGACAAATTGTGGATGGTATCATCTTGGTTCACGAAACCATCCACTCCCTAAAGCTTACAAAGAAACCTGGTATGCTTATCAAGGTTGATTTAGCAAAATATTATGATAAGCTCAGCTGGAAGTACATGCATGGCATTTTGGAGGCCTTTGGGTTTGACACAACCTGGGTAAAGTTGATTATGAACCTTATCTCTACTCCTTTCTTTTCCATCCTGCTCAATGGATCCCCGTCTAAGATCTTACAGGCTTCTCAGGGAATCCGCCAAGGGGATCCCCTTTCTCCTTTTCTTTTTATCCTTATGGTTGAGGGACTGAGCAGACTCCTCCAGAGCCTGGCAAATGATGGTAGTATCAGTGGCCTCTAGCTCAACCCTGGTTTGGATAAGCAGACGCACCAACAGTTTGTTGACGATAGCATGCTAATTGGGCACCCTTCAGTCCAAGAAGCTCGTATCTTCAAGAAAGGCTTAAAACTTTTTGCAAAGGCATCCAAGCTTGAAGTCAATCCTACCAAGTCTCGAGTCTTTTTCTTCCATACTCCAGAAATCACCCAGCGTAATATTTTGAGGATTTTAAGCTATGCCAAAGGCTCTCTCCCTTCAAAGTACCTAGGTGTCCCCCTCACGGAAAGCACCATTCGGAAGGTCTCGTGGAAAGACTTAATTGACAGGATCTGGAAAAAGCTTGCAAGTTGGATGCTCAGACCTCTAAATCTTCCCAATCAATTATTTTTGGTTAAGTCTGTCCTCCAGGCTATGCCTATTTACCTCTTATCTATGCTCTCTTCTCCTAATTCGGTTCTCAAAGAAATAAGGAGTATTCAGTGAAACTTCATGTGGGGTGGCAAGGAGGAAAAATCTAAGTTTGCTCTGGTTGGCTGGGAAAAGCTCTGTCACCCTAAGAATACTGGGGGCCTTGGCATTAGAGACCCTGAGATCCTTAGCGAATTCTATGGCTCCAAAATTGGGTGGCAGTGGTGCAACCATAGCTTGGAACCATGGGCTCGTTTGTGGCACGTGAAATATACTAGAGATAGGCTACATGGGAATCTGATCCACTTCAATGAAGTCAGGAATGGTTCCCATATTTGGGCAAAAGCTTTCTCTAACCAAAATCTTGTGCAAGATCACAGCTTTTGGGAAATTTACAATGGTGATTCTGCCAACTTTTGGGATGACTCTTGGCAGCAGTTCCCTAAACTGGGTGCAGACCCCAGGTGGGAAGATATTCGGGCTAGAAGTATTGTCGATGGCAAGATCAAACTTTGTGATTATTGGGAGGAGGTATTGGTTGATGGCCATAAACAGTGGGCGGACTTTCATTGGATGGAAGGGCTTATCGATATGGAGGGTCTGAGGGTTTTTGAGACCATGCTTAAGGAACGTGTTATTCTGCCAAAATGGGGCTTGATAAGCTTCGATGGGGTTATAACCCGAAAGGAGTCTTCAGTATCAAGGAGGCATACGACATCAAAATCAACAGTAATATGGAGGGTCGTAACATTTGGAAGAAGGTGTGGGGGATGCACCCCTGGCCTAAAGTCACGGTCTTCTGTTGGCTAGTTTCCTGGGGAAGAATTTTAACCTGTGAAAACCTCAGGAAAAGAGGAATTTTGGGCCCCTCTCAATGTCCTTTATGTTGCCTCTGTAAGGAAACCTCTGGGTATTTATTGGATAGCTGCACCTTCTCGTCTAGTCTGTGGGATCGGGGTGCTATGATCTTTCGTAGGAGCGACCGGGTTAGAGATCATCCGTCCCAGACCATCAATAATTGGAACATCAAAGCCTTTTCCAATCCGATTATCTCTACCTTGTGGTTAATGTTCCCCGGGATGGTTTTATGGAATGTTTGGAAGGAACGAAATCACCATATCTTCAGGGACAAAAGTCATAACGTCAAAGTGATATCGAATCTAATTGTCAATAACATGAAAGAAACTATCTGAAGCCTATCATGGGGGGATAAGCATCGCGATCTATCGGAGGGGGATCGTCGCATTGCTTCGGGCTGGGGGATTAGCAGTTTTGATTTGGAAGGTCTGTGCAAAAGAGCTAAGACTTGTAATCCTTCCAGTACTCAATTCTGGTCCCCTCCTCATGCTCAGTTCTTTAAAATTAATTTTGACGGGGCTTCCAGGGGTAATCCGGGATTGGCTGGTTTTGGAGGGGTTTGCAGGGACAAAGCTAGCCGTATCCTTAAAGTCTTTTTCAGTAACCTAGGAGTTGATTCCAACAACTCTGCTGAGCTGGAGGGTCTTATTCAGGGTATCCACATGGTGGTTAACGAAGGATGGTTCCCGGCTATTTTGGAGGGGCATTCTCACATTATTATCCAGTTAGCTAGGCATTTGGCCAATGGCCAATCTCCTGCTAAAATTTCCTCCAGTTGGCACCTGCTGTACAGATTAGATCTTTTGAAATCTATGCTGGTGAATCATAGTGCCATCACTTTTAGCCATGTTCGTTAGGATGCTAGTAAGGTGGTGGACTTACTGGCTAATCATGGTATCAATGATGGTAGAGCCCACTCGAAAGGTACCCTGGAGGACTACCGACGTGACACCTGGGTCACTAATTGCTGCCACTTGGCCAGCTCTGATCTCGAAATTTTTCGTCAGCAGGAAGATGGAGCCTCTCTTCCTCGTGAAACTAACATGGGGCGTTTGGGGAGGCGTAATAGCAAGTCCCATCACCAGTGATTGCCACGAGAGAATCAAATTTCACCCTTTATTTAATCCTGTTTTCTGTACCAACATATACATTTTCTGGAAGGATTTGATTGAAAGGAATGAGCCCTATAAATTTCCTTTTCTAGTCATTAGTGTATGTTTAATGATCCTTTATGGTGGTGGATGTTTCATGATTGATCTTCTGTATGAGATGGGAAATGACCGATGTTTTGCTGATGGACTGTTCTCACCATCTCTGGTTATATATAGCCCCGCAGACCTGCATCTACTCGATAGCTCTATGCTTTGTATCAAGTTTTCCCTGTTCCTTGTGAGTGGTAAGACTATTTGGGTGAGTGTGGGTGATAGATTTTCTCTTGGCCGTCTGCCTTACTCTGTTTGGTTTAGGGTGATGGCCACAAAATGCAGCACTGGTTTGGAGCCCAATTTGGAGTCGGGCTCTTATAAATTGAAGGGTTCTGCTAAGCTCTGTGTTGAGAGGGGTATTTCTCAGAGTCGGGTTACTAGGGCGCATTCGAGAGCCCAGGAGGCTGCCCTTTTTTTTCGTCAGTGCATTCTGTCCCTGGTTAGGGAAGAGATTGATCAGATTGAGAGCCGGCTGTGGGATACTGCTCAGGCCATTCCAGTTGAAAATCTTCGCAGAGAGGTGGAAGACTGGGTCGTCAACCCGGGCACTACTTCTGGTCATTCCTCAGCCTGCGATCACATGTTGATGGTTTACTGGGTCGTTAAGAATCTTCTGGCGCACGTTACTATGACAAATTATCTCAAGAAGGAGGGTGATGAGGAGCCTATCAGGGCCTGGAAAGCGCACAACACCGATGCTCGGTTGATGCACCTTAAGATAGATGCAATTGCCAAGAAAATTGGCCTAACCTTTCTTTACCCTGGTTTGGAGGATGCGGAGTTGGCAGGGTCCAACACTCGTCGCCAGCACGCTTCGTCTCAGAAGACGCAAGTGGACAAAGCAGATGTTTCGACTAAGAAAGGAAAACAGAAGCTCAACGAGGACGTTGGCACCATTGCTGCTCTCTAATTCCTTTCTACTATTTTCGGTTGGTCTGAAGAATGTACTCTGTCTTTTCTATCTTTTCCCTCTCTATCGGCATTATAGCCGGTCTCGGGTTGGTAATTTTGGGCAATCTATACTTTGATGTTGGGTCTCATTATGGGGCTGGTTCGACTATGGATCCAATTTTTTTAATGGGGTGGGTATCCTACAAAAATGATCTGTGTTCTGTAACACACGGGTTGTGCTTTAAGCACTTTTTGTAAACTGTTTCTGAAGTAATATATAATTCTTTTTATTTACAAAAAAAAAAAAGATCAATATTTATGTTTAAAAGATATTGTATGATTTGTTAAAAGTTCATTTTAGGTAATTTATGTATGTTATTGTTAATGTCAACACATTTTGAAATTAAAAATGGTTTTGTACACATGTTCATTTAGGTTCCAACTTTTTTGATGATATTTCGTCTCATGTAAGCATGTTTTCAATTTTTTAGTTTTGATTTAAAATGTTGCTTAATTTTAGTGTATTTTACTCACATAATGTTTTATTTAATAACAAAATTTAAATTTCAGGAAAGACGGGGAGGTAGGGACATTGGTGATGAGGTAATTGTTTATAAACAAAAAAATCAATTTTATTAAATAATAAGTTTATTTTAGTTTTTGAATTTAGTTTAAAATTATTTAATTAATATGAGATTCATAATTGCTTTTATACACGTTACAGGTTGGGACTCGTCTAGACAAGGGGAAGACCACAGCAGAGGATATTGGTCCTCTAATGGACATGGACATTGGTAGTGAGGTAATTTTGTTTATAAATTTTTATTAAATTTTCAATTTTATTTTCATAAGTTTATTTTAGTTTTTGAATTTAGTTTAATATTGTTTAATTAATATGAGATTCATAGAGCTTTTATACATGTTACATGTTGGGACTTGTTGAGACAAAGGGAAGACCATGACGGATGGAATTGGTGGACTTTGATTTAGAGCAGGGACATCCAAGCCCAAAAGAAATAGTTGGGCATGACCGACAGAAGACGCCCAGAGGATGGTCGACGACCTCTAGGATGAAGGGTGATAGTCGACAGAAGGTAACTGAGTTGTGGGGTTTCCGATCATGGAGGTCGATGGACGACACTCAGAGAAGGTGATGAAATGGTCGAAGGTGATAACGACCAGACAAAAAAAGTAGTCGGAAGTTGACACCGACCGATGAAGATGGTTTGAGGACCAAGAAGGACAGTCGACAACGATTGATCGAGGTGGAGGATGGATTCCTTCTGGTTGAAGAGAGGGACAGTTGGTCCAAATGGTCAATGAACGACGAAGAGCAGACTTCAGTCATAGGGCCAAGTTGCATCAGAGTCGAGACTAGTCAGAGGACTAGGTGAGTCGGTGGCGACGTCAACATAAAGAATGTCGACTACCGTAGAGGGGTAGAAGGATAAAGATGACGACGACCAAGAGGAATCAGAGGGATCGATGGTTGAGTCATTGGGCTAGTTCAATGCGAGAAGAAGACCGACCAGTTGAAGAGAACCGCATCGACTAGAGGGAGCATGACTAGTCACAGTGCGAACACTGCTTCCGCGAAGGGACAAAGTAGCGGAACCACGAAAGAAGTCGTCAAAGGTAACCGAAATGCGGAAGGGACGGTGACCAGGGAGAAAGCACAGGAGAACTGACAGGATGGTCAAGAGGCCCACAGTCGAGGGGCGTATGGTCGAAGTGTTCTAGCAGAAAGGAAGCCGACCAGGGGGATTGCCGACGACCACTGGTGCGAAAGGAAGACTAGCTGTCGAAGCCAAGTAGTCGAGCAAAAGCTGTCGAGATGCGGTTGACAAAAGGAGAGGTTGAAAGTCGACAAGTTAAGATGTTGACAGACGACATGTTTTCAGTGAAAGAGGTCGAGTGTTGATGGGTTGTCGAACAACGACACTGACAGGTTTGCGACGGAAGCCAAGCGTGGAGGACAGGGCGGACTGGTAACCGTGAAGATAAGTAAAGCTGACAAGTAAGGTCGAGGGATGACAGAGCGCAATATGGTCTAGACATGGGGCCGACTACTGTAGCAGAGTCAAAGAAGTGCAAAAGTCAAGGCGGAGTACTTGGTAGTCGTTCAGGGTTTCTAAGGAAGTTATGAGCAATTAAGAATATTGTTGGGATCAGGACAGATGTCACCATAGGAAGAGGTTCTGCAGCACGTCCATAGGGTGCTAACAACTGCAGGTCTGTAGGATGTGGAGGATTCAACAGATAGACAGGTAGAGTGTCTCAGGGAGTGAAGTGCCCTCGGGAGCAGCAGCAGAGTAGTGCGAAGGAACAGAGGAAGGGATCGCTCATCGCTCATGGCTCATTCATTCTTGCATTTCGTAGAAAACTGAGAGGAGGAGAGGATCACACAGCCGAAAACACACATTTACTTCCGTATATTGTATAAGGCTAAGGCCGACTAGATTTTTTGTTGACATTTCTTTGCATTTCGCATTGTAACCATTAATTTGATTGAAGTAATAGAAGCCAGTTTCTGGCATCCTATTTACACCTAGTCTGTAAGCACCTGTGTGTTGTTGTGTGTATTTCTAAGCAAGAGGGTTCGACCGACCTAACTTGCGCCAGTTGGTATCAGAGCCGGAAAGAGCCGGTAATATCAGAGCCCATAAGCAGAATCCAGTTGAGTTGAAGCATCCTGTGAGCAGGAGAGACAGTGATACCAACCTGCCTTGCACCAGTTGGTATCAGAGCAGTAGTATCCTACGGATAGGATAGACAGTGAGTGCATAGAAAGCTCCAGTTGTGGTTGGGTAGAGTTTTGTGCACATGGTAAAAGTCCAGTTGCAATTGGGCAAAGGAGAACAACTCCAGCTGCGGTTGGGTAGAGCTAAAGGCCAGTGAAGGTCAGTGAAAGGATAACTTCCACGGGAGGTGAAGTAGAGTTTCCCAAAACTAGGTTGCAGAAGCAATCTGTGGAAGTGTGAAGGTTGTAGCTCCATAACTGTGGTTGTGGGTAGAGTTGCAGACTAAGGATCTAAAGAGTGGAAGAACACCAGCCATGGAATGCTTGGTGGGACACCTACTGGAGAAAAGAAAATCCCAAGTAAAACCTAGGAGACTGAACAACAAAGCGAAGCTCTGTTCGAGCCCGCAGAAGACAATGGTTCTAGTAGACAAGCTGGGTAGAACTGTTGGATAAGGGTCGAAGAGAGACAGACTCGGTCAAGGTGTCCGAAAGAAATCCGCATTATGTAAGAGTGTAGAAACCCCAAGGTCGAGGGAGTAGACGACCTTGACAAGGATGTGTGGTGTGCTGAGAGAAACAATACTCAAAGTGGAAGCGTGGGAGGCATCAGAAGCCATTGAAGAACCTTCCAGCCCAGACGCGTTGATAGTGACCCTGATGACAGGGAAGAGAGTCTTCTCGATCGAAGAGATAGACGAGGTTCAACAGCGGGTCGAGTGAAGAATGGAAGTGCTGAATAGGGAACTGCCCAAAGAATGCAGAGAGGAGTCAGCATGTGAAGAGGAGTTCAGTAAGGACCCAATAGGAGAGAATGGGACCGAAGAATGTTCCCCGGAAGATGGAAGGATGCTGGAAGATGTCCATGAGGGGACCCAGCAGGAAGATAAGGCAGATGTCGAAGAAAGGGTCGAGTCATCGGAACTAGAGGTGAAGATGGGAGAGTCGAATGAGGATTCCCATGAACAATCGGATGAGAATAGCACTGCAACATGGAAGTGCAGCCAGGGGAAAGGACTACCGAGAAAGTGACAATTTTGGTCGAGGAAGCGATCGACAAGGTGAAGGAGAACAATGACCTTCACGTAAGTAGATATGAAGTGGACGTCAAAACTGCTGATGAAGTTGTCGATGAGAATGCCAACGAGACTGAGGTAGAAAGCGATAGGGAAGTTACTTCCAACTTCGATGAAGACAGTGGAGCAGCCGCTGTGGTGAAAGGTAGAAAGGGAAGTCTTCCAACGAGCCGCATAGAGGAAAGAAATTCGGCTGACAAGTTGGAAGAGTACCTATGTGCGGACGCAAAAAGAAGGGTTGGCAAGAGTGCCCTGTAGAACCCAGATAAGGAAGAAACTGACATGGAGGGGAATCGACATCCCCTTTCGGAAGAAGAGATGCAAGTCATAGATAAACTTGCAGTGGAAGGTGATTCCGCGAAGGCAGTAGTGAGTCTGTTGCGAATAGAGGAAGAACTTGTAGTCCAGGTGCAAGCCTCCGAGTTCAAGTCGACAAGAGAAGTGGGAGGAAGAGCCCAAGAAGAAGTTCGGATAGTTGAGGAGATGTCGATAGGGTTTCCTAGGAGAGGCAACACCCCGAATGGGTTGAATCTAGGAGTAATTTTGCGGAGCACGTTGTGGCGTCAGACAATGTCAACCGCAAGAGCCAAATAGGACCAACAAGTTCTCAAACGGTCAAGCATGAGTTCGACAAAGACAGGAAGATATGGGATGAGTGCTGAGTTGAGGGTCATCCGTGAGATTGGAACTAGCCATGGGTTCCTAGAGGAGAAGACAGCTGACTGGAATAGTTGTTGGGGTGAAGTTGCGTACTTCATAAAGATTGGCGAAAGGAGTGGATACTACCAACACTGGAGTAGGAATGATGCCATGGTCGAAGCCATGAAGAAGATTCTGAATAAGGGGGAAGAGATGAAAGATGAAGTGAATGGACCAAGTTGCATTTGGTACCAAATCTGGCATCGACGTCGATGAAAATGGAAGATCAGAACCAAGGACGTAGTTCTTTTCGTACCCTGGGAATCTGATGCAGGGGTATCCAAGCCCAGAAGAAAATGGTCGGGCATGACCGACAGAAGACGGTCGACGACCTCTAGGATGAAGGGCGATAGTCGACAGAAGCTAACTGAGTTGTGGGGTTTCCGATCATGGAGGTCGATGGCCAACACTCAGAGAAGGTGATGAAATGGTCGAATGTAATGTCCCCCATTTTGACCCTTGTAATATTTTGGGCTATAATGTAAATAATGTATGCATATTATGTATGATTCCTAGCGTGGAGCTCAAGGCCAAGGCCCCGTCGGTGAACGCTCGATCTAGAAGAGGCAAGTATTTGAAATTATGCTACCCATGTGCTAGTGAACCATGGGAATTGTAAATATGCATTTAATATAAAATCCCACAACTAGCTATGCAATGCAACAAGAGATGGGGACATGATGTTACGAGGAAATTGGGAGGGAAATATTCAAACCCTTGAGCCAATCAAATCAAGCCAAGTGTTAATTAGAGAACCCATGAACCCTCAACTACCCATGTTGACTTTTGTACCCAATCATTCATTTCTCCCAAGAGTTGGTTGAGGTAGTTAATGCCTTGGGGAATGGGAGGTATGGCTGTCCAAATTCGGGTATGGGCAAGCCACCCTGCATGGAAATTCGTGTTTGGCTTCTTGGGCAAGTAAAGGGCCACGAAATTGCCCCCAAGCCATTATTCAACCAGCAGTCTTGCTACCTCATGAGCTTAGAGCTACCTGGGCATTTCCCTCCATGGTTTTGTTGTGTTTACCTTTATTTTCTAGCTGGGAAGGGCGTTTTTGCTGTGGCTAACAGTGGGGAAGAAGGGGAAAACGATTTGGGGTTTAATTGAGGCCGTTTTGGCCCACTGTATGTTCATACATCTGTGGGAGAAATCGGTTTTTTTCCCTGGGGTTGGATTCCTCTTCCCACAATTCATTTTTGGTGTGCCTACGTTTTGGGAAAACCCCTGTCCATCTAATTCCTAAGTCCCATTGCTGAAAGTGTGTTACAAAGCCCATATCTGAGTTTGGTGTACAAGAGAATGCTGGGGTTGATATGGGTATCCATTGCTTTGGCTGAGCTGAGCTTGAGAGTTCCTTTTTCCTTGTAGATATCATGCCCAACTCAGGGGTGGGATCTAAATGCTGAAAGAATACAGGCTGGGAAGAGACCTGTGGTTGGGAGGAACGTTACAGTGACATAGCTAGTTGTTTGGGACAATTGCACAAGAAAGATAAGTGTTTTCTGTCTATGTGTTTTACCTATGCAGTGTTTAAATTAATGATTGTTGTTGATATATTGAGTGCATATGAAAACATGTGTGTGGATGAGTTTATTTCCGCTGTGCATATTTGTTTGATTTACATCTGCACACATCTGTTTTATGGTTGTGAATCTAATGAATATGGATGAGTCTTATGAAAATCCCCATAGAATGGCATCCTATTCCCTTCCTTGCATTGGGTCCAAGGGTGGGTACGTTACATCGAAGGTGATAATGGCGAGACAAAGAAAGTAGTCAGAAGTTGACATCGATCGATAAAAATGGTTTAAGGACCAAGAAGGACAGTTGACAACAGACAGTCAATGAGGATTGATCGAGGTGGAGGATGGATTCCTTCTGGTTGAAGAGAGGGACAGTTGGTCCAAATGGTCAATGAATGACCATGAGTAGACTTCAGTTGTAGAGACAAGTTGCATCAGAGTCGAGACTAGTCACAGGACTAGGTGAGTCGGTGGCGACACCGACATAAAGAATGTTGACTATTGCATAGGGGTCAAAGGATAAAGACGACGCAAGAGGGATCAGAGGGATCGATGGTTGACTCTTTGGGCTGGTTCGATGTGAGAAGAAGACCGACCAGTCGAAGAGAACCGCGTCGACTAGAGGGAGGATGACTAGTCGTGGTGCAAAGACTACTTTCGCGAAGGGAAAAAGTAGCGGAATCAGGAAAAAATCCGTTGAAGGTAACCGACATGCGGAAGGGACGGTGACCAGGGAGAAAGCGCAGGAGAACCGACGGGATGGTCGAGAGGCCCGCAGTCGAGGGGTGTATGGTCAAAGTGGTCTAGCAGGAAGGAATCCGACCAAGGTGATTGTTGATGACCACTGGTGCAAAAGGAAGACTGGCTTTCGAAGCCAAGTAGTTGAGCAGAAGCTGTCGAGGTGTGTTGGATTACATAACTGTCTTGAGTTTTTCTATAAAGACCCAGGTTCTTCATGGTTCAAGGAACCAACAAAACCCCTTTTCACCGACCCTTTCGTCAACAATCTACGAGCAGACTGAGGTCTCACCCAAGGCGAAGTAATGGGGGAGCTGTGGAATCAGGTTTCCACAACTACGTGATGAGTGCTAGGTAGATTTGATGAGCAGTGCACTGCGGAGCTCGCGCTGTAGACTGATAACTACACAAAGTTCACCCTCTTCGCAGCTAATCCTTCTACAAGCTAGGGCACTTGCACAACTCGTGCATCTAAGGACTGCACGGTTCAACGGATGTTCGATAATCAGGACAATGCAATCGACAACTGCGCTTCTTGTCTAGACTTAACCAGCTCCAACAATCTATACTTAGTGTTTATCTATTCATCAATTGTCTTTGGTTATTTATCTTATGACATGCAATATGACAACATGCAATGTGCTGTGCATCAAGTGAATCGCATGGTGCGAACTCTACTTACTTAAGTATTATCCCAATCTACTTATGCATTCATTCTGCCTTAGAAAGATTTAAGCATCTATCATTCATCCACATATGCATTACTTAACATATTATTCCCATCTCATTCTTTATGGCGAATACATATAGAAGTAAAACACATCAACTGATAACTGATAAATGAGATCTCAATCATCCATTATAAGCAAATACACAGATAACAAATTCAGACACATTAAGCAATCACACAACACGGTATTTAACGTGGTTCACCCCCAGGATGGGAGCTACGTCCACAGGAACTGTTGTTATATTATCTTGGGAAGGGTACAACAGTTCCAGTTTGCGCACTCAGCTGCAAACTCTCTTCTCTCTCAATAGGCCTCTGCACACGCAGCTTGCAGAGCCTTTACAATGGATTTCAGCAATACAACACAGTATCACTCAGATTTAACAATTACATTTCAACATTAACCCTTTCCCTTACAAAATTGTGCCTTTTTTATAGATCATGCCCGTAGGTCATGTCTTTACAATGCATAGACAAAAACCCTAAGGTTTCCCAAAATTGTCACGGTTTTCCCCTAACCGAACTGTTAGGCGCTGATAGCAACTCTTCCGTCGTGGCCATCCTCTGCACGTTGTCACGTCGCTTTCATCATGCCCTATTGATCGCATGCCGGCTGTCACTTTCATCCGATCATTCCTTCTCTAATGACCTTATGTGGCTGGTTCACGTCGTGCTTCCTCTGCGCATGTGACCGATCACTTTCCTTTCTCCTTACTCCTTACCCGCCTGCTTAGTAATCATGGAGTATCTTAACCAAAAATAGGTCGCTTTCACCTTGCTAACCTTACCTTTATTATTTACCCAAAATAGATGCCCTGTTGGCACCTTGCGGTGCTACATCTTCGCAAAACCGAACCTCAGCTGCGCGATTCCTTACCTGCCTATACTATGCTGCGCTCAACTTCACAGCATCCAAAATTGGCTTACCAAAATTTTCTTCATCTGAGTTGCGCTCAGCTTTGCAGTTCCAAAACTATTTTGTCAAAAATGCCCTACTTGGGCCAAGCCCAACAGGCCCCTAACACTTACATGTGGCACATCCCCGAGCCACTTTCAACTTCTGGTTCGCCTAGCTGCTTGTCCTCCTGCAGATTTAACTTCGCAACGAACTCTTGATATGTTAAACTCAACTTTGCAACCGTTTTTGGTGTCGTGCTCAATTTGCTTGATGGTCTCCAACACATCAGATGTTATTTCGTCCTCTGCTTGCTCTTGTACTGAATCTTGTCCTTCGCAGAGTTCCCTCAATGCTTCTTCAATTTTTTGTGTTAGTTCATGGGCTTCTTCTTGCAAGGGCTGTGATTTATCTTCGACTTCAGTCTCCCTGTCTCTAAACACTTGAACTTGTTTTTTCAATTCTCTAACTTTAGGATATCTTTTTAGTCTATCTCGTGGTTGGAGTGCCTTCACCTCCACGTCCAGGGCCTCTAATGCGGCCTGCTTTTCCTTCAAAGTGTTCTTGAGTTCCAGCAACTCTGGGTCCTCTTCCAGCGCAGTAAACATTTTTCTCGCCTCATCCAGCAGAGTTTGGCACTTAGCCACTTCACTGGCTATACTCTCTGCTGCAGCTTTCACTTCCTTTTCTCTGAGTTGTTGCTGATTAGGTGGTGTCTTTGGTTGATTCTGCACTTCCAATGCAGTAATCTTCACTTGGTAACTGGTCTCCATATCTTTCATCTCATCCTTATGATCGCTAACCACCGAGCCTATCTTAAGGACAGTATCCGCAGGTTTTGGCTGCTCGTTGCATTCTGGTATCTCCGTGACTACCGAAGCGACCGTATGCTCTAATCTCATTCGTCGGTCATGCTCATATTGAAGTTGCATGGTCCTCTTTAAGCTGGCTTCTTGCAACTGCTTATAGTTTGAAACTAACTCATGGTGCTGGTTCCGAGTGACTACATCTCTCTCATGGATCTCCTCCACAACCTGCAAGTGCAGATTATGTAGACCCTCCATTGGCAGCACTGAGATGTCAATTTCTACATGTTGTATGTTGTCCGAAGTTAGCAGTTCACACGGTAACCTTACGCTTAGCGGGTCAAGTTGGACTATGTGCGGTTTCGATGGCAAGGTCAGGGCTAGAGGTGTTGTCTTCGGCTGCGAAGTGCCCCCTGAATTTCCTTCTGATTCTGAATCTCGTGGCAAGGGAAAATTACGCTGGACTTGCTCAAACTTTTCTGTTATGACTTGTAGTGTGGTGAGGTTCTTCTGCAAACTCTCATGAATGGCCTCGTCCTTCTTATTTTTGACAGCCAGTAGATCTTCCATCTACGCAGTGACCGTAGATGCAATCATCTCGTAATCGTCATCATGGAGCTTGGATTCTTACTGGCCCTTAACGGCTTTCTGCTTCTTCTTTCGTACATTTTGCTGTACAGGACTTTGTACCTTTTGTTGTACAGTACTCTTGGCTTCCTTCCTTTTTCCCATCCACGGCTCTTCAATAATAGCTGTAGGAATGGGATTGCTCTCCATGGAATCACTCTCGATTTCCACAACTCCTTCGACTTTAAATTCATGTATCCATCCCTTCATAATGGTGTCGATGTCTTCTTTGTCCATGTGGTAGTTCCCTTGGAACCATTCTAGGTTCTTCTTCCGTGCTTTTGCTGAAATGTAGATAGAGTGCATATCAACGGAAAAATTAACAGTGCGAATATATTTAGATGTTACCTCTTTTGATATCTGCGGCTTGAAAATGATGACTTCGCACAGCTGCTCTTAGTAAGTGTAGAAGACCTCAACTGATGCACGCTGTCTTTCTACTATCAAGTTCGCCCAAAGGTTGGCATAACGGGCTCCTCTACAATCATTGTTGTCAGTGATCAACCCAACATAATGCTTTGGGTCCTTCCACCCTACAAATGCAATCAGCACTATCAACCAGGTATAGTGGAAATTGCTGCCATGTGTCTGTGTATCACTCAATTCTTCCAGAAATTCATTTAACAGGTACTGACACCAGTTAAATCTTCCGCCCATCGCGACCTTCGCCCCAAGGAGCACTGCGCCAGCGGGTACTTCAGTAGGTCTTGCTTTTCGCAGAATCTTTCCTGCTAATAGTTGTGTTACGAACCGCGTAGCTTCGTCGTCTATTTCATCTATGACGAATCTTCTCTTGCCTTTCACGATGGTGTGCAATTTCTTCGTCTTCGCGGTGACCTCCTTGTCCCTATTTTTGCCTTGAAAAAACTGCTTGGGGTCCTTGCCTCGTTTGCTTAGCCTCATGATGCGATGGATCAGGTCGATGTTCAGATCGACATTACGATCCAACCATAGATATCCTTGGTGGGTGCGCGACATGAGAGTGCACACCACCACATTCAGCTTTGGGATTCGGTCGAAGTGGGGGAGCCTCAACAGATTGAGCAATCCTAATTCGACTACTCCAGATAGCCAGTTCTGCGCGACCAACAAATAATTTCCTTTTACATCCTTCCTCCAGCACATGTACTGATCTTGCTAAAACTTTGGGAACTTTGGCTCAGCTAGGTCTTTCTGCATCTGAAGTAGGTCGAAGTCCTCAAACTTACATTCTATAATATTTCCCAACAGATTCCCTTCTATCTTCACATGCTTCGAAATAGGTGAGAGCGGAATCTCATACTTCGCATTCTTTAACAGCTTGATGGCCGGTGCATCCTCTGCATGCCGTGAGATATACTGAGGGGTTAGCTTAAGTGGTATTTCCTTGTCGCCCAGCAGTAGTTTTGGTTCTGTGGAGCTCATCATCTTCGGTTTTGATTTCTCCACTGCTGGTCCTTTTCCTTTGTCTTGCATAACTATAGAATGTCATGGGGAATGGCGTGATCCTTGACCTTGCTCGATAACAACTTTCTTAGCGGGGGTTCTCATCAACGCTCCAATCCCGCTGTATTTAAACACCTTCACAGCCTCCTTGACTATGAATTCTTTCTCAATGGATGAAATTTCAGACATTCACTAGATAATCGCTCAACAAACTGACAAGATCACTTAGGGCTTGCTGTAAACAACTTGAAAGTATGGCTCGCATAAAATTTCAGAGTTACGGTAACGTCCGCGAGTGCAAATGCAGCGATATTTATAGGCGCAGCAAGGCCCAATCGCACCCTCCAACTGCTAGAAAATCATTAAATGATATGTATATTGGCCAAACCCTCTATGGATTTGGGTCCTTTCCTTCATTAACTGCGTCATAACGGTTATTTTTCGCATTAAATGCTCAAGCGATTGTTGGAAAAGTCATTGTATAATGGCTAGTTTTTCGACCGACATTCTAATGGCTAATTTCTTGTAGTGTTGCGTCGAACTGCACGGCGGGTCGTCGCTACTTCAGTGAAGTTACTTTGCCATGTCAAGCTTCTTGGTTCTGAACATTGCATCTTCCTTGCTTTAATGGATCTGCGCAGCTATCTTTTTGAGCTTCGAGCTGCGCGGTTCTTCTTTTCTTTCTTTTTTTTTTTTTAACTTCGCGGCTTCATTCTACTGAGGGTTCTGCGAAGTAGGGCTATCCCGGTAGGGTTTTAGCCTACTTCCATTGACTAATCCAGGTAGATTGTCTCTAGCTAACATGGCTAACTGAACTGCGCCACCGTTAGTAACATGTACAACAGTATATGGTCCAAGCCAATGCATTTTAAACTTTCCAAGAAACTTCATAAATTTGCTATCATACAGGAGGACTAGATCACCTACCTGAAAGGACTTGTTCTTGATATGGCGATTATGCCATGCTTTTTCTCTATCTTTCTGCACTTGTTGGTGGAAGCCTGTTATGAAGCTATCTTCCTCCAATCCAACCAAGTACAGAAGCATTTCTTCTAGTGCCTCTTGATCTTCCATGCCTATAAATGCAGTTATTCTCAAGCTGGGAACAATGTACTCCATAGGCATCAATGCTTCCTATCCATAGGCCAACCTAAAAGGTGTGTGGCCAGTCAATTTCTTGCAAGTAATTCTGTACGCCCATAATACCATGGAATGCGCAGATCCCAGTCATCCCTATTCACATTGCATACCTTTTTTAGCGCATGCTCTAATACTTTGTTGAAAGCCTCAATAGTTCCATTTGCTTGAGGGTGGTATGATGTACTCCTCTGATGATGAATGTGGAACTCTTCAGTCAGGGCCTCAAAAGTTCTGTTCAGAAAATGAGTGCCTTGATCACTCATCAAAATCTTCGGACATCCAAACCTAGTAAGGATGTTCTCGAAAATGAACTGCGCAGCAGTGATTGCGACACAGTCCTTCACTGGCTTCTAGTCTGCCCATCTAATGAGATAATCAGTTGTGGTAATAATATATCTCGCACCATTTATTTTCCCCAGTGGGTTTATAGGTCCCACAAAATCAATGGCCCATTTTTCAAATGCCTGAAGGGTCAACTACGGATTCAATGACATTTCATCTCTTTGTGACGGCTTTCCTGTCCTCTGACAAACATCGCATCTCTGGAAATGTTCCTTTGCATCTTTGTGAATAGTAGGCCACCATAGCCCTGCTCGCAATATCTTATGCTCAGTGGCTCTTCCTGCATAGTGACCTCCCAATACACTTGAATGTGCATCAGCCTATATAAATGGCTTTTCGTGCTCTAATACACATATGCACAGCACTTCATCCAATCCCAATTTGTATAGATGTCCCGCAATTATGGTGAAGTCTGTTGCTCTTACTACCAGTTGTTTCTTCTGCTGCGTAGTAAACTCTATTGGTGCCAACCCAGTATTCAAGAAATCGACAATGTCTTTAGAGTAGTCATCTACGATCTGTATAGTAAATAACTGCGTGTCAGGCAGACTGTCTTCAATATTGGTGGGTTCCTCGCCTGACTCAATCCTTGAGAAATGGTAAGGTCCTAAGTTCAATCTGCTTGGATTAACTACAATTTCAAAGTCATACTCCTGGAAGAGTAACAACCATCTGCAAATTCTCCCCCCTAACACTGGCTTGTTGACCAGGTACTTCAAAGCAGAATGGTCAATGTACATAGAGAAGTGCGCACCAAGCAAATAGTGCATGAATTTATGCAGTGTGTAGACCATAGCTATATGCTCTCTTTCAGTGGTTGTGTAATTCTTCTGAGCAGACGAGAGCTTCCTGATCGAAAATGCAATGGGATGGTCAATACCTCCCTCTCCTGGTTGTGCTAATACAACACCCAATGCTATACATGAATCATCAACATGTACATGAAATGGCTTCTCCCAGTCTGGAAAAACTAGGATTGATGCAGTTACCATTTTCTCTTTTAATGTGTCTAAGCCTTGCTCACATTCGACGTTCTAGATGAATGGCGTGTCTTTCTTTAACAATTTCTCCATTGGTGTGGTTATTTGCACATAACCTTTGATGAATTTTTTGTAGTAACCCGTATGCCCCAACATGATGCGCAGCTGCTTTATTGATGTTGGTGCAGGTAAATTCACAATCACTGCAACCTTCGTAGGATCAACCATCAGACCTTGTTTGCACACAATGTGTCCTAAGAGAATACCATAAGGCATACAGAACACACACTTCTTTAGATTTAATGAAATTTGATGCTGCTTGCACTTGGCTAACATCATTCTAAGGTTTTCACAGTGGTTTTTCAGCAAACCAAAGATAGTCCAATCATCAAAATATGCTTCTAAAAATTTATGCATGAAATCTTTAAATGCTGCAACAATAAATCTAGAAAAGATGGCAGGTGCGTTATTCAGACCAAAGGATTCAGTCTACCTTGACTCCTTATCAAGTTCTACCTTGACTCCTTCTTTGTATCGAGGATTCAGTCTATACGTCCTTTTCTTGATAGGCTTCCTGGCTGGCTTAAGAGGTATTTTCATAACCCTTAAGTTGCCCAAAATCCCTTTCATTTCTGTAAACTTTATCGGAAATAAATCCTGATATTCATGTAGCAGGTCTACGATCCCCGCAACCGTGGCATCATCCCAGTAATTGCCAATTGATGCGAACTTCGGCTCTTCGCTTGTGCCAATGTTCACTTTTCTCGTCTTCACAGGTCCACTCATGTCTGGAATTTCAAGTGGGGGTCCCTCTACATCACGCACACCCTCTGACTCAGGTATATTGACATTGTGCGGATCCTCCTCATAGCTTTCTTCTTCTTCTTCGCCATTTTCAGCGAGGTTATAGTATTCGAGGGCATGTTCATTGTTCTTGCCCATTCTGGCTGTAGATTCACAGGTACTTTTATATCTTCAAACACTCTCTCTTTGAGTTCTTCTAATGCCTCGTTTGTACTTGGGCATTCTGCTCTGAATATTCATTCTTTAATGACCTGTAAAGCTTCATTTATACTTGGACTTTCATCTTCAAAGCTGAAGTTTATGTTGCAGTTCACAGTCAGGGTAGGCCAATCTATAGTCCCTCTGTTGAACTCCGTGTCTAGGTACCAGTTTTTTGGAACCCGTTCTTCCAATGTGTGTACAAACAGATCAACCCATTCTATCTGTGGTCTCTCCTCCCATGCTTGTGAACAGATTTCAATATGATCCCTTGGATCCGTCTGTCCGTTATATTTTTCAAAGGGCAGTACAACCTTCTCAGTGAACCTGATCTGCATCATGCATCTGCACTGATCCCATGTGGTCAATGTCTGCTTATGCGCAGCCCACCATCTGGAAAGTGTCTCACGCAGTGCCATATCTAGTGTTGGTATGCGATGTTCATCTGCAACTTATACAGTATATTCTTGGATAAATGAATAAACATTAGATGAGCCATCATAGGTGGGGATTGGACTTACCTCTTTCCCAATCCAGCGCGGTGACTTTGTAATCTGTGTGCATCTCCTTGTAGATAATTCATGCATAAGACCTTGCCAGTTCTCCAGTCCTGCGTCCGAGTCTGAGATGCAAGAATTGTCACATTGCCGACTGAATGTTCCATCTGCAGTAGGATTAATGTAGTGAGCATCATTCATAGTCATTTTGTAGATGTCATCCAGGTCTTGAGCTCTGGATTCTTCCTGAATCGGCTCATTGTATCTTTCTCCGTCTGAAGGGTCCAATCGTGCGATGACCCTCAGATGTTGTCCTTCAAATATCATCTTATTTGTCTTCGGGTTTATAATGGCGAGGTTATCCATTGCCCAGCCTATACCCAATAGTGTTGGATAAGGCTGACTATCATCCACAATCTCGATAACCTCAAAGTCTGCATGACTTCGCACTCCATCAATGTCAACAATAACATTGGCTAACCTTCCAAAAGGTATGACTTTCTCCTGGTTGTCCATTCTCAACTGTATAGGTGACCATAGCAACTTTGGTCTCCCCATCTGCTGCCATGTCTGTTTAGTTAAGACATTTACTTCAGATCCCAGATCAAGGATGATCTCATCCATCTCATAGTCTCCTATCTGCGCACTGAGCCGCATTTCTCTTCCTGTTCTTTTGTGTTTCTTGATGTGATGAACTGCGCTCTCGGCAGTTTCCATCTCGCTGTGTGGTTCATATTGGTTTAACAGTTTTTGCAATTCCACTATAGCGTCTGCGCTCTTTAATAATTTCATGCAGCTCCATAGGAATTGCGCAACAGAGGTGCATGTCTCTACTGCGTGGCACGTTTTGTCATAAGCCGCTAGCATATCCTCTATATGCGGTATTTCACTGCGCAACGAGATTCTTGGTGACCTAGGTGCCTATTCTTTGAAAATGTCCCACGCTTCTTCAAACACTTCTTTATTTTTCTCTAGATTGAAGGCAAGTGCCTTCCCAGTAGCTTTTGTGATCCAGATCATTTCAAGAGGGGTATGCTTAGTTTCAAAGCCTCCATAAGTCGAAGCTTCTGCTTCTCTATCTTCCTGTTGTAGCTCCACTTCGCATCACCACATTGATACTTGGATCTGCAACCCTTCTCTCTGTTGCGATCAACTGAATGTTTGGGTTCGGCGCATCTTGCTTTCATTTCTGCATTTCTGTCGCTAACACTGGGTAGTCTTCAATAACATGATCAAAATATTTGCAATAACTACAAGTAGTGCATGGGTTGGTACAATCTCTAGATACATGACCTGGCTGGCCACAGTTATAACATATTACCTGACCTCAGCCTCTTCCTTGTGTTGGGTCGGCTTTTCTTCCTCTTCCGCAGTATCCTCCACGACCTCTGTATGCGCCTTGGTCATAATGCACATTATCTTGCTTCTGCGGAGTTGCTTCCTGGACTCTGTATACTCCACTATCACGCATATGCTCCATGTCTCGCTTTCTTTCCTGCATGAGCTCATATGCTCTACAGTTGGATTCATTGTGTCCAACTGACTTACAGAAGTTGCAATATAGCTTCTTAGGGGTTCGGGCATATTTCTGTATCAAATAACAGTCTTCAGGACGGTGTCCTCTAGTTCTACAGATTTCACACCACGATGCTTGATTCTGATTTAGTGGATTCGGTGCTCCACTGTTAAGGTACTTCTGAAATAAAGGACAATGCTATCTAGTGTGCCCTTCTCCTTTACATCCTATACACTAGACTTCTTGTTTCTGTTCTTTCCCCTTCTTCATATCCCGTAGTTGTAGTGTCAGGGTAGTTAACTGTGTTTGTATCTGAGACATTCCAGTGCTAGTCTCTCCAATTGGTGAAGCTTCCAACTTCATCGCGATCTCTAGGGCTTCTGCCTGCGAAGCCACTTTTTGTTGCATCAACGGTAGTCTAATATGGGGCAACAACGCGGCTATAAACCACTCTTGGTGTTGTTGCGGTGCTATGACGAAACTTACTTGGTCCGATAGTGTCTTGAACTTCTGGTCAAATTACCAAATCGTCTCATTAGGTTTTTGCTTAATTTCCTTTAACTCTATTATACATTGGGATTCTGACTTCGGTTTCTTGAACTCACTCAATAGTGCAACCTTAATCTCTACTAAGGTTCTATGATGTCCAACAAAATACTTCATGAACCAATTCAAGGCTCTATCTCTAAATGTGGTGATGAGATGTGCTTGCTTCACAGCATCATCCTGAACTTGCTTAACACTCCATATGGCTTCACATAGAAACTAGTGTTGCTCAGGGTCCTCTAGACCCATTCCTTTGAATATCGGTAGCTTAATATCATCAGTCATCCTTATCCTAGGTGGTACAGGGTTCTGAGCGGCAAAAGTAAAATTGGTACTACGCGAAATGTTCTGAAGTGGAATATTCTGAGTCAGGATAGTCAGATTCGGAATGGTTTGAGTTGGGATAGCATGAGTGCTCACTCCCACGGTGTTACTGGTATCAACACTCTGAGGATTAGGGATATTAGCAACTAGAGGGTTCTGAACTGACGGATTCTGAGAAATAGGAGGCACGGTACTTGGAATCGATGGGTTCTGCGATGCAATAGGCTAATAGGTAGTGGATAGAGGTGCGGTTTGGTTATCAGGCGTGGTTTGTAAGTCAATATCTACATGGAGTCCATGTTCACTGGGAGTCTTCTTAGTAGTATATTTATATCTTTTTCCACTTCTCAAACTATGTGTCTCTTCGTTAGAATCACTATAGATGCTATTGACCATTACAGATTCAAAACTTATAGGAATCTTTACTGCATTTTTAAAACACCTTTTTCAGCTAAAAGCATTTTAATGTATAAACTCAAATTGTTCAGGTACTTACCTCTGAACCCTTTGAAAAACTCTGCTTCAGTTGTGCTGTAGGATTTCAACGTGTCCACAGCGAATTCTGTCACAAATCCTTCTAGTATATTGTCAACCCAAAAGTTAACTGCACTCGAAAATGGGCTATCTATTGCTTTGAGCCTCGCAATGAGCTTTGGAGTCCACTCGGTCGGTATTTCTGGTGAGAAACAGTTCTTGCGCTCTGCGAGCCTTGACAACCACTCGTGCAACTCGTTTCCAAAAGATGCCCAAAAAATTTCATGAATATCTTTCCACGAGTATTGTTAGGTAGAATTTTTCCCTACAGATAAGTCAAAATTCCCTTAACTTAAAGCAGACTTTCACTAACTCTAAGCTAAGAACAAAACACAACAAATGCTACCTTGAAATTCCTGAACTAACTTTCACAACAAGATTAAATGTATTCAGAAATAATGAGAGATATAACACACCTTTCAATCTGACGTTTGTCCCGCTTCTAGCTCTCGATCCAAAGCTCCAATGTAGAACCTGTTAAGATCAACCAAAGAACAAACATACAAGCTTCCAAATACCTTGAATGTAAAGATTAGATTCAAATCTAGATTAGATACATTTCATGCTAAGAACTTATGCTATACACATGAAATGGGAAAGACAAGACAAGTTATCTTTATTACAACTTGAAGAATGCTTACAAAGGTTGCTTGATGTCCAAGCCAATCTTCTAGCTCCAAGTGCTTCCTCCTCTAGCTATCTCTACAAGGCTGCAAGATCATAGGTTTGATACTCTCAAGAGTCCTCCTTTTTCCCCATGGAATGCCTCTCTTTTATAGTGTATGGTAGGGTTAACCAACAAGAGAGATGGGTGGATCTAGGGAGAGATAAGTGGATCAAGGTTTCTAATCACAGAGAATGAGTTGAGATCGAATCAGGGACCCCAATCTTCCATTATCTTCGAAAATCCAAAATCCCACAAGCCATGGAAAAAATGCTATAAAAAGAGTACCGTGCCCTGTGGTCTAAGCATAACGCGATAGTACCGCGTGGAAGAGACAAAGCATAGCGCGGTAGTGTGGACTACCGCGCACCTATAACTGAGCAAGGCGCGGTAGTGTGGGTAAATAAAGTCTCAGCTGGGTTAGAACTTGTCAGGGTAGATTTACCTTTAAGGTTCACTCATCTTCTGGATGGTTCAAACAGTAGGGGAAGTGTCGTCAACTCGTTTTGTGGTGGAGATGCAACACTGTGAAATATAGAGGTATAACAGATGCCCCATAAAGTGTGAGGTCAGAAGGAACTGATGGCCGAAAGACTTTACGAATATTGTGCAGAGATAGCATCGAGGAGAGCGACAAGGAGCTGAGACAGAAACAAAGTGTTAGATATACCACCGAGGCGGGCATCCCCATGCTCGGAAACAAATGACTCAAAGCATGGCTGCCGACCAATACATTGCAGATCCATGAGTACTGAGATGATATAGACCGTGGACAGATCATGGCTACTATGAACAATCGTAGATCCATGAGACAATAATGACACAGCCACGACCAATACAATAAGTGGATCTGTGTGACAATACAAAAGATATCTCCATTGCAACCTGGACACAATCAAGGTACAGAGGTGCGCCCAGGGTCTTCTACCCGATCGCAAAAGATACGAATCTAGCCATGTGATTATGAGGTGTTGAAGTCGAACATGGTATAAACCATTTGATTACCGGTCAATGATGTGAACCATTAACAAATGCGAGGGAAATCACCAATGATGACGATGATCCCCAAGGTATCTGATGTACATCTCAACGAAATGCTAATAGATGAGCTGATGTCAAGCATTCGAGAGATTGTTCGATCAAAGGTCAGTGGTGTAGACCTACTGTCGAACACGAGGAAACCTGCCATTGAGGCATGCAGGTACCAAGGTACTAATGGTTGATTCCTAAGTCCAATTCCCGGATAGTGATTTGGTGTCGACGGGAATAGACTCGTCGAAGGTGGGCTATAATGATTCCCACATCATCGACACGAAATCGGTACGAACGATAAGATGATGAAACAATGGAATATGTACTGACACAGCGGAGGCCTGACACAATGAACGACTCTGAACAATGCAACCCTTTGAACATATAACAGCATGTAACATGACTTGGCAGCAGGGATTATCGATAGCAGAGGATAGACACCGGATGAGTAGGCTCATGGCCAGGGAGATGACTCAGGATGATGACCATAACTCAGTGAAAAATGGATACCCAATATAGACAAGAGATAGACATATGCCATGTTCAAAGGTAATGACTGACAAGCTTCCATAACAAACTTGACCTGTTCCCCATATTCCCCCGACATGATAGACGAGTACCTCTATGTTGTTTTTCGAGCTTGAAGAGGATAACAGATGCTCGGTGTAGCTCATCTCATAGATGAGTCCAATCTCACATGTTTTACGAACCTGAGAAAGGAGGGGTTCGTCCCAAAGTGGGTCCTTCGATGTTTAAATTTTAACGAGCCCAAGGAAGGAAAGCTCGGTAGTTTTTCACATTTAGGGAGCGTGAAAAACTTAAAGGAAGCTTCGTAATGTACTTTTTTGTAAATTTAGTCCCTCGATCCCGAAAATGTGTAAAACAATTCCCGAGAGAACTCTCCCAGCCGAATTTGACTGAGGTATACCTTTCTCGTAAATAGTCTAGACGGGTCGAAAAAGGGGTAACCTATCACCGAATAGACGACCTTTCAAATACTTTTACAAGTGTGAAAGAGTCAAGATCACTTGGCAATCTTTTCAATTTTAGGGAGTCTGGAAAGAGCTTAACTATGGACTCCTATGGTCTTTTTCGTAATTTTTTAATTATTCTGGTCCGAAAAAAGAATAAAATACAACCAGGATAATACTTTCCTAATCGTTTAACGAGCATGAGTAAAGCTGACCGTACTCGACACCATTTACTTGGGTTTGACAAGCACGAGATGAGTGTGAGAGCGCTTGGAATCTTTTTCAAGTTTTAAATCCAGAGCACGAAAAAGATAAAGTAGGCTTGAAATGAAGGTCAAACAATGAATAAATGCCAGTGTGAATATATCGCTTTTTACAGGGGATCCTGTCAACAAATGCTCATAAAACCAGACATTAGTAATGTGAAATGGGCTTTTTATTTTAACCATATAAAATAATAATTAAAAAATAGGTGAAAAAGCTATAAAAGGATGGGTAAAAATAGAAATTACCATTTCATTTGTGTTTTTACCCAAAGAGGAGATTTTTACCCATTTGAGGAGCAAAACATCAAGGATCCATATCTGGAGTTTCAGGGCACCATTTCAACAACCGTCTGTGCCAGGTAAGAGTTCTTAAACTGCTCTTTCATTTCATGCATGAATTATTTGCTTTCAGCAAGGAAAATTAATTTTTTGGGCAAGCCCTACTGGGCAAAAATCGCCTCTCACAGTACCGCGCTGGGCCTATATCGTGAAGCGCGGTACTGCTACACAGTACCGCGCTGTGAGTCTAAAGCTAGGCACGGTACTGTGAGGTACCACGCGGCAAGGAAACCCCCAGACGCGATGAAGGTGCAACCCAAGATGAAAAAATTAATTTTTCCAAAAATTTTAGCTGAGGTTGAGTTGTTAAATAGTTACTGAAAGTTTCCCCTGACCTTTTGCAGGAGTTTGAAACTCGTTTGGATCAAAATGGTCAGCTTGAAAGAAAGAGAGCACGAAGTAGATGATTTGGCAGCTGAAAATCATTTACCAACTGTGACCGCATTGCGAGAATGTGGTTTGTTGAAGTTCTTTAAGACCAAAGGGATTTGTCAGCAACCCAAGCTTGTCACTCATCTTATTCAATTGTGGGACCCTGACATTCAAGCTTTCCGAGTGGGAGAGCATGTTCTCGAAATTCAACTCGAGGATATTTATTTCCTCATGGGCCTCTCGAAAAGAGGGGCCCGGGTGAACTTTACTGGATACACAGCCTCGAAAATGAGTACAGATGACTTGATTGCTCGGTATTGCCATCAGGGTTCGAGTAAGAAAAGCGGGAAGGTGGCCATAAAGGATGTTATAGAAATCCCTGTAAAAACCGTACTGTTCACCATTACGCGTGCAACAGGAAGTGTGGGTCCGCATCAGGCGTCCCGTAGACAAGTGAATCTCGCAGCGGAGTGTATGGGGGGAACAGTATTTAACTGGTGTGAGGCGGTGTTGGCCAATATCAAAGAACAAGTGCAAAGTGTAGAGTTGGAACGAATTCCCAATTTGGCTATGGGAGCATCCTGGTTACCTTCTTTTTGGCGAGGGTGCCACTATTGTGCCCACAGATATCTATGCCCCCCCGTCCACCCACCGAGCCATGGATGGCTCGATGGAGTGATTATGCTAGACGTCTCGGGGGACCTCAGCGGTTAGCCTTTGGTGAGGATTTCTTTTCCTGGCTCGAGGAGCAGATAGTTATGATCGATGACTACCCCTATGCCGGGGTAGACTTCCGCGAGGACATCGACTTGGCACTGCCAGAGGATGATGATTGGGACAACTCAGGTATGACCTTCATGGATATATGTTTTTTTTTTTAATTTATTTTTTGAATATATAATTTTTATTGATTTTTTGGAATGTGTAAAAGACTTCTAATGAATGTTCGTATGCATGTCGCAGACCGTGGACCACAGAGACCAGCTGGGTACTCGCCATTACGTCGCGGTGGTGTTGATCGCCAAACCGCTCCAGAAGAGGAGGAGGAGGATGAAGATGAAGCAGGAGGAGTCCGGGATATAGAGAGGAACTTACAGGGCTTGACTCATGGTATCCCTGCTATGAGGATGGATGACATCCCTTTGCACCTCCAGCGGCATACTGTAGGTGTGCCTATTCGTATTGGTCGACTTCTTCGTAGGGTGGCTCGAGCTGTGGTGTGTTATCACCATCAACGCAAGGAATCTGACGAGGGACATGATAGGTCTCCCAGATCTCCGTAGATGATATTTTTTGATCTTTTTGCGGCATGTACACGATATGTAGGCTTTGAGAGCCAAATTTTGTATGGGATTTGGTCCCAAATTTTGTCTTTGACACAAACTCTATGTATTTGGAAAACACTCTTATATACAGTGATATGGACCTATTTTCATGATCTATTTATTTACAGTGACTTGTGCATTTCATTTTTATGATGTATTCTTATGTGTGGGCAAGATGCCAATCCAAAATGTAATTAGCCAATGAATCAGCTATACAATTGAATTCCGTCGGTATGTGTTGATACGAAATGAAATTAAATGATCGTTCCAAGAGGCGTACTCTCTGAAATAAACGAAGTAGTATAGGATCGCGAACTGTGTAAACACGGTTCAGATGAGACACCACGAGCTGGGAGTCTAAAAAGACTGCTAGGGAGTCAATTCCAAGTGAAGCAACTTCCGTCAAGAGACTAATGACTGCATGGTACTCCGCGATGTTGTTGGTTGCAGGACCTAAACAATTGGCTCCCGAAGATATCAACTCGCCAGTGGGAGAATAAACTACCCATGCTGCGGAAGCGAGATTCCGGGTATGTCGGCTTGCACCGTCGGCGAATCCGAAGTAGGCAGACATCTGCGCATAAAGTCACGAGTCAAAGTAAGAGTGGATACATGAGGTCCACGTGCACACCAAAAAGAAAAAGCAAACTAAGTACATTATGTACAACAAGTAACCCGTGTAGGGCAACCTTACGCGTAGAAGCGTTTGAGGTATAGCCCGTTGCGGGGCCGTGCCAATGGCGTACCATCACAATCGATTAGTTCATAGGCTCCTTTTTCTCAGACACGTTTTACAATAAAGGGGTCGTACCACATAGATTCTAATTTTTCTTTTCCAAGCTTATCATGCATTTGATCATATGTAAGTACGAGGTCACCTTCATTGAAGATCCGAGGTTGAACAGACTTGTCATATTGAGCTTTGACAAGTTTTTTGTGGGCTTCATTAGCTAAAGCAACGTCGCGGCGGGTTTCATCTAGCTTGGCTAGGTATAGAAACCGTTCCTCTTCGAAAGTGGTGTGTGGAAGTAGCTCTATGGCTAACTTGAGTGATGGTATTTCACATTCAATCGACAAAATGGCTTCTAGGCCATACACCAGTTGGAATGGTGTGAACCCAGTAGCACTTTTCACTGAGGTTCGGTATGCCCACAGTGCTGAGAATAGAGCTGAGTGCCAGTTGGATTTCTGGGTACCCACAATACGCTGAATCATTCTTTTCAGGACTTTGTTAATGGCTTCAATTTGGCCATTAGCTTGTGGGTAATACGGGGTTGAGTTTTCATGGCGAAAACCCAGCTTGGCACTTAGTTCTTCGATCATATGGTTCCTGAAATGGGAGCCATGATCGGTCACAATAGATTGTGGAACAACGAATCTAGCTATGATATGATTGAATATGAACTACGTTGTTGTTTTGTCGTCCTCAGCATACGTAGGCATCGCTTCAGCCCATTTTGTAAAATAGTCGACAGCTACTATGACATAGCTATGCCCCCTGGCTGAAGTGGGCTTACAGTGCATGGAATCTATGCCCCATTTGGAAAAAGGGCCAACGGCAATAACAGGATGGAGTGGAGCGGGATGCGAGCGTGCTTTGCTATGAAAGAACTGACATGGCGGACACTTCTTGACTGTTTCAATGCAGTCTTTGAAAATTGAAGGCCAAAAGTATCCTGCTCGCAATATTTTCTGGGCCGTAACCATACCAGAGAGATGACCACCACATGCTCCAGCGTGGCAGTCATTAAGAACACGTTCCGCCTCATCTAAGGTCAAACAGCGTCGAAGAACGGTGTTGACGCCACGTCGATACAGAGTATCGTTGACTATGATGTAGTATTTTGCGTGATGTCGAATGCGTCGCCATTCATCGCGAGTGAGGTCGAGACGGAAGCGTTGAGTCTGGAGATATAAAAGAATATCCCCGTACCACGGATCAGACGTGATAATGAGGAACAATGATTCGTCAGGAAGAGAATCAATGGGCTCGGATTGCTCAGTAGCACGGAGCAAGTTACAAATTAACTCCGCGAAGACCAGAGACTTCTTGGACTTAGCCTTAACAAACTCCAAGTCAAACTCTTGAAGGATGAAAATCCAACGAGAGTATTTGCCCCCAAGCACTTGACGTGTGAGGATATAATACATTGGATTGAAGTCGGCGATAATAGTGGTCCCGCGGAGTAAGATGTAATGACGGAATCTCTAGACAGCAAATACTGTTGCCAGAGCCAGTTTTTCAACATGTGAATAGCGAGTTTCGGAATCGAGAAGACTCTTACTAAGATAGTATACCACATGTTCTATGCCGTTTTGGTCTTCCTGGACTAGCGCCATACCGATGGTGGAAGTAGAGGCTGCGAGATAAAGAATATAATCCCATGTGTAATCGGGGGGTTAGATCACGGGATCTTTGGTTAAGGCTGCCTTTAGATTGTCAAAGGAGCGTTGGGCTTCGTCATCCCAAATAAAGGGAACATTCTTCTTGAGAAGCCGCATGTAGCCTTTTGTTATCTCGGAGAGATTGCAGATGAAACGGCATAGAAAGTTTGCATGCCCTTGCAAACATTGAAGTTCTGGAATATTGGTGGGTGAAGGTAGGGCTAAGATAGTTGCTACCTTTGCAGGATCTAAACGTATCCCGCTTTTGGAGACTATGAAGCCCAACAGTTTTCCGACTTCTACACAAAAGACGCACTTATGCGGGTTCAAACGTATATTGTAGCGACGGCACCTTTCGAAAATGGCACTTAAGTGGTCTGGATGGTCTTCCCGTGTTCGAGAGTGAGCAGGAAGGTCATCGAGATATGGTTCTACAATATGTTTGATGTCATGAAATGCGTAGGACATCGCCCGTTGGAAAGTTGCCCTGGCATTTTTAAGGCCAAAAGGTAACTTTTTATATGCAAAAATCCCCCAAGGGAAGATAAAGGCCGTTTTGTGCTGGTCGGCTGGGAGGATATCGATATGATTATAGCCGGAGAAGCCATCCATAAATGAAAAGATGACACTCCCGGCACAGTTATCGATGATCTGGTCGATGAACGGAGTTGGGTAGTTGTCCTTTGGACAAGCTTTGTTCAAATCACGGTAATCAACACAGACTCTAATCGTTCCCTGTTTCTTGGCTACGGGAACGATGTTGGATACCCATTCTGTCAATGGGATAGGATAGATAAAACCAGCACGCAAAAGTTTTTCAACTTCTGCTTTAATGGCGGCATCCTTACGAGGATGGACGGGTCGAAGCTTTTGCCGAACAGGTCGGGTGCCAGGGAAAGTTGGAATTTCGTGGACCACGATCGAGGGGTCAATTCCTGCCATTTCTTCATAACTCCAAGCAAAAACATCGCGGAAAGTTTTGAAGTGGGCACTATAGAACTCCATTTCCAGGGGAGTACATGTTTTGCCGATGTGTACGTTTTCCACGATACCAGGCTTCACTGAAATATCAATGGGAGTGGTTGCCATCAGGTTAGCCAAGTTTCCTTCGGAAAATATCTCGTCGAGGGAAGTGGGGAACTTGGTTTGAACCATCCTAAGTGAAAGTGCTGGGTTTTGTATCAGGCTCTAGTGGCTGAATGGTGGGGAATGAAGATCGATGATGAAAATCTCCCCAAGGTGGCTCATCACCGCACATAACCTCCATAATTGATTCGTCAGTGGGAAAAATCAAATTGAGAGGATCGAAAAGTGGTGGGTGTGGATGAGTTTCAGCCGAGAGCTATGCCACGGTGTGATCAGTAGAACAGTCGACCCAATCGGTGGCAGATTGGATCGCTTCATAAGCTGCAAGGTTTCTGTTCAAGGGCATGGAGTTGCCATATCCTTCAATATGAGTGGGGCTCGGAATCACCCATGAATCGTCGGAAGGGGTGACATTCGATGAAATCATGTTGACTGGTTGAAGATGGGTTCCCAGCTCTGGAAAAACTCCAATGAGGGAAGAATCCTTCATGAGACCAACACCAATGTCTTGGAACCGGTACCGAGGTTGATCCAATAACGGGACAGTGTTGGCGGAGTTCAGATGGGAGTCTGGGATATAGTAATCCAGTTGATCAATAGTGACAATTTTCCCTTCATGAGGAAATTGCACAATCCGGAAGACTGTAGATGCAATGGAGGTCATGGCATAAAACCAGTTCCGTCCAAGCAGGAGATTGTAGTCCAATGGTGCATCTATGACTTCAATGTGTACGGATGCTGTTTTACCCCCTAGTTCAACACCAATTGATGGAATGAGTCCATACGGTTGAAAACCGTGTCCATCAAACGCCCTGAGAGTGGTGGGAGAAGTTGTGACCTCGGGTGAGCCTAGGGCTCTCCAGCAATTCAAAGACATAATCGACGTGGAAGCACCTTCATCTAACACAGTGCGATGGATGATGTTTCCACGGGTTTTTGTATGCACCTGGAAGGCTAACTGGTGAGAAAGCCTAGGTTTGGCGTGCTCCAAGTTAAACATGATGGAGTTGGAAGTATCTGGGTCCATTGCCCCCAGTGCTGAAAGTAGGGTTCTACGCTGTGTGGGGCAGTGTTGGAGAACCTTGAGAGTCGACATGGCGCAAGGTGCTTGAGCCAAATCCTCAACAATGTTGTAGTTTTGGGTAGCTCGCGCATTTGGATTAAATGTCGCCTTTCGTATGGTGCCCTTGGGTGGGCGTAGCACTGTGTCCATAAGCGGTCTCTCGATATGGAGATGACCGGTAGGGGGGGGAATAGGAATCGGATCTTCAACAGGAGATTTGCCTTTGGCTATCTCTAATTGTTTGTTTGAACTTGGAGGGTTGTCATACGTCTTTGAACGAGTGGTTATATGAACCTCTTCATTACTCGTCATCAGGATTTCACAGTTTGTGAACGTCTCTCCGCGGGTGGGATTGGTCAGGTTGCCCCCTTGTGGGGTTTCTTGGGCAACCATTTGCTGTTGCTGTTGGGGGAAAGGGTCAGTTAATACTGCCGGGCGAGAGGATCCTTTAACGAACTTGTTGACCTCATCCTTGTAGGGACAGTCACGCGTGTAATGATCATCTTGACAAATCAGGCAGGGAAACTTAGCCTTCCGACGTGGTTTCTGGTCATTCTGGGTGGGTTGTGGCTTGGGGTTCTCCTGCTGGTTTTTCTTGGGTTTACCATGATTGTTTTTCTTCTTCCCCCTGGATGGTTGTGATGTAGATTGAATTGCGTTCACTTCGAAGGAAATAGCAGGAGAAGTAGTTGTTTTTGAAGCAGCCTAGGGTAAAGCGGGGGAAGCAGAAGCTTGTTGTCCCGTCGAGTTGGTAGTAGGCTGGGTCTTAAATGAACCGACAATACCATCAATGGGAGGTTCAGTGGTCAGTTTGGTTGGATCAGTGTTAACGCGGGAGGCATGTGGAAGAAGTTCATGTAAAGTACCGGATTGAGTGTACACCAAATCCATGTACTGGGCTGCCGAGATGGCTTGTTCTTCTGTAACTGGCCCACGCATAGCGATATCTCTGGCTATGGGAGGCAAAAAGGATTTCATGAACCAATCAGCGAGTAGCTGATCTGGAATGGGTGCCTTGATTAGCCTATGGCGTCGTCGCCACTCATGGATGTGATCCAAAATATGTGTGGAAGTGGTTTGACGCAGTGAGGTTAATAGTTCTGTTCCAGTCTCGTACCGGATGGGGAGCTGGAAATGAGTCAGAAACTGCATAGCCAAAGTGTTGAAATCATGAAAAGAGTGTTGTGGCAGATCGATGTACCATTTTGCTGCCGTACCGGTAAGCGTACGTTGGAAGATCCTAAGTCGAATGGAATCATCCATCAAGGAGTTGGATGAACACCAAAGATGGAAGGTCATCACGTGGTTCTTGGGGTCTTCCCCGGGCTTAGCATCGAACTTAGGAATGTCCGATGGAAGTTTGGCTGGGATAGGTGGCCAGTGAGGTTCATGCCATATAGGATCGTTGATAAGCCTCGACAAATCAGGTAAGTCAAGTGTGGCCAAAAAGGGAAGTTGACGGTTAGTCTGCGGGTATGAGTAATAACCATGTGGTGCAGAGAAACCTGGAGGGCCTTGCATAGCATACTGCTGTGTGTTATACCCATATGTGTTTCCCGGGGGGTACTACTAGACGTTCTGTGGATAGTAAGCCATCTGGTTAATCGGTTGATTGTAAGTAACCAGTTAGTGGGTGTTCTGCTGAGTGGGTATGGTGCCCTGGGGTTGGTGAAACCCAGGGATGGTTGCTGCTCCTTGTTGGGGAAAAGTTCCTTGGAATTGTTGTGTTCCAGGGATGTTACCACTGTATTGAGTAAGTGGAGTGTTTCCCATAGTAGAGTTGGGGAGTGGTTGCGACGGAGGTGTCCATGGAAGGCTCGTTCCTGCTTGAGGAGCGAGTGGATGAAGTGATGGGTTCCATGGAGTTGTAGCAGTTGAAGGGTAAGGGAAGCCAGAATTCAAGTTGGGGGGAATCTGAGACTGCCCCCCAGCTTGGTTCCAGTTTCCAAAAAGTGAGTACCCCCCACTCTGTGGGATTTGAGGGTCCCAAGAAGGAAGCATACCTGACGGGGGAGGTTGAGAGTGAGGTCCGGTTGGAACATCGGAATAAGGTTGCCCGCCGCCAGGTGTGTTGTACATACCATACTGAGCAGATGCTGCTGGTTGGGAGAGTTGTTGGATGGAACCAATGGGTTGTCCGCCAGCAGATGGGTTGGATGGCCCTATAAGAGGAGGCTGTTGACCAGGAACGGTGTTCCCAACAAAAGGTTGTCCTCCAACTAGTTGGGTTGATGACCCTATAGGAGGAGGTTGCTGACTAACGATGGGATTCCCAACAAAAGATTGTACCCCAGCTGGTTGGGTTGATGGCCCACCAGGGGGTGTTTGCACGTTGGAGTTAGGGGCCACTGCAGTCGGTTGTCCACCTCCTGAGATAGTGTAAATGGTGGCTGAAGGTGATCCTTTGGTCAAAATGGAAGATCCAGCAATATGACTAGGTGTTCTTCTGCCGCTAGCCAAATATGATAGTGTGGATTGGCCAACGGTGCCAAAAGTACCGATTTGCGGAGGGGGTAGTTCATATCTGACAGGCGAGGACGGAGAAAAAACTGGGTTATCCCTCATAGAATGTGCGCCAAAAATGGGTGATGGCAGCAAATGTGGGGAATTTAGACCAGGGGTATCGGCGTCGTCCATAACGTGTTCAATGATAGGAGGACCATCGAAAACTGGGTCCGAGTTCATGTCCTGAAAAGGGTTTTGGGGATCCGACGGGAACCTAGGTATAGTAAAATCCGAAGGTCCTGAGCCGTCTGCAAAGGAATGACGAAACTCTGTGCTAGACGGGATGTTGGGATCCCTATAGTCAGAAGGACGAGTAACGGGGGGATATATGGACGCTGTCGAGAGCATTTGCTCTGTGTTGTGTCTAAACCGTGCCGATGCTAACGGGGAGTTCGCTAGACTAACCATACTAGACTAGATGGAAGCCATGATTTCATGTCCCGGAGGGAGGTTGGGTAGATCTATAGTACGAGGTATGTTGCTAGAATAACTTGTTTCCTGTGTATGAACACTGGGTGACGTAGTAATAACAAGCGGAAGTTCCGCCTGGGAAGTAATGAAGCCATAATCAGGTTCAAAAGGTGTGTCAGGAAGTCGAGTATCTTCAACGATTTCGACGTACCCGCCTGGGACTGCAATCAAGCCAAGTATATCCTGGTCAGACCCTTCGGTGGTGCCAACAGATCTGTCTGTGTCATCGTGAAAAGTGTCTGATGGACGGGAAGTGCTGACATCCAGTAGAAGGATTACCTCTGGTCTAGTACTTTGGGCTGTACTATGTTCAGCTGTTGTAACTGTGTCCACTGTGGCAGATATATCTGGAATGACAATGGGTGAAGTGACAGTGGAAGTCTCAGATATGCTAGTGGTTGCAGAAGCTGCAATAGATTCTGAGACGGTGCTGTGAGTAGCAGTTACAGGAGGAACTGAAGATGCTGTACGTATCGATGGTGGAATGTTGCCTCGACTAGCACCGCAGCCAGGAGGAGCGGGAATGCGTGATGCAAGCGGACCAGAAGTCTGGGCGGTGGTGGTGGTGGAGGGCTTTGGCCCTGTATTCTTCGTGATCTTCGTGGTTGTTCTGACATGATGACAGGAAAATGAAAATCGGGGGTAGTTTCGTAACAAAGAACTCAAAAACTCTAATGCAGCCGAGTGTGCAGAAGAGGAGCTAGAAAAAGCAAGGCTCGCAGGCCAAAAAAGCAAGCTCTAAAATCTATACTGAGACCGCTGTCTCAATAAGCGAGCTGATACAAAAAATGGCCAGAATGCCAACAAGCAGTCCCTACAAAGAAAAATGACCCTCTATAAAGATGAGGTAACAAGCAAACTCCTAACTAAGAGCTGGAGACCTCAACAAGCTGTATCCTTCGCAAGGTGATGAAATCCAAGTCGAACAATACAACATGAGAGACCGATATGAGAAGGATATCCCTCTACCGAAAGGGATCCTGGGTAAAAGAGCCCTAGTAGAATAGATACTAAGCTACCTCGTTCATGACATGTTGGAAAAGGTTTTGGGCACTTCAGCCTTCCGAAGAAGACAGCGATCGATGTTGCCTTAGGGCTAAGTGGAGTGCGGTATTCCACAGAGTCCGTCCGGTTCTCAATCTTGCGGCCGTTTAACCCCTGAAAGTTAAAAACAGTCAGGAGGCCCCTCCACAAACTGGCTGTGACCGTGTCAATAAATACTAGAGGATTTTAGTTCCCTAAAGACAACGACTATGTCTCAGATGAAAATGACAAGGGGGAATTATTTTGATGCCTATCCCCAGTGTCCTACCTAACTACCAAATTCTTTTGATTTCCTCAAGTGAGGTTAATGTTGGTTTAATTAGGGAGATTAATTTTAGTGGCTTTCTTACTCAATCAGGTAGTGGACGTGAAACTTGATGGTGTTATGATGACTCAAACCATGCAAAATGAGAATGAATCAAAAATAAGCCTTTGTCTTCGATGAAATCTAGCTAAGGAAAAGATAGAGTTTCTTCGATCAAATATGCATGAAATTTTTCACAAGCAATCAAAAACCAAAGTAAAAGATTTTTTTCTTTTCTTTTTGTAAAGAAAGCCAAACTGAAATAAACACTCTTTTTAATGCACTGATCCTACAATCTACAATGCTTCAAATATGAGAATTTTTTGTGGCAAAATCAATGGTTCATTTCCTAATGCAAAATGATACTAGACTTTTTCAATTCAAACAACAGAATTGCTCTCAAATGATAATTTTTTAATTACTGAAAATGATGAACACAATGTGACTGTAAAAGCTACAGGGTTCAGTAACAGAGAACGGTGGTGTTGAGTTGGTTGTGGTGAAAAAATCAAGCCAATGCAATCAAACTGAAAAAGGACCCAATGTGTCAAAAATGCCAATAATTCAAACAAATCAAGTTCACAACAAGGAAATAATCACACCACACAGACTGTAAAATGATCAGGATGATGACAGGCAACAACAAACACTACCTAAGGCAGAGAAAGACTCAGGAAACCAAGCAAGTATAAAAAATTTAAAAAATTGCAGACACTACCGCGGGTCTGGGTCAGACTGGAGCGCGGCACTGTAACAGTACCGCTCTGGTACTAATGCAGAGAACGCGGTACTACCGCGCTGGAAGCAGTTCTGAGGGCGCGGTACTGTGGCAAGGTAAGGAAAAGGCGCAACTTGAGAAAAGAAAATGAATTTTTTAGGGTTGTTGCTAACCCAGGGGACTCAGTGATCATACAGGGAGAAAAAAAAAATACAACGAGGAGGGGTGAATAAAGGTAAAAAAAGACCAAGATTCAAACTGGTTTGAAGTGCAATAAAACAAATCACAATCAGCAGATGGATGACAGTGAACTGAATCAATCAAACAGAAATCAAAACCAGCGGAGTCGCCATTCTTGTTAGGTAGAATTTTTCCCTACGGATAAGTCAAAATTACCTTAACTTAAAGCAGACTTTCACTAACTCTAAGCTAAGAACAAAACACAACAAATGCTACCTTGAAATTCCTGAACTAACTTTCACAACAAGATTAAATGTATTCAGAAATAATGAGAGATATAACACACCTTTCAATCTGACGTTTGTCCCGCTTCTAGCTCTCGATCCAAAGCTCCAATGTAGAACCTGTTAAGATCAACCAAAGAACAAACATACAAGCTTCCAAATACCTTGAATGTAAAGATTAGATTCAAATCTAGATTAGATACATTTCATGCTAAGAACTTATGCTATACACATGAAATGGGAAAGACAAGACAAGTTATCTTTATTACAACTTGAAGAATGCTTACAAAGGTTGCTTGATGTCCAAGCCAATCTTCTAGCTCCAAGTTCTTCCTCCTCTAGCTATCTCTACAAGGCTGCAAGATCATAGGTTTGATACTCTCAAGAGTCCTCCTTTTTCCCCATGGAATGCCTCTCTTTTATAGTGTATGGTAGGGTTAACCAACAAGATAGATGGGTGGATCTAGGGAGAGATAAGTGGATCAAGGTTTCTAATCACAGAGAATGAGTTGAGATCGAATCAGGGACCCCAATCTTCCATTATCTTCGAAAATCCAAAATCCCACAAGCCATGGAAAAAAGGCTATAAAAAGAGTACCATGCCCTGTGGTCTAAGCATAACGCGATAGTACCGCGTGGAAGAGACAAAGCATAGCGCGGTAGTGTGGACTACCGCGCACCTATAACTGAGCAAGGCGCGGTAGTGTGGGTAAATAAAGTCTCAGCTGGGTTAGAACTTGTCAGGGTAGATTTACCTTCAAGGTTCACTCATCTTCTGGATGGTTCAAACAGTAGGGGAAGTGTCGTCAACTCGTTTTGTGGTGGAGATGCGACACTGTGAAATATAGAGGTATAACAAGTATTTGTTCAACCAATCTATGTCGGAGAGATGCGGGTGTCTATTTTCTTTCTTCGCGAAGTCTCTTTATGTCTTGTCACACCAAGCCCAGATTTCTTTCTTGTCTGGATGCCAAATTTCTGCAATCAATGGAACCATTTCATCTGAGCACATCACTATTTCAAGCGCAGCAACTCATCACAGATTCTTAGCATGGCAACGGAACCATTTGTTGGCTTACATAACTATCTTGAGGTTTTCTATAAAGACCCAGGTTCTTCGCGGTTCAAGGAACCAACAAAACCCCTTTTCACCGGCCCTTTCGGAAACAATCTACGAGTAGACTGAGGTCTCACCCGAGGTGAAGTAATGGGGGAGCTGTGGAATCAGATTTCCACAGCTATGTGATGAGTGCTAAGTAGATATGATGAACAGTGCGTTGCGAAGCTCGCATTGCGGACTGATAACTACATGAAGTTCACCCTCTTTGCGGCTAATCCTTCTACAAGCTAGGGTGCTTGCACAACTCACGCATCCAAGGATTGCACGGTTCGACGGATGTTCGGTAATCAGGACAACGCAACTGACAACTGCGCTTCCTGTCTAGACTTAACCAGCTTCAACAAGCTATACTTAGTGTTTATCTATTCATCAATTGTCTTTGGTTATTTATCTTATGACTTATGCAATATGACAACACGCAATGTGTTGCGCACTTCCGGTGCTGTGCGTCGAGTGAATCGCATGACGCGAACTCTACTTACTTAAGTATTATCCCAATCTACTTATGCATTCATTCTTCCTTAGAAATATTTAAGCATCTATCATTCATCCACATATGCATTACTTAACATATTATTCCCATCTCATTCTTTATGGCGAATACATATAGAAGTAAAACACATCAACTGATAAATGAGATCTCAAGCATCCATTATAAGCAAATACACAGATAACAAATTCAGACACATTAAGCAATCACACAACACGGTATTTAACGTGGTTCACCCCCGAGATGGGAGATACATCCACAGGAACTGTTGTTATATTATCTTGGGAAGGGTACAACAGTTCCAGGCTGCGCACTCAGCTGCAAACTCTCTTCTCTCTCAATAGGCCTCTGTGCACGCAGCTTGCAGAGCCTTTACAATGGCTTTCAGCAATACAACACAGTATCACTCAGATTCAATAATTACATTTCAACATTAACCCTTTCCCTTACAAAATTGTGCCTTTTTTATAGATCATGCCCGTAGGTCATGTCTTTACAATGCATAGGCAAAAACCCTAAGGTTTCCCAAAACTGTCGCGGTTTTCCCCTAACTGGATTGTTAGACGTTGATAGCGACTCTTCCGTCGTGGCCATTCTCTGCGCGTGGTCATGTCGCTTTCATCCTTCCCTTTCGACCGCATGCCGAATGTCGCTTTCATCCAGTCGTTCCTTCTCTAACGACCTTATGCGGTCGGTTCATGTCGTGCTTCCTCTGCGCGTGTGACTGATCGCTTTCCTTTCTCCTTACTCCTTACCCGCCTGCTTAGTAATCATGGAGTATCTTAACCAAAAATAGGTCGCTTTCACCCAGTCGACCTTACCTTTAATCTTTACCCAAAATAGATGCCTTGCTGGCACCTCGCGGTGCTACATCTTCACGGAACCGAACCTCAGTTGCGCGGTTCCTTACCTACCTGTACTGCGCTGCGCTCAACTTCACAGCATCCAAAACAGGCTTACCAAAATTGTCTTCATCTGAGCTGCGCTCAACTTCGCAGTTCCAAAACTGTTTGTCAAAAATGCCCTACTTGGGCCAGGCCCAGCAAGGTGCGGTCGACAGAAGAAGAGGTCAGAAGTCGACAAGTTAATATGTTGACAGACGACATGTTTGCAGCGAAATAGGTCGGGTGTCGATAGGTTGTCGAACAGCGACACCGACAGGTTTGCGATGGAAGCCAAGCGTGGAGGATGGGGCGGACTGGCAGCCGTGAAGATAAGTAAAGCCAACAAGTAAGATCGAGGGATGACAGAGCGCAGTATGGTTGAGACATGGGGCCGACTACTGTAGTAGAGTCAAAGAAGTGTAGAAGTCAAGGCGGAGTACTTGGTAGTCGTTCGGTGTTGCTAAGGAAATTATGAGCAGTTAAGAAGGTGGTTGGGATCAGGAAAGATGTCACCACAGGAAAAGGTTGTGCAGTACGGCCAGAGGGTACTGACAACTACAGGATCTAGAGTATTCGACGGACAGAGAGGTAGAGTGTCTCGGGGAGCGGAGTGGCCTCGGGAGCAGCAACATAATAGATTAGAAGAGTAGTGTGAAGGCACAGAGGAAGGTATCGCTCATCGCTCATGGCTCATTCATTCTTGCATTTCACAGAAGACTGAGAGGAGGAGAGGATCACACACAGCCAAAAACACACGTTTACTTTTGTATATTGTAGAAGGCTAAGGCCGACTAGATTAGCTGTTGACATTTCTTTGCATTTCACATTGTAACCATTAATTTGATTGAAGTAATAGAAGCCAACTTCTAGCATCCTGTTTACACCTAGGCTATGTGAGCACCTGTGTGTTGTTGTGTGTATTGTTAAGCAAGAGGGTCTGACCAACCTGGCCTGTGCGGAAGTTTTTATTGGATTTTTTCATTATGTTCAAGCCCATACTACCATTTTAACTTTAGACTATATTGCATGTGTGTTTGTGTGTGTGTGTGCGTGTGTGTGTGTTGATACATATATTGTAGTTGTTTTGGACATTCAAGAACTTTATTTTTTTTATTATATATGTGTTGAACTTACATATTGTAGTTGTTTTGGATGAGAGCTTTTTGTTTGGGTTAATTACATTGCATACTTTTGTGTGATAAATGCCTATTCTAATTTTGCATGATGTTCATGAAAGTATTTATTATTAAATGTATGAACTTTATGATTTTGTTTCATAATGATAGTCAATCTTATATATGGCTTAATAGTATAGTTCAATTTTGTCAAGATTGAATCTCATTAAATGATCCAAAGCTTGTAGTAAACGGTTCAAGTGTTGTAGACAATTTCATCTAGTCTAGTCAGTTTTTGATGACCTTCTATTTTTCCAATTGTCCTTGGATACAATTTCTAGTAAAGTGTTGTAGACTAGATTATGTAAAAGATTGAATTTAATGTGCAAATGATTTAAGTACAATTTGCAACATATGTTTAAAATATGTTTTTACTGTTTAATGTTCAATCTTGATATGTTATGTAAAAGATGTACATATATGTACTATTTAAATTAATGAACTATTATGTAAAAGATGAATTTCATTATATAAATGAATTGTATATGGAAGTGTCGTATACTAGATTATGTAAAAGATTGAATTTCATATTTATGATTTATACAATTTGCAACCTATATGTTTTAATGTTTATGTTTAACTCAAGTTTAATGTTCAATCTTGAAATGGTTTTAGAATATTGGTTTAAAGCTCTACAGTATGTGATGTTCAAATTAATCCATGTGTATTTAGTACACATGTTTTAATGTTTAAAATAGACATGTACATGCTTCGTAAAATATGATCTCATCATAACTATGCTTAAATGGAAAATATCAAGTTCATAAATTCAATTCAAGTTTGTTTGGAAGTGTGTTGTAGATTATATGTAATAAACTTGAATCTTATATAAATGATTCAAACTTAAAAATTTTAACTGATGTACGGTGCACGTTTAATGTTCAAGTAACACTCTAGTAGTTGGTGAACTATGATGCGGCTAAAATCATGGCAAATGGGGATATAACATTTCTTTGTTTTTTAACCACAAGCAAGGATTCCAAGATTGTGAAGCTTATGCTAAATTAGAGCAATGATTTTAGACAACAACTTGATGGATTTTCATATGTTTTTTGTTTAATCATTGCTCCAATTTAGCATAAGCTTCACAATCCCAAATCCTTGTTTGTGATTAAAAATCAAATGATGATAAAAAATATTTAAAACATTACAACAAAATTTAATAATAATTTAAATAATTTCACTATTAATTCAAGACACAATGTAAAGTATATTCAATAAGGTAGGACTATTATATAACATATATTCAAGTATAGAATTAAATATGTACATACACAATTGGCAATCAACAATATACAAATTTTAGATAAACATAGAAATTCTCTTTATACAAAAGTTAAATGTTGACAAAAAACTTTAACAAAATAGAAAAATCCATCATAAAATCACCATTTAAATTAGCTAGGAGCATGTACCATATCAACATTTAACAAGGAGTAAGCAAGGACAAGAATTTATGTCACAATTTTGCATGAGTTCTTTCAACAATATACATTTCAAATAAACATACATTCTCTTCATATACAAAAGTTAAATGTTGACAAAAAAACTTTAACAAATTAGAAAAACCCATCATAAAATCACCATTTAAATTAGCTAGGAGCATGTACCATATCAACATTTAACAAGGAGTAAGCAAGGGCAAGACTTTATGTCACACTTTTGCATGAGTTCTTTCAACAATATACATTTCAAATAAACATACATTTTCTTCATATACAAAAGTTAAATGTTGACAAAAAAATTTAACAAATTAGAAAAATCCATCATTAAACCACCATTTAACTTAGCTAGGAGAGTACCACACCAACATTTAACGAATAAGCAAGGATAAGAATTTATGTCACAGTTTAGCATGAGTTATTTCAACTATTCTTACTGCTCAATCAATGTATATGCAAAATTAAACCTTAGAAACCATCTTGAACATTCATTTTTCAAGCTATAAAAATCATCCCAAGGAAAGTGTGCATCACATTAGAGATTCACGGAGTAGGAGAAAAAGATTAAAGATATTTGAACCCTTATCTCATGATTTAATTTTTTGAGTCTACAAGCCAACATTAAATAAGAATTCACTTGATCAAATAGTGACTTGAAGGGGGGCGTCGTGCCCCAACTAACCCCGAAATGCTTTTTTATCCCTTAATGACCCCCTTGCAAAGCTTACAGGCTCAGTTCTTGAAAGATGATGTCATAGGCAAGAACTCCTTGCTCTAAGTTTGGCCTTGTAATGCTGCAACAACTTTGTGGCATAACAATTGGCTCCAATTGTGGGACATGCGCTCTTCTCGAGAGTATGAAAACCTATTATGATCTTTTGGGTACCTATAGACCTACACACACATCTAATAACAAAGACATCAAATGCATCTTGAAGGTAGACACTTTCGTCCTGCCTTGTTCAAGGAATATTAAACAATGTTTGGTTGTTTCAATACAAATATAATGACGATAGAATAAAATATATCCAATATACATGTAATGCAGAAGATGGGCAGAGTTTGCATGATTACTTAAAAACATCGCAATGGAATTTTGTCCTCAATTATCTGTTCATGATCAACTTTGGACAGTTTTCATCTTTTAGCTTTTAATCTTTTCTTTAATGGAACTTCTATTAATTTTATTTGAGATACACATACTAAATGACTAAATTGACAGCATTTGACATTAGGTTCATAATCTTGAAAGTAAATATAATTTTCACTTTGGTGGGTTTGTTGATAAAAAAACCTTTTAATATGATTGATCCTCTCTCATATGTAAACCCTTTGTCATTGTAGTCCTCCAATAACTTCATCTTTGTTTCAGTGCATCTCATCAAATAATATTTCACCTTTTCTTTGTTGTCTAAGGGTGCAATCACAACGAATACATCTCTTGTAGTAAAATTGATGCCAGTTTTTTTAATGCATTATCGATAACAAATAGTTTGTATTTTATACAATGAGGAAAAGAGGGTATTATTTATAAAATTCATCCTTATGGCGGTGGATCAAATCTCACTCTTTATTGGATAAGTCATCCGAGCCATATGAAGGAATCTTAGTGTACATAAGGGGATCCAACAATGAACAATCTACAAATAATTTACATGTACTCTATATACATACTTTATATGAAATGAACAATGAATGTTTTTAGTTTATTACATTACCTTCTTTGACAAGATCTGAAATTCTATTGCCATCAGATGATACTACTATTTCTTCTTATTGTAATTCTTCCAAGCTTGCAAGTAGCATTTTCCCCTTTGGATTAATCTCTGTGCGTTTCCAATGTTTTACATAGTTGTTTGTTATGTTTTCACATACTTCTCTAGATTCAACGTTTTCAATGCAAATAGGACAGAAGCATGACTGCTTTCTACAATCAAATGCAAACACGTTTTGGAAGGTTTTTGTTTAAATAGAGTGCAAGTATCTAGTCCCATGTATGGTGCTAGCCTCGCATGGGATTGATCTATCTATATCTTGGATTCCAATAAACCAAAAAAAACTGTGATATAACAAATCACGAAGGACAATTTATAATGTTAGTAAATATATATAGTTCAATGCTAGTACATATATATAGTTTGTTTGAATAGAGTACATATATATTAGAATTGCAAATAATATTTATTTGAATTAACAAATAATAGAAACAAAATAAAAATTATGTGTACATACCTACGCACATCTTTCGATTGTTGATTATAGTCATGGCTTAGATGTATTTCATTCCAATTGACGACTTCTGCAGCTGAATGAAATCGCACGGAAGAATGGTTCATTTGCCATATTCGAAGTGCTCGTTCTACGCATGCTCCCGCACCATCATGTTCTCATTTTCCATGGCCAGTTTCAAAGAAATTCCAACGATTCCTAACGCTCAATGCTTTATGAAGCTGACATAACCAAAAGAATGACTGTGAAGATTTAAATTGTCCTGCACATCCATCTGACCATATCCAATGCTCGTTGAATTTAACTTCATGTCTTTTCAGTGATTCATAGAAAAGATTTTCAATACAACGTTGTACAAAATGTGTATTGTGTGTACAATCATCACTGATATAAAAATGATATTCTTTGATCACATCTCGATTATCACTCGTGCTTTCAATGCCATCAACATCTTATTGAGAATGTCTAAATAGAACATGGACAAATATCGAAACTTGGTCAGAATAATATTATTCACTTTATATCCCCTTTTGTGCAGCAAATGTGTATTTTTCTGCGAAATCAACCACATACAAAATTGTTCCGGGTGGAAAAAATTCATGGGACTATTTGAATTGAAGGTCTTACCATCATGCTCTATGTGAATGCTTGGTGTATTTATAAATTTATTTTACAAATTTCTTCAGAAAACATGTCACACATATTTTATCTTCTCGCAAATCAATTCATTTGGAAAGCACATCACTAGAACTTGTAGCATAATTGATATATTCATATCTCCTCCAGTTAACGGTTACATTTGACATCAACTGATCATTATCAATAGGATATTTATAGTGGAATAAAGCTATATTTCCACAATGATTACATTTTTTCCATTAACAAATTTCTTATGGTAAAATAGTTCATCGTGATCTCTCTCACATAGAATTTCATATATGAATTCGTGTATTGTGGGAGGAGGTGGTGAATCTGACCAAAACGTTTGACCAAATTCAAGAAAAGTGTCATAATATAATTCAAATTCCACATGATAACGACAATAGCATGTGTCACGAACAGTAATAGGTCTAACATACCATGGTTTGTGTTGTGATGTAGTGATTGACATACTAATTCCATGATAATCCTTCTTGAATTTATTGAACAATTGTACTTGTGTCATTTCCAATATATGTTTGGCATGGGTTTCATATTCATTTAGTAATACTCTTCGTCGTATGACATCCCTTGCATTTGGTGAAACTCAAGCATGTCTCAACAAATATTTATGTACATTAACTTTAACACCTTCTTCCATTCTATCTTTGTAAGGATACCTACAAATAATTGCCCAATAAGCAAGTTTATCGTTTTCATCTATTTGCAATCTGAATTTGTTATGTTTGTACAATGTCTTTCTTGAGGTTCCTATTGTTTTTTCTAGCTGTGTCATCAAACGTTTTTGTCTAGTACTAGCTGAAATAATTGTTGTTTGAATTGCTCTATGTGCAGCTCTAGTATCTTTCTTTCAATATTTTCTAAATTTTTTTATTGCATCGCTTATATTTTCTATCACATTATGTTTCACCTTCGACTCTTTGTCGCCTTTTGAATACCCAATAATGATGTAGTTTCTTTTAACTTCTTGGACACTAACAAACATCTCAATATTTGAGCTTGTGTTACTACTGATTCTTTTTTTAGAACATTATTATAAAATTGCATAGCACGATATCGTGCAACGTGTTCAACTATTTTATTTCCATAATTTTTAAAATCTATATTTTCCAACATTTCATCATCAATGGTGAAAGCACCTGTATATTTCAGTTAATTTAATTTAACATATATCGAATATACTAAATTACAAACATAAGATAAATATAGATTCACATAAATATTAATTGCCATTAAGAAAACAAAATTCAATCATGAATTAAATTAAATATACTGACAATAAATACACACACACACACACACACACGTACATACCTAAGTTTGACTCGATTTCGGTTTCATTATGGGTTTCAACGATGTCTTCAACAACTTGATCTACATTATGAGATGATTCTCTCTATTTGTTATGGAACATTTTGATAATTACATTTCATTATAAAAAATGGATTTGGAAAATGTATGATATATATACATACCAGGTTCGATTTCTTGTTCTTGAACTTGATTTTCAATATTCAATTCATCAACATTAGGATGTAAATCTCTGTTTACATATTCAACAACTGTCTCTTAAGGTTCGATTTCTTCTTCTTGTACTCGATTTTCAATATCCATTTGATCATCATTAAGATGTAAATCTCTATTTACATCTTCAACAACTGTCTCTTGCGTATGTGCATGCCTTTCTTTATTGACATGATATCTGAGTCTTTCTCTTTCCCTATGAGCCTCATCATCTCGGTTATGTGGAATTTTGCTTTGGCACTTTATTTTTCTGCCCATGATTGTTTAATCTATACAAGTTAAATTAAAAAAATCAACAATTTATAGCCCAAAAAACTAAAAATTCAAGATTCAAAGAACAACTTAATTTTTTTCGAGTCTTTTAGCGATTTATAAAACACATTAAGAGAAATCGTCTTTGACTCTTTCACCAAAAAAAACATTTTTTAGATAAGAATCACCTTAAAAAAATCCCTTAAGACTCTTTGAGCCTTTGAGAAAACACTTTAAAAGAAGTTGTATTTGAGCTGTTCACCTAAAAAAGAAGTCATTGAGAAAAAAATCATCTTAGAAAAATTCTTTTAGAGTTTTTCATCCTTGGAGAAAACACCTAAAGAGAAAATGTCTTTCAACCTTTGACAAAAAATAATACCTATGAGAAAAATATCATCTTAAAAATAGTTATTAGATTCTTAGAGCCCTAAAAAAACACTTGAAGAGAAATTGTCTTTGAGTTTTTGAACAAATTTAAAAAAAATCACCTTAAAAAAGTCTCTTAGAGTCTTTGAGAGAACACTTCGAGAGAAATTGCCTTTGAGAGAACACTTTGAGAGAAATTGCCTTTTAGCCTTTCAGAAAAAGATCTTCTTAAATAAGTAAAAAAAAAACTCCTTAAAGAAGTCCCTTAGATAAACATCTCCTTAAAGAAATCTCTTAGAAAAAATCTCTTTAAAAAAGTCCCCCCCAAAAATCTCCTCAAATAAGTCCTTTAGAAAACAATATCCTTACCTTCGAGAAGTTCCTTAAAAAAGTCCCTTAGAAGAAAAAATCCTTTGAAAAAACCCCTTAATTTTTTTTTTTGTAAAGTTGTCTATGAGAATGAAAGATGCGAAATTATGATTTCACTTAGTCCATATTTATACGATTTGAAAGAGTTTAATTACTAAAAGTGGGCCCCCGTTTTTTCTGGCAGACTGATTTTTTTTGTGTTTCATTATCCAGTCGAACAACCTAATGTTATTTTAACGGTTTGTAAACAACAAACTGTTATTTGCCCGAAAAATTATTCGGCCGAAAAATTATTTATCCGAATAACTGCTGCTACTTGAAAACTGCACTATTTTCATGTTTCTCCAATTTCGGAAAGTAAAACTAATATCTAGTACTGCAAAGCAACTGTCGAAACCAATACAATTAGTTTCGTCATTGAATCTGCTTTCCATAGGTATAACTTTTGTTATATTTAATTGAGATCTGATCATTTTTATTATTTTTTTGTTAACTTGTGTCTATTTTGGTTTCATTGTTTTCAAAATGTAGTGAAATGAAAATTCCATAACTTAAAAAATACACAATGAAAAAATTTGAAAAACATATGGGGCACTTCATTGGACTGTCTACTTAAAAAAGGTACTCTTAGATTTTATAGTTTGAGTGTAAATTGAGAGAAACGTCCACTCAAAATAAACATATTGATATTTGACAAGTTTTGCTCATCAATCCAATTCAAAAAATTATAATAATTAGTATATTTATCCATTGGACACGAAATTCTAGTCATGCACTAATACACTCAGTATAGATTGTTGTAACATATTTTGTTTTTAAAAAACACAAGTTTAACAATGAGTTCACGTAACTCAAAAAACATGACTTTCTTCCAATCTGAATATCACACAGTGCTAGGATGTGGGCGTATTTAATAATTGCTTGCTTAATTGGTACAGACACTGTAAGAAGCATTTCTTCATTGCCATATGTATCTCTTGGGCAATCTGGTACTCTAGGAATTGTGCCATATTTAGGGATGCCATTCCAAATGTTCTGAAATGTAGTTTGACTGCATTGAAAATGTTAGATTCTTGCAAGGCTGATGATCATATGACGAAGATTGACAGGGTCAGTCACTTCAATTTTGAAGTGAATCAACCCGTTCTTTTTTTTGATGGTGCCTCTCAAGCTGGTCTATGTGCTATTGGAGGAGTCATCTACCTTAATGAGTCTCATTATTTCACTATTAGACTCAACTGTGGTGCGGGAACTAATATGAAAGCAGAATTAATGGCACTTTGGTGTATTCTGAAAGTTGCAAACAGTTTTGGTTTGGTTAATTTAAAGGTTTATGGAGACTCCAGGGTTACCATAAAATGGGCTATCGGTGATTTTAGGCTCAATGTCATGCATCTTCGTCATTGGGCTCTCCGGGCTTTCTCAGAAATTTCTAAGCAACAGAGCATCTCATTTGAACATATCTTCAGAGAACACAATTCACTTGTCGATAAGTTATCAAAGCAAGCACTTACAGGTTTAGAAGGATATCTTTATTGGGAGGAATGGTGTGAGAACTCCTTCCAGGACAGTGGATCCATATATTTTTTTGACTGATCTTTTGGTGTATTTTCCGGGCTGCATATTGCTTGTTTATGTTTTCTGTTTCCAAGACTTGCAATTTTCAAACTTTGTAAGTAATGCTCTAAAGATTTTGGCTATATGGGGGTCAAGAACTCTTTGAAGGGATTTTGATATATTTGGATGTAATTATGCTGTACTTGATTCATATGCTGAATCATGACAAACCTTGTACTATTTGATTCATACTATGAATATCAATAGTAGATTTTTTTTCGCTGGAAAAAAAACTCAAAAAACATGACTATTTATTAGTCCTTTCATTTTATAAGGACACACTATGAAACATTTGCTAAATTAACATATCAAATCTCAATAAAAAAATTCAAAAAAATAATGAATATAAATCTAACATTATTCTCTAAAAGTTTTGTTTTTACTGTAAAAAATAAAATTTTAAACACAAATATAAATTTTGTTTGCTTGAAGTTGAAAAACATGAAAAAACCATATTTATTTTCTCATAGGACCCCCCAAAATAGACACCCATATCCATGGATTCACCCTTGTTGAAATCAGGATTTTCATCATTCAAATTCCAACTTTGATTGCATAAATGGATTTAGTTCCCTTGATTACCCTTGGGGCACCTAGATTATGTAATTCCAACAACCTAAAACTATATTTTCAACAATTTTAGTTGAATTTTGGCTGGAAAAATCATTGAAAAGTGGGTGCAAATTGTTGATCATTTAGCTTACACCCTACTTTTTTGTCGCACTTCTAGAGGCTTAATAAAAGCTCATGTAGGTCACTCAAAAGACACCATCTATGACGATAATGGTAGTGTCCCATAGTGGTAAGGAGGGGAGGCAAATGCCAAGTTGATAGAGGTATCTCCAAGGGTTTTCCTTAATTTGCACTAGGCATGAATCCTTTGTACCCCAACAACCTCCTATATAATAACCAAGGCCAAGCATGAGGGGAACATAGTAAACCACATCAAAATTATACACCATAACAAGATAGAAAACATCGAACCATTTCAAAAACCTCCCCATATTAAAACCACATTCATCATCTGCATGCCTCGTATATTGCTGATAGGTTTGCACACTAGAGAGGGAATGACATGCAATGGGGTGTGCTTGAGAATTAACTTTCCATCGCTTCTGAGTTACATTGGTGGCAATGGAGTTTCAAAATTCCTTATCATAAATGCAGGTATTATGGGAGGGGTGCAAAGGTCAATGCCTACCATTAAACTTTACAAAATCAATCTCTAAATGAATCATGGCTTGAACATCTGCAAGTGTATTTTGAGCTTGAAGCAAACTAAAATAGGTACTATTTTTTTCAAATCCTTAACCCATTGAAATGGTCCTTTTCACTAACCATGATAAGCTAAGATTTTGCAAAGGTAATCTTCAATATAAAGATCTAATGATGAAATGGGTCACCAATATTTAACACTTTTCTCCTCGAATATGCTAAGGCTTTGGTAGACTGCTAACACCTCTATTTTGTTGGTAGTAGCTATCCCTAATTCCAATGCATTTTCTAATTCTTTTGAGCCTTCAAGATTAAAAATCACCCCAACTCTTGCGACACCTCTCACAATAGTTGTTATTGATTAAACAAATTTGTAATGTATTCATAACCAACCTAGATCCAAATCCTAGGCTCTATCAAGCACCGAGAGGGATCAAATTTCCTGAGCTGCAAACCTCTCCTTGAATAGCTCCTTGAGTGCAATACCAGAGCCACATAATCCTAACCTCTAAAGTCTCTAGTTTAAGTCTCATATTTACTTTTTACTTTGTATTAAAAGTAAAATGTAAAGTCTATAGTTTAAGTCTCATATTTACTTTTTACTTTATATTATTCTTTTTTGTTTATGGTTGACATAATATTTACCACCTAATCCTAAGCTTTAAAGTCTCTAGTTTAAATCTCATATTTACTTTTTACTTTGTATTATTATTTTTTGTTTAAGGCGAACATAATATTTACCACCTAATCCTAAGTTCTAAAGTCTCTAGTTTAAGTCTTATATTTACTTTTTACTTTGTATTATTCTTTTTTGTTTATGGCGGACATAATATTTACCACCTAATCCTAAGTTCTAAAGTCTCTAGTTTAAGTCTCATATTTACTTTTTACTTTGTATTATTCTTTTTTGTTTATGGCCGACATAATATTTATTACTTTTTACTTTGTATTATTTTGTTACTCACAAACATTCATATGTTACAAAATCTCCCTCATACTAAGCTGTAGAATGCCTCTCGACACAATAAAAATATATTTTTAAACCTATGCAAAAATGACCTAAAATTATGAAAACAAACATATACTTGTTTATAAAATAAACATAAAACATAATTTGTATTATATATATTTAATTTTTTATAAAATAAACATAAAACATAATTTTTATTATATATATTTAATTTTTTTTATATTAATTTTTCAAACTAAAAGATAATCTTTTTTCCCCTCACTACTTGGATGAAACCCATGCCTATCACATAAATTAAATAAATTATGTAATCTAGTGAGAATGTTTTTTTGTATATTTCATAAGAACTAATATAATATAATAAATTTGATATAGATACTACTATATGATAAATATTTGCAAATAAAATTTTCTTAACATGTTTTTTTAAAAAAGATATGTGGATGTGGATGATTAAAAAACATATTTTTTAAAAAATGGTAAAATTTATCTTGAATAAGTGGTTAACTGTTAGGAGGACAATTATTATTGGTCATTATCTGGAAATGTAGATTAACTTATCATTATTATTCAAGAAAAATTATGTTGGATCTTAGGGAAAATTTTAGGTGCGAAATTTAGCCTATGGGTTATTTTTCGATGTATTTTTCCAAAAAATGATTTGTCAATTTGCATTTATTTTTTAATATGATTCACTTAAATTCCAGGGAATAATTTTTTTACTCTAAAAATTGCCAAAATTGTCCAAAAATTATATAAAGTCCTTGAAAATTTGAATATTTTTTATAAAGAAATGACCAAACATTTTATGATTGCAAATTTTAGAATTAGTAAGATGTGCCAAGGCCTATACACTTTAAGAAATTTATGGATCCTTAAAATTTTCTCTGATGTTGGTGGTTCATAAGGGGGTAAACTTTCACTTCTATCAGATGCCTCTGGTTCTTGGGCTGTTAACATGTTTTTGTTATGTCTGAGGAAGATGAACTCTTAGCCAATCATAAGCAATTTTAAGGCTTACTCCAAGACCAAAAGGCGGTATCAACCTAAATAGTATTGGCAATAAAGTTAGTATCCCTTGTGATCATTACTAAGGCTACCTCTAGTGGAATCATGTTGAGGTTTCCATGGGGATGCCCAAAGATAATGGTCGAACATGTGAGGCTTGGGGCTTGCATTACACTCCCCATGCACATATAAGTGGATCAAAGCCCACCCTCTTGTCATCCTTAAGATTGGACATCAACTGTTACGACTACGACCACAATTTGCCCAAAGGGGTTGGATTCATAGGTGAGGAATGATGATTTTTTCACTGATGAACATGGTTTAATTCCCATGAGGGCGTTCATCCCTTGAGGTTGCCATGGGGCACCTTGAGTTATTGGTTGAATGTGTGAGGCTTGCATTGCAGTCCCCACACGCACATAAGTGGATCAAAGCCCACCCTCTTGTCATCTTTAAGATTGAGCATTAATCATTACGACTACAATGAATTTATGTCGAGGGGCAATAACTTGAATGACGAGGAGGTAAGTTTCACACTCTCTCCACCCAAATTCAAATCCCCAACAAGACATTCGCTGTTGTGACAAAGCTAGAAGGATAGATCCCCAATGAGATATCTTAACCCTTGCTAAGTCACAAGTTTTTGATATCTATAGCTTGTAAATTACTAAATATACTCTTAATTTATAAAAACAACCATTGAATTTAAACCTAAACCTCACCCAAATACTCCCAACATATTCAAATTCCATAATAAAAAGAAAACATCTCACTTTCACCACATATATATGGAAGTTTGCCTTTTCATTATTCAATTCTTTCTATTTTATACTACCTACTATACTATACGTATATATATCTTTTTTCCTGGAAATACGTATATATATCTTTTCCTCGGAAAATACGTATATATATCTTTTTTTCCTTGGAAAACGTATATATATCTTTTCCTTGGAAAACGTATATATATCTTTTTTCCTCGAAAAACGTATATATATCTTGTAAGGACAAACATGCAATGGCATTTATACTACCTACTATACGTATATATATCTTTTTCCTCGATATACGTATATATATCTTATAAGGACAAACAAGCAATGGCATATCCGTATTTGGTGTAATACGCCACAGTAATTAGCATTACAATTTCCGAGTCCCGACCACACCGACAATGCTATCCAGACAATGCTTATCGAGAGCTATGCTTGTGGAGATGAAGAGGCCTCTCATCCAGTCAGCCAGCGCAGTAACGAGGTAAATGCGCTGCTCATTAATTCTCTTGTCCGTTTCAACGCAACTCATTTGGCTCGGCTCGAGAAAACCTGGTATATTCAGCAATGTGATTGCTCTTCGGTTTTGGATTAGTAGTCCACTCTCCCGTTTTCATTTGTGGATGACATAAGGCCCGTTTGGTTCAAGAACTTGCCAAGTTTGTGCCAGGACGCCCACCACCTTTCTTTAATCAAGTTTGAACTTAAACCTACTTGAATGTTTCAAAATTGCTGCAAATGTTATGCTGGAAGAGCTCTATTCCTGTGGATTAAACTCGAAATAATAAGGGCTTTTGCTGTGCAGCTTCTCAGAAATCACAAAAGAGAAAATATTGCTGCTGTTTGATATATATGTCATCGAAATCCAAGGGACATACATCTTTGAAAAACAGTAAATATAACCAAATATATATTCTATTCCCAATTCATCCATTAATTTGTAATTTCGCAGCAGTCTATCACGGAATCTGTTATGGTATGTCACGATAGATTTGGGTAAACTGAAGTGCGTTTTAACCAATTTTCAAATGTCTTGGAACATTCTTTAAGAATATTGCAGGCACCGAGTTTATTGTATCTTGGCAGTATATAATACACGAGGCCCTAGTACATTACATTCGGTATTGAAACAGCCACTGTCAGTTGCTCTGAATGAACCAAATTACCGATGACAATTGTCCAAATATCTGACAATTTTTTCTGAGAAATTTGCACTTGGGTCAGCTGTTGCCATAAGCGGCGAAAACATTGCTGAAATTTCATTAATTGTGCCTAATATGGTCCAAATTCATGTAAAGCATGTTTCTGCAGTGGTTATGAAGTTTAATACCTCTTTGAACAGAGGTGAAAGGTGCATCTCATTGAATCCCACCCAAGTTTGTAGTCTGAAATGTCCTGAAGCATTTTTGGCACGTGCCACATATACCAACAAGAGTGGTTTGCTCCCCATTAAATATAGTTCTTTATTAGCTTTTTCCAAGTCACCCACAAATAGGATTAAAACAAAGTTCAGGTATTCTGCAAAAGATGTGACTGTTGGAGGTAGAAGTGCATTACAAGAGGCTCAGGTTTCAAACCAAGCAGAAGAGGACAAGGACTTGAAGTATTTGACAAGTGGCTATGGATGGAAAGTTCGATTTTTAAATCAAGAGAGGGAGGAAATGGAAGTGGTGGCAGAAATTCAAGCTGCAGCCTTTCACGTTCCATCACCTATTTGGGACAGCTTTTTCTTCATGTTATTCAAGGTTAAGCTAAAGTCTCCATATGTTTATCAGATGGTCTTGCTTTTTGATCCTTTTTGGTTATATTTATTTTTCTTCTATCCCGAAGAATCGGTCAAGTTTTGAACACTATAAAACAATGTCTATGGTTAGGGTATAAAACTGAGAGTACTTAATACTTCTTCTGTGCATTCCAGGTCATCTGAGGTGATCAGTGATTGACCAATAGCAATTAATATATGTTTGTGAACAAGTTGTAATTTGTTCAAACTTGTCCTTCTTAGTTGAAGGGATGACTTGACCTCTGTTTTACTTTGGTTGCGAGTAGGGTTCTATTGGTACCTGTATATGATTATTTAGAGCAATCACATGTTCAAGTTCTCAGTTTAATTTTTGTTGATCCATGAAACAGGTGGAAGTATTATGTTCTCTCCAGTACAGTATCAGGGATTCCCTACCTAACAGGTCTGATGCTATAGTCTTTGAATTCATTTTTTTACAGCAGAGTAATGCTTGAAGAATCATGGATGGATCAGGATAACCTGTATATGATTTTAACTTCCGATGTTTTGGACTATAAAGACATAATTCATCCTCCGGCAGAATATGATTACTCAAGGATGGACTGTCTTTAACAGTCCAAAACATTGGAAGTGGAAATCACAAGCAGGTTTTCATAATTCATCAAGTTATTGTCTTTGCTATCCATGCATTCTTCATTTTCTTTATTTTGATGGATGCACACTGCTTTTCATTCTTATACCTTCTGAAGAAACATTTCCCAGCTGTCGAAAAATGTAAACTCACATGAAGCCCCTGAATACTTTCTTCTGGTTTAGACCACTGATAACTTTGGGTTTCCGGTCAGTTTTAGTGGGCCTCTGTCACTAGCATAATTTCAAATTTGATTTATCTCAGGCAGGAATATTTTCCCTAGTTTCAAAAGAACTGATGATTTAATTCCAGCGTTTATGCACTGGAAAATTTGGAATTGTTTTTTGCAATGGACTCCATATCTATTGTTTAAAATGTTGGAAGTCAGTATTTTAATTGTTATTTTTGTGAAGTTAGCTACTCATGTATTAATAGTTATACAAAAAAATCACAATCTTCCTAGGCCTACTAAGAATCTACCTGACGATTCTGCTTGTGATAGACATCAAAATTTTCAAAGCTATTTGTGTAGTCCATATGACTATCTATTCTAGGAGTTCTGGAAGTGGAAATGCTTATAAAAAATTATATTTGATGGTTCCGAGCCAAAAAAATAACAGACCAGCATTCTGTTCTGTAGCCTATATCAGAGTAATTACTTAACTGAATGTTGGACATTACCGAAAATTCAAAAGACAAATAGGAACAGACTGAAAGGCACCTAGTCCTCAGCCTCAGAGGCTGAGTCCACATAGATGAGACGAGTATTGGTGCCCACATGAGCTTCTGTATCTGGAGACTGGTTCACTTGGTTATGAGCTTGACCAACTGCTTCCATATCCCACAGGAGCTTGACCAAGGCCTCATACTTCTTGTTCAAGCAGTCCATTTTGTTCATTGTAGCTTTCTGTTGCTTGTTCAAAGTATCCAGGATGACCTTTTTTTGAAGGGCCCTGGTCTTCTATCACTTGGGCTATGATTGATTTAGTCTGCCAGTGGATATCAATCTGCCTGAAATATTTGGTAATTGGTATCCCTGCTGCGAGTAAATCCAGTATCTGGAACCCAATCCATTAATTCGGCATCAACAGCCTGTGACCAAGTGCTGGCTCATTTCTCCCTAACCCTATGTTCGATTATTTCAACCTCGGCCTCGATTTTTGGCGGGAATCTTTGATGGTAGCGAAGTGCAACCTCTCTGGCTTCCTTCTCAGCCTTGATTGGCTGCGTGGATGAGGACCCTTGCTGGAATTTTTGCAGGATTGAGGCCTGGCTCTCCTTACTGTCCTGGCTGAATTTTCCGCCTTTGTCTCCATATTTAAATGGTGGTTATGATCCCTCTTCACAGACTGCAGAGAAATGGTGAGAGTTGAAGATCTCATTTTCAGAACCTACACACTTACAAAGTAAATCCCTTGATAGTTGTTGCCCACCTTAGGCATGGTGGTAAGGGCTTCGCCTCCTTTCTCCCACAGAGCCACCACACCTGCCCTATCTCTGCACGCCTTTAATGCTGGAAGCAAAGTGCCCACCTTGTCTCATTCTTGCTCAGAGTAATGGGTCATTCTTGCTCAGAGTAATGGGCGTGCTGGAGAGATTTTTGAGGTCCTAGGAATTATGCCGCTCAGGTCTGCACCACTGGAGTCATTATTGCCGCTAGTAATAGTGGTGAGGGGGACGCTGAAAAGTAGAGAATAAATTGATTGTATTCAAGAGAGTGTAACACCCCTGTTTCCCCAGTTTTGTAATGGAAGTATAGATGTAAGTTGCAACAATTAATATTAATACCAAATAACCACTTGCTGTGGTTGAGGGGGACACTGAAAAGTAGGGGGCTATGAACCCACGAGAGGAAAATGATGAGGGGGAACCTGTAAACCCTAAGGGTCCTGACCTTGTCTAACCTGTGTGGTGGACCTTGTTGACTTATGTTGGCCATTGTGTTTTAAACCTTAGCTGGACCCTTATTTATTTTAATTGATTATTTTATTAAAACCTTAGTTAAAGATTTTAATTTAATGGGTTCCACGATTTGATGGGATGAAGGTCATATTGAGTGGGGATAGGTGGTTGATGGAGGGGGTCACATGATGTCTAACCCTCATGCATTAAAAAAAAGAAATCAATCTCCCTAGGGATACAAGGATTTCTGTCGGTCATTGAGGGGTGCTGCTAATACCGTATGGCTCATATCCTATACCGGGAATCTGATCAATGATGGATTACTTAGACTCCTTTCCCTGGAAGTGAAACTAGCCCTGTACTTATCAAACACATGCTGAATTTGCTGGCTGTAAGAGCTGTTGATTTCCCCTATTCAGTTTGGTCCTGGAACATTGGAGGAAGAGTGAATTTCCTGAGGGACTGCATAGGCATAGAAGGAAATTCTTCTCCTTGCGCGTGTTGGACAGGTTGAGCTGGGAGACGAAGGGTTGATTGGTGAACTGAAACCGGAAAATCGGCCGGAACCGGTAAAACCGGCCGTAACCGGTCAGAACCGACCGGTTCTGTACGGAACCGGTCATTTCCGGTTTGAGACACTGGTTTGAACCGGTGAGGCCTTTGAACCGGTCGAACCGGTCAATTTTGATAGAACCGGTGCAGTTTTTGTAACATTGGGTGTACCTTCCATTTCATTATTGCAGCCAATGCAAGTATAGATCTGATGGAAGTGTATCTTGCTACAGGTGCAAATGTCTCCTCGTAGTCTATGCCTTCTTTCTGGGAGAAGCCGCGTGCAACAAATCTTGCCTTGTGTTTTTCAATGCTACCATTTGCACTATGCTTGATCTTGTAGATCCACTTCGAAGTCACATTAGACTTTCCTATTGGTCTTGGAACTATCTCCCAGACATCATTCTTCATAATCGACTGGTACTCCTCGATCATGGCATCCTTCCACTCCTTCTCTGCTGCTTCTTCGTAGTTGGAAGGTTCTTTATCAATGATGTCACATAGTAGGGCCACATAGCTGGAGTATGGTCTTGGTCTCTTGCTTTCTCTATGCATCCCATCTGGAGCGCCATACTTCTTTGCATCTTGGATTGCTTCACATGCGCATGTTGGTCTTCTTTTGTGGGAGTTCTTCTCACGAGGTGGATCTACAAGTTCTTGGGGTTCTGCCACATCACGGTCTTCATGATCCTCTTGAATCGCTTCTTCCATCACCGTATCTCTGACTCTAGGAACTTCAAGTTCTTCATTTTCTTCGATAGGTAGTTTTCTTGATTTGTTGTATGCTAAATCTTCGTCGAAAGTTGCGTCTCTGCTGATATCGATCTTCTTGAATCCTGGGAAGTATATTCGGTAGACTTTTGATGTGTCGTTGTATCCCACGAATATTCCCTTCCTTCCTGAAGGATCTAGTTTGGTTCTCTTTTCCTTCGGGATATGTATGTACATCGGGCAACCAAATATTCTGATATGGCCGACTTCTTGTTTCTTACCTGAGAAAGCTTCTTTGGGAGTCTTGTTGTTCAATACTCGGTGAGGTGTACGGTTTTGTACATACACAACTGTCCTTGCTACTTCTGCCCATAAGTGCATCGGAAGATCCTGATCATGTAACATTGCCTTTGCTGCTTCCATTATTGTTCTGTTATTTCGTTCTGCAACGCTATTCTGATGAGGATTGTAAGGAGTGCTCAACTCCCTCTTAATCCCTGATTCTTTGCAAAGGTCCTTGAATTCTTTCGAATTGAATTCTCTGCCATTATCTGATCGTAGGGTCTTGATCTTCTTCTCAGTGTGATTTTCAATCAAGGCATTGAATTCCTTGAACTTGTTGAATACCTCATCTTTGCCTTTTAAGAAATAAATCCACGTCTTATGGGAAAAATCATCTATAAAAGAAACATAGTATACATACCCGCTTAATGAACTAGAAGACATGGGACCGCATACATCTGAGTGGACTATCTCCAATATTCCTTTTGCCTTGCTTTCATTGATGGGAAATGCCTTCTTTACATTCTTTCCTTGCGCACATCCCTTGCAAATGCCTTCATGTTTTGTCTTGATTTCTGGTAGTCTTGAAATTGCTTTGCTTGCAATAGGTAGTGCTCTATAGTGCACATGTGCAAGCCTTCTGTGCCATAGTTCACTTGGTTCCATGGAGTCATGAATCAATGCTTGTTCAGGTTGTCCCTTCAACTTGTACAAGCCTCCCTCTTGCTCTCTGATTGCTGTTGAATCATCTATTGTCTTTCCTTTTGGCCACATTAGAACTTGGCCATCAACAAATGCAACCCTCATTCCCTTAGCATCTAGTGCTGAGATGGAGAGAAGATTCTTTTTCAATCCTAGAACATAGAGAACATCTTTCATCTTCAAAGATTTGTCGGTGTCTAGCTTGTAGGAAGCTTCTCCACTTCCTTTGATGGGATATTGATAATCATCCCCAAGTTTCACCTTGTGAGGTGACTCATGTTCAGATAGATTGACGAAGGATTCTTTGTATCCCGTCATATGCTTGGATGCTCCACTATCTACAAGCCAATCATTGCTCCCATGTGTGATAGTGCCCGTGAGTGCTGAGATTAAGACATATTCTTCATCACTTGAAGAGTCATGCCTTTCTTCTCTGGTTCTTTTCCTTGTTGGCTCATCGTCTTCAGCAGTGTGAGCATCATGCCTCTTCTTGTTGGTCTTCTTGGAAGATCCTTGGTTTCTGGGACAGTTTCTTGAATAATGTCCCTTCTCATCACATGTGTAACATCTAACACTGGAGAGATCTCTTTTGGATCCATGATGCCTTCTGAATCTTCTATGATGGTGGTCCTCCCACTTGTTGTGATTTCTCTTAGTGTGCGCTGTTAGAGCTTGATCATCATTTGCTCCCATCTTCTCTTCTCTTGCTACTAGCCCAGCTTCTTCTTGGGTACATTCTTCCCATAGTCTGCTGAAGGGGATCAACTTCTTCCTGGCACATATTCCTTGAATGAATGGGTCCCATGATCTTGGGAGACCATTCAAGGTGGTCACACCAATCTCTCCTTCTACTTTGTCTTCAATCGCTTCAAGTTGCTCCTTGATTTGAGAGACCCTTGTGAAGTAGGATTGCATGGTCTCTGAGTGTTGGATCTTCACATTCTTGCGCTGGTTCCTTAGTGTCATCTTTCGATTGATGTTCTTCCCTTCCAATATCTTCGTCAAGGCATCAAACATCTCCTTGGGAGTCTTCAGGGATGACACATGAGGGATGAGATGATCTTTAATGGAGTCTGCAATAATCCTCTTGGCCTTGACCAAGTTCTTCTTGTGGATTGCCTTTGCCTCTTCTCCCTCTGGTTTTGGAACCTCCGCATTGACATACTTGTCCAAATCATTTTCTTCTAGGACAAGAGAGATCAAGGCCAAGTTCTTCTTGTGGATTGCCTTTGCCTCTTCTCCGTCTGGTTTTGGAACCTCCGCATTGACATACTTGTCCAAATCATTTTCTTCTAGGACAAGAGAGATTCTATACTTCGATGCTCAGAAGTTGTCAGCTCCTTCAAGCTTATCCTCAAGCTTGGTGTGATTTTTCATTTTGAAATGAGAACCTCAAATGGAAATAGCAAAGATTTAGATCTTACCAATTTGAGATGCCCAACCTGGTTCTGGAGTTGACTGGCCTAGGGTTTGTTAGAGAAACCCTAATTTTCCAAATTTGGAATTTTGAACTTCTGATTGGACAGGAATATGTGCCTCCTCAAGGCGAGTTTTCCATTGTACTCCTTTGTCCGGATTGATGGAGGAAAACCCCAAAAGCTTGATGCCCTAGTTTTCTCCCGACACTAGTGTCTGGGTCAAAAATGAAAATTCTTCAAATTGAATTCTGCTTCCTCCAAAACATGTGCCCTCCTAGGGTGAGTTAGCCTAGCCCTCTTTTTCTGATGATCTGTGGAGAGAAGACCTTGAACTAGGAAGCCCTAGTTTCCCGTTGCTGAACAATGCCTTTTTTTTCAGGTTGGCTTTGAAACCATGTTATAGTTTGCACTTTAATTCAATTTAGTTAGATCTTTATACTGGAAGATAGACAAGCACAACAAAACACAAAAGGCACAAGAATTTTCCTCGGGGAAACCATAAAGGAAAAAACCCCGCAACTTCCTCAAAGATAGATTTGTCACTAGTACAATATCAAGCAAAATGGAAAACCCAAAATATAAGATGTCTTCTGCAGCTCTCTCTCTTTCTCCTCCAACGAACTTGTCTTCTCTCTCTCCTTATGCGAACTTGCTTGAGTGAGTAGTGTGTCCAAATGAGAGAGCAAGGCTTTCGATTTATACTTTATGTGTGGGTGACCTTTTTCCTAATGGCGTCGACCTCACTATCTTATCTGGGCCGACCTGTCCTAGGGAGACTCAATAATACAAATTACATTTGACCTTAGGGGATCTAATGCCCCGACTTACAATGGAGGTTTTACCTCGATATTCTTGCATTACCAATCACAATAATGACATCCTCGAACGGAGGAAAAACATCTCCGTCGAAGGAACAAATACAAATACAATAATAATTATAAGATACAAATGAATATCTTCCGAAGTTACATTTACAACAACACTACCACTACTGGAATGGTGTCCTATGAATTCCTAAAGGCTCGGCTCTCATCAAACCAAACATATCTCCTCACCACTGTTTTCCCAAGTGATGGAATGTATATCCTGTATGTCTTTAAAGTCTCACTGTATCCAACGAAGATACCCTTCTCTGTTGAAGGTTCCTCGTCGTCTTCTTCGATGGTACATGCACATACATTGGACATCTGAAGATACTAAAATGACCAACTCTAGTCTCACTCTTGTGAATGCCTCCTTAGTAGTCTTGCCCTCGAGAACTCTATGAGGACTTCTATTTTGAATATAAACTGCCGTGTTACATGCTTTCGCCTAGAGAATGGGCAAATCTTGATCATGGATCAATGCCTTGGTAGCTCCAATGATGGCCCTGTTCTTCCTCTCTACAACCCCATTTTGCTATGGGTTGTGCGGTGTTATCGGATGAACTAGCAGGGCTAGTACCCGATGAACAAATGCACGGAGAAAGTGACCACTATCACCACAGTCACTCCTCCAAACTACTTCGGAGAGTTGGAACCTCCAAGGGGAGAGCCCTTCAATGACCTGCACGACACTTAAGATGCTATATCTTCTAGATAACAAGTCAGTGACCAGTGCCTTGATCAATATAGTTTTGAGAATGAAGAAGTTTAGTGCATGTGGATATCAAATAAAATGTAGAAATGCAAATATTCAATCTAATGATTAAAGGATTAGCAATGGAAGCGGTTAATAGTATTTATCATTTGGAAGAGACCATTCATTAATGATAATGAAGAATATATGGTTCGTCCACTAATGCCTAATCACAATTCAAGATTGTAAACACTTTAGCACAAGAAGTACCAATCATCAATGTATTATCCAATGACCAGAGACTATGCTCACAAATAGGACTGATATAGTAGAATATGACAGTCAACACAAGATATCAGTATGAGAGAGTTATGGCAGCTCTAGTAGTAGCATAAAAATTTCTTTAAATAGCAACCTTTAAACATCATTCAAGTTATCCACCAATTTATGGTTATGCAGTGAATATATCACCAATAGTTAAACCAATTTTATCAAGCGTATGAATGTCAACAAGATGCAATTTTCAGACTTTGTATGAGATGTTAACAGCCGTACCAGTGTTATAGCAGTCATGTAAATATCTACTTGCAATAGTAACATGATAGTTCAAGACGTATAGAAAGATGTGAACAATTTGCATTCAAATTTAAACACTTTATTCATGCATGTAAGACCAACTTTCAGACTGTATAACAGCAGAATATAAGCACACTTCAGACCCCTTTAATTAGGTAAGACAGTCCACAGACAGTTGTAAGATATGTCAATAATTAACCCCTTTTCTGTGGTTTGCATGTGTGGGTGAAAAGGCAATGGCATGAAGGAAGGCAGCTCAAGTGGACAGTCAAACTTGATTGGAGCAGTAAGTGTTGGAAATAGTGCAACTTCGGAAGTTATTGTTATTGTTATTGTAACTCCTACGGGAGAAGATATCAATGTATTTGATCATCTAAAACCCTTGAAAGAATCAATGTAAACCTTGGGATGAAATCACAAAGAAAAGATTCATTAAATGTAAATTTTTGTATTTCTCCAAGACAAGTCGGCCCATTGGGTAAACTGCCCCAAAATAGTGGGCAGTCTGCCCCAAACAATGGGCAGAACTGCCCCAGTTAGGTTGGCCTAGTTAGGGAAAGTTAGGTCGGCCCAAGAAGGGAAAAAGTCACCTTTTGATGTGTATAAATAGAGAGTTCGACCTCTCATTTGGTCATTCACTCAAGACAAGTTTGCACTAGTCAAGAGAAGTTTGCTATTGCAACTAGGAGACTGATTTTTTGGGGTTATCCACTATTGGAGAAGTTTCTCTCTTATTTTCTTGGGTTTGCGCTACAACTATCTGGATGTACATCGTTCTCTATTGGAAGGTCTGAGCTCAGGGGAGACAAATAGCTTTGTCTATGAATGGGAGATGATTGTTTTGGTTAAACGAGCTCCACACTCATTTTGTTTCTGTGCTTTGCCATTCTTTTAGTAATCCTGGTTATGTTGCTAGTAACATTAACATGGTATCGGAGCAGTGCTGAAAGAGACAAGTGCCAGAAACTAGGGCTTCCCGAATTTAGGGTTTCCAACCACATAATTGATCCAGAAAGACCTCTACTCAATTCGCCCTAGGAAGGCGCAGTTATATGTGGAGGAATATTTTCATTTAGAGAACTTTCAAATCTGACCTAATTTCTGCTAAAGACAAGAAACTAGGGTTTCACATTTCGGGGCCTTGCTCTCTCAGTTTGGCTTGAAAAGTGCATTGGAAATTTTTCCCTAGGGAAGGTGCATCTTTTGGTGAAGGAAAATTCTAGTTCTGAGAAGTTTCATTTTTGACCTAATTCTGCAACTGCTGTAGTTATTGCATAAATTAGGATTTCAAGCTTTGTGTTGTCTGGTCCACAGATTTGGCTCGATCCTACCTTCTCTCAACTCGCCTTGATAGGGTGCATCTATCTGTGAAGTCAGTTTTGCAAGATTCCAAACTTCATTTTTGACCTTCTCCCTTAGGGTTTTTGAAATAGGATTCAACCAAGATGTATGATGCCTTGAAGAATCTATATGACAATGAGAATCCTAGCAGAATTTTATCTCTAAAAGATCAACTAGCAGTTGTTGATGAAAGTGTCCCTGACATAGATATTGTGTTGACATCTATGAGTGGACTTCCTCCAGAATGGAAGCCATTTGTGAAAGGGACATGTGCTCGTGGTCGTTTACCTAGTTTTTGATCAGTTTTGGTCAGAATGTATCCAAGAGGAAAACAAGGGAGCTTGCCTCTACCTCAAAAGAAAAAGAAGAACTAGTTATTGCAGCCAAAATTGGAAGAAAGGAAAAGAAAAGCATGTTGCCCCTACAACAAAGAAGAGAAAGCAGCATGTCTCAATTGCTAATGTTGACAAAGAGTCTTCACAGGACTTCAATGATCACTGCAAGGAGTTAGAGATGAAGTGGGAGTCCACAAAACAAACAAAAGATAAGTATTTAATGTTTTTTTTATATGATTATGAAATTGTGCATTAGACTTATATAGTTTTATATTATGCATCTATATATGATTGACAAAGTTGTAGGCTCATGTAGTGCATATCATGCATATGATGAGTAAGTAGACTATAATGTTGTACAACATCCTGTTGGATGGGTGTTGTGATTGAAGCACTGGCTAAGTTGGTTGCATAACTGTGCATAAGAAATTGTCATTGCATTAAAATGTCAATACGAGTTGATTGAATTCCATGATCATGCAATATTACTAACTATTTGACTGAATCTGACTTGTAGGAAAGATCATGTTCTATGACCTACAAGAGAAGGATGGTGAGACTTGTTCCGAAGAACAAGTGATGATTACCGATGCACATTCAGTCATATGTGACCCATAACCCACAGGTCCAAAGGATCTCATATGGAGATTGACGATTGAGAGCAAGAGGCAGAGTTGCAGAGGGAGTTTGCAGCACAAAGGAAATAGATTATGATGAGACACTTGCTCTAGTCGCCATGCATGCTAATATTAGGTTGAAGAAAGCTCTTTCCGGGCTTAAGCAGGCACCCCGAGCTTGTTACTCCAGGATTGACAGTTAACTAACAAAGCTAGGCTTCACCAGAAGTGAAGCAGATCAAAACTTTTAGTATAAGGTTGATGATGGTTGTCCCTTGATCTTGGTACCTTGTGTTGATGATCTCTTTCTTAAAGGGGACGAGAGTATGATTGCCAGGTTCAAGAGGGAGATGATCCGTGAATTTGAAATGAGAGACCTGGGGGTTGATGCATTATTTCTTGGCTTAGAGGTGTGGCAAGGACCTGATGAGATCTTCCTTAGACAAGGGAAGTATACCATTGAGATCTTGCGCAGATTTGGTATGATGGATTGTAAGTCCATGGCTACACCTATGGAAGCAAATTTGAGGAAGTTACTTGCTTTTGTCATATCTTCAGATTTAGTAGATCCCACCATGTACTGTCAGTTGATTGGCTCCTTGTTGTACTTGGTTAATACCAGGCCAGATATTTGCTATGCAGTAAACACATTGAGTCGGCACATGGTCGAGCCGAGATAAGTACACTGGGTAACAACTATGCATGTGCTGAGATATCTTCGCGGTACTATTGGTTATGGATTGAGATATGCCTCAGAAAATGGAGTGAAACTAGTAGGCTTCACAGATTTAGATTGGGCTAGTAGTGCAGTTGACAGAAGGAGCACCTCTGGGTGTTGTTTTAGCTTGAGATTCAGCTATGGTTTCTTAAATAAGCAAGAGACAGACTTCTGTGGCACTCGGTATAGCCGAGGCAGAGTACATGACAACCAGTGCAGCTAGTAAGGAAGCAGTATGGCTTTGGAAGCTGCTTGCAGATTTGTATGGTCATGAACTTAATGTGACAGCGATATTTTATGATAGAAGGGAGCAGTGAAGCTCCAGTATATCTCTACAGATGAGTAGATTGTAGATATCCTTACCAATCCCTTGTCCAGAATGAAGGCTTGGAGTGGTGTAGATTCCCTTCCTCAGGAAGGGAGATTGATGACTAGTGTGGCTGTTGATGAGGCACAAGTCGAGACTTGTGCCTGACTCCTTTATTGAGTGTGTCACTGTGTGGGATAGTTCCTTTGTGTAACAGACTCCTTTGTGGAGTGTGTCCCTGTGTGGGATGGTTCCTTTGTGGAACAGACTCCTTTGTGGAGTGTGTCCCTGTGTGGGATGTTCTACAGTGGGGAGAGTGCTCCTGTGTGGAGCTTGGGCCCAGAGGGGTAAACTAGTTGCAGTTATCACTGCCTTCCAGTTGTAATGACTGGTAAATTGGAAGAAGTGTCTTCCTAGGGAGTGTACCCTCCTTTCGATTTGAGATCGATAAAGTGCTTGGAAGAAGTGTCTTCCTAGGGAGTGTAGCCTCCTTTCGATTTGAGATCGACAAAGTGCTTGGAAGAAGTGTCTTCCTGGGGAGTGTAGCCTCCTTTCAATTTGAGATCGATAAAGTGTATGAGGAAGTAATCCTTTGTGGTCTAGAATGACCAAGCTGATAAAGTGGATCAGATATCTTCTTTGAAAAGATGATATGGTCCCTTTGTGGGATGGTTCCTTTGTGGAACGTGCTCCTTTGTGGAGTGTGTCCCTTTGTGGGATGGTTCCTTTGTGGAACGTGCTCCCTTGTGGAGTGTGTCCCTTTGTGGGATAGTTCCTTTGTGGAACGTGCTCCTTTGTGGAGTGTGCCCCTTTGTGGGATGGTTCCTTTGTGGAACGTGCTTCTTTGTGAATGGTTCCTTTGTGGAACGTTCTACTTTATGGAGAGTGTTGCCGACTAGAATCACACCTGGGAAAACACGGCAAAAATCTTCAAGCCGCTCGATGTGGCCTTGGGGGCAAGCCAGAGTCAAGTGCTGTCACCTGAAACTCGACTCCTCCATCTAGGCTTACTCTTAGCGAAGCCAAGGGGGTTGGACCCTAAAAGAAAGAAAATCTAAGGTGTTTAATCTATGAAAGATGAAAGCAACTGATCTAGGAGTTAGAATTTTAAACACAAGAGCAATGCAATATTTAACTTGAAATCATTGATCATCCAACATCATCATTGAAATGTAAACATCCATCATCATGAAATATTCATAAAAAAGACCAGTGCTGATAATGGAGTCGAAATAAAGTGCTCAAAATGAAATAACAATGTTTTGCAATTGTTCTTCGTAAATTTTTTTGTTTTGTTTGTGGTAATGAGTTGTTTATTAGGGATGGGGGATTTCCATTATACCGTGAGGTACTGGAAATATGTCCGGAATTTGACAAGGTGGCTCCTCACTTGGACATGTGGGCTGGATCAGAGTCTCTGGGGGGTGTTCAACACTACACCAAACGAGGGTGTAGTCTAACGGTATCCCGAGGTCACTACCCAGTGGTTCCCACTTCCATTGAGAAATTTCCCCACCAGTATCAATAATTGTTTATGCCAGATTTTCGTAAAGGGAGTGTTACCGGGCAAATTAGCAAGGCTAATTCCCAGTAAGCACTAATAAGAATAATGACCCAACGTCACCTCGGTCACCATTCTGACTTCTTCGGAAGTCGAAACCTCCAAGGAGAAGTATCCTTATGGAACCCTGTAAAACACTAGAACAACCAACAAACTATATTCTATGCAATCTTATAGTTAGACGAGTGTGCCTAAATGGAGTCAATTAATCAATGAAGACCACCCAATGCCAATATATGTAAGTTAAGGCAAATATATGATCAAAGGTTATCAATTTGTGCTAGCACTCACCAAAGATTATTCAATGAAAGTGAAAGGTCAATCACGTGGAATAATTGAGTTGAAAACAATTTATGACTAGTCACCAAATAATAGCAAGTAGAGATACATTCAGAAATGTAAGTGATACTTCATTCACCAATAACTAACATTAACCAATAAAATAACCAAGAGCATACGTAAGTTAAATGTAAGAACATTATACATAAGATAAAGCATTCATCAGTTAGATATATCAAGTAGGCATGTAATACAGTGATCAATGACAACACCATCAAAGAGATAAGAACATGAGAGCGAAGATTATTCATTAATCACAACAATAGCAAATCTATGATGAGCATAACCATCACCAATGAAATGCAAGGATTGTTCATCGAGGCAAATATGTATCAACAATGTAAATTAGTATCATTCAAGTGTCATAGCAGAATTAATTCAATTGTAATTAGCTCCAGGATAGATGTAAGTTTTATGCAATGTAACTCACTGTAAATCAGACCACAATAATAAATCAGATCTGTACATGAGAGAGATCATTAACCATAGAAATGTAAGAGTGTTTGTGCATGGATCATTCAATAATATACTCGTGCAATCATCAATAAATTGGATGTCTATGTGGAAACTAGATGGAATTCAACATCATTTGCATTTTGTGGGATATTAGTTATAAAGAAATCAAAAGATAAATAATTTTATTTGTCCACAGTGCAACTTTCAGACTTGTAAGTAATTACATAGTACAACAAGGATATGGCAGTCAGTATGCATTCAAACAAATAAACTAGGTTCAAATAATATGGCAATATATCCAACTCGAACTGTATGTAGAATACACAGTACAATAACACTATAGATTCAGGTTTGCCACAAGACTTTCTCTATCATCCAATAGGAGCCTTAACCTTAACTCAATAATCAGTTTTATCTATCAGAAATTAATAATAATTCAATCCACAGTGAACTCAGATCTATGAGAAAGTGTAACTAATTCAGGAAATACTAACTGGAAATGAAGTCCTTGATGTTCCTATTTCTAATTTTCTGTTTGTGAATTGCAGGTGAGGAAAAGGAAAACACACAGGATGAAGACACTTGGTCTGCAAATTCAATTTGCAGACCTGTGTTTGCTTAGGTGAGGGTTCGGATAGGGAAGGATGAGGCCCAAAATGGAGAAGGGATGGAAGATAGGAAGGGAAGAGGGAAGGTGGTAGAGAAGGAAAGGAAGTGGAGGAGAAGAATAAGGGAGATGCAGACTGTGGTGGAGTATAGGGCAGAGCAGGATAGCAGAGGAAGAAAGATGGAGAAGGTAAGGTGGAACCGAGGGTGTAGAAAGGAAGGAGGAGTGGGAAAGGAGAAGAGAGAAGGGATAGGGTAGAGGTATGGAGAAAGGGAAGGGAGCAACAGAACTGCAGGTCTGAACTGCAGAAAAGGGGGCAGCAGAACTGCAGAAGCAGCAGAACTGCAGAAAAGGGGGCAGCAGAACTGCAGATCCGAACTGCAGAAAAGGGGGCAGCTAACAGGTGGAGCAGAGCTGCGACCTAGGGCAGCGAGGGGGCAATGCAAGGGGCCGAGGGAATGAGAGTGAAGAGTGAAGGAGGGCGAGGAGCTTGGTGAAGAGGGCGAGGGTAGAAGAGGACCAAGAAGGAAATTGCTGGGGTAGTTTAGTTTCTGCAGTTAGGGCAAACTCATAAATTAGGTTTGAAAAAACGGATTTTTAGGGTTTTAATTAGGTTTTTTAGCACTAATTTTTAGGGTTTTCTTAACATAGAATTATAAGACTTACTCAGAAATAAAATGTGAGACTAATTAACATAGAAAACTAGGTTAAACAATAATATTTACAAACATACAAACTCAGAAATTTAGGTTTAGAAGTAGATGAACAACCTATGGTTTCAAGAGAAAACTAGTCACCCAACCCTAGGGCATCAATGAGAGGAGTTACCCTCCTTGAGATGGTACTTGGCAAGCTTGGCAACTAGGGCTGACTTCAACAATCTTTGAGATTCGTTGAGGATACCTAGCCTAGCAAAACTTGAATATCTAAAGCTCAAACTTGAATGCAATGGTGACCAAAGACAAAAATGATATGCTAATCAAGACAAAATGAAGCAACAATGGCTTCCGTTCAACCCTAACAAGCATCACTTTCATACAAATTGACTAAGAGACATCAAACCAAAAGTATAGATACCTCCAAGTGCATGTGTTAAGCAAACAACTCTAGCCTCACCTTAGCAATGGCATGAACAATAGTAAAACTTCCAAGAAATGCTTCAACCTTGCAAAATAACCTTCATCAAGGAGTGCGCATCCCTTCAAAGAGCCCTAGTTAGGGCAAATAGCAGACATAATGAAATTATCCCCAGAGTTGATGTCTAAAAATGAAGTGAAGAGATTGTATTTATATGATCTCACACTCACTTTTACATAAAATAAGGTCAATTTAATATTTAAAATGTCAACTTAAAATTAGAATAAAAATAATATAAAATAATCAAAGTAGTGGGTAAATTGGGGTGTTTTCCCCATATTTGACCCCTGCTTGAGCAAAATGGCTAAACAAGGTCAATTTTGACGAAATTGAAGGCCAGATTGTGTAAGGGGGGGGGGGTCCCAACAGTGATGAAAATCCCTCAACGCCCCCCCTTTATCAAGCAAACAGTCTGCCCAGGAGGATGACGTCATCCTCTGAAGAAGGGCCCAGAGAGAGGACGCTGCTGAACTGGAGGGCTAGGAGGGTGTTGGAGTTGCTCTGGAAGATAAGAGCTCGTCTCAGTGCTGAAGCAACTTCCGCTGGAGTGATAAAACAAGGTTGGGGTCATGTGACCCAATGATCCACCCTTGGAAGAGCCAGACACCAACCTTAGGGTTTCAAACTCTTTCGTGAGGCAGTCAACGATGCCATTAAGCCATAACACTTCCAAATGAGAAACCAGAGGGTCTGGCCATGCCCCTACTTCAGAATAAGCTGGCTAAACACCCCTCCTGGTCAGAAAAAAGGACACCCTCTCCCTGTGGCACCTCTGCAGGTACGCTGGTGTTGGTACCTTCGTAACACTGGCTCCAACTGCGGGACGAGTACTCCTCCTGAGGGTGCTCGAGAATCCAAGAATCATCTGTGTACCTGTAGACCTACACACATATCAAATAGCCAAGGACATCAAAACACCCAGAGGGAGACACTTCCGTCCTGCCTTGCTCATCAAATAAGAGTAAATAAATGCATAAACAGATGACTAACCTATGTCAACATGAAGAACGTCAAATGCAATGCATGAATAACAGCATATGCCCAACCTACCTACCTATGCTAATAGAAGAAGCAGAAATGACTAGGTAAAATCATACCACCAGTGTAACCACTTGAGTAAGCAATTTATACCTGTTGGTTTACCTTTGTCTTTAGATAAAACCCATGATAAAACTTGATCGATCACGAAGCAAATACGTACCAAGATCTCTGCCATGATACTAGGTGATGATTGGCTGGCTATGGGGATCCGAGAGCTGAAATACTGCTGCCATGGCAAAAAATCTCTTTTACAAGCCCCATTTATCCAAGCTTCCATCGGACTAATGTATGGACCATCTTGAGTACATATCGACATTGAAGAAAATTTTTGCTTGAAAATTGCTTGATTGTCCATTTGAGAAAGCACTTGTGGAGGTGGACCTTGCAAATCTTCACATATCAGCTGTAACCTGCTTGGACAATCTCTTGAAAATATATGCATATTGTTATTCTTTATAATTATCGTGTTAGTACTCCTAATGATCTTTATCATTCCAAAATTGTCAATTACATAATTCAAGCCTTCATATTTCAAACGAAAAGATAAACAATATAAATCATGATAATGTGAATAAAATCATACCTTCCCACATACCTGTATTGCCTTCATTGGAAAGTATTGTTAACCACTTACCGATACTGGACAAAAAGGGTTAAACGGTTCTTGTAGAATGTATTTGATGAGGGCTTACCATGAACTGAGAGATACTGGAGAAATTTTGCACATGAGCATCATCAACAGGCACCACATCTTGCACCACTACATCTTTTAGCAAAGAAAAAGGATTGATCCATTCTTCATCGGAGGCAGAGCAAGTTTCTTCATCCATATGCATGCTCGGGGGACGGTCTATCATAATGCTACAAGGCCTTGAAGAATCCTACATCGGTGGGCCAATGAACTTCCAGTAATCATCGTTTTTCGCATACTTGTAACTTTCTTCCAAGAGAGCCAACATGTCATAAGAAACCATAACTTGAGGATGTGGAGAACTCACCATTTCTGTATATTCTTCAGTTTCTTCAATTGAGGCCTCTTGTTCTTCATCTTCAGGAATCCCTTCATCTTCGGTCATAAGGGCTATTTCATGCTCCTTTATGAGTTGATCATCAATATCCGGATGATCGTCCTTTAGAATCTTCATGATTTCTTCTTTAGCATTGGGGTCCCATTGATTGCTGAATACTTCAACCAGTTGGAGGAAGGAAAATATCCCCTTGGGAGGGAGCCCTTCGTATCGAGCATCCATATCTGGATCACCAACTAGCTCGAAAGACATAACAAACAATTTTACGATAGTGTCCTCATCTGTAATATCCCATGTCGCCAAAACTTCTTTGAATTTTATGACATGTGCTGTAGCAACATCTTTTTCCTTGCGGAACATCGAGATAGACTTCAAGCAGTGGTGTTTGTTGAACCTATTTGGGTATCCCGAAATTCTTGAGAAGTCGAATGGATTGAGGATCGCCATATCTATTGATTTTCAGTTTTGCTGAGTACTTCCTTTATATTTTCTTCAGTCGGAGTCGCCAGGAGAGACCTGCCAAGTTAGGCTTAAACAAATCTCACCGAAATCACTAAACTAATATGTACCTGAGATAATGGTGAATGTTTTGAATTGCTTCTTGATAAGTGTAGTTGCCTTAAATGTGCGGAGTCGCCAGATAAGACCTGCGGGTTAGTCCTTTATAGATATTTTCAAATATAAGGAAAATGACTCACCTTTGAGTTCTTACCAAATGTCGTTTTACCAAGTATGTCAATGACTCCGGATGAACCACTTCAAGCTTTGAAACGTACCCTGCAATGGCGCCAAAAATGTTACCGGGCAAATTAGCAAGGCTAATTCCTAGTAAGCACTAATAAGAATTGCTATATCCGTATCCGGATATATTCAATGATTATTCAAGCGAATAATCCTCCAATGGAAAATAACTCCATTTGATAAAATAATAATATATAATTGATGATGATAAAGATATATATTATTGATGATATAAAGATGATGTCTTTTTACATGATAGACTTTCCCGTATTTATAATTGTTTAAAGGGTGTCTAATGCAACTCTTCATAAAGAGTTACACCATTTCACTAATTAATTATATTATTATATTATTCTTGTTTGTTGTTATTATATATATATATATATATATATATATATATATGTTGATGTTTATTTTATTATTATTTTATTCATAGCATTGCCACTCTCTTAGAAAGGCTTTGTCCTCAAAGCCTTATAATTTTGTCGCACCTGTTCCTTATGACGTCGTAGCTGACGAAACATGTCGGTACGAACTTCTAAGTGTAGAACATAACTTCCGATATGTTGACGGATCAATCCAACCAAAATTGATTTGTTGTCGACTGTTGGGATTCTCTATTGATCTGTTGTCATGTGCTTTGAGCACATTAGTACCATTATCTTTCAACAATTCCCACTTTTTAGGATACTGGTTTATATGGTTGGGGTGTTGATAGGGAGTTATTGTTGTTTGTTTTTTTACAAGATTGTCTTCTTTCTGAACTGTGACGAGGAGTGATTTTGTATTTGCTTCTTTTTTCTCAACGTAGATTTTTGAGTCCAATGGCTTTGATGTCCTCTTTTGACTTTGCTCCAACTTATTGTTTAACGAGTCTTTTTCTTTTTTAAGATTTCGAGTCTTTTCTTCCTGGGCTTTCTTCTCATCTTTAAGCTTCTGAATTTGATCCATTAGATCTTGTTTGTGCTTCTTGAGGTGACCATTTTCGTCAATGTATTCTAATAGTTTCTTCTGAAGATCTCGATTCTCCTCTTCTAGCTTTTGATTCTGTTGTGCTTTATCCTTCGTCTTTTTTATTTGAAGAAGCAATTTCTGATTATGATCTCTTAAACGAGAGATCTCTTCTTCTTTATCTGTGACAATTTTGTCGAATTCTGACTGCATCTTTTGATTTGACTTCTGATTACCCTGTGAAATCATCTTTGATATATCTTTGAAGTCTTTAGATGTTGGAGCTTCTAAATCTGACTTTATTGTAATATCTTGAAATGTGATTCTCTTTTGCTTATAGGAAAAAGTAAGAAATTTCTTTTCAACATTTAAAATGAAGGTCCCCAATGTTTTAATCCAAGGTAACCCCAAAACTATGTCACCACTAGAACTCCATAAGGAACTAACAGTGAATTGAGATATGACCATATAATCTCCAACATTCAATTCTAATCCACTTATTTCAAATTGCTTCTTGTCCCAAAAGTCGAGCCTTTCACTTATATTTGATTCAGGAATCACTAAATGGTTAGCAAATTCAGCACTAATATAATTATTTCTTTCACAAGGGGCAATAGAAATGGTGACATCCTTCCCTGCAAGTGTCCCTTTAACTTTAAATAGTATTGAGACAGTCATCCATGAGGTGTTAAGAAACCTTCCCTTGTTTTCAACATTAAAACCCATCTTCTTGAGTTTTCTTTGAAATTTATTCAATATCTCTTTTTTTATAATAAACAATATTCAATATGATTCTTCTTCTAATATTATTTTCCCCTTAATATATGTAAAATGGTGTAGATTGAGTGGTTAAGAGGAATGGTTGTTACCTTCCCCACCTAGGTTCAAATCTCACTTTTGGATTGTTGTTAGGGAATAAAACCAAACCCACTTCTCACAAAACCATGTGTACCTTAAAACCATGTGTGGTTTTATTTCTTACTTTTACTTTTTACTTCTACTCACTTCTAAACTTTACTTTTACTTTTTTCCTTTTTCTTTTTTCTTTTTTTTCTTCTTCTTCTCACTCTTTTTTTTTATTTCTATATTCTATCTTCTTCTTTTTTACTTGTCTTTCGTTTCTTTTCTTTTTTATTTTATTTTATTTTACTTTTGCCTTTTTCTTTCTTTCTCTTTTTTTCTTTTTTACTTCTTTGGGCCACGGGCCTGGTTTTGGACAAGATCCTAGATTGGTGGCTACAAGCCTTGCTCTGATACCAAATGTGGTGAACGAATCCGTTCACTAAGTTAATAGTCGAATCCGACTCTCATATTGAATAATAGATAAGAATAATATATTTGATCTCTTAACATTGGTATCAGAGCCCCTTCCTTGGGCATCCGATTCAGGCTTAAACGAGAGATCTCTTCTTCTTTATCTGTGACAATTTTGTCGAATTCTGACTGCATCTTTTGATCTGACTTCTGATTATTATTTTATTCATAGCAAGAATAGTGACCCAATGTCACCTCGGTCACCATTCTAACTTCGTTGGAAGTCGAAACCTCCAAGGAAGAAGTATCCTTATGGAACCCTGTAAGACACTAGAACAACCAACAAACTATATTCTATGCAATCTTATAGTTAGACCAGTGCCTAAATGGAGTCAATTAATCAATGAAGACCACCCAACGCCAGTAGATGTAAGTTAAGGAAAATATATGATCAAAGGTTATTAATTTGTGCTAGCACTCACCAAAGATTATTCAATGAAAGTGAAAGGTCAATGACATGGAATAATTGAGTTGAAAACAATCTATGACTAATCACTAAATAATAACAAATAGAGATACATTCAGAAATGTAAGTGATACTTTATTCACCAATAACTAACATAAACCAATAAAATAACCAAGAGCATACGTAAGTTTAATGTAAGAACATTATACATAAGATAAGCATTCATCAGTTAGATATATCAAGTAGGCCACTAATACAGTGATCAATGACAACACCATCAAAGAGATAAGAACATGAGAGCGAAGATTATTCATTAATCACAACAATAGCAAATCTATGATGAGTATAACCATCACCAATGAAATGCAAGGATTGTTCATCAAGGCAAATATGTATCAACAATGTAAATTAGTATCATTCAAGTGTCATAGCAGAATTAATTCAATTGTAATTAGCTCCAGGATAGATGTAAGTTTTATGCAATGTAACTCACTGTAAATCAGACCACAATAATAAATCAGATCTGTACATGAGAGAGATCATTAACCATAGAAATATAAGAGTGCTTGTGCATGGATCATTCAATAATATACTCGTGCAATCATCAATAAATTGAATGTCTATGTGGAAACTAGATGGAATTCAACATCATTTGCATTTTGTGGGATATTAGTTATAAAGAAATCAAAAGATAAATAATTTTATTTGTCCACAGTGCAACTTTCAGACTTGTAAGTAATTACATAGTACAACAAGGATATGGCAGTCAGTATGCATTCAAACAAATAAACTAGGTTCAAATAATATGGCAATATATCCAACTCGAACTGTATGTAGAATACACAGTACAATAACACTATAGATTTAGGTTTGCCACAATACTTTCTCTATCATCCAATGGGAACCTTAACCTTAACTCAATAATCAGTTTTATCCATCAGAAATTAATAATAATTCAATCCACAGTGAACTCAGATCTATGAGAAAGTGTAACTAATTCAGGAAATACTAACTGGAAATGATGAAGCCCTTGATGTTCCAACTTCTAATGTGTATTGCAGGCGAGGAAAAGGAAAGCACACAGGATGAAGACACTTGGTCTGCAAATTCAATTTGCAGACCTGTGTTTGCTTAGGTGAGGGTTTGGATAGGGAAGGATGAGGCCCAAAATGGAGAAGGGATGGAAGATAGGAAGGGAAGAGGGAAGGTGGTAGAGAAGGAAAGGAAGTGGAGGAGAAGAATAAGGGAGATGCAGATTGTGGTGGAGTATAGGGCAGAGCAGGGCTGCAGAGGAAGAAAGATGGAGAAGGTAAGGTGGAACCAAGGGTGTAGAAAGGAAGGAGGAGTGGGAGAGGAGAAGAGAGAAGGGATAGGGTAGAGGTATGGAGAAAGGGAAGGGAGCAGCAGAACTGTAGGTCTGAACGATAGAAAAGGGGGCAGTAGAACTGCAGGTCCAAACTGCAGAAAAGGGGGCAGCTAACAGGTGGAGCAGAGCTGTGACCTAGGGCAGCGAGGGGTCAATGCAAGGGGCCGAGGGAGTGAGAGTGAAGAGTGAAGGAGGGCGAGGAGCTTTTTCTATGAGAAAGTGTAACTAATTCAGGAAATACTAAATGGAAATGATGAAGTCCTTGATGTTCCAACTTCTAATTTTCTGTTTGTGTATTGCAGGCGAGGAAAAGGAAAGCACACAGGATGAAGAAACTTGGTCTGCAAATTCAATTTGCAGACCTGTGTTTGCTTAGGTGAGGGTTCGGATAGGGAAAGATGAGGCCCAAAATGGAGAAGTGATGGAAGATAGGAAGGGAAGAGGGAAGGTGGTAGAGAAGGAAAGGAAGTGGAGGAGAAGAATAAGGGAGATGCGGATTGTAGTGGAGTATAGGGTAGAGCAGGGCTGCAGAGGAAGAAAGATGGAGAAGGTAAGGTGGAACCGAGGGTGTAGAAAGGAAGGAGGAGTGGGAGAGGAGAAGAGAGAAGGGATAGGGTAGAGGTATGGAGAAAGGGATGGGAGCAGCAGAACTGCAGGTCCAAACTGCAGAAAAGGGGGCAGCTAACAGGTGGAGCAGAGCTGCGACCTAGGGTAGCGAGGGGACAATGCAAGGGGCAATGCAAGGGGCCGAGGGAGTGAGAGTGAAGAGTGAAGGAGAGCGAGGAGCTTTGTCGAAGAGGGCGAGGCTAGAAGAGGACCAGGAAGGAAATCGTTGGGGTAGTTTAGTTTCTGCAGTTATGGCAAACTCATAAATTATGTCTGAAAAAACGGATTTTTAGGGTTTTAATTAGGTTTTTTAGCACTAATTTTTAGGGTTTTCTTAACATAGAATTATAAGTCTTACTCAGAAATAAAATGTGAGACTAATTAACATAGAAAATTAGGTTAAACAATAATATTTACAAACATACAAACTCAAAAATTTAGGTTTAGAAGTAAATGAACACCCTAGGGTTTCAAGAGAAAACTAGTCACCCAACCATAGGGCATCAATGAGAGGAGTTACCCTCTTGAGATGGTACTTGGATGTTGAAATATTGTAACTTCCAAGAATATTCTATTTGTACTTTATCCAGAGATGTTTCATTCCTCCGCCGGGACCTTATTGTATATCCGAAGATGTTTATTCCTTTGTCGGAATGTGGTAACTTGGGTTATTAGACTTGCCTAGTGGGGTCAGACAAGAGTCAGTTGTAATGGGGTGTTGAAGTCCCCTAGTGGGGTCGGCCCAGTCAGCATTATGTTGAGTGGTTAAGTTGGGGCCGACCTAGTTAGGGTTAAAAGTCAAGTGAGGTAAAGTATAAATAGAGGATGTGTGATCCTCATTTATCATACACACACACACTTGTGAAACTCGCATAGGAGAAGGAGAGATCTGCAAAGGAGGAGAAGGAGCTCATGTTTGGGGATTACATCTTTGTATTTGTTGGTCATCTATATTGAGGAAGCTTTGCTGGGTTTTCTACCCCATGAGGGTTTCCCAGGATAAATTGTGTCTCTTGTGTTTATGCTGTGCTTGTTGTTCTTTTAGTGATCCTGTATATGCTATTGTTGTGAAATCTAATGGAATACTGATATTATTTATCTTAGCATATTGAATCTTAACATGGTGTTAGAGCAAGCCTGAAGGAAGGCAATGTATGGCACTTACGACACTTGTCTCACTTGCGACAATTTGAAAGTTAAGGTTTTGTATAGCAAAACCTAGTCATCGTGGGACTTTCGCTATAAATCAGTTTTGGCGAAGGTTCAGGATCTGAAAATTGGATAGGCCGAAGATGACATTTTCCTGTACCTTGTGTCCGAAGTTCAGCCTCATATTCGTTGTACTTTCTGAGATATGATCCGTACAAGTTAGGGTTTTTGCCTCATCCAGAATGCAGTCCTAAATAGGTGACCTAAGGAAAAATGTCATATCTTGGGCTAGGAAGCTCCAAATGAAATTTCATAAAAAGTGACAGTTAGGGAACGGACTGTAGTTTCACAGGTCCGATTTTTAGAGGCCGAAGTTGAAACAGTGACACGTGGCACTCCGTACAAGTTCACTATGTTGTTTCATCCCTTAAACAAGTCATGTTGGGAAACTGAGCATATCTCTCTGATGGAGAATCCAATAAAGCTCAAACCTGTGGGGTTGGAAAGATGACAGGTCAGGCTACCATAGGCTGAAGTTTCAGACCCTGTAGATCCGAAATTTCAGAGATGCACCAGAAACAATATGTCACATCTGAAATGGCTCAATGGAGGAAATCAAAGAAGAGGAGGAAGAAGCTCTCACTTAGGGTTTTCAGTTTTTAGGTATGGAAGGACTTGATACAATGTTGGAGACACCTGATGCAACATTGGAAACTTTTATAATGGATTTGGAATCCATTCATCATAGATATTAATCCTCCACCAAAATGTTGTGGGAGGAAGGAGATTGAAGATTAGGGTTTCCAAGTAAGAAGAAACCCTAGCAAAGTTGGGAGACTCATAGGGCAGCAATGAAGAAGGTTTAAATGGCACTGATATTTTATCATCCTAGCACCATGAACATACATAAGATGTTTACAAGTGATCTACCTTGGATGGTTAGGGTTTTACCCTTATAGAGAAGACTACTTGAGAGGTATGACTTGAGAAGATATAGGTATGTTTTGAAATCTGTTTCATGATTAAGTTTATAATATGTTTGTCTTCATATTATTGAGGTTAGTACAATCATCATTAATTCTAGATTGTCTGATCACCTTAGTAAAAGTATGAATGCATGTGAATGATAGAAGACATTCATTGATTAGGGTTATGACACTTATGATTGTACTAATGCACTTGTGGTGTTGTATGAGGATGATGTCGTCTGCTAACATGAAAGGTACATCAAGAAAGACAAATCAAGTTCTATGACCATGATGACATGAAGACAAAGACTCATCCATAGTCTTTGATCACATAGAAGCTCTACTTATGATGTATGTATAACTTTGTTCTACTATGCTTAACTTATGAGATATGTAGGTTGTAGCACAAGGTCTCTAAATCATTGAAGAGAACAAAGAAGATGTTTGGGTATGTTAGACATAACCAAGCATGATAATCCAAGTATGTTTTCCTATATCAAGTTAGAATCCTACTTTGTGTTAGGATCTTAGGTAAGTATACCTGTGTATGAAATGATCATGACCATTCATACTTAAGATTATTTAGAATCATAATGTTTTGATAATATTGAGATTATACTAATGAATATATGATTATGTATGAGATCATGAGGATGACACTAGTGCACACTTAAACATGCATAGTGGTCCAGGATGGATAGAAGTTCAAAGACATATAATCATGATGCTATCGTAAAGGGAAAATAGAGATCAAGCGGGAGGCAACCACACAAACATAAAAGATAAGTATTTGAGTTGTTATTTGAATTACTTCTTGAATCTCTGAATAGTCAATGATATTGCTCGTAATAGTTGTATGCATATTTGTATTCCTAGAATATGCATATGATGGGTAAGTTGGACAAACATTCCATTGTTGCTTTTCTAGAATGAAACCTCTTTGCTGACATGCTGAGAGCTGTGCATGCTCTTGATAGTATGTTCTGCTAGAGATGGAAGGCATCTAGATAGCCACTGTATGCATATAGGATATGGAAAAGTGTTGTGCCAAATGTTGATTTTTGTACCTAGGAAGTATTTTCCCTAGTGACTTTTGCCTAAGTCACTTAAAGGGGGAAAAAGTGACCCTTGCATTAAATGACTTGTGAAAAGCATTTAATGTGACTTTATAACATAAAGTCACTTTTGATAAAATTTAAGTGAGTGAATTAATTCTTTTTAAATATTAAATGTTAGGATTTAATCTCACCCATTCATCTTGGCTAATCTCAACCATTGATTTGAATGGGTCTTCACTCACCTAGGGTTTTGATCAAAAGGGAAAAGGGAGGCAAAGTGACTTTCACTTTTGAGAGAAGAGTGAAGAGAAGTGAAGAGTTGAGAGAGGGGCACGAATTTCGAGGAGTAGGGTTCAACATTATTGACCAACACAAAAATCGAGGTAGTAGCATTTATTTCAGCACATTTCCCAAGGATCGTACAATAGTGAGTGGGCACGATTTTCGAGGACCGTACAGCAGGAGGTTGGCACTGTTTTTGAGGACCGTACAGGGCTCAGTTTTCGAGACACAGTACAACAGCAGGTTGGCACATTTTTCAAGGGCCGTACAACAACATTATTGCTGTACCGTACAACACTGTTTTCGAGGAGGATTCTGGGCACAGTTTTCGAGGTTGTGGGCACGGTTATCGAGGAAGGTACAACAGTCATTTATTGTTGCTAATCCGTACAACTGACTGGGCACAAATTTCGAGGCAAACTGGGCACAGATTTCGAGGGCTGTACAACTAAAAAATCGAGACAGTGTTGGCACAAAAATTGAGGCAGTGATTGCACAGATTTCAAGGTTGGGATTTTCGGGTTGAGATAATTAGTTTTTTGACTGAAAATTATTGTATTGAAATATTGCTGAAGAAATAAAAATCTCTCTCTGACTGGTTTTCCCCGTGGGGGTTTTTCCAGGGCCATTGGCTAAATTTCTGAGTTTGAAATATTTTACTGTGTGCATTTATTTTTTTATTTTCTGCTGAAAGAATGAGTTACAACAGTGTTTTATGTTGTTAGAAAAAATGTTGTGATAATTTCCAGCCATTTAAACTTGAGTTGAAATTGTAAACTGAAAACATTGACCACTAAAACCAGCAAGCTGAAAACTTATAAAAATCTTCATGGTATTAGAGCTTGAGGGCATAAAACATTAAAATTTGCAGACAGTCAGAAATTTCCAGATTTCAGTATTTTCTTCTGTTAGTGGGCAACACCTTGTTGGGTTGACAGTGAGATGGCTACAGGACTTAGGTTGGAGGATATGCTAGATGGGATAGGAAACTTTGTGCCATGGAAGGCTAGGATTTTGCTGATCTTAGAGGAAAATGAATTGTGAGAGGAGGTGGTAAGAAACACTACAGCAAACCCTGTTCAGATTCCCGCTGCTACAGATGCAGCAACATTGTTAGCCTTCAACAAGAAGGACTGTAAGGCTAGAAGAATAATTCTTGATGCAGTTAAAGACCGTATCATTCCTCACATTTCAGGTAAAGCTAGGGCACATTTGATGTGGAGTGCTTTAACTAGTTTATACGAGAGTACTAATGAGAACCGGAAGATGGTTCTTAAGGAGAAACTGAAAAGTATAAAGATGAATGGTGGAGAGGGAGTGACATCTTACCTTACCGGGATATCTGCGGTTAGAGATGAGCTAGCAGCAGTTGGGGAGGTGGTTACTACTACTGAGCTTGTGCGAACAACAGTGAATGGGGCTTCCAAGCCTTGGGGTGCATTTGTGCAGGCTATAGTGGGTAGAGAGAACTTATCTTCATGGGAGAGACTGTGGGATGATTTTGTGAAGGAGGAGACCAGGAGAGGTCTTGTATAGGGCAGTTCTTCACAGGGTAGGGAAGATGAGGAGAATGTGGCTTTGACAGCAAAGGGAAAGAAGAAGAAGGGCCCCAAGTAGGGTGGGGCCAAGCAACAGCAGCAGGGTGGGCAGAAGAAGGACTTGAGTAAAATCAAGTGTTATGCATGTCAGGCATTTGAGCACTATGCTTCACAGTGTCCAAGCAAGAAGAAGAAGAGACAACAGACTGTAGCTTCAGCGGAGGTTGATGACTTCGGAGATATATTTCAGAGAGAGTTTTCTCTGTGTGCTGGACATATTGAGAGAGAGAGAGCCTCTATAGTTACCAACACTGATGTGGATATGGAGATGGAGTATTCCTTATTGACAGGCCATTAGATGAGTGCATCCACCACTGGCACTTGGTATATTGATAGCGGAGCTTCGAGCCACATGATAGATGCTCGAGAGATGTTCTCCGAGCTTTCACAGACAGGTATAGATGTGGAGGTTGTACTAGGCGATGATACCATTGTTAGAGCAGTTGGTCGTGGGACCATTACCTTTCAGAGGGAGTCTATGAGTCCTATGACTCTGAGGGATGTGTTATTTGTCCCTGGGCTGAAGAAGAACCTTGTATCAGTTTCCACCATTGAGGACAAGGGTCTTGGGGTTTGTTTCTTGGATGGACGAGTACAGGTATTCCCCAAGACTACACGATTATCTACCTCCATGGACATTGGGGTTAGATGTCGAAAACTATACAAGCTCTTGTTTCAACCGCAACACGCTTTGGCACATAGCAGCAGCAATGAGCTTTGTGAGCTATGGCATCGGAGGATGGCCCACTTGCATCACCCATCTTTGAGATTGTTGAGGAGCATGGTTACAAGTTTACTTGAGTTCAACACAGAGCAGAGTGATGTGTGCAGGGGGTGTGCTTTGGGAAAGTACAACAAGACTGTTTTTCCAAGCAGTGACAACAGAGCAGCAGGAGTACTTGATTTGATCCATACTGATATTTGTGGTCCTATGTCATCAGTTTCTTTGACTGGATTTGAGTACTATATCTCTTTCATCGATGACTACTCCAGGAAGATCTGGATCTACTTCTTGAGGAGCAAGAAGTCACCCTTAGTATTGAGAGTCTTCCAAGGGTTCAAAGCCCTTGTAGAGAATCAGACAGGGAGGAGGATTCAGGTGTTGAGATCGGACAATGGGGGTGAGTATACCTCCAAGGAGTTTGATGGGTTTTGCATTCAGGAGGGCATTCAGAGACAGTTGACAGTTCCTTACACTCCTGAGCAGTATGGAGTTGCAGAGAGGAAGAACAAGTCGATTGTGGGAGCAACGAAAGCAATGCTTCATGATCGGAGTTTACCGTTCTTTCTTTGGGCAGAGGCATGCAGTACTGCAATTTATCTGCAGAACAGGAGTCCCCATCGTGCCTTGGGGAGGAAGACTCCTGAGGAGATGTTCACAGGCAAGAAACCTGAGGTTGGCCATTTTCGCATATTTTTGGTAGCTTGACCTACTCTCATGTCCCTTCTGAGAAGAGGACAAAGCTTGATCCCACTGCAGAGAGAGGCATCTTTGTGGGATATGATGAGACTTCGAAGGCTTATCGCATTTATCTTCCTGGCCAGAAGAAGGTTGTTGTGAGGCGGGAAGTGAAGTTTGATGACGAGAGAGCCTTCATGAAGTCCAGAGAGTTGGAGCATAGGGAGCCACCGGCTTCCACACCTCAGGTGACTTAGGCTTCTTCAGTACAGACCTCAGGTCCACAGGTTTCCAGAGTGACTGGGTCACAGGTGACAGGCATAGGTTCTTCAGGTTCAGTGGTTAAGTCAGCAGGTACTCCAGGGACAGGTTCTAGTTCTCAGGTTACTGGTTCTTCAGTGACTGGTTCACGGACTATTGGTCCACAGGTTGCTGGGCCATCTGCTTTTGGGAGTTCTTCAAATGAGGATAGACTAGTATGGGAGGAGCCTTCAAGGAAGAGGAAATCTAAATGGCTTCGTGATACCTTGGAGGAGGCAGAGGCATTTGGTAGGCCCCAGGAGGAGGTCAGGACAGTAGTGATGCCAGATAGATTGGGGATGGCTCTAGTTGCGAGTCTTCGTGATTCAGACACTTCCACATTTGAGGAGGCCTCTCAGCATCAAGTTTGGAGAGATGCCATGATGGAAGAGTACCATTCCATCATGAAGAATGATGCATGGGAGATAGTACCGAGACCAGAGGGGAAGTCTGTTGTGACTTCCAAGTGGATCTACAAGGTGAAGCATGCTGCAGATGGCAGTGTGGAGAAGTACAAGGCTTGGTTTGTGGCACGAGGGTTTTCACAGGTTGAGGGAGTTGATTATGATGAGACCTTTGCGCTGGTTGCTTGTTATTCTTCCATTAGAGCAGTGATGTCTATAGTAGCAGAGATGGGTTGGAAGATCCACCAGATGGATGTGAAGACCGCATTTCTCAATGGTCTTCTGCAGAAGGAGGTTTACGTAGAGCAGCCACAGGGATTTGAGATTCATGGGAGAGATTCTCATGTGTGCAGGCTGAGGAAAGCCTTGTATGGATTGAAGCAAGCTCCTATAGCTTGGTACTCTAGGATTGATGCGTATTTGACATCGATGGGTTTTAAGAAGAGTGAGGCTGATCCCAACCTTTACTACATTGTGGTTGGTGGAGATCCTCTCATTCTTTTGTTATATGTTGATGACTTGTTTATCATTGGAGAGGAGCGTCTCATTGCACATTGCAAGAGAGACCTTGCTACAGAGTACGAGATGACTGACATTGGGTTGATGCATTATTATCTGGGGATGGAGGTTTGGCAGGAGCCTGGTCATATTTTCCTGGGACAGGGGAAGTATGCAGTTGATATTCTGAGGAGATTTCGGATGGAGGATTGCAGGCCGATGTCCACACCTATGATCACCAACTGGAAGCAACTTCATGCTTCTGAGGGTAAGTTGGTGGATCCTACACTTTACTGTCAGCTCATTGGGTCATTGATGTATCTGGTCAACACTAGGCCAGACTTGTGTTTTGCGGTGAACACTCTTAGCCAGTTCATGGTGGAGCCTAGGAGTGTACACTGGACTGCCGCAAAACATGTGCTGAGATACCTTGCAGGTACAGTGGACTATGGTTTGGACTACAAGGGTTTGGGTGGAGTCAGTTTGGTTGGTTTCACAGATTCAGACTAGGCAGGCGGTGTGAGGGATCGGAAGAGCACTTCCGGTTGTTGTTTCAGTTTGGGCTCGACAGTAGTGTCGTGGTTCAGTCGGAAACAGAAGTCTGTTGCGTTAAGTTCTGCCGAGGCCAAGTATATGGCAGCCAGTCAGGCTCCTTGCGAGGCACTGTGGCTTCGTAAGTTATTGGTAGATTTGTTTGATCAGGAGCTTAGACCTACGGTGATTTACTGTGACAATCAGAGTTGCATCCAGCTCTCTGAGAAACTTGTTTTCCATGACAGGTCCAAGCACATAGAGATCAGGTACCATTTCATCCGTGACTACGTTCAGAGAGGAGCTGTGGAGTTGCAGTATATTTCCATTGATGAGTAGGTAGCAGATATCCTGACAAAATCTTTGGGGAGGGGCAAGTTTGTCTTCTTCAGAGACAAGTTGGGAGTGGTGCAGAATACCTTCCTCGGTAAGAGGGAGTGTTGATTTTTGTACCTAGGAAGTATTTTCCCTAGTGACTTTTGCCTAAGTCACTTAAAGGGGGAAAAAGTGACCCTTGCATTAAATGACTTGTGAAAAGCATTTAATGTGACTTTATAACATAAAGTCACTTTTGATAAAATTTAAGTGAGTGAATTTAATTCTTTTTAAATATTAAATGTGAGCATTTAATCTCACCCATTCATCTTGGCTAATCTCAGCCATTGATTTGAATGGGCCCTCACTCACCTAGGGTTTTGATCAAAAAGGAAAAGAGAGGCAAAGTGACTTTCACTTTTGAGAGAAGAGTGAAGAGAAGTGAAGAGCTGAGAGTGCGGCACGAATTTCAAGGAGCAGGGTTCAGCATTAATGACCAACACAGAAATCGAGGCAGTAGCATTTATTTCAGCACATTTCCCAAAGACCGTATAGTAGTGAGTGGGCATGATTTTCGAGGACTATACAGCAGGAGGTTGGCACTGTTTTTGAGGACCGTATAGGGCTCAGTTTTCGAGACACTGTAGAACAGCAGGTTGGCACGTTTTTCGAGGGTCGTACAACAACATTATTGTTGTACCATACAACATTGTTTTCGAGGAGGATTTCGGGCATAGTTTTCAAGGTTGTGGGCACAGTTATCAAGGAAGGTACAACAATCATTTATTGCTGCTAATCCGTACAGTTGACTGGGCATAGATTTTGAGGCAAACTGGGCACATAAATAGAGGGTCGTACAACTCAAAAATCGATACAGTGTTGGCACAAAAATCGAGGCAGTGATTGCACAGATTTTGAGGCTGGGATTTTCGGGGTGAGATAAGTAGTTTTTTGACTGAAAATTATTGTACTGAAATATGGCTGAAGAAATAAAAATCTCTCTCTCTCACTGGTTTTCCCCGTGGGGGTTTTTCCAGGGCCATTGGCTAAATTTCTGAGTCTGAAATATTTTATTGTGTGTGCATTTATTTTTTATTTTCTGCTGAAAGAATGAGTTACAACAGTGTTTTATGTTGTTAGAAAAAATGTTGTGATAATTTCCACCCATTTAAACTTGAGCTGAAACAGTAAACTGAAAACATTGACACTAAAACCAGCAAGCTGAAAACTCATAAAAATATTCACCAAAATATTGGTCAATATAGTTGCATAACTATGTGAATCATATCAAGTATGCATAATAGGTTATCATGTCAAAATGATTTGATGATTATGAAGTGTTACTAATCATGTAATTAACTTTGATTTGTAGGAAAGATCATGAAGAATGATGAACACCGAACAAGTGATGGATGTTCATCAAGAAGACTTACAAATCAAACATACTATAGAAGGCTCGTGGCTAGAAGATTCTCTTAGAAAGAGGAAGAGGATCATGACGAGATGTTTGCTCCAAGTGGCTAGATAAGACCGTTCTCTTAAATGGTGTAATTGAAGAAGAAGTGCGAATCGAGAAAACTCCCAGGATTCAATTAAAGAAAGCTCTGTACGGGTACCCAGGATCGATAGTCATTTGATGAGCTTAATGATCACCATGGGTGATGCGGATTTCAACCTTTGCTACAAGGTTGAAGATGGTTTCTATATACAAATGACATTCTTCTCTTAGATGGATGCAAGAAGGAACTCACCACAGAGTTCGAATGATCTTGAGGCTCATATCAGTAGACCCATCTGACGGGAGATGGCACGGATAGATAGGCAGAAGATCACTCAATGCAGAGTGTGAATGATGTTCAGTCACGGACGGAGAATTTATAGCTTCTTAACAAGCTTGGGCTTTACCAAAAGTGAAGCTGATCCTAACCTTTACCTTAAGGTTATGGATGATGAACCTGTCATACTATTACTGTATGTGAATGATCTCTTTCTGACAGGGAATGAGAAATAGATCATGGAAAGCAAGAAGAAGCTAGCTACAGAATTTGAGATGAAAGATCTCGGATTGATGCATTACTTCCTTGGTCTGGAAGTATGGCAAGGCCCAGAAGGAATCTTTTCTCAACCAGGGAAAGTATGTTGTGGAAATCTTGAGAAGATTTGATATGTTGGAATGTAAAGCCATGACCACTCCCATGGATTCCAACTTGACGCTGTTAGCTGATGACTCATCAGAGTTAGTGGATGTGACTCTGTACAGACAGATTATTGGGTCATTGATGTATCTGACGAATACTAGGCCAGATATATACTTTGCTGTGAACACCTTGAGTTAGTATCTAATCGAGCCTAGACGTGTTCACCTGATAGCTGCAAAGCATGTGATGAGGTACCTAAAGGGTACGATAGACTTTGGTCTATATTATCTTGGAGATCATGACTTCAGACTGTATGGCTACACAGATGCTGATTGGGATGGAAGTATATCAGACAGGAAGAGCACATCGGGCGGATGCTATTGTTTGGGATCTGCCATGATCTCGTGGTTTAGCAGGAAGCAGTCTAGTGTGGCTCTCAGCACAGTTGAAGCGGAATATATAGCTGCTTGCTCTGCCAGTTGTGAAGCGATATGGCTTCGGAAGTTGTTATCAGGATTGTTTGACTTAGAGATGGATACCACTGTGATCCTGTGTGACAACCAGAGTTGTATCAAGATGCAGAGAATCCAGTATTCCATGACAAGTCAAAGCACATAGAGATCCGATATTTTTATATACGGGATATGGTGCATAAAGGACTATAAAGCTCGAGCATGTGGGCACTGATGAACAAGTTGCTGATGTATTAACCAAACCTCTATCTCGAGTAAAGTTTGAGTATTTCCGAGACAAACTTGGTGTAGTTTAGAAGGACCCTCCTTGAAAGGGGGAGTGATATGGTCAATGATGAGATGTGGATACTTGTATCGATGATGAGGTTGCCTATACCTACGGTAAGGTCGATGATGAGGATACCTGTATCGATGATGAGGATACCTGTGTCAATGATACCGACGATGAGGTCGATGTGTGGTCCTTAAGACTTTGTCTAAGTGGACGAGTGGATTGTATCATTCTTGGACATTATGTCCTAAAGAGATCGGGATTAACCATCCTGTAAGTGGTGGGATTGCATCATCCCTGAACGGTTGGTTCAAGATGTATGTGATGGGATTGCATCATCCTTGAATGGTTGGATCAAAATGTACGTGATAGGATTGCATCATCCCTGAACGGTTGGTTCAAAATGTACGTGATAGGATTGCATCATCCCTGAACTTTTGGTTCAAAATGTACGTGATAGGATTGCCTCGTCCTTGGACTTATGTCCTAAAGTGATAAGGATTGATCATCCTGTAAGTAGATCTGGATTGCCTCGTCCATAGACATGTTGTGGTGTCTTAAATTGATAGGGATTGATCATCCCGTAAGTGGATCAGGATTGCATCGTCCTTGGATTTACGTCCTAAATTGATAGGGATTGACCATCCCGTAATTGGGTCATGTGTGTTGCAGATGTTGTTGAATCAAGAGATCCATACGATGAGGCTATTGATCGGAAGATCCAGATGTTGATATTGTTGATCGAGAGATCTAGATAATGATGTTGTTGATCGAGAGATCCAGATGATGCTGTTGATCGGAAGATCCAGATGATGATGCTGTTGATCGAGAGATCTAGATGATGTTGTTGATCGGAAGATCCAGATGTTGATGCTGTAGCTGATCAAGTGCTGCAGAAGATGAAGACTCAGTATTGAAGATGTTGATGTTCTAGTGTTGAAGATCTTGAAGATGTTCTAGTAATTGTTTGAGTTACTGATGAAGAAAGCTTCCAATGATTTATAGATGTATCATGTATCATGTAGTTGATGACTCCTTGCTCCTGTAGATGTTGTTAGAATATCCTTCTCGTTAAGGGGGAGTTGAAATATTGTAACTTCTAAGAATATTCTATTTGTACTCTATCCGGAGATGTTTCATTCCTCCGCCGGGACCTTATTGTATATCCGGAGATGTTTATTCCTCCGTCGGAATGTGGTAACTTGGGTTATTAGACTTCCCTAGTGGGGTCAGCCCAGAGTTAGTTGTAATGGGGTGTTTAAGTTCCCTAGTGGGGTCGGCCTAGTTAGCATTATGTTGAGTGGTTAAGTTGGGGCCGACCTAGTTAGGGTCAAAAGTCAAGTGAGGTAAAGTATAAATAGAGGATGTGTGATCCTCATTTATCACACACACACTTGTGAAACTCGCATAGGAGAACGAGAGATCCGCAAAGGAGGAGAAGGAGCTCATGTTTGGGGATTACATCTTTGTATTTGTTGGTCATCTATATTGAGGAAGCGTTGCTAGGTTTTCTACCCCATGAGGGTTTCCCAGGATAAATTGTGTCTCTTGTGTTTATGCTGTGCTTGTTCTTTTAGTGATCCTGTATATGCTATTGTTGTGAAATCTAATGGAATACTGATATTATATATCTTAACATATTGAATCTTAACATTGGAAAGCTTGGCAACTAGGGCTGACCTCAACATTCTTTGAGATTCGTCGAGGAGACCTAGCCTAGCAAAACTTGAAGACCTAAAGCTCAAACTTGAATGCAATGATGACCAAAGACAAAAATGATATGCTAATCAAGACAAAATGAAGCAACAATGGCTTCCATTCAACCCTAACAAGCATCGCTTTCATACAAATTGACTAAGAGACATCAAACCAAAAGTATAGATACCTCCAAGTGCATGTGTTAAGCAAACAACTCTAGCCTCACCCTAGCAATGGCATGAACAATAGTAAAACTTCCAAGAAATGCTTCAAACTTGCAAAATAACCTTCATCAAGGAATGCGCATCCCTTCAAAGAGCCCTAGTTAGGGCAAATAGCAGACATAATGAAATTATCCCCAGAGTTGATGTTTAAAAATGAAGTGAAGAGATTGTATTTATATGATCTCACACTCACTTTTACATAAAATAAGGTCAATTTAATATTTAAAATGTCAACTTAAAATTAGAATAAAAATAATATAAAATAATCAAAGTAGTGGGTAAATTGGGGTGTTTTCCCCATATTTGACCCCTACTTGAGCAAAATGGCTAAACAAGGCCAATTTTGACGAAACAGAAGGCCAGACTGTGTAGGGGGGGGGGGGTTGTGATGCCCAACTCACCCCAACAGTGATGAAAATGCCTCAATGCCCCCCCCTTTATCAAGCAAACAGTCTGCCCAGGAGGATGACGTCATCCTCTGAAGAAGGGCCCAGAGAGAGGGCGCTGCTGAACTGGAGGGCCAGGAGGGTGCTGGAGGTGCTCTGAAAGATAAGAGCGTGTCTCAGTGCTGAAGCAACTTCCGCTGGAGTGATAAAACAGGGTCGGGGTCATGTGACCTAGTGATCCACCCTTGGAAGACCCCGACACCAACCTTAGGGTTTCAAACCCTTTCGTGAGGCAGTCAGCAATGTCATTAAGCCATAGCACTTCCAAAGGAGAAACGAGAGGGTTTGGCCATGCCCCTACCTCAGAATAAGCTGGCTAAACAACTCTTCTGGTCAGAAAAAAGGACACCCTTTCACTGGGGCACCTCAGCAGGTACGCTGGTGTTGGTACCATCGTAACAGGGAGGTTAATTGGGAAGTGTTAAACTAATTACTAGTCACTAAGTCCCTTTCTGGTTGATTAGCATGTTCAGTCAAAGCTGCAGTGATCCAGAGCATATAGGGACAAAGCCTTGTTAATTTTTATGTATTTTTTGAACAATGTTTTTTTTTTTTAGTTAAACCCCAAGAGTCTCTTTTCAGGCCAGTACTCGGGCAAGCCTTTATCCTGAAACTGTACTTCGGGAAAGCAAGGGGGTTGTTTGAAAGTAAAAGAAAATGGAAATTGTAAAAAAATGATAAAAATTAGGTCCTGAGTGAACTTGTGGCCCGCCAATGGAACGGACCAACAAGGTTAATTTTAATCCTAGTTTGATTTTATTAATGTGGAAAAGGAAAATCTAAACTAAAAAAATTGCAAACCACAAAAATTGAGTCGACACAGTTTCCCCCTTGGGGGGATGGGGTGTGGGCGCTGGGTAGCCCACTTGCTCTCGTTTAATATTTTGTTTACAATGCGAAAAGAAGTTCCCTGGTCATTCAAAATTGACTCAAAGGCTTACAAAAATAAATGGAGAGAGTTTCCGGATGAAAAGGTATGGTTCATTGGCACTTCGGATGGCTAAATCTACCAAAATTTGGGCAGAGTCTCCTCCTACCTGTTCATAAAGTGATGTAAAACAACAAGCAAATGTTAGTAACTAATGCCCAAAAACATTTTAAAAGTTTTTCGGGACTTACCAAAAGATTACCCAAAAATTCTAAAGGAAAAAACTAAATGAAAATGCAAAAAAAAAGAACTAAGTGAGACAAGCTGTAAGGCTTGTCTCCTTAGGATCTTCACGTACTCAAAGAGCAGCAAATTACAGGCTCTTAAATCAGCCAAATAAACCTTTAAACTAATCTAAACATACTACTTACTCAAGCCTTAAAATATGCAGAAATCAACCTGTAACAAGAAATATGCTTCTACTAGATTTGGATTTAATATTTTTACTTTAAAAATTACTTAAGATCTAATAAAATAAATCAGATCTATTTATGATATTGCAAAAAGAAGTAGATCCGAGATACGCAAACCGAGGTAACCAAAAAAAATTTGAAGTTTTGATGACGAGAAGGAAGAAGAGGAAAATGCCTTGAACTTGGGCAATGGGGTCCTCAAGAGTGGTGATCAAAGGGACTAGTTCTCTTTGGATTAATCCTAAAGACAAATGGACGCAAGCAAGCTCCATAAACTCTTTAGATTGGCAACCTGTAGTCACAAAAACAATTCACACAAGAAAGATCAAGAGCAACTGGTGTAGACTAATATAGAGATTTAGATACAAGCATTTAAACAAAAATAACTTTGTAAATCTAACTTCTCTACAATAACCTAACAGAAAAGTAATGGATTAGATCACACTACTTCACCTTACTAAGATATACATCTCCTTCAAACGCCAGTCATTGATCAACAAACAAATGCAAATAAAAATGTAAAGACACAGATTACCTTATGCATAAGTTAGAACATTATCATCCACACATCATAGACCCACACACTGATTTGCCTCCAAAGCCTTTTATTCATTAACACAATTATGGAAAAGATATACAATGTTTAGGAGCAGAGGTTCCACCTTCTCATAAGAAACAATGGAGAGGGGGCATGCTTAAATAGAGAAGCAATGGAGAAGGGCGCACTTGTTGAGGAGAATTGGTGGAGTGAGTTATGCCATGAAGCAAGGCAAAGAAGGGGCTGCCTCCTTTATTTGGGCTGCCAAAACGCAGCTCAAATGGTGCCTTAAACCTAGCTGCCAATTCCACAGCTCAAATGGTGCCTTAAACCTAGCCCCCCTTAATGAGGAAGTGTTCCCACCTTTGTAGCTGCCCCAAAACCTTTCTAAATTCATCTCTTACACCCCCTCTATCATAGCTGATCCAAAAATTACCCCAAATCCCACTAATTTTGGGGTTTGATTTTTCACATTTTTCACTTTTTTTTTTGACTTTTTTGGGTTTTTTGGCTATAAGTGGAAAATAAATCATGTAACTATTTAGGAAAGTGGGTTTTAGGGTATGGTGGGTGCTCTGAGCTTGAAAATGAGCACCCCCATGGTAAAAAAGACCCTGGACCACACTTTTACATGATTTTCAATTTTTTTAACCAAACCATTAAAAAATGGCTTGTTTTTATATAAAAATATTTTTTCTCGAAATTAAGAAAAAACCCCGGGGGACCTAGCACATGTCCATACGACTCAAAATTAATGTCTAGCATGTTCATATACATTAACCCATGGATTTTAATAACCCCCTAAGGCCTATCCACCTCACCAGGCATTCTAGCTTTGGAGGAGCAGAAGAAAAACTCAAAAATTATGTTATGTAAAAATGCAAGACATAATTAGTAAGTGAAAAAACTCCTTGGAATACCCGACTTGATCGACAAGTCCTAGGAAGCCAAGTCCTTTACATAAAATACCATGCTAGCACATTTTATTATAAACCCCGTAGGGCATGGACATGTGAAGAAAAAATAAAAAAGGGGCCGTTATAAAGGCCTGATGTACTTCATATCACTAGTAATGAACATGTAACATGTTCAACTTTGCCTGCTCACTTGAAAGTCCAACTAAGTACAACTTAGCTGGTAACAGAGATTACTCTTTTATGGAGTGTATCCTTGCGCGAGAATGGACCCTCTTATGATAACAAGATGTGTTCTGATGTGATGAACATACGTGCTCAGACGAGATGATCGGATGTGTTCCAATGTGATGATCGTACATGCTCAGACGAGATGATCGGATGTGTTCCGACGTAATGATACCTCTTTAGCTAAGAGGGAGTGTTGATGATGTAGGCACCCGATGGACTGGGTTGAGCTGAGGCACATTGTATTGATGCATGATCGACTCTCCGATGGACTATGCAGAGTTTTTGAGCTAAGGCACGAGTGACCCCCCTAGGGATAGGGTAGAGTCGTGGAGCTAGTGCATGTTCTCCGATGGACTGGATTGAGCAGATGCACGAAGATTGATTTGTTGACACTTCTCGATGGACTGAGATTGTGTTGGAAGACCTTCGTTATGATATAAAGAGGTTAGAGATAACCGTGATGTACAGATGATATCCAGATGTGTTTCAGTATGATAATATTGATGATACTTCCCTGGCTAAGAGGGAGTGTTGGAGTAGTAGTTGCGTGAGGCATCACCTCATAGGTCGACCAAAGAAAGAATAATATTAGAATACAGTGTCCGAAGAATACCTTCCTTGTTGAGAGGGAGTGTTGGAAATAGTGCAACTTCGGAAGTTATTCTTATTCTTATTGTACATCCTACGAGAGAATTTATCAATGTATTTGATCATGTAAAACCCTTGAAAGAATCAATGTAAACCTTGGGATGAAATCACAAAGAAAAGATTCATTAAATTTAAATTTTTGTATTTCCCCAAGACAAGTCGGCCCAGTGGGAAAACTGCCCCAAAACAGTGGGCAGTTTGCCCCAAACAATGGGCAGAACTGCCCAGTCAGGTTGTCCCAGTTAGGGAAAGTTAGGTCACCCCAGTAAGGGAAAAAGTAACCTTTTGATGTGTATAAATAGAGAGTTCGACCTTTCATTTGGTCATTCACTCAAGACAAGTTTGCACTAGTCAAGAGAAGTTCACTACTGCAACTAGGAGAATGATTTTTTGGGGTTCTCCACTCTTGGAGAAGTTTCTCTCTTATTTGCTTGGGTTTGTGCTACTACTATCTGGATGTACATCGTTCTCTCTTGGAAGGTCTGAGCTTGGGGGAGACAAATAACTTTGTCTATGGTTGGGAGATGATTGTTCTTATCATCATGGTTAAACGCGCTCCACACTCATTTTGTTTTTGTGCTTTGCCTTTCTTTTAGTGATCTTGGTTATGCTGCTATAAACATTAACAATAAGGAATTCTGAATTTAGGGATGCTTAAACTTTGGGAAGACCCCCAAAATGAGGCCAAGCCCTCTATTGGCAATGCCAAGGCCAAAGGAAGACCTTAAGAGGGTGGACCGAATACCAAGAAGGCAAGAGCGAGGGTCTTTGAAGGGAGGCCCTGACAGTTGGGCAAGCTGAAAGGTACAAGAAAGAGGAAACGGGTGAGGGAAAGAGGAAAGGAGAGGAGAAGTAGGGAAGGAGAAAGGAGGAGAGAATGAAGAAAAAGGAGAAGGGAGAAGTAGGAAAAGAGGGCAACGAAGAAGGGAAAAGGTGGTGAAGGAAGAGGAGCGAGGTGTAAGAATGGAAGGTAGAGCAGAAAATTAGCTTTAGGTTTCAGATTTAGTTTTTTTTTTAAAATGTACAAAATCAGAAAATAAAACTTAATTACAAAAGAAAAACTTACAATTAACCTAAAAATAATATTTACGCATGTACAATTAGGGTTTTAAATATTTTTTTGATATTTTAAGTTTTTAGGGCTTACTAAAATTTCGCCCTAGGGTTTTTAGGGTTAAAGAAGGCAAGGCGAGATTGTAGCAGAGAGGGCCGAAATTTTAGGAAGGTCAAAAAATCGAAAAATTAATTTTTTGATTTTCTAGGGTTTTTAACATAAAATTGCAGACCTAAATCTAACCCTAATTCTATCCTGAAATTGTAAATTTACACATGGAAATGCAAGTGAAATTTAGTAAAAGTTGATAACTTAGGGTTTTGATGGATGTTACCCCAAACCTTAGCCTTAGAGGAAGGTGGTCACCTTCCTCTTGGAGGTAATTCTCCTTGTCAACAAGGTTGGGGCTTCCTGAAACAACCCCTAGGGTTCGTTTCAAGAGCCTAAACTTGGGCAAAGTTGGAGCTTCAAGGCTAAAATTTGTAAAAACCTCCTCTTAGGAGCGTTTCTACTATTATACTAAGGGGATAGAAAAGTAGATAAAGGCCCTATTAAAAAAGAATGCAGACCTAGGGATACCATTCATTCAAGAAGCAAAAATACCTACCTTTCACCAAACAAGACTTAAAAGGTAAAAGATTTACTTGAGCATGCATTATTCCAACTATTCTAGCATCCACAAAGCATTGGAAAGACAAGAAAGCGTCCAACTTCATCCAAGAGCAAGAAACATCATCCCTCCAAGAGGTGCACATCACTTCATAAGGCCCTTCTAGGGTAAAAGAGTAGCATAATGAATTTTATCCCATAAGTTGTGTTTTCGAAAATGAAGTGAGGAGACTTTGTTTATATGTTCTCACACTCACTTTTACAAAATAACCAAGCCTACATGCCTTAAAATGTCAATTTAAAATTATAAGATGTCAACTTAAAATTATAATATAAAATAATCAAATCTGTGGGTAATTTGGGGCATTTTCCCTAGAGTTCACCCAAAAAATGACTAAAATGGCCAAAACTGAGAAAAACACTCCCAGCCTGAAGGCTGGAGTAGGAAGGGGGGCGTCATAACCCATCTAACTCCAACAGTGCTGATAATCCCTGAACACCCCCCCCAGAACAAGCAGTACGACCTGGTGAGGATGATGACATCATCCTTGGAAGAGGCCCAAGGAGAGAGGGCGCTATGCCGCAGAGAGACCAGGAGGGTGTTTGAGGTGACTTGGAAGAGAGGCAAGAGCCTCACAACAGACAAAACTGTCACCAGAGTAGTGGAACAAGTGAGGGGTCATGTGACCCAGTCACGCACCCTTAGAAGCCCTGGACACCAACCTCAGGGCTACAAGCCCTATAATGAGGTAGTCAACAATGCCACTAAGCCATAGTACTCCTAAGAGAAGGACCAAAAGGTCTGGCTATAACCTCCACTCAGAAAATGCTGGATAACAACCCTCTTGGTCTGAAAAAAAATGACCCTCTCTCCCTGGGGGCAAATCTAAAGGTGCGCTGGTACTGGTACCACATAACACTGGCTCCAATCGGGTGAGTGCTCTTCCCAGGAGTGCTCGAGAACCAGTGAATCTTCTGATACCTGTAGACCCACACACACATCAAATATCCAAGGAGATCAACAACATCATGAGGCAGACACTTTCGTCCTACCTTGCTCAGTATATAAATATGACAAATAAACTGAATAGCAAGCAGACTAAATGTAGACATATGAAAAAACGACAAATGCAATGCAAAGGTAACAGTATATGCCTAACTCAAATGAAACAAATCCTACCTAATCTAGACATGATAATTAGAAAGGGTTAAGTGAAATCATACCACCAATGTAACCATTTGAGTAAGCAATTCATACCTGATCCCTTACCTTTGTATTTAGAAATAATCCATGATAAGATCTCGTCGATCACCAAGCAAATACGTACCAAGGTCTCGATCAGGATAGGAGATGAAGGCTGGGTGACTACTGTTGATGTATTTGTAACTTCGGAAGATATTCTTCCATGTATTACATTTGTACTTTATTGTATATCCCACAGAGATGTATTATTCCTCTGATTGGAAGTGTCATCATTTGTATTTGTAAGTGTCGCAAGTTACATTGTAAGTGTTGTCATTTGTATTGATGGGTTATTAGACCACCAATGTGGGGTCGGCCCTAATTAGGTCATGTGGATGGGTTATTAGACTTGAGTAGCAAGTTGGCCCCAGTGAATTATTGGCAGGTCAAGTCAGTGTATAAATAGAGAGGTTGTGTCTCTCATTTATCTCATTCACTCACTTCTCAAGCTCGCATAGCTAAGAGAAAAAGTGGCGCACTTGTGGAGGAGGAGGAGCATCTGCTAGAGACATCTTATTGGGTTTGATCCTTGTGATCTTGTATTGGGGTTTATTCTATCTCTGAGGAAGTTGCGGGGTTTTTCACCTTCTTGGTTTTCCTTGGTGAAACTCTGTGTCTCTTGTGTGCTTGCATGATTGTGTTTATGATTGATATGCTGTACATGTTATTCTCTTAGAGATCCTTATGATAATGGAATGAAATTATCGGAAAATTAACAACTACGGGGACTTGGAAGCTTTGATACTGTTGCCATGGAGAATGATTACTTCAACAAGCTTCATTTATCCATGCTTCTACTGGACTTATGTATGGGCCATCTCCATCATACATCTGTATTGAGAAAAAAATTTGGCTGAAACTGATTGGCTTATTTTGAACTTGGGAAGCCATTATTATTGGTGGACCTTGCAAATATTCATATTCTAGTTGCAACCTGTCCCTGCACCTACTTAAACATTTCTTTGGAGACACAAGCATATTGTTCATCTTTATAATAAACATGTTAGTACCCCCAATAATCATTAAAACTTTGAAATTGTCAGCCACATAATCTATGCCTTCACATTTAAAGCGAAAAGATAAACAATAGAAATCATGACAATGTGAGAAATATGTCATACCTGTCCACATACCTGTATTGGTTTTACAAAAATTCATTGTTCGAAACTTACAAATTCTGGATAGAAAAGGCTGAACAACTTTTTGAATATTGCTCGAGGAACACAGTTGGGAATGATAATCTAGGCTCTAAATAATTGCGAGAGAATCTGCTGTATAACATGCTTCACTGTCCTTGATACTAGATATGCACGAAAGATCTAAGCACATATGAGTCCCATCAAGGATAATCCTTTTGAAATCTTCAACCCCTTGGTCATAACAAAATACCTGCATGTCATGATTGTCTGTGATGGCAAAAGGACCCACATCTTGAGATAATTCATCGTTAAATGTAAGAGCAAAGGGTTTGACCCAATCTTCATTATCAACATCATGAGGAGATGGCATAATCGTATCTTGTTCAACAAGGATTTCAACGATTATGTCTTCGATGGCTTCATCATCCCAAACAATGTCGAGTTTTATATCGGGATGATCCATACTAGCCTTTGGTTCTTTTGTGAATGGCAGGAAAACTTCATTGACTTCTTCTTCAAAGTATTTGTCACTGAAAGGTCTAGAAGCAATACTACTAGGTCTTGCAGAATTGTAAAGTAGTGGACCGATAAACCTCCCATAATCGTCTTCCTCATGAATTTTGTCATTCTGCTTCAAGAGATTTGAGATATCATAAGAAACTGTTTTATGATGGCAAGTGGCACTCACCATTTCCTTTTATTCTTCAACTTCTTCAATCAAGACTTCTTGGTCCTAATTTCCTGGATCCTGATCATATTCGTCTTCATAAAGACCTCCATCTTGGTACATAAGGCGTATGATGTCATCCACAAGGTCTTGAACAATAGGTTCTTCAAGTAAATCTTCCGAAACCTGATCACCATCGCACACATCTTCAACAAGGACTGCCTCATGCTGTTTTATAGTCAAGACAATCTGATCATCTTTGCTGTACTTTTCTTCATTATTTTCTTTTCGAAACCATTCCTTTGCCACTTCGACATAGGGCATCCATTCCTCATGCTTTGTTGGGCACCAACGACTGCAAAATATTTGTATCAACTCCACCAAAGATGATATTGTACCCTTTCCCAATTGCCGAAACCAATCAAGTCCCTCATCTTCTAGATGTAATGCAAATGCCTTCATATATGATTCCTCATCTTGTTGAATGATAACAGACAACACTGTCTTCATGAAATCTTTGATGAAGTATATAGGATCATCATCTTTATCACATAATCCACTTGCCAAAAATGCTTCCAGTATCTGCTTCAAATCATTTGGCAAGTTGAGAGGAGTGAAATGCTCTCTGGGAGTTATTTCGACTGGTTCCTTCATGGGAAGGGAAATCATGGCCTCAATAATTTCTTCATTGAGGTTAGGTCCCCACTCTTTCCCGAATGCTTTGACTAATTGTAAGAGTGAAGAAATCTCTTGAGGAGGAAATCCATGATACCAATCACTCATATTCTTGTTATTCCACAAATCAAGAGACCTTACTAACTATATCATCTTGAGATCTTCATCCATAATATCCCATGTTATAAGATGTTATCTGACCTTCACAATATGCTCTGCAGCTGTATCTTCATGTTGACGGAATATCGGGGTGGCTTCGAATAACTCGTGTTTACGTGACCGATTTGGATACCTCGGAACATACGAGAAATCCAATGGAGCATATGGATTATGGAATCGTACTTCTTCAATGGAAGCCATATCATCTCTTGTTGGTTGTTTTCTTCAGTGTAGTCGCCTTATATAACCTACAAGGTTAGCCTTTAACGAAAATATTATCAATGACAAAACAAGGCTTGCCTCTTTGGCCTCGCTCTTGTAGAGTGCTTCTTTTTAATTTTCTTCAGTGGGAGTCGCCAGGAGAGACCTGTCAAGTTAGCCAAAACAAATCTCACCAAAGTACTAATCAAGACCGTACCTGATTGATGGTAGGAGTAATTTCCAATGGAGTCGCTGGATAAGACTTGCAGTGTTAGTCCTTAATTGATATTTTCAAAATACAAGGAAGATGGACTCACCTGTGAGTTGTTACCAAGTGCCGTTTTGCCAAGGGTGTAAATGACTCTAGATAAACCACTTCAATCTTTGAAACGTCCCTAGAAACAACGCCAAAAATGTTACCAGCGTTGCCGAACTTAACCAAATTATTTTTAATTGGAGTTTTCAGGTAAGATCTGCAAGATTAGTTCTCAATAATATTTCAAAATACCAATCCAAGACTTACCTTGAATTTCTTACCAGTGTCATTTTGCCAAGGGTGTAAATGACTATGGATAAACCACTTCAATCTTTGAAATGTCCTCGACAAGGGTGCCAAAAATGTTAATGGATGAACTAGTAGGGCTAGTACCCGATGAACAAATGCACGGAGAAAGTGACCACTGTTACCACAGTCACTCCTCCAAACTACTTCGGAGAGTCGGAACCTCCAAGGGGAGAGCCCTTCGATGACCTGCACGACACTTAAGATGCTATATCTTCTAGATAACAAGTCAGTGACTAGTGGCTTGATCAATATAGTTTTGTGAATGAAGAAGTTTAGTGCACGTGGATATCAATTAAGATGTAGAAATGCAAATATTCAATCTAATGATCAAAGGATTAGCAATGGAAGCGGTTAATAATATTTATCATTTGAAAGAGAGCATTTATTAATGACAATGAAGAATATATGGTTCGTCCACTAATGCCTTATCACAATTCAAGATTGTAAATACTTTAGCATAGGAAGTACCATTCATCAATGTATTATCCAATGACCAGAGACTATGCTGACAAATAGGACTGATATAGTAGAATATGACAGTCAACACAAGATATCAGTATGAGAGAGTTATGGCAGCTCTAGTAGTAGCATAAAAAGTCCTTTAATAGCAACCTTAAAACATCATTAAAGTTATCCACCAATTTATGGTTATGCAATGATTATACCACCAATAGTTGAACCAACTTTATCAAGTATATGAATGTCAACAAGATGCAATTTTCAGGCTTTGTATAAGATGTTAACAGCAATACCAGAGTGTTATAGCAGTCATGTAAATATCCACTTGCAATAGTAACACGATAGTTCAAGATGTATAGAAAGATGTGAACAATTTGCATTCAAATTTAATCACTTTTTTCATGCATGTAAGACCAACTTTCAGACTGTATAACAGCAGAATATAAGCACACTTCAGACCCCTTTAATTAGGTAAGACAGTCCACAATTAGTTGTAAGATATGTCAATAATTAACCCCTTTTCTATGGTTTGCATGTGTGGGTGCAAAGGCATGAAAGAAGGCATCTCAAGTGGACAGTCAGACTTGATTGCAGCAGTAAGGAAGTCTGAATTTAGGGCTGCTTAAACTTTGGGAAGACCCCAAAAGGAGGCTAAGCTCTCTATTGGCAATGTCAAGGACAAAGGAAGACCTTAAGAGGGTGGATCGAATCCCAAAGAAGGCAAGAGCGAGGGTCTTTGAAGGGAGGCCATGACAACTAGGCAAGCTGAAAGGTACATGAAAGAGGAAACAAGTGAGGGAAAGAGGAAAGGAGAGGAAGAAGAAAGGAGGAGAGAATGAAGAAAAAGGAGAAGGGAGAAGTAGGGAAAGAGGGCAATGAAGAAGGGAAAAGGTGGTGAAGGAAGAGGAGCGAAGTGTAAGAATGGAAGGTAGGGCAGAGAATTAGAATTATGTTTTAGATTTAGTTCTTTTTTAAATGTACAAAATCATAAAATAAAACCTAATTACAAAAGAAAAACTTAAAATTAACTTAAAAATAATATTTACACATCTACAATTAGGGTTTTTAGGAAGGCCAAAAAATCGAAAAAATTAATTTTTTGATTTTCTAGAGTTTTTAACATAAAATTGCAGACCTAAATCTAACCCTAATTATACCATGAAATTGCAAATTTACACATGAAAATGCAAGTGAAATTTAGTAAAAGTTGATAACTTAGGGTTTTGATGGATGTTACCCCAAACCCTAGCCTTAGACTCTTGGAGGTAATTATTCTCCTTGTCATCTAGGTTAGGGATTCCTGAAACAACCCCTAGGGTTTGTTTCAAGATCCTAAACTAGGGAAAAGTTGGAGCTCCAAGGCTAAACTTTGTAAAAACCTTATCTTAGGAGCGTTTCTACTATGCTAAGGGGATAGAAAAGTAGATAAAGGCCCTATTAAAAAAGAATGCAACCCTAGGGCTACCATTCATTCATTCAAGAAGCAAAAATACCTACCTTTCACCAAGCAAGACTTAAAAGGTAAAAGACTTACTCGAGCATGAGTTATTCCAACTATTCTAGCATTCACAAAGCATTAGCAAGATAAGAAAGCATCCAACTTCATCCAAGAGAAAGAAAGATCATCCCTCCAAGAGGTGCAGATTACTTCATAAGGCCCTTCTAGGGTTAAAGAGTAGGATAATGAATTTTATCCCATAAGTTGTGTTTTTGAAAATGAAGTGAGGAGACTTTATTTATATGTTCTCACACTCACTTTTACAAAATAACCAGGCCTACATGCCTTAAAATGTCAATATAAAATTATAAGATGTCAACTTAAAATTATAACATAAAATAATATAAAATAATCAAATTTGTGGGTAACTTGGGGCATTTTCCCTAGAGTTCATCCAAAAATGACTAAAATGGCTAAAACTGAGCAAAACACTCCAAACCGAAGGCTTGAGTAGGCACTGGGAGCGTCATACCCCATCTAACCCTAACAGTGCCGATAATCCCTCAACGCCCCCCCAAAACAAGCAGTACGACTTGGTGAGGATGATGACGTCATCCTTGGAAGAGGCCCAAGGAGAGAGGGCGCTATGTTGCAGAGGGACCAGGAGGGTGTCTGAGGTGACTTGGAAGAGAGGCAAGAGCCTCACAGCAGACGAAACTGTTAACAGAGTAGTGGAACAAGTGAGGGGTCATGTGACGCAGTGACCCACCTCTAGGAGCCCCGAACACCAACCTCAGGGCTACAAGCCCTATAATGAGGTAGTCAGCAATGCCACTAAGCCATAGTACTCCTAAGAGAAGGACCAAAAGGTCTGGCCATAACCGCCACTCAGAAAATGCTAGATAACAACCCTCTTGGTTTTAAAAAAATGACCCTCTCTCCCTGGGGGCACATTTGAATATGCGTTGGTACTAGTACCACGTAACACTGGCTCCAACTGTGGGACGAGTGCTCTTCCCGGGAGTGCTCGAGAACCTGTGAATCTTTTGGTACCTGTAGACCTACACACACATCAAATATCCAAGGAGATCAACAACATCATGAGGCAGACACTCCCGCCTGCCTTGCTCAGTATATAAATATGACAAATAAACTGAATAACAAGCAGACTAAATGTAACAGTATATGCCTAACTCAAATGAAACAAATCCTACCTAATCTAGACATGATAATTAGAAAGGGTTAAGTGAAATCATACCACCAATGTAACCATTTAAGTAAGCAATTCATACCTGTTCCCTTACCTTTGTCTTTATAAATAATCCATGATAAGATCTCGTCGATCACAAAGAAAATACGTACTAAGGTCTCGATTAGGATAGGAGATGGAGGATGGGTGACTACAGGGACCTGGAAGCTTTGATATTGTTGCTATGGAGAAGGATTGCTTCGACAAGCTTCATTTATCCATGCTTCTACTGGACTTAAGTATGGGCCATCTCCATCATACATTTGTATTGAGAATTTTTTTTGTCTAAAACCGATTGGCTTATTTTGAACTTAGGAAGCCATTATTATCGGTGGACCCTACAAATCTTCATATTCCAGCTTCAACCTGTCCCTGCACCTGCTTAAACATTTCTTTGAAGACACAAGCATATTGTTCATCTTTATAATAACCATGTTTGTACCCCCAATAATCGTTAAAACTTTGAAATTGTCAGCCACATGATCTATGCGTTCACATTTAAAGCAAAAAAATAAACAATAGAAATCTTGACAATGTGAGAAGAATGTCATTCCTGTTCACATACCTGTATTGGTTTTACTAAAATGCATTGTTAGAAACTTACCGATACTGGACAGAAAAGGCTGAACAACTTCTTGAATACTACTCGAAAAACACAACTGGGAATGATAATCCGAGCTATGAATAACTGCGAGAGAATCCCTTGTATAACATGCTTCACTGTCCTTGATACTAGATATGCATGAAATATCTAACAACATAGGAGTCTCATCAAGGATTAGCCTTTTGAAGTCTTCAACCCCTTGGTCTTATCGGAATACTTGCATATCATGATCGTATGTGATGGAAAAAGGACCCACATCTTGAGGTACTTCATCGTCAAATATAAGAGCAAAGGGGTTGACCCAATCTTCTTTATTAACATCATGAAGAGATGGAATAATCGTATCTTGTTAAACAGGGATTTCAATGATTATGTCTTCGACGGCTTCATCATCCCAAACAGTGTCGAGTTCTGGCTATGGCTGTTCCATACTAGCCTTTGGTTCTTTTGTGAACAGCAGGAAAACTTCATTGACTTCCTCTTCAAAGTATTTGTCATTGAAAGGTCTGGAAGAAATACTACTAGGTCTTGAAGAATCGTAAAGTGGTGGACCCATAAACCTCCAATAATCGTCATCCTCATGAATTTTGTCATTCTGCTTCAAGAGATCTGAGATATCATAAGAAATTATTTTATGATGGCAAGGGGCACTCACCATTTCCTTCTATTCTTCAATTTCTTCAATCAAGACTTCTTGGTCTTCATTTCCTGGATCTTGATCATATTCATCTTCACAAGGAGCTCCATCTTGGACATAAGGCCTATGATGTCTTCCACAAGGTCTTGAGCAATAGTTTCTTCAAGTAAATCTTCCGAAACCTGATCACCATCGCACACATCTTCAACAAGGATTGCCTCATGTTGTTTTGTGGTCGAGAAAATCTCATCATCTTTGCTGTACTTTTCTTCATTATTTTCTTTTCAAAACCATTCCTTTGCCACTTCGACATAGGGCATCCATTCCTCATGGTTTTTTGGGCACCAACGATTGCAAAATATTTGTATCAACTCCGCTAAAGAAGATATTGTACCCTTTCCCTATTGCCGAAACCACTCAAGTCCCTCATCGTCTAGATGCAACGCAAATGCCTGTTAATTTTTTGATTGACTTAGGGTTTTATGCAGAAGAATAACAATTCAATATATTTTAATGCAAAAATAGATAAACAAGTATTGAAACTAAATATGAAATAGTACAATAGTAACTTCTAACATAATTTTCATCTCTTTCAACTTCACACCTTTAACACTACCCAATTGGTCACTGCATTAAAGTAATCTTCAGTAACATGTAATTAATAATAAAATAATCAACTTGTTAGCAATAAAAGAGATAGGTGAAGATAACCTGGGTGTGAAACCTTTCCTGAAAAATACTCAGAAATGTTACTTTCAGAAAAGATTGAGCCTCTCAGAGAGAGAGATGACTGGGTTGAGGTACAGTCAAACAGACAGTCAGTACCAAGACTCAATAAGAGATCAGTTCAAGAAACTCAGTACATGAAAACTGATAAGTCTTAAGACAGACCTCAATAAGGTCTAAAAAAAAAATCAAAATAGGTCTCTGCAAATTAGATCAGGTTTAGGGCACAAAGAGCAGAACCCAACAGTTGTGGCCTTCAAAGAAAAAAAAACTTAGATATGATATTAGAACAAGTTGGTTGGACAAAACAAAAAATAGATCAGATCCCAAGGCTTACTGCCTTCACCAAAATAAGATTTCAGGCATCACGAGTCACGACCTCCACCAACTGATGGATCTAGGGTCACGGATTGAGGGTCTAGCTGAAGTAATGGAGATCCGAGCTAATGGATCGAACCCATAGCTAACAAAGCAGATTGGACCACCACAAAAAAAACGATCAAAGCAGATCAGACCTCCACAAAAAGAAAGATCAAAACATAAACATACTTCCAGTGCTCACGGATAGGTCAAGAAACAAAGATTGTGCCTTAAACAAGATAAGGACAGCAGGCAGAGTCTTTCACACATCAGATAAAAAAAAGAAATCAGAAGTGAGGTCATGCAGATCGAAGGTAGCAGCAAAAGATCAGCCCTAGATCTGATATGAAGGATGAAATCAGCAAATAGAATACCTTAATGCAAAAGCTCAAGCAACAGATAACCCCGAACGTCAAACAAGAGAGCAAGTAGAGCTTATTTAAAAGATGATTAAATGTCAGATAAATCTTCCATATATAGGACTAAGTTCTTCTAGAAAGAACTTTAAATAAATTCTTTATTTTAAGTTAGGGTTCCATACAAGAAGGAACCACAAAAAAGAAAGAAAGTAAAAGTAAAAAATTAAAAATAAGAATTAAAAAAATATAATAAAAAATAAAAGATAAAAAATAAAAAATAAAAATAAAAGATAAAAGATAAAAGATAAAATAAAAAATAAAAGATAAAAGATGAAATAAAAAATAAAATAAAACAAAAGAGTCACATAAACATAAGTAGGGTACTAGGGTCAAATAATTGAATAGGTGAGGGTACAAGTACCAATATATGGTACAAGTTAAATCATGACCCAAAGTAACATAGGTGTGGGTACATGACCCATAACCCCTAGGACCAAGGGTAAACCTTAAATGTGGTCAAACAACCGAAGTACCCATAAGACCAAAAACATCAAAGGTGGTACAACTCAAAGAATAATTCGAAGTGGGTAAGTGACCATTAATCATAAGTCCAAGAAACAACAAGATGTAAGGACCAAAAAGTTAAGCAATCAAGGTGGGGTGTACATCCAATCATCTCTCTCTCAAATGCTTAAGTGTTCCAAATAACCTGAAAGTTCATCATCACTGTATAAGGAAGGGTCCACACGGATGATGTGATCATGTGGTCCTCTAGACTGCTCCTAAGGTCAAATGATAGTGGCTTCATCAAGGGGTGGCCACTCCCTTGAGAAGACCATCTAACTCAACTGTCTCGAAGACCTAGGAGAAGGGGACATCACACATCATCATCTTGGTAACTGACCAAGAACCTCCATTCTCAAGGAATGGCTCTCAGCCCAAGGCTGAGCGTTAGTCCTAGAATGAGTCATGTTGATCAACCCTCTGGTCCTTGACCAGGTCCTCCATTCTCTCGGAGAATGGTCCTTAGCCTCAAGCTAAGCTTAGTCCCAGACTGAATGTTGATCAACCACTTGCAGGACCTACTTTGTCCTTGACCAAGAATCTGCCTGGTCCTAGACCAGGATGTCTCTGTCTCCACCTGCAGGATCTGCTTGGTCCTCTCAACCTGCAGGATCTGCTTGGTCCTCATGACCAAGAAACTGTCTGGTCCCAGACCAGAATACCCTAGAGACAAATAGGGGCCCTAGCTACATGCTAGGGACTTTTCCATGGCATCAACCTGCTTGGTCCCTGAGCAAGAACCCTAGGAGACAGCTGGGGGCCCTAGGGTACCTTCTAGGGTCTTACTTTTTACTCTGCCTGGTTAACTTGACCAGGAACCCTTGTTAACTGACTAGGGTACCATTCTCTTTGAGAATGGGTCTCGCAGCTGCATTAAAAATTAACAATGCCTTCATATATGATCCTCATCTTTTTGAACGATAACGGACGACACCGTCTTCATGAAATCTTTGACGAAGTATATAGGATCATCATCTTTATCACAAAATTCACTTGCCAAAAATGCTTCTGGTATCTACTTCAAATCGTTTGGCAAGTTGAGAGGAGCGAAATGCTCTATGGGAGTTATTTCGACTGGTTCCTTTGTGGGAAGGGAAATCATGGCCTCAATAATTTCTTCGTTGACGTTAGGTCCCCACTCTTTCCCAAATGCTTTGACTAATTGTAAGAGTGAAGAAATCCCTTGAGGAGGAAATCCATGATACTAATCACTCATATTCTTGTTATTCTGCAAATCAAGAGATTACAAACTGTATCATCCTGAGATCTTCATCCATAATATCCCATGTTATAAGATGTTCTCTGACCTTCACAATATGCTCTGCAGTTGTATCTTCATGTTGACGAAATATCGGGGTGGCTTCGAATAACCCGTGTTTGCGTGACTGATTTGGATACCCCAGAACATCCGAGAAATCCAATGGAGCATATGGATTATGGAAATGTATTTCTTCAATGGAAGCCATATCATCTCTTGTTGGTTGTTTTCTTCAGTGGAGTCGCCTTATATAACCTGCAAGGTTAGCCTTTAATGAATATATTATAAATGACAAAACAAGGCTTACCTCTTTGGCCTCGCTCTTGTAGAGTACTTCTTTTTAATTTTCTTCAGTGGGAGTCACCAGGAGAGACTTATAAAGTTAGACCAAAACAAATCTCACCAAAGTACTAATCAAGAACGTACCTAATTGATGGTAGGAGTAGTTGCCAATGGAGTTGCTGGATAAGACCTGTAGGGTTAGTCCTTAATTGATATTTTCAAAATATGAGGAAGATGGACTCACCTGTGAGTTCTTACGAAGTGTCATTTTTCCAAGGGAGTTAATGACTCTAGATAAACCACTTCAATCTTTGAAACATCCCCGACAACGTCGCCAAAAATGTTATCGGCGTTGACGGCCTTAACCAAATTCTTTTTAATTGGAGTCGCCAGGTAAGATTTGCAAGATTAGTCCTCAATAATATTTCAAAATACCAACCCAAAACTTACTTCGAATTTCTTACCAATTGTCGTTTTGCCAAGGGTGTAAATGACTACGGATAAACCACTTCAATCTTTGAAATGTCCCCAGCAACGGCGCCAAAAATGTTACCGAATGAACTAGCAGAGCTAGTACCCAATCAACAAATGCATGGAGAAAGTGACCATTGTCACCACAGTCACTCCTCCAAACTACTTCGGAGAGTCGGAACCTCCAAGGGGAGAGCCCTTCGACGACCTACGCGACACTTAAGATGCTATATCTTCTAGATAACAAGTTAGTGACCAGTGCCTTGATCGATATAGTTTTGTGAATGAAGAAGTTTAGTGCACGTGGATATCAAATAAGATGTAGAAATGCAAATATTCTATCTATTGATCAAAGGATTAGTAATGGAAGCAATTAATAGTATTTATCATTTGAAAGAGACCATTCATTAATGACAATGAAGAATATATGGTTCCTCCACTAATGCCTAATCACAGTTCAAGATTGTAAACACTTTAGCACAAGAAGTACCATTCATCAATGTATTATCCAATGACAAGAGACTATGCTCACAAATAGGACTGATATAGTACAATATGACAGTCAACACAAGATATCAGTATGAGAGAGTTATGGCAACTCTAGTAGTAGCATAAAAAGTCCTTTAAAAAGCAACCTTTAAACATCATTAAAGTTATCCACCAATTTATGGTTATGCAACGAATATACCACCAATAGTTAAACCAACTTTATCAAGCGTATGAATGTTAACAAGATGCAATTTTCAGACTTTGTATAAGATGTTAACAACAATACCACAGTGTTATAGCAGTCATGTAAATATCCACTTGCAATAGTAACACGATAGTTCAAGACATATAGAAAGATGTGAACAATTTGTATTCAAATTTAATCACTTTATTCATGCATGTAAGACCAACTTTCAGACTGTATAACAGCAGAATATAAGCACACTTCAGACCCCTTTAATTAGGTAATAAAGTCCACAAATAGTTGTAAGATATGTCAATAATTAACCCCTTTTCTGTGGTTTGCATGTGTGGGTGCAAAGGCATGAAGGAAGGCAGCTCAAGTGGATAGTCAGACTTGATTGCAACAGTAAGGAAGTCTGAATTTAGGGCTGCTTAAACTTTGGGAAGACCCCCAAAAGGATGCCAAGCCCTCTATTGGCAATGTCGAGGCCAAAGGAAGACCTTAAGAGGGTGGACCAAATCACAAGAAGGAAAGAGAGAGGGTCTTTCAAGGGAGGCCGTGACAACTAGGCAAGCTGAAAGGTACAGTAAAGAGGAAACAGGTGAGAGGAAGAGGAAATGAGAGGAGAAGCAAGGAAGAAGAAAGGAGGAGAGAATGAAGAAAAAGGAGAAGGGAGAAGTAGGAAAAGAGGGCATCAAAGAAGGGAAAAGGTGGTGAAGGAAGAGGAGCGAGGTGTAAGAAGGGAAGGTAGGGCATAAAATTAGGGTTAGGTTTCAGATTTAGTTTTTTTTTTTTAAATGTACAAAATCAGAAAATAAAATCTAAATACAAAAGAAAACTTAAAATTAACCTAAAAATAATATTTACACATGTACAGTTAGGGTTTTTTGGAATTTTTTGATATTTTAAGTTTTTAGGGCTTCCTAAAATATCGTCCTAGGGTTTTTAGGGCTAAAGAAGGTAGGGCAAAATTTTAGGAGAGGGATGAAATTTTAGGAAGGCCAAAAAATCGAAAAAATTATTTTTTTGATTTTCTAGGGTTTTTAACATAAAATTGCAGACCTAAATCTAACCCTAATTCTACCATGAAATTGTAAATTTACACATGAAAATGCAAGTGAAATTTAGTAAAAGTTGATAACTTAGGGTTTTGATGGATGTTACCCCAAACCCTAGCCTTAGAGGAAGGTGACCTCTTGGGGGTAATTCTCCTTGTCAACTAGGTTAGTGCTTCTTGAAATAACCCCTAGGGTTTGTTTCAAGAGCTTGTTGCCTGCCGATGTGCACACAGCAGCGGAAATTTTTCGAAGCTGCTTTTGGAATGTGTGGTCTTGGGGGCAAGCAAAGAGTTAGGTGTTGTCACCTGATCTTGACTCCTCCGTTTAGGATTAACTCCTAACGAAGCCAAGGGGGGTAGACCCTACAAAGAGTTACTAAGGTTCTTTAAGTGTTTTTTGGAGTGTTTTTGTGGATTGGGATGGGTGTTTGTTTAGGAGTTTATTTTTAAAACAATTTACAATAAGATTTTAATCAAGTATAGATTTGCAAGATATAAGACACATCCACAGTATATGATGATAACTTATAAAATTAAAGAAGCATCCACAACATTTACCCAAAATAGTGCAATTGTAAGATAGATAAAGTATGAAATAAAAGAGACAATTGCTTGCTTTAAAACAAAGAGACCAGTGCTAATGGAGTCATTGTCTTTGGAGTGCTTAGAGTGCTTTGGAAATGTTTTGCAAATGTATCTTGGTAAATTTTAAAAGTGAGGTGGATTATTGTGGGAAAAAGGGGATCTCCAAGATATACCTTTCGGTACAGGAGATATATCCGGAATATAGTCTAGGTGGCTTCGTACAAGGACATGTGGGCTGAAATGGAGTTTCGAGAGCGGTGTTCAACACTACACCAACAAGGATGTAGTCTAATTGGTGCTCTAAGGTCTCTTCCCAGTGGTTCCCGCGTCCCCAGGCAGAATTTGCCCACTTTTGACTGTAGCGATCAACGTCGAATTTTCGTTGGTTTTTTCGGGAGTTTATTTTATTAGGTTGAAGTTGGATTAAATGTGAGGAAATTGTATAAGCTACACCTGTTTCTGGGTATCCCACAGCTCCGACGGACTGCTGGTGGGTAGAGAATACATAGTGTAGTAAATAAGTTCGTTCGAATTTTATTGATTGAGTGATGAACATAAAAGCCATTGACTCTTCGACATAGAGCACTCTTGATCCGCCTTATGGCGAGATTCAAGAGATTTTGCAACACAAATTATGCTAAAATAAAGTAAATCTAAAACAACTAAGTAAAATAAGCTCTCCGATAGAGAGTGCTCTTGATCCACTTTTCAGTGAGATTCAAGAAACTTTGTGTTCTTTTTAAGCAATTTTATCAAATAGAATCTAACTAAGACAGAAAAAGCAGTAAACCTCTCCGACAGAGAGTGTTCTTGATCCACTTTTCAGTGAGATTCAAGAGACTTTTTGTTCCTTTTAACAATTTTATATCAGAGCAATAAAATAAAAGATCTAATTAAACAAAGGCTTAAAGCAATGAAAAGTATTGAAACTAATTCTAAACTAACAATCTACTTTGCTTATGCAGGTATAAAGCAAATGATAAAAGAACTCCAAAGGACGATACAGGCTTCCCCCAAATGGGGGAAGAAGGTTGCGGGAGCCGTAATCCTGCTCTGTTTATTAATGTTTTACACAAAAATGGTGTTAATCTTCTTTTTGAGGGCATAAGGAATAGAATGGGGATGAAGAAGGGGGAAGATAGAAGTTTTTTGTGCCCTTTTGCTTTGCCTTGCTCTTCTTGCTTTTGCTTTAGCCTTTGGGATTTTTGCTTTTCCCTCTTGCTTTCTTGTAGATAAGAGCTATAAACAAAGAATAATTAGTAGATTAGTATTGTTAGTTGTAAACAAAGAATACAAAGTAGATCAACAAAAGATAAAAGCTCTTGCAACTTTGAACTACTTAAGAAAGAGCGAATAGGCTTGGGATGCTAAAACTTGAAACTCGAACCTATTGCATTTACAAGAGCAAAAAGGTTGGAAGGATAACACTTGAAGCTTAAACTACCTCTTGCACTTGGGGAGCTAATGCATGAGAGATGAAACAATGAAGCTAGATGATTCACTTTTGTAACCAACAAAAATAAAACAAAGGAGTTTGATAAATTTTGATTTTGAAGAGGTAAAAGAAGGAGCCCTTTAACTTAGTTTTGAAGCAAGAGAAGAAGAGGTTGGAGATCCTGCAAACATAAGGAGATTAGATCCAAAAAAATTTGTTATGAAGCCAAACAAGATGCAGCTGAGCTCAAGCTTGTCTTCACGCTTGGTGATCCTGCAAATCTACAAAACAACTCAAAGCAAGTGAGATAAAAAAACTAGTGTGCTAAGTAAACAAAGATTCAATCAACATCAGTACAACTTAATACAGTTTGTTCATTAAAATCTTTGAAAACTTCACACAAATAATCAAATTGAAGCCTACAAATTATTATTCTATGGACTAGGACAATAGTCTTCTAAGCTAGATCAAAATACTACACTTGCATAAGAGAAAAGGAGATTAGTATGGTATCACCTCAATAATTTAAACATGCATTTACCATTTGAAACCTTTCACCCATGGACCTCCAAAGTCTTCAACTTTTATTCCAAAAATGTAAGCAAAAGCGTTACAATTCTCAGCAGAGGTCTCTTGCAATCCACCCCGAATGATGGAGCTTGAGCCTGCTTTTATAGAGTTACAAAGAAGGAATTCGAATTGAGGAAATAGGTAGGGTTTTAGGAAGGCGCATTGCTTGATTGAAGGAGAGATATGCGTTGAGAACAAAGCTTGGAGCATGAGGTTGGTGGGAGGGATGAGGTGGCTGCCACCTCATGAGAGGGGAGCCCCTCTCCCATTGGAACCAACGCCCACCACTTTGGATTATTTGCCCAAGCTATACGAACTTCAACCATTGTAAAGTCGCCCACGTGATCACATGAAGAGGGAGGCGCACTTCTAAAATATTCCAACTTTTGACTCTGACATGTGCTTTTATCACTTAAATGTAATCGTACATCACTTAACAAACCATGCCACCCCTTTCCATATGATTTTTTAATCATTTTTGACTTTTTTTTTTTGTCACTTGGTGCAATTCGTGCCTTTTAGCAATTAAAGTGCCGCTTTGTAGCACTCTTAGGAAAAAGTGCCACAAATGCCAATTTGGTCGCTCGAAACCTAGGAAAAGTGGGTCCTAGGATAAAGAGGACGCTTTGAGCGTCAAAACGAGCCTCCCCATGCCCAATTCCACCTCCAGCTGAATATTTTATTACATTTTGAAAATTTTCAATTAAACCATTAAAAAATGGTCTAATTTATAGAAAAAATTATTTTTGTCGGAATTGACTCAAACTTCTAAGGGACCTAGTGCATGTCCATACGACTTATTCTAGATGGCTAGCATGTAAAAAATCCTAGACACGAAGACTTTAATAACCTCCTTAAGATCGACCATCATGGAAAATACTCCAACTTTGGAGGTTTGAGTGGAAAACTCAGGAATTATACACCACTGAAGAGTAATGTATAATTCCTAAGGAAAAAACACTCTAGAGTATCACCCTGATAGTTAAACCTAAGGAAATTCAAGTCTTTTATATAAGGACCATGCTTAGACCAACTTTATACTATTCCCCCAAGGGGGTCTAGACATGCAATTTTTATTACAAATGGGGCAAAAATTGCCTTGAAAAGGTATTTTGAACTTCTAAACACTGAAGATGAACATTGAACATGTTCATCAAACTGGAGGCTCACAAGAAATCCAACTATGGTACAAAATAGATGGTAACAGAGCCTAAACTAGGGCAAAGTTGGAGCTCTAAGGATAAACTTTGTAAAAACCTCCTTTTAGGAGTGTTTCTACTATATGCTAAGGGGATAGAAAAGTAGATAAAGGTCTTATTAAAAAAGATTGCAGCCCTAGGGCTACCATTCATTCATTCAAGAAGCAAAAATACCTAGAGCACAATGGGAGTGGGTAGTCTCAATTTATAGAATGAGCATGAAGAGGGAAGGCGTACAAGTGAAGGAGGGGATGGTGGAATGGGTGGAGAAGATAGTGGAGTGAATGGGGCTGCCATTCCCTACCTAATGGGGTGCCCAAAACAACACTAAATTAGCCCAAGGAGCAGCACAAACCAAGCTGCCCTTTCCTTGATGCGTGGGGATCCCACTCTTCGGGAAATGCGCCCACCACTTGAGGGAATGCGCCCACCCTTTGTGGGAAGTCATGCCCACAATTTGGGCTGCCCAAATCACTTCCAAATCAGCCTTTATTACTCCTAAAACAGTGCTGATCCAAAACTGATCTCAATCCCCCCAAAATTGGAATTTAACTTTTTATGACTTTTTGACTTTTTTCAAATTTTTCTCCACTTTTTTCACTTTTTTTGGATTTTTGAGGAAAAGTGAAAAATAAATGACCCAATGACTATAGAAAGTGTGTTTAGGGGTATGGTGGGTGCTCTGAGTTAGAAAACGAGCACCCTCATGGAAAAAAAGACCCCTAGACCACACTTTTATACCAATTACAAAAAAATTAATTAAACCATTAAAAAATGGCTTAATATTACTGAATTTTTTTTTTCGCCGAAATTAAAAAAAAACCTAGGGGAACCTAGCACATGTCCATACAACTCAAAAATAATGTCTAGCATGTTCATATACATTGATTCATGGACTTTAATAACCCCCTAAGGCCCATTAACCTCACCAGGCATTCCAGCTTTGGAGGAGCAGGAGAAAAACTAAAAAATTATGTTATGCACGAATGCAAGACATAATTAATAAGTGAAAAAACTCCTTGGAATACCCGACTTGATCAAAAAGTCCTAGGGAACCAAGTCCTTTACAGAAAACACTATGCTAGTACATTTGATTACAAACCCCACAGGGCATGGACATGTGAAGAAAAATTAAAAAGGGGCCCTTAAAAAGGCCTGATGGACATCAAATCATTGGATATGAACATGTGACATGTTCAACTTTGCCCGCTCACTTGATAGTCCAACTAAGTACAACTTAGTTGGCAACAGGACCAAAAGGTCTGGCCATAACCTCCACTTAGAAAATGCTACATAACAGCCCTCTTGGTCTGAAAAAAATGACCCTCTCTCCTTGGGGGCATATTTGAAGGTGCGTTGGTACTGGTACCATGTAACATGCGGTATTGCCAACTCCTTAATCCCTGCCTCCTTGCAGAAATTCTTGAACTTGTTTCCTATATACTCACCTCCATTATCTGTTCTCATAACTCTGATCTTCTTCTTTGTCTGGTTCAAATCTCGAAATATATTAAGGACCTCATCCTTGGTCTTCATAAAGTAGATCCACATCATCCTGGAGAAATCATTTATGAAGGTCACATAGTAGTTATACCCAGTCAATATGACGATACTAACATAGGACCACAGATATCTAAATGCGCCAAATCTGATATCCCCTTGGACCTGCTGTCACTGCTAGGAAAGTTTGTCTTGGCATACAAGTGCACATCTCTTGCATATTCCATCCTACTCTACATTGAACTCTGGAAGATTAGTGACAATATCCCTCAATATTGGTAAATCCTGGTAATGCAAGTGACCCATCCTCCCGTGCCATAACTTGCATAAACCTTCCTTGCCACTATGAACCAGTGCACGTACTAGCTGAGCCTTTAGGAAGTACATGTTAACCCACTCTGCTCCCGATTACTCGTCTTGTCTCTGAACTGGAGCCTTTTGGCCTAACAAGTACCTGTCCATTGGAAAATAGACCTTGTATCCTTTGTCCTCTATGGACGAAATCGCTTGTAGGTTCTTTGTCAACCTTGGTACATATAGCACATCAATCACCTTCATAGGATCTCTTGGCTCTAGCTAAAACTTAATAGATCCAACCCCCTCTACTACACACTTAGCATCATTACCAAGCTACACATGTAGTTCTAAGTCCTACTTTGTGATACTAGTGAACACATCTTGCAACGGTGTCAAATGACGTGAATCTGCACTGTCCACGAACCATCTATCCTTTGCTAAGGTGCCATAAAGACAAGACAAGATCCAATGATGTGAATCTCCACTGTCCACAAACCATGCATCCACTGTCCATGAACCATGCATGCTTGTGCCTTACTCTTTCCCTTCTTCTTTTTCGGACACTAACTTGCATAATGGCCAAACTTGTGACATGCAAAGCACTTGACTTTGTTTATGTCTTTCTTCTTCTCGTCATGAGTGGAAGCCTCTCCACTTGTATTCTTCTTGGCCTTCGCTTTGCCCTACCTTGCATGACTCTCAAGAGTAATGTTCTCCTCATCATCACCCTTCTGTTGGCCTCCATATAGGGACTCCTTTCAAGTCTCCTCCTGGATGAAGTCATCCCATAACCTCTCCCCTAGCAAGCTTGGCCCCTCTCGTAATAAGTTGTTCCATAACAAGTTTGGATTTCAAAAACAATAGTATCACTTTAAATCAAACAAAGTATCATTTGTCCATGATGTCTAGAGTCACAACTCTAACATCAAAATATATGTCAAAGTCCTCCTGACTTTATTTAATAGGGGTACAACTTTGGGATATTACAATTTGGTTGTGATGTGGCTAGGGCACCCTTTGTCATGTAGTTGAAGAATCCATCTTTGGAGACTTCTTACCCATTTGTTCATGCATTGGAGCAACACTTGCAAGGGTTTATGATAGAATACCTCACATATTAGCACCCTTCAGATTATGTCACTATTGCCGGTGCTAAAATTGGCAACTTTTCAGGAGATGCACCCACTGTCACCCCAGTTGTGCTCTTCTCTCTCTTTAGGCCTACTCCTTAGGCCACATGAGGCTTCCCAAATATGGGTAGAAATAGGCATGTAAGATATGCAACGAGAACAACTCTATCTCTACAAGACCTTCCCACTAAGTTAATAGATTAGTGCCTTAATGGAGTCAACAAGATATTCAATAAATTCTTAATGACTAGGAAGGTTTATGAGCAATATAACTTGGTACTATTTAATCAATAAGATGAATCAATTTTTTGTAGTAAAAACCAGCACCTTAAATTTTGAAATAATACTCAATAGATCGTGAAAATGCTTGGAAAAGTACCTCTTGGATATCAACAACGAAAGATGAGTCTATCCCCCCTAGGGCGCTCTTGATATGACCGATGGTTGATGAGTTTTGGGACTGATTTCACCTTCAGATCTGTAATAACCTGTAGTGATGGCTGAAAGGCTTGATTTGGCTCTTCAAAATCCCCTAGTGTCAACCATTGAGACTTGGAGATGAAGTAGGAACCCTCTCCAACCACTAGTGCTTGGTATTTTGTTAAAATTGGACCGACAAAACAATTATACCATACATGAAACAAGGCTGTAGCAGCCTTTAGAAGACGGCGTCACCCTCCCTAGAGTTGACGCACTCCTTTTTAGGGCTTTTTGAGCTACAAAACATTTTTTTATCGAATATTTTCACCTTTCTATGAATTTTTGAGCAATATAATCAACTCCAAAATTTACAACTGCAGTAACTACTTCAGAATTGAACAAGTAAAGTAATTGCAACGGTAAAAATAAAATATATTTTGGATTTTTCAAAAAAATTGTTTTTTAGGGTTTTTTATATTTTATTATTTTTTTTGTATTTTTTTCGATGTACAATATAAGGAATTTTGTAAAAAAGATTTTTGGTGAAGATGAGGGAATTAGACCTAGTTCTTATTCCTTTCGGACATTGAGAAATCGGGGTTAACGTTTCTCCTAAGAATTGACAATTCAATATTTGAATGAACTAGGGCAAGGCTAAGAAACTCTAGGTTATGTTAGCCTTTAACCTAGTTAGGGAAAAGAAAGATGCCAAGGTCCAAGCAAGAGAGACCCTTCGAGAGGGATGTCTCACCCACCAAGACTAAACTATCATGCATAAAACCCTAAAATGCTCCTACCTTGGATGCCTCCGGTAGTGTAAGACAAGAGATTCAATATCTTACCACAATTGAGAGAGAAAGAAGAAGAGAAATCCTCAAGAATCCTTTTACCTTGGAGTAGCCTTGAAAGATTGCAAAGAAAATCTCAAACATCAACCTTGATCTTTGAAAACCCTAGAATTAGTCAAGAAAGGAGGTGCACACCACTCAAAAGCTCATGTATACAAGAAGAAATAAAATTTAAGTCATGTTTGATCCCATGCTCTTGATTGCAAATGAAGAGGAGGTGCCTTATTTATATGAGAAAAGGCTAACTTAATCCTCCTTTAAGCCGACCTACCTAATTTATCTTTAAAATGACTTTTATTGATTTTTTAGGGTTTGTCACCCACAATTTGGGGGCTAAATATCATGAAACATAAAATAATGATAAATAATGATGAAATGCTTCAACTTGATGATGAGTTGGGCTTGAAAGGAGGACGTCATTGCCCATCTAACCCCAACAAGTGTCTTTTTCCTTCAATGCTCTCCTTCTTAGGTTGGCACGACTTCTTTAAGCTTGCTTGGATGGTGGACGATTTTCTCTTCAAGACCACGATGACCAAGAGGGAGGAATGATACAACAAGATAAGGTCCAAGGGGGTAAAATGAGGTGTGCTAGGTGGGTATGACAACCCTTACTAGCGCAATCACCTTCTACAAAGCATAAATCATAAGTGTGGCTAGGAGCCCTAGACCATGTGTCCTAATGGATTCATTCAAGGTGCACCAGATACCCATCCAGGGCTAAAAATGCCCAACATGATGAGGGACTTCTGCCCATCAAGGGTTAGTCAACAAAGCCACTAAGCCAACACTCCTTGAAATGGGGACCAAGAGAACCTGCCATGACTAGACCAAGGGTCTTGAGCCTCGCTAGACCAACACTTTTACATAAACAAGCCCCAACTTGGCCTTTTACAATGGCAAAAAGATCCCCCTCTTTGGCACATTTGGTAGGGTGCGCGACAAAGAATTTGGGGCATAACACAGCCTATGAAGGAAGTATTTCATGCTTAAAGAGGTTTTGGTTGAGGTTCCACCTTGAAGGCCTAGTAACGTTTCAATTGGAAGGACCATTACACCTTTTATCGAGGTCGATGGCTTTCATGCATGCTTATTGGAGATCTTTTGTTGGAGTACCCTTGGAGCTAGGTAAAGTTGTTGTCTTGTGGGTGAAAACATTCCCCTTCTAGGGGATTCCTTGGATTACCTTGCTTAACTTTTGGTGGAAGTTTGCATATTTGATAGGTTTCTAGGTGCTTATTGGCTGCAATGTGGACATTTCTTGTTGGATCATCCTTTGAAGGGGCCTTTGGAGGCCATGTGGCATTTTCATTTATCATTTGTTTCCTTACATGATGGAGGTGTTCCCCCCTTGTTTGGGACCTCATTTATCTTGTGTATTGTACAAGTGGCATTGACCACCTTTTTTAATGTATTTTGTTAGGAGTAGTTGGATTAGTAGGGTTTTTGTATTATTTTACCCCACCCTTGGCTAGATCTCGTAGAAAAATGAATATTTTATTGTAAAGGAAGTTAGGCTACTCTCCTATATAAAGAGAGCCATTTCTTCATTTGAACTCATGATCAAATTTGTAGAGCTCTCTCTCTTTTGGAGACTAATTGCCATATCTTTATGAAGCATTTTGAAGCTTGAAGGTTTTCTTCTCTTGGGTTTTCTTGGTGGTTGGATATTGAAGTAACATGTATCTTTTGGCATTGTAAGATCTTTAGCCCAGTTCACTAGGAAATTAATTTTGCTCTGGTGGATTAAATAAGGAATTATCTCCTTGTTTATTTTATATTTTAGTCTTGTGGCTTATCTTGTGATTTGGCTATCTTGAAGGAGTGTGCTAAGGTCACCCTTCCTTTTTAAATTTTGCTTGAAGCTTCAAGCGTTTTGCGGTAGGAAATTGTCTTGCTTTGTAAAGTTTCTAGTCAAACACTAAAAGAAGGCCCAAAGGGGGATCATCTCGAGACGTCATTGGCACTAGTCTTCATAACCCTCCCATCACTTATACTACAAAGAAGACCTCAATTTTTGCGAAGGCTAACTCTTGAAATCACCTCATGCCTCCATTGCCATAGCCTAGCAATCCTATCATAGGGAAGCCCCCCTTGAGTTGGAGAAGAGACAACCTAAAGTGTACAAAGGTGGTTATTGAGGTGACAGTGGGTAACACCTCTTAGTTATAGTTGGGCTAGCCTTGTTCTTTGGGGATTTAACTATACATACTAGTTCAAGCTGTAATAACCCCCCAAAACTGGTAAAAATAGTAGTTGCTAAAGATAACAATTACTAAAAGCAATAATTTCTCAATTTTTCTAAAAAATGAACCCTATGCATATCTCCCCAAAGGATGTCCAAAAATGTGATCAGATGATGTAAAATATAATGCTACAACTTACCTTGATCACACCTTGTGGGGGTCTTCAACCTTCCATACTTACTCTAAATACTACACTGAATCTGTAAGTATGGGGCACTTGCTACTGCTATATTACTTGTCCATATGTACTTAAGTAGTATGCTATGCGTACACCTGTAGAGAAAGAACCTATCGGAACTCTGTTGAACCATCTATCCCGTGATAATAAAGACATGTGACCATGTGCGAAGTCTGAAAAGTGCTTTGCAAACCGTTGATGCCGTGTCAGTGGACCAACTAACCAGTCTACCCCGTAATGTACTAACAAATCGTTTATGCCGAGTGGTGAACTCTGTAACATTGAGCTCACCTTGAAAGATATCCATGAATATGTACTGTAGATTAATAATCAGATTTATAAGGTCAAATCCAGTGTTAATAGGGCACCATAAAACATTGTGCTCTCTTGTTTTTGTTATTTCTATCTCTAGTGCACTTGTGCTAGTGTTTATTTCTCTTTCTAAGGCTATGAGGCTCTTAGTTTCCCTTGTGCTGTTTATCTCTTCTTCATTGCAGAATTTGGGTTGGCTTTGGTTCCCTCGATTCTCTTGCAAACATTAGTGAAGCTTGACAATACATTTATGATTTGATGTCAAAGCTTGCAAAACATAAGTGGCTGGAACTGGATATGCTCTCCCTTGCTCAAGTGAGGGGAGTATATATCAATCATTTATAGATATTGCACACTCACACTATTATGTAGAAAAGTTGCAGAGAGGGAAGAGAAACTTGATATTATTCTTTGTGTTATAAAAATGAGATACAAAACTCTCATGTCTCATGAGAGAGACAATCATATGTGCAATCAAATAGCATTGTGTTAAGACATAACTAAAGCCTAATGAACACATTACACATCTTAAACTTATTTATTAATCTGACATTTGACTTATACTAAATCCTAATAAACATAATGATATGACTATTAGACTATGCTAATTGTATCACCCTCTCTTAACGGCCATATCACTCTCCCTATGCTAATTTGTGCCAAAAAATTACAAACTTGTCTGCATCAAGTGTATCAAAGAACATGCCTGCAGCCTTTCCCACAGCCCGAGATTCTCAACATGCTGGAAATCCTCCATGATGCTGTCCATTATCTGACATTCTGATGTCCCTTGCAAGCACTGCATGTCCCTCTTATCTGAACTCCAAAAATCAGCATTTGACTCTGCCACAAAGTGAGAGATAAAGCTGACCGCATGGCATGTAACTGACCTGATTGATGCAGAATATGCCAAGTCATCAACCACCTATCTACCCATTGACTCCTTTGGTGGATTAGAGTTGATGATGACTGAAAATCTCACTCCACCCACCGCAGATGTAGAAGTTGATTTGAATTCCAAAAGGTTGGTCGTTTCTACACCCAGTTAGCAAAACATATCAGTTCTAAAAAAGTAGGCCTTTGGGACTTGCTTTAGCCCATAAAGAACATTGGCCACAATATTCTTCTCTCCTGCAATCTGCAAACCTTGTGGCTGATTTTTGCACAAGCCTTTCTTTACGTCCATCTACCAACCAAATTGTATTGCCATCACTGATACTAACTTGGATATGTCCAACTTTGCTAAACAGGCAACTTTGTCTTCAACCTCCATGAGTGCTTTCTTCCACTCATCTTTGCCTCTTACCTTTTCATCAAACTGTGGTTCGGAAGAATTTAAACCAGAAGACAGCAAAATGAAAGAAACCCACTGCTCACCTTGCTCATTCAATATCAGGCTTTTGAAGTTCTTCCTTCACATCTAGAGGACAATACTTTTTATCTATACCATCTGCATCATCACCATTTCTTTCCTCACTTGAACCATTTTTAGTGAGATCCTGTGTGCCATGCAACCTACACATCGTCACATGATTGCCTATCACCATATACCAGTCGTACTTGCAGACCAGTGGATTTTCCAACTTTAAATCAACAATCATCCTCCATTTCTAAGTCTGATTATTACTACTCAACCGTACTAACAATAAGCTCTGAGTAACATAATTTATACTGTGCTTTGCAAAATTATTAACTCTGTAAAGTTCCTCAAGCCGACACTAACCCTACACTGGTTGTTAGCTCTTAGAATCTACAGGGGATCTAAATGCTAACCCAATGCACGTTGCATTCAGACATACTAAAGCTGGCGTAGATAAAATCTGCTTTATCCTGAAAGACAGCGAATAGATCTCTGTTTTTAACACAAAACCATACTTTCAGTCTTTGTAACAGGAAAATCGCAGGGGGCAGAGAGGATACAAGCTATCCCTGTAATCACTCACTATGCTGTAACAAAGGTTTAGCAATCCACATTATATTGTTTGTTTAAATTTCTTAAACAGGGTTATAAAACTTCTACGGATTCTATCAATTAAATATTGATTCCATTATTATCTACTACAACCAGCAACGTTAAACCGTAATACAGAGTTCAATCCTTTGTTTTGAACATTAACATAAATAATCTCTGTGTATAACACAGGATATTTTTAAAGGAAATAAACATTTTGAATGATGCATGATGTCATTTACTCTGTATCACATACAGAGATCCATCGAACTTAAAACAGAGTTCCGATTTTATTTACACAGGGATCTTTAATGGATTCGATTTCGATTGAAAGGGTTTTACACATAGGTCGTGTAAGGTTACGCAGGGGTCATTAATGGGTTCGATTTCGATCCGATTCAAACTTAATGAATCGTCAAATTATTTTGATATCAATTCGAAAATAATCCCAGAACAAGTTTTAAATCGGATTACTACATTTTAAGGGAAACTTGATGATTGATACAGAGTATCAATACTCTGTACAATATACAGAGATCTTGAATACAACAATACATGTTAATAATAGTAACTCTGTAAAACGTACAGAGATCTTAGATCTCTTTAAATATTAAATCGATTGCTTGGTTTAGTTTCAACTCTTAGCTTAAACGATTGTATGAATTCATGCTCAGTCACGATTCCCTTTTTTGTCATTTTAACCAGATTCAATTATTATTATTGCAGTCGAGAAACTATAAATCTACTATGAAGTTATCGCTCATACAAAAGAGGGAAACGACAACAATCGTTTACTTGTGATACTTTTACCAGAACATAAAAACAAGGTAATGCCGCCATGGCCAAATCACATTCAAACTTTGAATTGAGTAACAATCATGCTAATAATTTTCCACCATTAAACTATAAATCTCAACAACAATATACAGTTACTTGAAACAATGGGGAAAAATTAATTGGAGAATCAGTTCCTCCGAACCATAGGAGAAGACTGCAACACCGCAAGCCCAACTCCACCCCCGAGCTGGATCACCACCATGCACAACAGAACTAGCAAGGAAGGCTTGAACGCAGCACTCTCTCTCAGAGTCTGTAACAAGCCCAGTGATGGACTTACAATCAAAAGAGAAATACTCGACAATGTGCACTCATAGCAACAATTTCTCCATGCACAACATAACGTCCCGTGCTATCTCAGTGCACCAATTTATAGTTTTTTCCCAGGTCTTGTGCCATCCCATTCAAATCTCAATCAATCCTTCAATCCCTATGATTTAGGATCTTGTCTGGTAGTTGAGTCTTCGATTGGATTTGTTTGGTAAAATATCTCTTGTTTGCTTTACACTTGTTCTTTGTCTCATGGTGGTGTCCCCTCATTCAACTGAATTCTCCAAGTGTCTTTCTTTTTTATTATTAATAATAATAATAATTGTTGTGCAAAGTATCACTCAAATCTCATGTGAGCATTTTTGAGTTTTTAAATAACTCTTACAAAAAAAATAATTGTTTTGAAATATTTTCAAAAATATTAAATCATAAATAATCAAAAATGCCTCGGGGGTATCATACTATCCCTTTGAAGTCAATGCTCAACAAGGGACAAATCTGTGAGGATCTAAATAAAATTGGCACGCTGTTGGGTTTAATTGAGGGAAGTGGCTTATTGAGCTTGGAACGTATCTGTATGGGCTGGTAAGTCTCCATGAGAGGCAAGAGAGCAAAGCAGGTTCATCTGCTTCCTTGTGGCTTTGAGATCCTTCATCATACTATCTGCTTTAGTTGTCCAGGCTTCCTTTTGCTGCAATCTAGAAGCTGAAAATTGTTTGGTGATTTCTTCATCTGCTGAGGGGTTCGAATAGTAGATTCTTTCTCTTGCAGTTGAGTAGACAAGCCCTGTTTATTGGCTTGTAATGTGGCTACTTTTGCATCAAGCACAAGAATTCGTGTCCATCTTCTTCTACTGGTCTGTGGCTGCAACTCGTGCCTCTTCCATGAGTTCAATGATCAATCTACGGAGCCACTGTCGGTGAACAAAGCCCCTAGGATCGTTAATATCAACTATTCTCTTCTTATCTACCATTTTGCAATGCTAGGCATAGTCAGGGCCAAATATTTATTACACTGAGAAGCAAGGTGCTCTTACAGTTCGGGGTAGGAGAGGTCTTAGTGTCATGTCCCGTATGTCACATGTTTAAAACTAATTAAATAAAATGAAAAAAAGAAAGAGACAAGCTTTATTGCTTTTGATTACCACAATGAGTGTGTCATGTGAAACACTAATTAGTGATCTCATCAAATGAGAAAAAGAGCTGACCTTTTATTTCTTTTAATTACCATCATATAAAAAATTAAACTAGCTTCGATCCATGTTAAACTTGGATTTTTAAGCACCAAGAGGTTTGCATTTCAGATTTTTTCGATCCCTCTTGGTGCTTAATAGATCCGTGGTTGACATGCATCTATGCTAGTTATCTTTTACTGTAAGACATGCCAGCCATAAAGAGAGATGGAGCTTAAACAAACCCTTCTAAAATTATCTCCATTCTTTACCAAGAGGGGTTGAAATTTTGCCCAAGATCTCTAAATGCTTTTAGTGATGAGCAAGCCAGTCATGTGGACCTTTGTAGGACAAAGCAACAATATTCAAAAGAAAGTCCTTTCCATCATTTAAATGCAAGAGAAGTTTTGTTTTATTCAAGCTTTCAGAAGCATAGCCTGGGCATGGCCGTTGCACATAAATGGGTGGTTAGAAAATTATAGAAATAATAATAACAATGATAATGGATTGATCGGAGGTTGCAATGACAGATCACCAGTTTTTAGAAGTGGAAGAGAGCTCCAAAATCCGGTGCACTCCAGTACACTGATACTTTGGAGAGTGTTTCCATACAATAATTCAATTCACACAAAACTGTTGGAATTGGAAACTTCAACCGTGTTCTCTCTAGGAATCCAATGCTGGAAAATTAAGTCTTTAAAAGTTTAATGGCAGAAAAAATGCTGAATGCACTTCATTTGGAAATCTGATGAAGAAAATCAACTGACACCATTAGAAAAATGTGATAAGTATTGACAAGATATCGAATGCCTTAATATAATGGATTTTAAAGTGATACGATGACCTTGAATTTCCAATGTTCCCCCAAGTATTTGGGACGCGGGTACGTGGGAGCGAGGAAATGCAAAAACGATATATGCAGAAGTACCCCCCCCAAATTTAGGAAACGTCGAAGGGTATGTTAGGGACTTCAACATAGGGGGCCCCACCAGGAATATTACCAAATTTATATTAGAATACATAAAAATTGAAATTTGTCGCATAAGTCATTAAAGTCGTTAATTTTATAATCTAAAGATTAATACAAGTTTACAACATATATCAAGTGAAATAAAATCCATACATAGTTTATAAGATATAACTACATAAGATACATAAGATTAAACCAAGTTTACCATACATAAGATATAACTGGCAAAAAAAATTCGGAAATAAAACCATATTGGACAGCGAAATTAAATCGAGGCTACTAAGAAGGAAAATAGTGGACAACGTGGCCCTTTATCATTTATTTATTTTATTAATTTTCTATTTTTGGTAAAAAGAAACGTGGGGACGCCATTTTTAGGAGGGAAACGTTTCCTTTCTGTGTTTCCTTGAGTTTCCTTCAAACAGGGACGTGGGGGGGGGGGGGGGGACATTTCCAATCGAGTTTCCAAGTTTCCGAGACGTGCGGGGGTGTGGAAACACGTTTCCTACCCTTGGGGACATGTACTAGTGTAACACTGCGAATTTCTAATGCAATTGATTTTCTGTATATAGAAGAAGATCAAAAGTTGAAATCACTTTTAAAAAAAAAATGTCGAAACCACATAAACTTGGCCTGTGGCATCTGTAACAAGAAAGAGTTATGAAGATCTGGATTCAAAAGTATCCAAAAAAGGTAAAACGTGAAACATCAAATGTGGAAATATTGGTTAAAATTTTAAATTATAGGAGTTTTTTTCTTTCTTTTGTGCCAAACAAGTACTAAATAAACAAGTCTAAGAGTAGCCATTTAAGGTGATTCAACCATAGGTTATTGTAAGGAAACGGAATTTATCGGTGGAGGCAAATACATAATGAAAATAAATTAATAATAGTTTATCTGTATTCTGTGTTTATCTCAACAACGAGGCTTCTTTGATCTTTCCATATATAAGGTTTAGGCATCAACTCGATATTATCGTAATTTTGAAAGGAGATAGCTTCTTCAAAATCCAAAATGAATTTTTGAAAATGATTATCGCCAAGAGCAGCTGAAAGGGGAATATTACATTTCTGAGTCCTTTCAAGACAATGGAATCTGAGGTTGTTAGTGGCTTAGCTGTCTTGCCCTTGTTTCATCATAGTTGATTTGCATAAAGTTATGGCTGTGTGTGTGTATTAACGCCCTTAAATTTTCAATAAAATGAACAATATATACATATCGAGCATTTTCCAAAATAACATAGGTGACAGCATAGGTCACTGCGATAGTCATTATGGTCGAATTTAAAAGTAGATACATGGCTAAAGTTTAATCTGTCTACTTTATGCTGAATTGTTGGTTTTTACATGAGGAGGTTATTACCCTATAACAGTATAATCTTATGATAACTTTCCATTGTTGGTGACGTTGCCTCATACCTCCTAGTTTCTTAGTGCGATTTTTAAATATCTTATTTACTGAAACACATAGGCTCAACACGAAAGGCACACAAAAAGGACGCTAAAAACTCTTGATTTTTTTGAAGCAAGTTCTTTCCATTCAAATGTATAAGATCAAGGAAAGAGGCAATTTAAGAAACCAAAGCTGGGGATTATATTAGAAGCTGAATAATGCATATGAACACAAATGTTTAGCAAGTTAACGGCTAATATCTTGGCATCTAACTGGACTATCTGATCCCAGTTTATACGGTTATTGACTTCATCCCATTTGGGATTAATTTGTTGGCTTTCTATTGTGCAACGACGTCTTTGTTGAAGGAAGCTACTTAACATCAAGGCTTCCGTTTTTGCCATTTATCTGTTTGTCACTTGACAGGAACAAAAGAAAATGGTTCATGTCATCGGCCATAACTGTAAGCATGGTTTTGGTTTTCTTAACTGCTGTGCCTTTTCCTGCAATGATAAGACAAGGTCTGCAAATGTAGCAGGTTTGCTTGCTTGGTTGCTGAATCGGATGATCATACTGTGGAATATGGAGTGCATGGAATGTCTGAAAAAAATTTAGCTGGCGTTGTGGATGTTACAGCACGTGTAGATGAGGATATTCTGTGCCATTTGGAAGGAGCAGCGGAATATCTGTATGTGAGTGGCATAGCTGTCAGAATGAACTACAGGTAATTGTCACCATAATATTCTCATTCAGTGTTTGCTTTGTATTAGTATTGCGGGGATATGTTTGACTTTTGTGTAATGCAGGAGGAGAAAGGTAGCCACACTTTTGCTTAAAGCATGTGATTTTCTCGCATTTCTCTGGGGTTTTGATTATCTAGTCTTACGAGCTTATGAAGATGATGTCGGAGCAAGAACCCTGTATGCTAGAGCAGGCTACAAGGTTGTCTCCCAGGATCCACCCTGGGCAAGTACTTGGATAGGGAGAAAACAACGTGTCCTTATGGTAAAGAGAGCATCGAATGAAAAATTGCAAGGTTAGAATAGCATGCTGTGTACTTTAGAAGAGTGTCGAACGAGTTTGAGAATTCATTGCTTATGTAAAAGTATCTCTGTCAATGCAGACTCCCATGATCAAGTTTGAAAATTATCACAAAGTTTATTTGGGTCACATGTTACTATTGATTCAATGTTAATAGGTTCTTGTTTATGCCTTCTTGTATTGAAGACAAATGTTGCGTGCTGATATCCTGGCGTCTTAAGGTAGTTAGATCATTTGACTTTGCACAGTTCATATTATTTATTTAGGCCTAGCCTTGAATGTCTAGGGAGTTCCAGTAGCTATATTGCTTCTTGAATCGCACTCTCTATGTTTCTCCCTATGTATGATCACCCATAGAGCCTGTGTACATGCCAACATGGTTGGTTTGTGTTAAATTGGGTAACACCTAAAACATTTCACATTACTCAAATCCTTCTTACCTTGGATTGAATCTTCCTTCTTACTTTTCTTGTCTCTTTTCTTGTTTCCCTTCCTCATCCCCCAATGAGGGCTGGGTCTTCTATTTCCTTCTGCTTTGTTACACAAGATTCTAATATTATCTCTTCCCACAGAAAGTCCTCCCAAAGCTTGATAAACAAGATTCTAACCTTATCTTTTCCTACACAAAGTCATCCCAAATTTAAACATAAGTAGGTAATTTCTCATGAGCACAAACACCTTGGATAAAGGGTTTCCAAGATGGAGTAAACCCATTTAAGGTAATCAGAACCAACTCTTCATACTCCACTTTTATCCCTATGGCAATGAATTGATCTCTCAACTTTGTGATGTTGGCCAAAGATCTCATAATTGTATATATGTTACTATGCAAATGGCTAGAAGCTTGTCTCTCAAGAGCATCTTCCTAGAAACATTTGCACTCTACTATAATCCTGCCAACTACTCCTAGATAGGAATCATCCACAACCAAAGCTAGTCACTCCATTGAGCATCAACAAACTAGCAAGCATACACATCCACAAATCCTTTTTGGGACGTATTTTTTGCATCACATAAATGTACAATGGAAAACAAGGTAGTCTTGCTTTCACTTCTCTACAAATGCCACAAAACCTTAGTCTTCTTCTCTCACAAGAACCACAAGAACAAATGATCCCTTTGTTCCTTTAAACCCTTAGCTTCCCTTGTCTTCTGAGGGAAAACCCTAACCCTATCACCATGCTTGCATCGACAAAAGAATCCTAGTACTTAAGACAAGAGATCAAAGTACAAAGAATAATACATGTGAAAGAGAAAAGCTAGTTGTAGCTCTCACATCTCTAATGATGATATGTGAATGAATGAATGAAATAATCTCTTCTCTATTTATATACATGAAAGATGGTGGATGCCAATAATAATAAGGTGGATAGGTCTAAAAGAAAGCAACCAAACTAATCACTAGATAGGTCTACATGTGAAGTGCTCTAACTCGAAGCAACACATGTCAAGATCCAAGGTAAGCATGTACATCAAGAAAGGGTCCCAAGGTGAATGTTCCACAAGAAAGGTTAAACATTTCTCCTCTAAAGTTCGCCAATGCTCCAACACTACCTCCTAAGACATGTGCTTCTCCTAATCCATTACATCTCCATGAATACTCAACCCAAGCTTACTTAAGTCAATTGCAAGCCTCCATGTAAACATCGAAGCATCCCCATGGTATATAGGGGTCAATGCATCCTCTTAAATTCCCAACACTAAGATCGTCCTCCCAAGCAAGTAACAAAGCCCTCCATGTGCACCTCATTAAGAATGTCACCATGCCACATAGGTCTCCAATCTATTAAGGAAGTGCATAACATAAGCATCTAGTTATTTATAACAATCCATGAGTAAGCTATCTCCAGTGTGTATGTCCGCTAAGATATAGTGGACACACCATGCACTCCACATCACGTCAAGCACCCCCAAGCATGGTTTAAACACTTTTGGAGTAACCCCAAAAGTTATCACTCCCTCTTTATGAGGAAACTATTTTCAACAACACCAATCTTCTTCCCCTCTTGATCTCAACTAAACTCGCCATCTGCAAATTTGAATTTTCTATAGCCTTGAATTAATCACTACCCCCTCGAAAGGAACTTCCACTTAAACAACATTATTTTCTATTCAAGGCATCACACCTCACCTCTTCAAAACACTTGGAAGGATCACACATGGAAGTAGCCAATGCAATATGGTTAACATATCTCTTAGGAAGTCTAGTTGACCTCATTGAAGATATGGGTGCTCATACATTATCCTATGCATCATACAATATTTGAGTAATTCATCTTGGCTTCCTGCACACTAGATTAAATGGTGAGGACATATTCTTCCTCAATCTCTCCTCATCCACACCTGGATTTTATTCTTGTCTAACCTTTGAATCCGACTCTACAACAACAATCTTCTCGCTCCCTTCAATCACTAAAGGAGATACTTGTGATCTAAAGGATCATAAATGCTTATCAAACTTCACAACTTAACTCACCACATTATTCTAGTGTGCTAGAATGTAGTTCCTATAAGCTTTAGATGTTTTATCGTATCCAACAAAATAAGATGCCATCACAATGTTTCAAACCTCCTCTCTGTGAGGGGATTGGCAACCTGTGAAGATGAACATAACCTTGGACCATCAACAACTTGCCAAACTCCAACATTGTTTTTATCAACTTGATGGGCCAAAATGTTAGGACAAGACATCACGATTTGTGTAGGACATCCTACAAAGCATCTCTATATAAGACCAAGAAAAGTGGATCAAATGTATCCAAACACAAGGATACAAATATGCACAAATCTCATCCACCATGAAATACTAAGCTCATAATGCAAACAACAATCCACGCAAGGTGTCCAACAAATTGTAAACATTGGTATCTCACCCATGCACCTCAAAATCTCTGTTTATTGCCATAAAACCCTTTATAGGGTCAAATCTCTCTTTTTGAGAGAATAATTTGGTAATTGGAACAAGAATATCATCATGGTCAACTCCCTCTTTTTGTGAAAATCCAACCTTGTTTTGTTACTATTGAATACACCCATCACCTACAAACTTGGAATCAATTACTGATTCCACATTAGTTTTTGAACCTATCTCCATGGCATGTTGCCATGCGTGCTCTACATATGCTTCCTCAAAACTAGAAGCCTCTCCCAACATCGCATTAGTATGTACAAACGCCATAGGATCAATAAATAACTTTTAAGGTCACTATCTGACACACCTCTAGCCAAAGTTCTTGGGCTTGCTAGAATATAGTCACTAACAATGCATTACTTTTCTTCAAATGTAACTCTACTAAAAATCTATCATTTACGAAATTGAAAGAAGATTTTTCTTCAAACTAGAAACAAACAAAATATCATGCAACTCAAGAACATTACTCAATGGCATCCAGAAGGAAATGGATCCCACTCGTTTCACATGATATGTAGTATCATCACCCAACTCCACTTTTATTCCTCCCTCTTGCTCCTGGACCTTGGTGAAGAGTGTCTTTTCATAAGTCACATATCTAGATGCCCCATTGTCCACATAACTTCCAACACTTGACACGATGCTAAAAGGTAAATAAGAGACCATGGGGAAGGTAGTCTCAAGATGGTATGCTAACTCATCCACTCCTACTACAATACTTGTAGTCCTTGCAATGCAACTTGTTCTATTGCTTGGACTTTCCATTCATCTACTTCGGACATTGACTATTTTCATGTCCCTTTTGGTGACACCTAAAACATTTCCCATTACTCAAATCCTTCTTACCTTTGCTTGAATCTTCCTTCTTTTCCCTTATTATGTCCTTTCTTGTTTCCATTCCTCATCTTCCTAACTAGGCCCAAGTATTCTACTTCCTTTTACGTTGTTGAACTAGGCTTTGATCTAATTGCTTCCTACACAAAGTCATTCCACTTATTTTCATAAGCAGGTAGGTTCTCACGAGCATAAACACCTTGGACAAAGGGTTTCCAAGATGGAGCAAATCCATTCAAGGCATTGGAAACCAACTCCTTATCCTCCAATTTTGACCCTATGGCAGCCAACTGATCTCTCAACTCTTTGATCTTGTCTAAGTAGCTCACCAATGTATCTGTGTTATTCATGTAGATGGTTGAAAATTCGTTTCATAGGAGCATCATCTTAGAAAAACTTGCACTTTGGTGTAATCCTATTGAGGCATCATACATCTCCTTACTAATGTTCTTCTCTACAATGTGAGTAATCAAATGATTCTTTATCGAATCAAGAATGTTTCTCTTTGTGGCCTTGACCTCCTTAGAATGCACTACTAACAATTTCAGATCAGTAGTTGCAATGATCACATTCTGAATATGCTCCCAAAGTCTAGCCTTGTCCAATAGCATTTGTAGTTCGTAATTCCAAGGAGCAAAATTGAAAGCACCTTCCAACCTATCATAGCCTCTAAGATCGAGAGTAGTCATCCCTACAAATTTGAACCGCACCTCAAAGCAACAACCAATGAGAAATAAAGTAGAATACTCTTCTAGGGTTCAAGTGGTTCTCCAAAGCATACTAGGATTTCACACCCAACAACCTATAATGGTCAAGAACTTCTCCCAAGTATGAAACATATGAGATACCCAACTCCCTCTTTAATATGAGAGTGATTAGTTAAATCAACTTTAATACCATCTTGGAATTTCCTGGAAATGGTTTTTAATGCAAATAAAAAAATTCCACCTCAACCTTAAGGTTTTTCAGATTGATTTCCTGTGAACGTTTAACCTTAGACATGACTCTAAAATATAAAATACAACATTATATATCACTTTTGTCCAACCAAATAGACAAGGAAACCCAAGTAAATAAACACCAAACAAATGTACTTCAAGATAAAATATTTTCCCAGCCCTCAGGGTACACTTACCAAATTAAAATAGATCTAAAAATCACTTGTTATAGCAGATTTATTATAGTGAAAAATATGACATCTTATCTTCTATATGTCTGTTAAATCACTTAACAAAATCTGCTCATTGTTATGTAAAATGAGTGAATATAACAAACTGCAAAAGCTACACAATCATCATGAAAATATGTGCTGAAAATCAAATCCACAAGTATACAAAGTTGGGATAGCAAGGAACTCTTCATATATACATATGATGAGGTCACAAGTACATACCAACAAATTAATACAAATTGGTACAAGTCATGCTCTCCAAACCCTTGGCATCCACCATAAATAATAAACCTTAGCCACCAACCTCTTGCTAAGCATCAATCTTAACCAAAGCTGGTCGTTCCACCAAGATCCACAACTAGCAAGCATACACAAGGACAATTAATCTTTCCTACACTTGCTTCACACAAGTGTACATCAGAAAAAATGTATCTTCCTTTAATCATCTTCACAACAAGCACTCCAAGTAGTTCTAGGGTTTTCAAATGCCATAAAACCCTAGTCTTCTTCTCGACAAGAGCCACAAGAATAAGTCTTATCTTTTCTCCTCTAGGGTTCCTCCCAAACACTAGCTTCCCTTGTCTTCTTAGGGCAAACCACAGGTATAACAATCCATGAGTAAGCTGTGTCCAATGTGTATGTCCACTAAGATACAACCAAGGATAGCCAACACACTATGCACTCTAAATCACGAAATCACGTGAAGTAAACCCAAACCACCCCAGAATCTCATGGAAATGGATTTAAATGCAAATTTAGAAATTCGACCTCCACTTTGAGATTCCCTAGATCTATTTGCTATGAGCTTTCAGCCTTAGGTTTAAATCTGAATAATAAATTACATGGGTATGGACTTTAGTTTTGTCTATTACCAATTCACATACAACCCATGAAAATAAACACTAAACAAATTTACTTCAAGGGAAATAATTTTCTAGCCTTTATGAGACACTTCTCAATATAGAACATATTTGAAAATTACTTATTACAAAAGATTTATTACATCCATAAATCTGCCCTTTTATATTCTATATGTTTGTTAAAACACTTAACAAAATCTACTTACTGTTATGCAAAATCATCATGCATAACTAGCTCTAGAAACTACTCAACCATCATAAGAACATAAGATGAAAATCAGATCTACAAGTACAAAATATTTGGACAAGAAGGAAATTTTCATATATACATAAGCTAGAGTTACAAGTACATACCAATAATTTAATACAACTTGGTACAATTCATGCTCTCCAAATTCTAGCTAAGACATCCACTATAAATATCAAACCCTAGCCACCAACTCATAGCTAGGAGTCACTTCCAACAAAATATGGTTGTTCCACCAAATATCCACAACTAGTGAGCATACACACTAATAAGATCTCTCTGCCACTTACACTTGCATCACACAATTGCATGAGAGAAAACAAGGTAGTCAACCTCCATCTTCTCCACAAAAGCACTCCAAGAGGTACTATGATTTCCAAATGCTGTAAAACCCTAGTTTTCTTATCTCACAAGAACCACAAGAACAAGTGCTCTGTTTTCTCCTCAAGAGTTTCTCCCAAACCCTAGTTTCCCCTATCTTGTTAGGGAAAGCCCTAACCCTAACACTTTTTTTCATCAACACAAGAACGTTGGCACTCAAGACAATATAGTGAATTACAAAGAAGAAGAATACAAATGAAAGAGACAATTTCCCTCTAACTCTCACCTATTTAATGATGACGTGTGAATGAATGCATGTAAATAGTCTATTCTGATATATATGAAAGGTGACGGAGGCCAACAAAAATAAAGTGGACAAGGTCTACAAGAAATCAATCTAATTAATCATTAGATAGGTCTACATGTGAAGCACCCCAACTCAAGGTGACATGTCAAGTCCCAAGGTAAGCATATCCATTGAGAAATGTCCTCAAGACAAACTTTCCGCAACAAAGGTTCAATGCTCCTCTTCCATATGTCACTAATGCTCCAATGTTACCTCCTACCTCCTAAGTCATGTGCTCCTTTGGGTCCACCATACCTACATGAACCCTCCACAACCCAAGCATCCTCAAGTGAATCGCAAGCTTCCATGTAAGCATTCAAGTGTCCCCATGCTACTTACGGTTCAATACCCTCCTAAATTCCCAATGCTCCTCCCCCAAACAAGTCGTCCTCCCAATAAAGTAACTGAGCCTAAATTCTCAATGCTCCTCCTCCAAACAAGTTGTCCTCCCAATAAAGTAACTGAGCCCTCCATGTGCACCTCATGAAGAATTCCATCATGCCACATAGATATCCAATCTCTCAAGGAAGTGTGCCACATAAGCATCAAGTCAAGGTATAGAATTGCATGTGTAAGTTATCTCCATTCTATATGTCCTCTAAGATACAAGTAATGGTAGATAACACATCAAGCACTCCATATCATATGAAACATCCCCGAGCATGGTGTAAACACTTTTGGAGTAACCCCAAAACCTAACAATTGCACTATGATATCCTTGGGTGAGATATTAAGACCCTCCTCCATACACACCATATGTTCCACCATTTACTTTTTAACAACCTTGGTTGATTTCCTGGACGACTGTGGGTCCTATGATCCTTAAGGGTAGCAAAAGGGCTCTCTCAAAACCTCCCCTTTTCATTTATGATCCAAGGCCATTCCATGCTCACCTTGAAAACTTGTAGTTCCTCTTGTTGCACTACCTTTTCCTACTCAAACATTGTACATAGCATGAAAAACTTCCCTTGTTTCTAGTTTCCTATCCAACTATGAGATTAAGAAGGATGGGGATGAATTCTCATCTATGCATCCCAATTGGGTTTGTATGGGTCCTAGTTTCTTCACCAAATCTTTGCAAGGATCATTTCCCATATCTACTGGAGCTTAACATAAGGTGCACATAATCTAGCATACTTTCTTTTGATCTCTTTGGGAAAGCAAGTTATGGTGTCCACATGTTTCACACCATCTACACTCGAAAGGGAATTTTGCGTAGTCCAAAGTTTTTCTATATTACAAGTCCATTAGTTCAATGTCTATATGATCAGGTAGGCCATATTTTAAGTTTAATTCTACTATTATTTTGGCCATAGAGGTTCTTTCCATTATTTTTATCCCATTAGTAACAATAAATCTCCCCAACCTATCTCCACTAGCCTTGAAAACCTATTCACTCCATGATTCTAGAGGGAGGGAGATATGTTAATTTACCTCATACAATAACAATATTTAGTTTCTCTCTCAAATGATTGGATCTTAGTTCTTGGTAATCCAAGGTAAGTAGAGAATTTTCCTATAACTAAGTTCCTTTCCTTGTTTCATCCCCATAATTCTTATTCCTAAAAAGAAAGGTAATGAATCCCTTGGAAACCAAGAAGAATTTTGGGGCACATCTTAACTTATTTTTCCATGTTTTTTCAATCCATTGATTTAGGGTTTTCTCTCTTGCCTTCCTAGCACAAAATAATCCTATTAGGGTCATCTCACAATACTATTATGGATTTCTCTGGGATGGTCTCTAAATCCATTGTGACCTTCATTCTATCTTTATTCAACTTGACAACCCTTTCCCTCCTTTGCCTCTACTACTCATATTTTCTATGGACTTATCACACCCCGTATGCCCTTTACATTCTTAGGTTTATATTCCTTATGTATCTCAAATATCCACTTTAGGAATTGGGGTAGTGTTTCCAATTGTCTTCAAGATACTCATTAAATCTAAAGGTTCGGTTCTAAAATGATGATCTAAATGGAAAATCCAAGTTGAAGGACTTACATAACGACAACAATGAGCGTTGGGATATTTTATTGTCTAAGGTTCTTTCAATCGAAATAAATTTTTCTCCTACCGTCTTTAGAATGTCGGCATCTTCTAGGAACTTGAAGATTCCAAATGCTTCCATTCTATTTAAGAAGATAAGACTGCATTGACAGTCTTGAAATACCATAATTTCCATGCCAAGGTTCCCCATCATTGAAGGGAAACCCTAATAATTCCATTTCCATTTGGCATGGAATACCAATTCCCATTTTCGATCATGATTAGGCTTATAACCTATGATGCAATATATTGGAACTCAAGGTGCATACCTTCCATTTTTGTACTTGAGATGAAAACCTCTTTAACGCTACTTTGATCCCGATCATCCTTGTTATCTTTGAAACTAATGCTTGTTCTTAACCAAAAAGGTTTTCAAGGATTTATATGATGGGTTTTCATGTCTTAATACCCCACCTTTATTCTTGTTACCCTCACATTCCTTTTACCTCCAAGCTTTTGTTACTTCCTCATGAGATGAAAAGATGAATTTACCACAAGATGAGTCCATGAGATTGATTGAGAAATCAAGTAGTTATTTTCCATCCATCATCGTACTCATGTCGACACATACGTTATGAGCATATTTACCAACTTGAGAGAACTGACCCCAAAATGAGAGGCGCCTTAAAAATTGATGTTTCTGTGTCAAAAATATCAAAATCAACCTCTAAATTGAAAATTGGTGCTACTAGTGGCATTTGTTTTTAGGGGATAGAAGTAGAATCTTTTTCAACCAATTAAACCTTAGATCGGAAAGTGGTGCTACTAGTAACAACTTTTTTTTGAAAAGGGGGGGGTGGGGGTTAAATTACAACTTGTTTGAAACCATGACTTTAAGAGTTGACATTGTTGCAACCAAAATCTTAAAATCAACCTTTGATTAAAAAATTGGCGCTACTTGTTAAAAGAATGTAACTGCGAAAGATATTCTATTTGATACTTGTCTATTGTATTATTGTATTCCTCCTTCGGGAGATGTCATTGATGTAATTAATAATGTAAGAGTCATTGAAAGAGTCGATGTAAACCCTAGGTCTTGTGTCAGCCTAGAAGAACCCAGAAGAGATTATTATATTATGTACTTGACAAGTCGGCCCTGTTGGGGAAAAGTCACCCCAACAAAAGAATATAAATATAGGTGGTCTCTCTCATTGTACTCACTCATCTCATTCACACAAGTTTGCATAGGAGAGAGAGAGAAGTTCGCACAAGTGGAGGAGTAGTTGATATTGTCTTGGGGTTTACTTTTGTACTTTGTGATTTCTATATTGAGGAAGATTTTGCCAGGGTTTTCTCTCTTGTGGTTTCCCTGAGAGAAATATTGTGTTCATTGTGTTCTTGCTGTGCTTGTATTTCTTTCAGTGATAGATTGTTTAATGTTATATGCTAAACAAGTAAAAACTAACATGGTATCAGAGCTGACCCGAAAGAAACATTGTGCAGCCTCTGTAACTGTAGAAACTAGGGTTTCTTGTTCCGGGAGCTCCCTCCACAGATCATCTGAAAAAGATAGTGCATCTAACTCGCCTCACTAGGGTGCATCTTTCTGTCGAAGCAGATTTTCATATGAGAATTTTCATTTTTGGGTCCCCCACTACAGCCTGAAGAATTAGGGCTTCAAGTTTTTGGATCATCTGCTCACAGAATTGGGAGGAGTACTTTTCTCAACTCGCCTTGAGGAGGCGAACTTGCTCATCCAATCAGATTTCCAAAATCCCAAAGTTGGAAAATTAGGGTTTCTATAACAAACCCTAGGTCAAGGAAGAAGCAACTTTCAGAAGGACAAATTTTTTGGTAAGTCTCAAATCTGTTATATTTCCATTTGTGAGTACTCATTATATCAAGATGGAAAGCAATACTAAGCTTGATAAGAAGCTTGAGGGAGCTGAGAACTTCAGGGCATGGAAGTATAGAGACATGCTCATTCTTGAAGAACATGACCTAGAAGACTATATAAAGGAAGGACTTACAGAACCAGAGGGAGATGAAGCCAAAGCTAGGCATAAGAAGAATATGGTCAAGGAAAAGAGGATCATTACCGATTACATAAAATATCACTTGATCCCCCAAGTGTCTTCCAAGAAGACTCCAAAAGAGATGTTTGATGCCTTGACCAACCTGTTTGAAGGAAAGAATATCAATAGGAAGATGACCTTGAGAAATAAAATCAAGGGTGTGAAGAACTTGAACTCTGAGTCCATGCACTCGTACTTCTCTAGAGTGTCCTAGATAAAAGAGCAACTAGAAGCTATTAGAGACATGGTAGAGGATGTAGAAGTTGTGATGACCACTTTGAATGGTCTTCCTAGAGATTGGGAACCATTTGTTTGTGGCAATTTTGATAGAAAGAAATTGATCCAGTTCAGACAGCTATGGGAAGAATGTGTGCAAGAGGAAGAGAGAATAGCGGTGAGAGAGGAGAAACTAAACGACAATGAAGATCAAGCTTTGGAAACTCATGCCAAAGGTAGAAGGAAAAGGAAGAGTGATGTACAAACCCACTCTCCTAGAAGATCTCAAGGATATCAAAATAACAAGAGGTTCAAGAAAGACCTCTCCTCTATTGAATGTTACTCTTGTCACAAGACATGGCATCTAGCAAGAAATTGTCCATCCAAATCTGGACATCATAAGAAGCAGAAGAAGAGGTTTCATGCGCATGCAGCGGAAGATAGTTAATATGATGAAGAAGTCAAAACCAATGAAGGTTCCAGTGTGTTAGCACTCAAAATGTACCTACGGTTGCGGGTAAAGGTCACTTCAAGGTAACCACAAAACCAAAATTTAGGAAAGAGAGTTGGCTTCTTTCTTTTCACATAGGGATCTCTCACTAATTGTTTAACAAGGCCAGATATAGGAGTAAAAATTAACATCAGATTGTTGTTTGGTTGAAACAAGGTAAGCATTCATTGGGTAGTGGAGTCAAAATAAACAAGTATATCAAATTACAGTGCTGTCGCATGGAACTTTATAACAGAGGCAAGGTATCCATTCAGTCACAGTCAAAATGCTTTGGTCTGGTGGGAAAGAAGAAGTAAGGAACAGTCCATTAACATGAGCATCTAACCAGGATGAATTCAATGTTAACTTTAGTGGAAATATTTTGTGAATATATGAAACAAGAGACAAAGCATATAAGTATGAATTTTGTACTATTAAACACTTATTTTAGACATGAAGGAAAACATTATGGAAGTAATAAACATGATACACATTCACATAAGAGAGAGAAAACAGATTGCAACATAAACAACACATGAATCTCTACAAAAAACCAATTTCAACGCTGTGATTTTATTAAAGGTAAGTCTCACAATACAAAGCCCAGTTCTCACGAGTTCCAACCCCTTTTCCTCTCTATTACATGTGAATATATAGGAGCAGATATCTTCATCCCTCAGGCTTGAGTCACCCTAACAGAAAGTTGTTACAGCTGCGATGACACCTATACAGACAGGTCCATCATCTTTGAGAATCAGTTACAACAGAAATAACAAGTGCTGACAAATAGGCTTAACTGCCTTTACATGTGTCAATGAACATTTACTAACTAGTAACAGATCCTAGTAAATAAACAAAAGCCTAAGTAACTAATTCTTTAGACTGCAAATCTCCATGATCTTCAAAATTTTTGTGCATGCAACGTTAGCTTGGCTCTTCCATATTTCCCCACAATCTTCCATTGGTTGATAGCTGGAAAATTTGAAGTGGGCACCTCCTTTAGCAATACCCGCAGCTCTACATGATCTCTGTATGAATAGTTCTGTAGGTGTGCACATGCCTCTTTGAAAATTAAGACCAACTCAAACTCCTTTGCCAACTTGTCCACAACTGTTTTGCCAGATAGTGATTGGTTCATGTTAGCAAAGTTTGCATGATCCAACCTGCATTCCATCAACCTGTCTTGATACTCCTTTTGTGTCAGCATGGTACCATCTTCTTCCCAAAAGAGTGGAAGTCCTTTCTTGAACAATGGATCAAACATATCTCTAAAGAGCTTCAATTGGTGTGTCGTGATATCTATCTTGGCTTGAATTGTATCTAATTGCTGATGTTTATTTACCACCTTCCTAGCCCAAATAATGGTAGATAATTTGTCTGTAGTTTTTTGATCTGTGCCTTTTGAGATTTATTATCCACCTTTTCCTGCCTGAGATGATTCTCAATCTTGCTCTTCCTGGATTGTAGCTTTGACAACTCCAATGTAGCCTTCAACAACTTAGCATAAATAATATCTCCAGTCTCTTTATGCAAATGTATCATATCCGGGACATGAATATCTTCTAGGTTCATTTTCACTTCAGTGGCCTTATTTTTGGTTGCTATGGCCAAATTCAAAGTGTTCTGAGCATGGATTCTGACAGTGACTAGGGATACATCCTTGTTAGAGATCTGTCTAACCTCTGCATACAGCTTTGATTCTTTGGACTTCTTGTTGTGTCTTCATCTTCTATATCCATAACCTGAGGAAAGTCCCTTTTATTGTTTTTCTCAGAACAACTAGCTAAGGGTGTGACTTTCTCAAGTGTTGGAATCAAGCTGTAGACATCAAACTGTGATGAAGTGACTTCCTTTACTGGGGCAGTGGAATATTCCTGTATATTAACATCTTCTTGAAACTTATGTGGATATTCCAACCAGTTTGCAGTCTCTGATAAACCTGCAAGCTCAAAGTGTTCAAAGGCTTTCCTTTTGTTGTCTTGCCTTTTGTTATAAATAATGTGATGGGCATCATAGTTTATGACAACTTTTGTTTGAAATCCCATTTCTCTTATCACACACTCAATGACTGAGAGGGAAGCTTTGTTCTTGACGATAAAGGGTCCTACAGCCCATGGAAATGTAATGTCAGAAGCTTTTTTATGATCTAGAAAATGTTCAGTCTCTACCCTTAATTTTTTCCTAATTAGTTCCAGGGAAAACACTCTGCGAGTAAAAAATGTTGGTAGTACAAAAGGTGGATGAACAAATCCATATACTCTGATTACTATGCCCTGTTCCAAGAGAAACCAATCACCAATTTTCTTTTCAGGAGAGGGTTGCAAAATATCTGTCATCTCAGTCAGAACCCTGGGTAATTTTTTCTGGAAGAAAACACTGTAACATCCGACATAATAACATTCATGAACTGGATGTAGTTTGTGTTCATTTCTTTTGTGAGCATTATCTCAGGAAGCTGTAAATTTTCTTCATTAAATGATAAAAACATCCTCAACAGATACGATTGAAACCCGAAACTTCTGGTCTTGTGGAAGTCCACTAGCTGGGAATGGATATTCTCAGCTAGGGACTCATCAAATTTAAGGCAAGAGCAATGGAATGACTGGCTAGACTCTTCATACTCAAATGGACAGGTGCTAAGGACAAATAACAGACTCATCAAGGGTTCAGTAACATACATATCTGTGTCCAATCCTAAGAATTGACTTATCATGGTTATGACACACTTAGTTTCTTTAGTAAAAAGACTGACTTCAAGTGGGAAATGATGGTCTTGTAATGAGACACTAGGTTTTAGGCAAACTCTGAAGAAACTTTGTCTCTTTTCAACTGCAGACTCTCTAAAATACTGGATTAGGGACTCTTCCTTGTAATCTTTGGACTTCAGATTGAACTTGTCAGGAATTGAAAGGGATTTTCTAATAACGACAAGACTAACTGGACACAGGATTTTCGAGCTAGATGCATCCATAATTACCCTCTCAGAGGAGGAATAGTTAGTAGCACACTAGTCGACGAATTCAGGGAAATTTAGGGTTTGGTCGACTGAGAAAAATTGAAAAAATGACCTGTAAACATTATGGACATCTATACCCTGGCCTCTAATAAGTTTCAGTATGTCTTTCATTGCTTCGATAGGTCCATTTAGTAGTACTGTATCATAGATCTTAGCATCCCTATCTTCTAAAAATTTCTCTATTTTCTGATGTTCAAAACCCGGGGGTTCTACTTCTCCAAGCTCAACCATTTAAATAGTTTTCTATGAGGACAAGAGGCCTACCTGGTTTACTGATAGCTGGTCCAAGATTCGCGTTTGAGGTGGTTGCTTTCTGCACTGTCGTCGGCTTTCTCTTTCCAATGCATAGGACAAACAAGAACCTGAAACTCTGTGCAATGCATTTTTATATTATATCCCTCTTCATATCGTTCTTGCACCTCTCGCAGTAGCGAATTTCTTCAGCTGTCTATCTGCACGATCGATCCTGCGTCATTGATCTTTTCCATGTTTAACTCCATAGTCTTCTGCAGTCTTCTTCCTTCAGAAAGCTGCCTCCTCGCACCTTTAACTCACGAAGCCAATGCCGATCGTCGATTTGAATCTTATCCACATCTTGACTTTCCAAAGGCCCGGTCCCTACCAAGCTTCGCAAATCTGGAAAGTGTTGGTAGTCCACACATGTTCAATCTGTGAAACAAATGTCTGCCATCGATGCCCTTCTTCGCCAGATCTGCACCGTCGAACCATGTGGAGCCTACTGCCACTTCGAAGATTTGAAAAGTTCATTTCTCCGCGCATATTAAATCGACAAACGACTTCATGACTGTAGATCTCTTTTCCCGTCCGTTGATCTGACCACCGATTTGCTCGCGGGTTAGAAACACTCCGCCCATACTCTAACTATGCATCTTACCCTTGTGAACTTGCTTATAGCTGTCGATCTCCATCGCTATTGATCTGCGTCCTCCATTCCTGTCCACACATTACCTTGAATGGATTTTCACATTCTAATCCCATTTGGAAGGTCGAAACTTAAGTTCTTCCATCATTTTCATTCCCAACCTATGAATAAATACTCAGAGATCTCACTGGCATTCTTCTGGGTCATACGACTCAGAAATATAAGACCTTACATATTATTTGCAAGGATCTAACCCCCTCCAACTATTTAACCCAAAACCAGTGCTAACACAGTGAAGAATATGTTCTAATATCATCTCTCACTGGTTCAGTATCTCATTGGAGTGATACTTGGCTAGTAGATAGTGGAGCTTCAAAGCACATGATGGGATACAAAGAATCCCTCTCACATCTTATTCATAAGGAATCTCCACACAAGGTAAAGCAAGTTGGAGATGATTATCAATACCCCATCAAAGGAATGGGAGAAGCCTCTTATAAATTGGACTCTAGAAAGTTCATGAACATGAAAGATGTACTTTATGTACTAGGTTTGAAGAAGAACCTTCTATATATTTCTGCATTAGATAAGAAAGGTCTTCGAATTGCATTTATAGATGGTGAAGCTCTTATGTGGCCAAAGGGGAAGACTATTGATGATGCAGTAGTCATTGGAATAGAAGAATGAGGACTTTACAAACTGAAGGGTCATGCAGATACAACATTGATGACCAATACCATGAGCCCTTGTGAGCTATGGCATATAAGACTAGCTCATGTACACTACAAAGCCTTACCGATAGTAAGTAAGGTGGTGACTAGACTACCAGAAATCCAGGTCGATCATGAAGGAGTATGCAAGGGATGTGCTTAAGGGAAGAGTATGAAGAACCCATTTCCAAGTAGCGACAACAAATCGAAAGGTATTTTGGATATTATTCACTCAGATATCTTTGGACCTATGTCCACCACTTCTCTAAGCGGCTATGTATACTATGCTTCCTTTATTGATGATTACTCCCGCAAAACATGGATTTATTTTCTGAAGAATTAGAATGAAGTCTTTGAAAAGTTTAAAGAGTTCAAGGCTCTTGTAGAAAACCTCTCCGAGAAAAAGATAAAGATTCTAAGGTTAGATAATGGAGGGGAATATACTTCAGGCGATTTCAAAGATTTCTGTAAACAAGTAGGGATTAAGAGGGAGCTTACTATTCCCTATAATCGACAACAAAATGGTGTAGTTGAAAGAAAGAATAGAATGATCATAGAAGCAATGAAGGCTATGATCCATGATCAAGACTTACCCATGCATCTATGGGAAAAAGCATCTAGAACCGCAGTATATGTACATAACATAATATCTCAAAGTGCTTTTGGCAACAAGAACCCATAAGAGATGTTCACTGGTATGAAGCCTGAAGTTAGTCATCTAAAGATATTTGGATGTCCGGTGTTTATCCTCATTCCAAAGGAGAAGAGATTGAAATTGGAACCTTAAGGGAAGAAGGGAATATTTGTGGGCTATAGTGAGCAATCTAAGGCTTACCATATCTACATCCCAGGATTCCTCCAGATCGAGCTCAGCAGGGATGTTACATTTGATGAAGACACAACCTTCAACAAATCCAAGAACACTCATGAGGATGAAGAGGAGCAGGAGGATCCTAGAGTTACATAAACAAACAAAGTACCAGACAAAAATATTGAAGAAGATCCTATTCCAGAGGATCATGACATGGCAGAACCTCAGAGACCTGAGGAGACACCTCATGAGGAGATTTCTCAAAAAAGAAGACCAGCTTGGGCACGAGAATTAATTCAAGATGCAGGAAGGTATGATTCCCCAGAAGGAACTAGTAGAGAGAGCAAGAGACCAAGGCCATACTCCAGTTATGTAGCCTTGATGTGTAACCTTGTTGAAGAGTAACCAACATGTTTTGAAGATGCAGTGAAGAAGAATGAATGGTTGGATTCTATGAATGAAGAATACCAATCCATCATCAAGAATGATGTTTGGGATGTGGTACCAAGACCAAAGGATAAATTAGTTGTATCGTCAAAATGGATCTTCAAAAAAAAACACTCAGCAGTCAGAAGCATTGAAAAGTACAAGGAAAGATTTGTAGCACAAGGATTCTCACAAAAGGAAGGAATTGATTATGAGGAGACCTTTGCTCATGTGGCCAGATATACTTCAATTAGAACCATTCTTGCCTTGGCAGCCAAGATGAAATGGAAGTTACATCAAATGGATGTAAAGACGACATTCCTGAATAGGAAGATAGAAGAAGAAGTATATATCGAGCAACCAAAATGATTTGAAACAGAAGATAGAAAGTCACATGTATGCAGACTAAGAAAGCATTGTACGGGTTGAAGCAAGCACCCAGAGCATGGTATGGAAGAATTGACAGCTTCTTGATGAGTTTGGGCTTTACCAAGAGTAAAGAAGATTCTAATCTTTATTGTAAGATTATGGATGATGAACCTATGATACTACTACTGTATGTAGATGATTTTTTCCTGACAAAAGAAGACAATCCCATCACCGAATGTAAGAGAAGGCTTGTAGCATAATTTGAGATGAAAGACCTTAGTATGATGCAATACTTTCTAGGTCTTGAAGTATGGCAGTTTCTAGATGAGATTTTCCTGAGTCAAGGAAAATACATAGTTGAGATCCTAAAGAGATTTGGGATGTTGGATTGTAAGGCCATAACTACTCCGATGGTGACTAACTTGAAGCTCCTGAATGATGCTTCATCAGAGATAGTAGATGTCACCATGTATGGACAGATTATTGGGTCATTGATGTACTTGACCAATATTCGACCATATATATGTTTTGCTGTGAAGACATTGAGCCAATATATGGTGGATCCCGGGAGTGTTCACCTGATTGGAACAAAACATGTGATGAGGTACCTAAAGGGTACATTGGATTATGGAATCAGATATGCTTCAGATAGTGAGTTCAGGTTGTACAGGTACACAGACTCAGATTTGGCGGGAAGTGCCGAAGATAGGAAAAGCACTTTAGGATGTTTCCTTAGTTTGGGATCAGGTATGATCTCTGTTGGGATTTTCCTATACTCCATCCTAGTCCTAACAACATTTTCCATCTTTGCATTTTTAGTGATGCATGCATTTTGCATGCATACATGCAATTCCATGCATCCTAGTCATCAGTCCCAACACCTAGTCCTTAGTTAGCTAGCCCTGATAGCTTCTTTCCACTCAGTTTTATCCCTCCTAGTGCTTAGTGCGCCCTGCATGCACTTACCACTTGTGAAAGGTGCCCTCTCTCACCTACCACTCAGTTGCACTTCAGTTAGTTGAGTTATCTTTAGATATTTCCTTGATTTAAGGCTAGATTGACTCTCAACTGACTGTATCACTCTGATGGACCTCCAGTGAGACTAGACTGCCTATTTCGACTCCAGTTAGCTCCTCATGCGCCCTCCACTGAGACTCCTTCATTCAGTTAGTGCCTCCATGTGCCAGTTACACCTACCACACTCAATTAGACTCAGTTTGACATCTGGTTGACATTTACTTGTGCATTTATGACTCCACTGATGATGATCAGGACTCCTAGTTGTGCTTTGATGACACTCCATGAAGGCTAATTCGAATTGCCACCTTGGCATTCGAATCCTCACCATTGTGTTATTTATTTGTCCATATTGTGATTAATGAATTAATGTGTGATGTTATTCTGCTTCTATCCGAGTTCTACTGTATCATAATTCTATTGCTCCTTTACACTGTATTGACCACTCTTCTTCTATTTTCCAAAATCAAGCAGGTGTGATTCTTGGTCATATGTCTGGAGGTATCTTCTTCTTGGGAAGAAGTGGTTCATGCTCAAAAGGCATGTGCTTGTACTTGCTCTTCAGATCGAATGTGATGAGAACAAATCCAAAAGGATGAGGATGATCCTGGAACCTGTGATTCGAATAAGCTAAGGTAGGATCAAATCCATGAATGTGTAGATAGTCTTTTGTTTTCTCCTTCGAACCATCATAGGTGAGATTATGCCCAAAAGAACCATCACATGATAGTGAATACTTTGAATCCAAATCAGATCCAAGACTTGAAGAATGGTTTCTTGAGCTCCTTTGAACCATTAGAGGTGATATCAAAACCATGATATACATGAGAAATTATCCCAAGTAGTGATTGCTTGGATTTTAAATCAGCTCCAAGACTTAATGAATGGTTTCTTGAGATCTCCTTTGAACCAATAGAGGTGAGATCAAAACCATAAGATGCATGAGAAATTATCCCAAGCGAATGGCAATGCCCTACATTTTCAATAAACTTCTAAGAGCATGTACAAATGATCATATAGTAGTACATAAGAGGTGAGTGATTAAGGAGAGCGAATGCATTACCTCCAATTGTTGATTTGACCTCCAAAACATTCAATAGATCATGATGCAAACCAACATACTCTTGTGCAAGAGAGGATTTAAGAACCTCTGCAGTTTATAGAGTGTGAGCTGGCACAAAATTCAAAATAGAAGAAATTTGGAGCATGAGTGTAGAATTTGCAAGTTCTTCTTCTTTGTGGACAACTTCAATATGAGATATGTTTGATACTGATTCATGATCAGAGAGACCATCAAGGAGGGCGAATGCAATAGTGGGATTTCTTTCGAAATGGTTTGGACCAATCCCTTCATTCTGTTTGCCAAATGTTTCATCCAGATGGGCCCATAGCTCTTTTGGAGATTCAGTAGAAAGGTAGTGGTGTACCATGCAATGAGACATAGCAAACATCATGGTTGCAGAAGCTCTGTCACCTTCATTTAACCAGTCATTCTCTTCTTCAGAGGATTCGAACTCTCTTTCAAAACAATAATCAAAGAGAATGTCTTTTCAAATGTGCTATCATCTGTGGTTTCCATTCATCATAGTTGAATGGAGAAAGAGGAGTAATTCCTTCCGGATTCATGGAAGCTGTTTCAGAAGACCTGAAAAAAACAATAGAAAATGTCTACAACTGCTACTGCTGCAAAAATGCAGAAACTGCTGCACTCAAAATCTTGATAATAACCTGCAAAAAACTCTCAGGAATGAAGATAGAAAATACTCTCAACATGCTCTGATACCATGTGAAAATCCTCACAGCAGATCTAAGAGCTGATGTATACCTCACAAGAAAGATTAATACTAAGCAAGAAAATAGAAGAAGAGTGGTCAATGCAGTGTAAATGAGCAACGGAATTATGATACAATAGAACTTGGATAGAAGTAGAATAACATTACACACTAATTCATTAATCACAATATGGACAAATAAATAATACAATGGTGAGGATTCGAATGCCAAGGTGACAATTCGAATTAGCCTTCATGGAGTGATCATCAGATCAATGGAGTGTCATCAAAGCACAACTAGGAGTCCTAATCATCATCAGTGGAGTCATAAATGCACAAGTAACTGTCAACCAAATGTCAAACTGAGTCTAACTGAGTGTGGTAGGTGTAACTGGCACATGGAGGCACTAATTGAATGAAAGAGGCTTAGTGGAGGGCGCATGAGGAGCTAACTGGAGTAAGAATAGGAAGTCTAGTCTCACTGGAGGTCCATCAGAGTGATATAGTTAGTTGAGAGTCAATCTAGCCTTAAATCAAGGAAAGATCTAAAGATAACTCAACTAACTGAAGTGCAACTAAGTGGTAGGTGAGAGAGGGCGCCTTTCGCAAGTGGTAGGTGCATGCAGGGTGCACTAAGCACTAGGAGGGCTAAAACTGAGTGGAAAGAAGCTCTCGGGGCTAGCTAATTGAGGACTAGGTGCTGGGACTGATGACTGGAATGCATGCAATTGCATGCATGCATGCAAAATCATGACTGCATGCAAAATGCATGCATGACTAAAAATGCAAAGATGGAAAATGTTGTTAGGACTAGGATGGAGTATAGGAAAATCCCAACAATCTCATGGCTCAGTAGAAAGAAAACCTGTGTTGCACTCAATACAACGGAAGTTGAATATTTAGCAGCTTGTTCAGTTTGTAGCGAAGTAGTGTGGCTTCGCAAGATGTTGGCAGGATTGTTTGATGCAGAGATTGATGCTACAGAGATACTCCGTGACAACCGGAGTTGTATCAAGATGACAGAGAATCCTATGGTCCATGATAGATCGAATCACATCGAGATCAAGTTCCACTATATCCGGGATATGGTGCAGAAGGGAGCCGTAAAGCTCAAGTATGTTCCTACAGAGGAACAAGTTGTTGATGTGATGACTAATCCTCTGTCTCGCGTAAAGTTGGAATAATTTCGAGACAAGATTGGTGTGGTCCAGAGGGACCTCTCTCAAAAGAGAGAATGATAGAGTTCTAGTGCTTCAGAACTGATGCCAGTCCTGGGGGCTGAAGATCAGTACTGGATGACTGATAGAGTTCCAGTTCTTTGGAACTAATTCCAGTTCTGGGGACTAAAGATTAGTACTGGCTGACTGATAGAGTTCCAGTTCTTCGGAACTGATGCCAGTCCTGGGGACTAAATATCAGTACTGGCTGAATGATAGTGTTCCAATTCTTCGGAACTGATGCCAGTCCTAGGTACTGAAGATCAGTACTGGATGACTGATAGTGTTCCAGTTCTTCAGAACTGATGCCAGTCTTGGGGACTGAATATCAATACTAGCTGACTGATAGTGTTCTAGTTCTTCAGAACTGATGCCAGTCCTGGGGAATGAAGATCAGTACTGGCTGACTGATAGTGTTCCAGTTCTTCGAAATTGATTCCAGTCCTGGGGACTGAATATCAGTACTGGTTGACTGATAGTGTCCAGTTCTTCAGAATTGATGCCAGTCTTGGGGACTGAAGATCAGTATTGGATGACTGATAGTGTTCCAGTTCTTCGGAATTGATGCTAGTCCTGGGGACTGAAGATCAGTGCTGGCTGACTGATAGTGTTCTAGCTGATGATGTTGTTGATGAGGATGTTCTAGCAGAGGATGTTCCAGCTAACGACGATGCTGATCCAGTAGAAGATGTTCCAGCAGAGGATGTTGCTGATGATGATACAGAGGATGCCGCTGATAGTGATATTCCAACAGACGATGCCAATGATGACATTCCGACATACGTTGATGATGCTACTCTAGCAGATGATACCCCAGACACATGATGATCCAAAATATTCCTACGACATATAGAGATTCACAATTCAGTTGTGCAGATGTTGATGTTACCCACATAATACCTTCCTAGTTAAGAGGGATTATTGAAAGAATGTAACTGCGAAAGATATTCTATTTGATACTTGTCTATTGCATTATTGTATTCCTCCTTCGAGAGATGTCATTGATGTAATTAATAATGTAAGTCATTGAAAGAGTCAATGTAAACCCTAGGTCTTGTGTCGGCCTAGAAGAACCCATAAGAGATTATTATATTATGTACTTGACAAGTTGGCCTAGTCAGTTAGGAGAAGTCGGCCCTGTTGGGGAAAAGTCACCCCAACAAAAGAATATAAATAGAGGAGGTCTCTCTCATTTGTACTCACTCATCTCACTCACACAAGTTCGCATAGGAGAGAGAGAGAGAGTGAAGTTCGCACAAGTGGAAGAGTTGCTGATCTTGTCTTGGGGTTTACTTTTGTACTTTGTGATTTCTATATTGAGGAAGATTTTGCCGGGGTTTTCTCCATTGTGGTTTCCCCGAGAGAAACATTGTGTTCATTGTGTTCTTGCTGTGCTTGTATTTCTTTCAATGATTGATTGTTTAATGTTATATGCTAACAAGTAAAAACTAACACTACTAGTAGAACGTTTGTTTTTAGGGTTAAAGTTGCAACATTTTAAAACCATGACTTAAAAAGCCGGTATTGTTGAAAACAAAAATATAAAATCAAAATTAAAACAAAAATTCCTTTAGGGTTAGTTTATCACTTCAAGCACATTTTTTAGGGTTAAAATTTTAATATATTTAAAACCATTTTCGTATAGTAGTGCCATCAATATCACTATATATTTATTGAAATACCTATTCAATAACATTTTCAAATAAACTATAATTAATTCCATGACAATATCACCCCATAATTTAAAATTCAACATTACTTCCGAACCCTTTATTTACTTATTAATTAAAAAATCAATACAAATTGCATTGAAGTCAACACACATTATTTAACACACATTATTTGTTTAGAAATATTGTTGCATTATCCATATTCAAATATAATATGCTAACAAATCTTGTTACATTATTCATACTCAATCATATAAGCTAAGAAATGTAACAATGATGCATAACTTTATGGAAGATCATATGTAATCTAAAAACTCCTTTAGAACCACATACAAACATCATACTAACAAAAACAAATTAAAATGTTTGAGACACTTATTAAAACCCTTCATGAATTTTGAGACATCATAAAAATTTGCATTATATTCAAATGAATGATTGGATGAAGATGTAGATGATCCATATTTCTCTCTATTATCAATGAGTACACCATGAGCCTTCATGTATGCCCAACATTTTAATGGTCAAAATTCTTTTTGATCTATACGACAAAAAGAGTACCATGTTTCATTTCCAAACAACTGAAACTTCCTAGCAATCCAAGGAGAAAATATACCAATAAAAAATGATAAGTTTATGCCCTTTTAGGGGAACATGTTAACCAATAACCAGATCTAAAAATACTCTTTTAGAACATTACAACAATAGTATGACAACAGTAAAATAAACCCCTCATATTCTTCATTTAGATGTCAAATAACTTAACAATTGTCCTTTTACTTATGTCAAACTAACAAGACATATATGGATGCAAATAAAAATACATAACGAACATATATAGATGAAAAAAAAAATATGTAAATTACACAAGTTTATGACAACTGGAAACTTCGTTAATATGTTGAAGACGAAGTACATGTACATACAATAACCTTCTCTGAAGGCTCATACAAATCCACTAGCTCTCCAAAATCCTAGCGGGGAAAAAAAAAAGTTTAACCAAGGAGCTCCAATATGTAAGACTCACTCCAACACATCCTCCAAGGAAATACATCCTCTCCTTTTCTTCTCTAACAAATGTAGCATAAGGTTTTATCATAAAGCCCTAATCTCCAATTTTCAAGGGACAATCCCTAACCATGGACCTCAAATATCTTCCAAGAATACCATAAAACCTTGTGAAATAGGTCTCTTAGATCCTCCAAGAATACCATAAAACCCCTGCAACTCAGAGAGAGAGAGAGAGAGAGAGAGAGAGAGAGAGATGTGAAGATCCAAAAGAGAGAAAAGCAACATCATCATCAAAGTCTTCTCCAAAAGATAAAATCGTAGTCATAAGAGAAAACTCCACATGAACATGCCTCTTCTAGAATTCATAAATCAACCTAGGGTCCATGAGGAAGCCTCGATGACTTCCTCCAAGAATATAAGCATAACGAAAATAATGTAATGATGATGGTGAAGATGATAAATGGAAAGATTCTTTCCTTCCTCTATTTATATGAGAGGTAAGGGAGGCCAACGATACAATGTGGGCCTAGCATTTACAAGCAACCTATAGTGAACACTTAATAGGCCAACACAAGTGAGATACTACACTCTAAAGTGCATGTATCATGCTCCAAGTAGATGCCATGCACTAATGACTCCAAGGTGATGTAGATACACAAAGCGTGTCACATTCCTCCATCACAAGCCTCCATCCACCGCATCGATCCTCTCCAACAATGTACTCCATTGGGGTTGCTTCTCCTATAAGACTATTGTCAAATCCCTAGGTATCCTTGATCCATATCCAATCCTCTAATCATGAGTCCAAGTTGCCACTTGTTGACTAGGGTTTGATGCCCTCCTCCAATCTACACAATCCTCCTCATCTCATGTAGGGCACTCTCTAATTAAGTGGATCTTCCATGGGGATCTAGTGAAGGACACACAAACTGTCAAGAGAGATCCAATGCCTAAGGGAATAAATCTAAACCAACAACCATTTGAGGTCTAACATCCAGTGAGGAAGCTATCTCGGCTATGCAAATCCATCACATACTATATCTCATGTGTCAATCCATCTCGAACCATCTAGGGGTTGAACATACACAATGTGCCCTAAATCTCATGAAGCACCCCAAACATGGTGCAACAACTTTTAGAGTAACCTTGATAGTTAGCACTCCCTCTTCACAAGGGAAGTGTTTACATCGACACATGTCAACTCTCTCTGCGACTCCACCAAATATGCTACTTGCAAATTTGTACATGGTGTTCTAGAATCAACCATTGTCATCTATAAAGATCTTGTCACTTGTGCTATCATGACATATTGATCCTCCAACGAATAATGACCACCTATGAATATGAAGGACTCCTTCTATGGAATAAAAGAAACATGCCAAAAACCATCATCCTCTAAGTCAATATCTCGGGCCAACATCAATGGACACCACATCATGAATTGTCCAGGACATCTTGTAGAGATAATCACATCTCCATGCAAGATCAAACCTAGTGCATCAATTTATGAAAGACACAAGGATAGAAATATGAATATATCAACTACTTGTTCTTAGAACAAAAGATCATTGTATAGGAAACAATCCTTTCAAGGTCATCATGAGGATCCCTCTCATGTACCTGCAATCATTTCGCAACTGTATCATCTAGAGCTAGATCATCTCCCTCATCCCTAGATAATATTAAAGTAAGAGTAAAATCATGATCAACCCCCTTTACTTAAGAGAATGTATGATCCCTTGAAAGAGTATCATAATGGGAAACAACCTTTGTCTGAGGCAAGCTATGATCCTTGGATTTGTACTCTATAATACTCCCACTAGATGCAACTCTGAAATTTACCTTAGCATCATCCTCCATCAAGGCATCACACCTATCCTCCAATGAACAACTAGAAGGATCATGTATGAAGTCAATATCATCATCACACCTCTCCTTGTCTATACAACTGGAAGTCTCATGAATGGAAAAATACAATGCAACATGACTAACATATCTCCTAGGATATACACTCACCCTCATTGAAGTTATGGTTTCTCCTACATGCTCTCAAGCCTTAAAATATGGAACAATAAACTCCACATTGTCCTTGATCATAGCAGAAAGATCCTACGAACTGAAAAATCTCACATCTTCATCAACACAAGATGCTATAAGAGCATATGCAATTGGTGTTGAACTTAGATCTATAACTTCTCACCATGCATGTGCCTCCTCAAAGTTGGAAGACTCTTTTAACCTCCCACTAGAATGTAAACATGCCACTGGATTAATAAGTAAAATATAAAGGCCACCCACTCTCACACCTCTATCCAAAGTTCTCAAACTAATAAGACTAAAATCATTGATGGTGCACTAATGTCCCTCAAAGGCACCTCTCTAATGTATATCTATCATATAAGAAACTAAAAGGACATTCTTCCTCAAGCCCAAAACAAATAAAATGTGACCCAACTCAAGAAAATCACTTGAAGGAATTTGAAATGAAATGGAACTAACTCCTCTCACATGATTGCGAACATCATCTTCGAGTTCCAAAATCATGCTTTTCTCTTGGTCCTGAATTATACTGAATAGAGAACTATCATATGCCATGCGTCTCGAAGCTCCACTATACTCATACCAACCAACACTAGACATAGTGTTAGAAGATAAACAAGAAGTCATGGAAAATAAAGTCTCATATTGAGAGTTGATCTCATTTCTACCTCCAATAGTCCCAGTTGCAACGTGTCTCGCACCATTTCCCTTCTTGAATGGACATGAGCCTGCATAATGTCACATCGTGACATTGAAAGCAAATCATGGTACTCAAGTATTTATTTCATGTATTTGTTCCATCCTTCTTCTTGAAGCCTTTATTGCTATTATTCTTCATCTTTTTTATGAGACCAATATCATATACTTCCCATTGTACGGTTCTAAACAAGACCACAACCTATTTTCTTCCTGCACAACATCAACCCAAATCTTGAAAAACTTTTGTATATTTTCTCAAGCACAAACGCCTTGAAAAAAAGGTGTAAAGGAAGGAGAAATCCATTTTAGGGAAATGGACACTAACTCTTGATATTCCACCTTAGTTCCAATGTTAGCTAGCTCACCATAGTATTTTTCTTATTCACGTCAACAACAGAGAGCTTGTTTCACAAAATCATATTTCGAGAAGCACAAGAGTTCTGAAAGAAATCAACTAAAGGATCCAACATATTCTTACCTATTGTCTTATTTAAAATGTGTGAGATGAAGTGATGATTCACATAATTAACAATGATCCTCTTGACTTTGAATTTCTTCTTTCAATGAGTGACCAAAGGTGCTCGATTGATAGGTTTTAGAATCTCCTTCTCAACATACTACCAAAGATCAATGTCCTCCATAAGAATTTGAAGCTTTAGCTTACATGGAACAAAGCTAGAAGATCCATTCAATATGTCACACTCTTTGAGATCGAGATTCACCTTACACATTCAGAACAAGCCTCAAATGCACAAAATCAACAATTTATAAAGTACAAAAAACCCTTTCTAGGGTACAAATGCTTCTCCCAAGCAACCTAGGGTTTCTCACCCAATGAAATCAACTAGGTCAAGTACCCATCCTGATATCCCGCTAGGATACAGGTGACTCAACTTTGCGAGCCATAGACTAAAGTGCACAACAAAAGAAAGTAATAAAACACACTCAGAACTACTCGTTACACCATAAACAACAATCTTTTATTAAATATTTAGAACAAATTACAAATTGTTGTTTATACAATTTCAAGGTTCAATTCTCTTTTCTTCCACAACCTTATTTTGTTCAATTGTTCTTCACTGGACCACTTAGCCAATTCTGATTAAGTGTCGACTCTATTTTGAATGTCCAGTTCTTCCAAAGCTCAGTTCTTCAACAACCCCTTTCTTCAACAACACCTTCTTATTTACCTTGATCGACACACATACTTCTGTTAGAAAAACAAGATCGTAGAGAAATACCAATAAACAAGATGCAAATATAAATCACATAAAACACATTACAAGAGAGACACCAATATAACGTGGTTCACCCAAGATGGGCTACGTACACACATAAATTTCCAGTGCTTATTATTATACCATCCTAAAAATCAAGGGATACAACCTGCAACACATCAACTGCAACTTCCTCTTCACTTTCTCATAGTCTCTCTCACACAATCATAGAGATATTTACAATGCTACAATACACATCCATATTACAATGCCTTCCTTTTAAATAGTGATTACCATGGGAAAATACTATGGAACAACCAATACCATGGGCCCATAAATCACCCATTATTGACCAAGTCATGACTATGAAATTACAACATTTTACAAGGCATTTTTTCCAAAATTTTCACTACGTGGGTGTTTCCCTTGAACCCCTGCCAGGGGAGGTCTCTTAAACTAGTCGCCCCCCCTTGGACCCCCCATGGATAATATTTTGGGAGGGAAATCCCCCCCAAAGCCCTCGTCATGGGATGTGATCCATACATGGTTGAAACATGACCTATGAATATGTAATGTCCCCTCCCATCGTATCAGCATGATAGAGAAAACGTGATGCTAAAGCTGGGAATCTAGCCCCATGAACTTTTAAATAAGCATTCACATAATATAAAAAGACATATGGAAATGTATAATTATAAGAAAACACAGTGGAAGTACTTTCAATAAAACATCCATCATACATTCAAGATATTCATCAAATAAATAATTGTAAAGTTAACACAAGAGAATACTTATCTTATAACAAAGTAGTCCCAAGCAACTTGCTATGAAATTGTAACGTTCCACCCAACCATAGGCCAGTTGTGATCATCAATATCTCAACACACTGCCACCCCCGAGCTGGGCATGATCTCTACAAGGAATCAGGGAACAACAGACTCACACATATCCCAAAGATACACCAAATTAGCCAAGCCAATCTACATTTGGGTTTATCAGGATGTTAGGCAATGGAAGGAAGAATTGCTAAGCTAGTGGGATCATACATAGAGATATGGGTACCCTCTGCAATATCTATCTAGCTTGGCTCCCACAATACCTACACACCTGGCACATGGAATTACTCCCTTCACTACTACACAGTCCCTCAGGCCATACCTTCCAATCTAATATTGTTCAAGGTGTGCATAGAAGAGTAGCTAGCCCTCTTGATCTTCTTGAGAGGTTATCCCCCTCACTAGGTTTATCAAGTCAATTCAGGTCCACTTCCACTCCTAATTTCTTGCTCACAATTCAAACCAATGCAGGGATGCACCCAACAACAAAAATACAAGTGTTGAAAAACGTGGGCAACCAAAACGAACTGGTAGATGGGAAATAAAACCTGGAAGAGCCATTCGTTTTCAGAAAACGTTTATATGCGTTCCAGGGGCTGAAACGACCCCTATAAACCCCCAAAACATGACTCCCTTTCTCCCAACCAATGTGCAACACAAAACGAGCTCCCAGCTATGGAAAAATGCAGGAAATTGGTAAAAAAAAACGTGATGGGGAAAGCCCAGCTAGCTCAGACTGTGTGAGAGAGGAAAGATTATGGGTTCATAATGGCTTTGGGCACCATTTCGTGGGTGTTTTCTTGCCCCAGAAGCAAAAGTACGTTTTTCCAGGTTGATGGCTTGCCCATGCACGAAATTGGCTGCCATACTTCTTCATTCCCAAGGCATTAACTGCCTCAACCAATTTCTGGAAGAATTAAATGATTGGGTGCATAACCCAAAATGGGTAGTTGGTGGTTTATGGGTTTTCTCATTGACACATGGATTAACACCATTGGATCAAGGGTTTGAATAATTTTCCTCCCTATTCCTTGTAGAATCATGCCCCCATATCTTTGTTGCATTGCATAGCCAGTTGTGGGTTTTTCATTAAAATTCGTATTTACATGATGTCTTAATTTACATTGTGCCTATCTAGCACAAGAACCATAAGCATCTATTTTTTTTTTAAAATTGCCGATACATAAAACGCTAAATCAATGGTGGGGCCTTGGCCTTGAGCTCCTCACCATGATTAAATAACAATATTTACATCATTTACGATTTAACGCAAAGGGGGGTCGAAATGGGGACATTACAGAATAAGGAATCTCAGGCTCCACAACCAATAATATCCCACTTGGAGACTGATCACAACAACTCCACCACTGCTGCATTTGCTGGACTATGCTATGAACCTTGGATTCGACAAATTTCTCATCTTCACCTTCATGCTTGAAGGCCAACTAAAACCAAGCAGGAACTTAGTTTCTCTCTGGTTACTACCTTTGTCAACATGTCTGCAGGATTCTGGCTAGTGTGTAGCTTTTCCAACTTCAACAGTTCATCTTCCAGAATAGACTGTATGAAATGGTACTTGAGCTGTATATTTTTAGTCTTAGAATGGAAGACTGATTTCTTTGCAAGATGAATGGCACTTTGGCTGTCACTGTACAACTTGATATTCTCCTGCTTCTTACCCAATTCCTTTATGAACCTCTGTAATCAAATCATCTCTTTACTAGTCTCTGTAGCAACAACATATTCTGCTTCCGTTGGTGAAAGTGCAACAACCTTTTGTAGTTTTGAAATCCAACTTACTGTCGTTCCACCTACAATAAAGACACACCCTTTGGTTCTCCTCTTGCTATCTTTATCACTTGCCATATCTACCTAAACATATCCCTGTAGAGTAGTGTCTGAACCTCCAAAACATAATGCACGAGTGGTAGTAGCTTTCAAATACCTGAGAATCCATTGTACTTCCATCCAATGTTCTTTACCTGGATTGTTCATATACCTACTCACAACTCCCAATGCATGTGCAATATTTGGTCTTGTGCACACCATGGCATATATCAAGCTTCCAACTGCCGATGAATAGGGAAGCTTAGACATGTAATCTATCTCTTCCTATGTCTCGTGACACATCTCCTTACTTAGTTTGAAATGGTTGGCTAAAGGCGTACTAACTGGTTTTGCATTCTACATTGTAAATCTCTTCAACACCTTTTGTATGTACTCACCCTGAGACAATGTCAATTTGTGATTTTTCTTGTCTCTTATTATTATCATACCAAGAATTTGCTTTGCAACACCCAAATCCTTCATCGCAAATGAATTAGCTAACTTCCTTTTGAGCACATCTATATCCTACATGTTAAACCCTGCAACAAGTATGTCATCCATATACAATAACAAGATAATATATCTTCCATTATCTAGCCTCTTGAAAAAAACACAGTAGTCAGAATGACATCTACTATAACCTTGTTCTGTTATTAACCTGCCAAATTTCAAATACCACTGCTTTGGAGCTTGATTCAGGCCATACAATCTCTTTTTCAACCTGCATACCAAACTCTCCTTCCCTTTGACCTCATACCCCTGTGGCTGCTGCATATAAATATCTTCCTCCAAATCGCCATGTAGAAAGGTTGTTTTTACATTTAACTGTTCAAGATGCAAATCTTCTACCACCACTAGACTTAAATTAGTTACAAGTGAAGTAATTTTAACAACAGGAGAACAATTTCATCAAAATATATACCTTTCTTCTATGCAAACCCCTTTACAATAAGTATGGCCTTGTACCACTTCTTTCCTCCATCTTATTCCTTCAACCTATAAACCCATTTATTCTACAATGCTCTTTTACCGGCAAGAAATTGAACCAAATCCCAAGTCTTGTTTCTTACCAATGAGTCCATCTCCTCATTCATGCCTTACTTCTACTTCTTTCTAGTTTACACCTGCATTGCTTCTTCAAAACATTCTTGTTCACCAGAATCAGTCATTAATAAATAATACAGTGAAGGAGAGAATCATTCACAGAGTCTACTTAACCTGGTAGATTTTCTAACACTTGCAGGAGTTTGAGGTACCTGCTGTTGTTCTTGATTTTTTGGCACATTTGGAACTTCATTTTTTTTTATTTCATCAAGAACTGTGTACTCTGTGTTTTCCTTTTCCTATTTCTTTCCCTGCAACTGATTTTTATACATGACCTTTTCATGTATACCACATCTATACTTCTAATTATTTTGTTATTTTTATAATTCCATAAGTGATAACCAAAATCATCAACCCCCTTATCCAATAAAATGTACATTTCTTGGATTTAGCCTCAAGCTTTGTTCTATTTTCTTTATCAATATGGACAAATGCTTCACAACCAAAAGTTCTCAGAAAAGAGTAGTTTATCTTTTTACCTGTCCACGACTCCTATGGAATACCACTATCCAAAGCACTTGAAGGCCCTCTGTTTATTAAGTAAACAACAATATCTACAACATTTGCTCAAAACTGTAAGGGCAACCTTGCATGCAATTTCATACACCTTGCACGTTCCATGATTGTTTTGTTCATCCTTTCTAACACACCATTTTCTTGTGGTGTTCCTTGGATCGCCTTCTCTCTATGAATCCCATGGTATGAATAGTAACTATTAAACTCATTGTCGCAATATTCACTTCCATTATCAGATTTGAGACACTTCAACATTTTTCCTGTCTCATTCTCAACCAAAGATTTTCATTTATTAAAAGTAGCAAACACATTAGATTTATGTCTAATGCAATAAACCCAAGTTTTTCTAGTTGCATCATCAATAAAAGTAACATAATAATGAGAGCCACCAAGATATTGTACCTGAGCTGATCCCCATACATCCGTATTTACAAGCACTAACTTTTCACTCTTCTTCTATTTCCCAACTCTGAGAAATCTGACTCTCTTCTGTTTTCCATAAACACAGTTCGCACAGAATTCCAAACTTACCTACTTCAGATCTGGCAGCAGCTTTTTTGAGTGGATAATCTACATCCCCTTCTCACTCATGTGGCCAAGCGTATGATGCCATAATGTTGTATATGTTCCCGTGGAAGCTAAAGAGATAGAACAATCAGTATTATGAGGGAATAAATACAATGTACCTATCCTGTCTCATTTTTCTATCACCATTGATTCTTTATTGATCTTCCACCACATTTCTCCAAACGTAGATAAACAACCACCATCTACCAACTGCCATGTTGAGATCATATTTCTTTACATAACAAGAATATGCCTTACATCTTTCAATAGCCATTCAACATTCTTTAACTTTATCCGTACCTTACCATTCCAACAATTTTATATGGTTCATCATTACCCAATAAAACATGTCCAAAATCATCTGGAACATAATCATGAAAGAATTTCCTATGGGGTGTAGCATGACATGAAGCCCCTGAATCTACTACCTAGTAATCACTAGTATTATTTAATGCAAGAATCAAAGCATTTTGTAACACATCAACTGCTACATTTGCTTCCTGAGTAGTCTCCTGCTGTCTATCTCCTTTCTTCTTTAGAGATCTGTAGTCTTTCTTTAGATGTCATTTCTTTCCATAGTTCCAACACTCTGTATTTCCCAATCTAGACTTGGATCTGCCCTTACTGGACTTGCTGCGATTACATGGGCTCTTTCTTCTCTCCCTTTGTCTTCCCTTGCTTTCCATGGTCAACGCATTACATGATGTCTCACATGTGCTTTTCTTTTGCATTTCCTTGCTAAGAATAATACCAACAACATTATCAAATTTCAAAGTATTAGAACTAGAGACATAGTTACTTACTGCCATGACCAATCTGTTCCAGCTTTCTAGCGATGGGCATAAGATTAGAAGAACCCCAACCTCATCATCAAAGTTGACTTTTACAGAACTTAGCTGATTTGTAATCATATTAAATTAATGTAGCGTCCCCTTCTCCATAGAACAACAGGGAAGGAAACATTAACAACATACCGGGCTTTTGGTAAACTTAGCCCCAATATTTTTGCACATAAATAACTAACATTTAAAACTTCTATATGCAGATTCGATTCAATATAAACACAACGGAATTAAACAATACATATGCACACAGTTTCATCATGCATTCCACATATAAACATCAGTCATTATTTAAATTGCTTGCAGGGCATAAAATTAATCATAACTCAACCACAGGAATACTTATCTTGAATTGTAATGGTCCAAACGACTGGCTACGTGAGAGCAACGTTCCACCCAACCATATACCTCTGTCCAGCCTGTATTCTTTCAGCTGAGAGATCACCCCCGAGCTGGGCTGTGTATCCACTAAGGAGGAACTAGATGGCTCACTCACAGTCAGGGTTTCACTCAAACAACCATGCTAAGCCAACACACGGTTTGGTTTCTCAAGCATGCAATAGGAGATGGAGGAGGATGCTAGTCCACTGAGCTCAATCCCAGAGCCACATACCCTTCAAGCTAGACTCAACAATCCCATCCTCTATTCATACATCCACAATCGGATTTCTCACAAATCTGTCACAAACAACCCCAAATCCGTCACTGATTTTCTGGGCCATTAAAACTGGGTTTTCCCATGGCTTTTGGGGTAGCTATTGCTCCCAAATTCGCCCCAAGGTTCCTACCAATGGATCCCCCATTGGATTTCTCTGTCCAATACCAAATCGGGACGTTTTTGGCTTCCCAAAACGTGGGTTCTCTCACAGTCGCGATTTTCGGTTTTCTCACTGTTGGGAGCTCGTTTTTGGGTGGAGAAAGATGTCCCATACTTCCACAATGGAATGGGGATAAGGATGGAGCAACCCCCAAGATGTAGAGTGACTTGTGGGACAATTCAGAAGAGCCCATACCTTCCCATACGAATTTCAGGGCTGCCCATACTCCATCAAAGTCATTGACTTAATTCTTCAACCACTTCTTACAACATGAATAAATGTCATCTAGAAAGGTCAAATGGGTTCTCATAAAGACATATGACAACCTATGGTTCACTTCCATAGCCCCCTCACCACTCCCTAGTGGATACACGTGGCCCCCTTCTCATTCGTTGCCTCCATAGCCAGTCTTGGAATTTTGTATTGCCTGATGTTTATTTACATCCTATTACAATTTCCATGGCTTAAGAGCACATGGTATCAAATACTTTCCCTTTAAATAAAATTCGGCTTTCACTAGTGGGGCCTTGGCCTTGAGCTCCACGCTAGGAAAACATACATCACATGTACACATTATTTACATTAAAGGCTAATATATCCTAAGGGTCGAATTGGGGGTATTACATTCCCCTCCCCCTTAGAACAACACTGTCCTCGATGTTCCAAGACTTAGGCATACATATACAATTTACACATATCCAAAACTTCAAAAACTTTGCAGATCTGCCCTGCATTCTACCCTTTACTTGGAACTTTCAGGACCAAGTCCTTTGATCTTCACGAGCTGCTCCTGCTGATTCGGATCTTCCAGCTCATCCATAAGTTTGAAAACTTTATGGATTTTACCCTCTTGAGGTTCTCTTGTTGGGCAGTTACGGAGGCAATGATCCCCTCCACATTTCCAACACTTCACTGGTTGCTTCATATTTTCTTGCTCAATTTCCTTTGAGTCTTTCCACCTGGAGCGTTTCTTAGCCGGACAATTGGACGAATGCTTCTTCATTGATCCACTTTTCTTTCCCTTGCTGATTGCTCTCATAATGCTTTTTACCTCTTCCTGCAGACGAATAGAGTCCTGCAAGATCTCGTGGTTCATCTCGTTTTGCTGCTTTTGCATCTTGAGCATCTCTCCAATATTTTCTTGGGTCTTGGCAATTGTTTGAAGAAGACCTCCAGCCAATTCTAATAGCCCTTGTTCTGCTGCCATGGTCAATGGAAACAACTGACCACGCTTTGCTCACTTAGCAACACTTGCCTGCACCGGTTGCAATCAATTGATTCAATTTCCACCTATGAAATTTATCATTACAATTCTTGTTAGGTCAAGCATAACCCAAACATTAAAAATCAGTCAATGGTTTTTCCCCAGTTGACATGGATAGTCCATGCTTTACTCATGAGACTTCCACACTTCTCATGCTTGCCCAACATACACATGAATTCCTTCATGTTCATCCATTCACAGGAAATTCATTAATTAGCATTCACAATTCACTTTAATCAAATAAACACACTTTTAATCTCAGTCATGCATGCATTCAGCAATTTTCTAATTCTATAAATGTATCAATAACAGGGAAAGAGAGAGAGAGCAGTAAGAGTTTCTCCTCTTAGTTTTGTTCTGTCCTGGAACCCACACCACCATTGTGGTTTTCATGCTCCTGTCCTCTTTCACTTCATGTGAATGCTCGACTTGCCCTTCTTGGCTAAGACACGTAGTGTCTATGGTCTATTCCATATCTTTCAACCATGGAGTTCCTCCACTTGGTTGGTCAAACTCTTGGCTGCTAGAACTCACACCGTTCTACTAGCTCCATCTTTCATTACTGCTCATGTTGAGCTCTTTAGGGTGGTTACATGTCCACTCGCATCCTTAAGATGCTTCCATAGTCATTACTTCCAACAATACCTACAATCAAACATTGAATTAATTCACATGTTTAGTTTATTTTCATAGGAAACCATAACCAAATCATATACACATGTATATTCATAAGCAAGAAATTACACAATAACCAAATACTTATCTGCACTAGATGTCTTCACTTTATTCCATAGGGTCCTTCTTTACTTTACAAGCCTTGGAATCGCCTATGGATTTGGGTGTTTGGCCAACGCGCAGGCTGCCCCTCAACATCTAATAGTCTTGTATGTTTGTCCAGTACGCAGGCTGCTCCACAACATCAAATAACCTTGTATGTTTGGCCAGCACGCAGGCTGCTCCACAACATCAAATAACCTTGTATGTTTGGCCAGCACGCAGGCTGCTCCAAATCATCAACAATCTCGCATGTTTGGCCAGCACGCAGGCTGCTCCAAATCATCAATGATCTCGCATGTTTGGCCAGCACGCAGGCTGCTCCAAATCATCAATAATCTTGCTCAACCAGCCACTTTCTGGATTTACCAAGCAACTTTTAGTTCTTTCAGGGTCCTTGCTTCTTGCATTGACCAAGGTTTCCAACAAAGAAACAATAATGCATCAGCTCACTATTACCAGCTTTATGCTTGAAACCTTCATTATTTCAAATAAGAAATGAATGAAAATGAATACTTATCTGTACTGTGCATTTCCTCTCTGGTCCACAGGGTCCTACTTTTACTTTATAAGCCTTGGGATCCTCCTGCGGACTAAGATGTTTGGCCAGCACGCAGGCTGTTCCAAATCATCAAATAATTAATGCCCTACTAGTACACCTTCACGCCGACTGGGTTTACCAAGCATTTGGTGGTGCCCAACCAGTCCCATACCTAGTTGGCCCTCTCCATTGCCGAGCCAGCACATACGTCTTGGTCATCGACCAATGGAAGGTAACTGCGCCACCGACCATTACAGGTCAAGGCTCCACTACTCTGCCTTAGGCTTGCATCAGCCTTTCATGGTATCACAATCCCTCAATGCGCATAACAATTCTTCACCCACACAAGGGTGGCACTTCTTCTCTTATGTAAGCCGGCGGTTCCATTAAGGAATTCTTTAGGTGACTTTCTTAACTGCAGGCTATCATGGCCCCATGATACCCACTCACCCTACACGAGGGTTACCACTGCTCATACAGTCCTCTTGAGTATCATTTTCTTCACTTTTCCCTTTAATGTGCAGCACTGAGTTTCATATGTATAATTTGTCAACACAAAATGGATAGCGAGCTCATTAGTATCGCTGCCCTAGAATTGTAAACATATTTCATAACATTCACTATCCAACCTTGAAACACCAGGAATGCGTCCATTCCCTTAAGGCGTAGTCAATATTGGCATCCCTAACATAACTCAGCACCAGAAAGGCGTGCACTCCTTACTGATGTGAACCATGCAGGTCCTAATCATACTTCAAGCAGTTTGCTATAATGGAAATAAAATCAAAACATGTTCTGCATATTAACTCTAATAATTAGACATGCATGTATGTATGTATATATATATCATTCAGGGTTTATGGAACACTTATCCATTTTCCAGATGTTATTTCTCTTCTTTAATGAGGAATGGAAGCTCCTTCTCTGAGTTGATAGTCCCTCGGTTTGCCATCCCAATTCCTTTTGATGTTACATAACCTTCATATGTCTTACTGACATAATCTTCACCATCCCACTCATATTGTTTACCATTCATGTAGTGCAGATGAGACATTAATAATGTCTTATGGCATTCCACCTGGAACCCATTTTCAAATCATGGAATCTCTTCCCATGAAGTTTGGCTTCTGCAGGTCCACTCTCATGGTCTTACTGCAATGTGTCTTCCTGGCACACTTATTAAACAACCAAACAGTCAGCAACATATAGCAATACAATTTCAAATCCGATTGCTCCATAACCAATCCATGGCACTAATAATTAAATTCAGTATGAACTTGCAACTCTGTCTACTACAGAAATTGGTTTTCTTATCCATGAGGCTATCCTCATATTGTTTGGCTCCTGTAAGTGACACCACTTTGTCCGTTATGGTCTTATGCCTGCTGCCATACATGAGCATCTACTTACAGCATGTCCTCCTGACACATTTTCATATAAGCCAAACGGTCATTAGCAATTATTAGTAAAATTTCAAATCCGAAACATTTACAAATTTGATATTTACAACTGTTCTTACTAACAGAACTTAGAGCTCTCAACCATGAGAACCTTCTCATAACTTTGGCTTCTACATGGGGTAGATTCCGGTCTTTACTATGGACTTATCCTCATTGCCATATCTAAGACTTTTCTACCTGAAACTAAAACTTCAATCAGCCAAACATGTCGTGAGTATCTATGCATATTGTCATTTCATTGCCACAACAGTTACTGAGGTGATCCCAGAATTATAATGCTCAATAATTCAAACACCTTCAGCTGTTACATTTGAAATGCAATGAAATACTTACACTTCTATATATGCATCCTTATCACAATATAATTTCAAGACATAGTCACCATATCCATGCAACTTAAATAAATCGTAAATACTAATTATTCCATAGTCATATCATTCATACAATTCTGTCCTTCCACAAAGTATTCTAGCAGCCCATCAATCATGATTGGGCTCTTCATGCACTTACTATTTTGCATTCACAACAACTCATGAATTGATCCTAGAATTATCATTAATTCGTCATTTCATTCATTATTTATTTTGCAATAACATATGCATCATCCCTATGCATTCATACAATGCATCACAAGATTTATGCACATCTACTCAATGCTACCTTGCATTGTTTCATGAGTACTATGCATTCAAGCATATTATGATTGAAGCATGACTATCTCATATAACTTGCATTATCATAATCAGGACCACCAGTCCTCACTTGCTTTGGTTATTAAGCACATAACCAACATACACATGGCATGATATAAATTCATATGAATGCATTGATATTTCTAAACAGTCATAGGGTGTAAGGATCATTTCCTTCACTTACCCACACCTCACCAAGCTTGGTAGGTTAACAGTCCCAATCGGTATTCAATATCACATGCAAACTAACTCAACATAACTCAAACATAGTTGAAGAGATCTTACCAAATCCTCTTTCAACATTCATGCAATTTGGCACCAATAATCATTACCTGCATGGTTACCATTAACATTTCCTGCTGTTACCTGATCAGTTGGCCTCTTACCAAGGCTGCTCGGTCCTTTTGCCAACTTTATGATCATAGATTTGTTGCACCATCCTTTCTGCATAAGGTTGCTGGCTTCATGCAACAACATCCCCAACACGTTTAGCCATGCTCTTTGTTATCTTTGGTCCTACAACCAATACCAACGTCAAAAGTGATTGTCAATCACAATATTCTCCATTAGTGATTCCTTGCATATACAGACTTCATTATTCTACCAATATGCAATATCCCATTTATGCACAAGCATTTCCATATGCACTATGCAATGTTTGTTAAGATGCCATCTAGTGCATATACATCTATGTAATCCCTTACATTTTTATCATTTTTATGCCATATGACAATTTCATAATTATAAGTATGATAACAAACAGGGGTTTAAGGAATTCTTCCATTTTCGATCCCTCCTCGTATCATGGAATTTCTCTTCTATATCATGCAATTATAGAAATTGCCTATATTGACAACAAAATTTGTTTGTCAAAACAGCCGCCGGCACTCTTCTGTACTAAATAACTATGATATATGTAGACCTCATTCAAACTCTGGTCATGCATCATTGTTCCCTACTGGACAAGCTTTCCAATGCCTGTCTTCATGCTCCATTCCGACATCAGGTGCGGAAACTGCATCCCTTCAAAAATGACAATTTTCACTCCAGTTCTGCACATTTTACACAGTTGCATTTTGGTCCCGAATGCTAACTTCAGCCACCTGTGGAAGAAAATCTATGAGGAATCACAAAAAATTATCTATCGGGCGAAGTTAGTCCATATAACAAGGAACACTCAGCAATTCACGGATTTCAATTCCGATGCACCATTCATCTTCTATGAATTTCTGGATTTCACTACTTCTCACTTTTCACATTTTCCCAAAATTCCAAATTTTGGGCCAAAAACGGCTATCTCATAAACGGTGCATTTCTGAAAAATCTTCGTCTAACGGAAGCTGTCCGTATTAATGAGAATATGAAATGTCTAGTTCAGTAAAATTTCTGATTCCCACATCTAGGGTCACTTTTACTGCCCACAAGTTTTTCAAAATCCCGAAAAAGTGGTCCGGAACAGTGCTTTTTGTCCTTCTTGATCACCCCGACTCCATATCCTTTGGATTTTGGCTCCCAGATTCTGAACTTAACATCGTGCTTGCTTCATGGCCGCGCCTGGTCAATTTCAACTCAAACCGACCTTCCGTCAAGCCTCGGGGCTCCGTCCTTCAAAAGTCACTATTATCCATTTTCTGTCAAATTGGAGTGTAATGGGCTAGGGGTCTTCATTGGTCCTTTCATGGCCTTTGTCAATGGCCTCCGAGCCCCACATGAATCATCGCATTCTGAGTCCGGATGCTCTTGCTATCAAAAAATCAAGTTTTGGTCACTTTTTTTTTTTTTTTTCGGGGACCTCTCCGCACTGCGGGCCGGTTCAGCGAACGCTTCCGCAATGCGGAGCAGTTCGGCGAACGCTTCCGCAATTGCAGAGCAGTTCGTCGAATGCTTCCGCAATTGCGGAGCAGTTCGGTGAACGCTTCCGCAATGGTGGAGCGATTCGCTGAATTCTCCTGCAACTACGGAGCCATTCGGCGAATGCTCCCGCAACTGCGGAGCCATTCGGCGAAGGCTTCCGTTGCGGAGCCATTCGGCGAATGCTCCCGCAATTGCGGAGCCCTTCGGCGAAGGCTTCCGCCGTTTCGGAAGACTTTCCCGAATCCTCCCGCGATTTCGGAGCCGTTCGCAGAATCCTTCCGCAATTGCGGAACCATTCGCCGAAGTCTTCCGCAGTTGCGGAACGACTCGGCGAAGTCTTCCGCCGTTGCGGAACGACTTGCGGAATCCTTCCGAAATTTCGGAAGAGAATTCCTTCCGCAATTTCGGAAGAGAATTCCTTCTGAAAATTCCTTTCGACGCCGACACTTAGAAATTTTTTTAGATTTTCGGTGCATTTTGCCGAATTTTTCCGCGTTGCGAGACAACTCGCGGAATCCTTCCGCAAATTTCGGAAGAGAATTCCTTCCGCAATTTCGGAAGAGAATTCCTTCCGCAAATTTCGGGCGACTTCCCGAACTCTTCCGCGTTGCGGAAAAACTCGCGGAATGCTTTCGCAGTTTCGAAGCAATTCGCCGAATGCTTCCGCAACTGCGGAAGTCATTCGGGAATTCTTTCCGAAACAGACTTAAACGGATTTTCGAAAACACTTAGGAAATTTTAACAAACAAAAATCATTTCCAGCCATGCTCAACATTCAAGTTCATTGATTCAAGCATCATGGTCATTCAAGGAACATGGATTCATCATTAATCAAGGTCTCAAGCACATGATGCATCATCTCCTATGCACAACAATAATCAACAACAACAAAACAACACAACAACTTAAGATGGCAGAGGTTGCCCATGCTCCTTTCTCTGTTTCATAGAATGCTATCAATGCAATTAATGCAAGCAGCTTGCAAAAATCCCCAAACAGTCATGCGATCTTGAGGTTTCTTTAATGCATTTTAGTTCCAAATACAAAATGCATGAACACACAATGATTTGTATTTCTGTGAAGGGCCCAACAGCCGTAGGGTTGAACCTAGAGCTCTGATACCACTCTGTAGCGTCCCCTTCTCCATAGAACAACAGGGAAGGAAACATTAACAACATACCGGGCTTTTGGTAAACTTAGCCCCAATATTTTTGCACATAAATAACTAACATTTAAAACTTCTATATGCAGATTCGATTCAATATAAACACAACGGAATTAAACAATACATATGCACACAGTTTCATCATGCATTCCACATATAAACAGCAGTCATTATTTAAATTGCTTGCAGGGCATAAAATTAATCATAACTCAACCACAGGAATACTTATCTTGAATTGTAATGGTCCAAACGACTGGCTACGTGAGAGCAACGTTCCACCCAACCATAGACCTCTGTCCAGCCTGTATTCTTTCAGCTGAGAGATCACCCCCGAGCTGGGCTGTGTATCCACTAAGGAGGAACTAGATGGCTCACTCACAGTCAGGGTTTCACTCAAACAACCATGCTAAGCCAACACATGGTTTGGTTTCTCAAGCATGCAATAGGAGATGGAGGAGGATGCTAGTCCACTGAGCTCAATCCCAGAGCCACATACCCTTCAAGCTAGACTCAGCAATCCCATCCTCTATTCATACATCCACAATCGGATTTCTCACAAATCTGTCACAAACAACCCCAAATCCGTCACTGATTTTCTGGGCCATTAAAACTGGGTTTTCCCATGGCTTTTGGGGTAGCTATTGCTCCCAAATTCGCCCCAAGGTTCCTACCAATGGATCCCCCATTGGATTTCTCTGTCCAATACCAAATCGGGACGTTTTTGGCTTCCCAAAACGTGGGTTCTCTCACAGTCGCGATTTTCGGTTTTCTCACTGTTGGGAGCTCGTTTTTGGGTGGAGAAAGATGTCCCATACTTCCACAATGGAATGGGGATAAGGATGGAGCAACCCCCAAGATGTAGAGTGACTTGTGGGACAAGTCAGAAGAGCCCATACCTTCCCATACGAATTTCAGGGCTGCCCATACTCCATCAAAGTCATTGACTTAATTCTTCAACCACTTCTTACAACATGAATAAATGTCATCTAGAAAGGTCAAATGGGTTCTCATAAAGACATATGGCAACCTATGGTTCACTCCCATAGCCCCCTCACCACTCCCTAGTGGATATACGTGGCCCCCTTCTCATTCGTTGCCTCCATAGCCAGTCTTGAAATTTTATATTGCCTGATGTTTATTTACATCCTATTACAATTTCCATGGCTTAAGAGCACATGGTATCAAATACTTTCCCTTTAAATAAAATTCGGCTTTCACTAGTGGGGCCTTGGCCTTGAGCTCCACGCTATGAAAACATACATCACATGTACACATTATTTACATTAAAGGCTAATATATCCTAAGGGTTGAATTGGGGGTATTACAATTAATTTAAATGATCATCAACAAATCCACCTTCTGACATATTCATATTAAATAAACGATTCATTAGAAATACCTTGTTGGAGGTCGAGGGTTTTTCATACATCTTACCAATGTGCTCAACAGACTCTATGTTGTATTTTATTTTGAAATATTGAAATCCATCGACGAAGCCAGGTATAGTAGTATTGTTCCCAATGCCTTTCTGTCAAGAACCTCCCATTCTCCGTCCTTCATAGTCGTCGACTTTTTTTCTTTTCCTCCTAACGATAGGAATAGATCCTTCTAGTACAGATAGTCCTCCATTTGCATCTTCCATAACTGGTAGTTTTGGCCATTAAATTTCTTGACCTTAAACTTTCCTTCTTCCGCCATTGCCCCCACTCGAACCAGAAATTGTTCTTTCCTGCGAGTTTATCTGCCAAATAAACCTTTGGCTCTAATACCAATTGTTAGAAAAATAGGATCGCAGAACAATAGCAATAAACAAGATGCAAATATAAATCACATAAAACACAGTGCAAGAGAGACACCAATATAACTTGGTTCACCCAAGATGGGCTACCTCCACATAGAAATTGCCAGTCCTTATTATTATACCATCCAATAAATGAAGGGATACAATCTGCAGCACATCCGCTGCAACTTCTATCCACCACCTTAGTTTCTTGCTTCAACTTCTTCTAGAAGCCTCTCGACTCTTTTCTTCTAAAACTCATCAAGTACACTTGGAATTCAATTATTTATATGCAATCTCCATGGCGCACTATGCCTTCTAACATATTTACCTACCACTATTAGTCATGCATCTACTGCTCAATTAATCCCGCAATGTTGCTTCGATTCTCTTCATTTTGACTCCTTCATTTAGTCATGATTCCGACTTCTTCAATCGCCTGGTGCGACACTATTAATCCCTACTAGTTGTTGGACGCTGTCTTGAATCCTTCCTTTACTTCTTGTCTTCTTCGTGGACCGAGAAATCCTCATCGACGTCTTTCATCTTCGTGCTTCATTAAAAAAGCATGTCTCCCAATTCTTCTTGACTTCCTCCTATCTTGAGTCATTTTTAATTTCAACCTTTCTCTTTTTGTCAGTCGATCTTCTTCTGGTTGCTTCTCAAAAATCACTGCCTCGACGACTTGGTGTCGACCCTCTATAATTCTTGGACCTCGACTGATCCATTGTTCCATTGACCTCGTTCTCTTCGACTTCACCTTCAACTTTGACTAGCCCTTAGACTAATCCTTTGGTCTAAACCACTACTTGATCTTCTTGACTCGAGTCAAATATTGACCTTTGACCTCTTTGCTCCCCCCCAAGTGACTACTCGTCATCTATTTGCAACTTTTTGTCACGAAGTTCGGTGCCCCTACATAAGTCTCCCTAGGTGAGAAAGAACATCACCCTTGTTTCTGTTGTTCCAACCAAAATTTCAACCTTTATACTCTTCTTATGATATCCATGTAGCTTCCTCCAAACTTTTGTCTTTCCACTGGACCAAATATTCTTTCTATCTTTGACTCCGTGTTCAACCAACTTCTCCCTCGTCCAACACTTCAACAACTTTATCTGCTAGTTTTCCTGACATCAAGTCTTGCTAATCAATGGTTGAATCCCCTTCACTCATCAATCCTTCTACACACTCATACAAGTCGGCGACATTGAATGTGGATGAAATATCCAACTCTTCTGGAAATTCTTGCACATATGCATTGTCTGAGATTTTCTTCAATATTCTACAAGAACCGATTTTCTTCACCTTTAACATGTTGTATGTTCCCCTTAGAAAATTTTATTTCTCGAGATGAGCATAGACTAAATTTCCCTCACTGAATCACTTTAGTCTTCTCTTCCAATCTGCTCTCATCTTATAACCCGCGTTACTTTTCCGCAGTTGTTTCTTGACCTTCTCATGCACTTATTTCACGTGCTCGAAAAATGACTATGCATCTGCACTCTTCTGTTTTCTTCACCAAGTTTGTTAACAATCAAATTAACACCCTTAACAAGTGAAGGTTAGAAGCACATTTTACCATTCGCTCACAACATGAAGATCGGAAATATGGAATAATTGAGAGCTTTAATATCTCATCTAGCCACTACTTCCGGAAATGAAGAAATATGTGAAGACAAAGGTTTATGTAAAGAGGCCAAGTCTAGGACCACTTAAGGGACAAAACCCAGTTTCCACAACTTTTAGAGTGGAAATAATAAATGGCATGTGTATTAATTGTCCTAAAATTCTGGAAAATCCAGTCAAATGCCTCGAAAACTATGTAAAGTGGGGTTTTTGATGAAAATAATCAAAATTCATAAAAAAATTTAGTCCCACATTCATATTTGGCAATTGAGTGTGTAAATACCAATGCTTTATAAGAAAGGTATTTGGTGCAATGTAAAATATAGAAAGTGAGAGTAAAAGCATGCTGGAAGAGTGAAAGGTTGGAAAGTTCCTCTTCTACACAAATCATTTGGATGATCAAAGGCATGGATGGAGAATGACGACTCAAAGAGAAGGATAAGGGATTCACCTCTAAGGCAGGGTTGTAAGTATTCTTTTTCTTTAATTCAATATGATGCAATTCAAGTTTCCCCCCAAATTTGAGTTTGAATTTGTGTTCTAAATCTAGTTTTGAATTGAAAGTTTGGTAGAGATATTTCAAGTTTCTCAAAGTTTTTCAAGTTAGTAGAAGTAGAGATAGAGGTGAGGAACTAACAAGCAAGATGTTAATGGAGGCTTAAAGGCTATGGATGCTCAAGCAAGGGAATCTCCTAGAAACAACTAGCTTCAAGAGGTATTCTACTCTCTCCCCCCTTCTCTTTTCTTGGAAAATACTTAGAAATCTCAAGGAAATTTTGATTATTGCATGTATTTTTGTCAATTAAGATTCACCAACTTATAATAAGGATATATAATGGAGTAGAAAAGTCCCTACACTAATATCCACCCATTGGTCATGTTCCAGGAAGTACCCAATCTTCTTCGGGTCAGTCTCTGCAAGGGGGAAACCCACCTTGGAATGCTTTTCAAGCCCAAGGACAACTGCCATGGTGTGGTTGGGATCCAAGAAGTAACCAATCTTCTTGGGTCCCACCTCCACAAGGGGGAAATCCACCCATTTTTCATGTTCCAGGAAGTACCCAATCTTCTTGGGGCCAGTCTCCGCAAGGTGGAAACCCACCTTGGAATTCTTTTCAAGCCCAAGGAAAATCATCATGGTGTGGTCAGGATCCAAGAAGTAACAAATATTCTTGGGGACCAATTCTCCAAGAAGGCAATCCACCCATTGGTCATGTTCCGAGAAGTACCCAATATTCTTGGGGGCATCCTCTGCAAGGTGGAAACACACCTTGGAATGCTTTTCATGCCCAAGGACCACATCAATGGAGTGGTTAGGTTCTATAAAGTAACCAATCGTTTTGGGGCCTAACTCCACAAGGGGGCAATCCACCCATTAACCGCATTCCGCAATGGAGTGGTAAGGTTCTAGAAAGTAATCAATATTTTTGGGGCTTACCCCGACAAGGGGGAAATCCACCCATTAACTCCATTCCGCAATGTAGTGGTCAAGTTCCAAGAAGTAACCAATATTTTTGGAGCCAACCTGCAAGACCTGCGTTCGATCAAGTTGTGCCACCACATGGACCTCATACTTGATGTGATGGGTTCCATTAACCAACTTGAGGAGATTACCCAACAAATGGGACAAATGTCTGTTCAGACTTCACAACCTATAGTTGGCCAGGAAATGCATCAACTTGTTAATCCTTCTAATACTTTTTCCATCCTCACAGTCCAATCTATAGACCTTAGAGGAAAGAAGAATAAATATAAGGGTAAGAAAAATGTTAGTCCTTCCCAAAATTTTGAAGTCCTTCTAGTCCAATCCATGGACCCTAGAGGAAAGAAAAAGAGATATAAGAGTAAGCAAAATGCTAATTCTGGGACAAGACATGCACCAATATATATCCCACAAACTACTCCAATTTTCACTATAACATCGAACGTTTAATTTCCTTTGAAAGTTGTCTCTAAGTCCACCACAATGTAAGGTTTCAGTTCATCAGAGGGAGCCTCGAAGGAGGACACCTTAGTGCAAAATAGTGATGGAAAGTTACCCAGTTCTATGGAACATGGTGAAACAAAGAGTAATACACCCTTATCAGTTGTAGAAGTTTCATACCATGCTCTACAAATGGCTTCGACATATTCAGATCAAAATATTCCCTTGATGGAGGAATATGATCTGGTTACTTGGCCTGTTGGGGCTGCGAGATCTCCTAGCTCACATGAGTTCTTGGATGACATTTTATCATCAAATGAATTTATCCTTGAAGTTATGAAAATTTGGTTGTACCCACCTAAGGACATATTTTGTGGGGCCACTAGGAACATACTTGGTTTAAATATACCCAAGTATAGGAGCATGCTTTGCACGTTCTTCGATATGATCAGGTATATTTGGAAGCTTGCATATAGGTTTAGATTATCCATCCGTGAATATGCATTTGAACCTTTTGCAACCCAAACATACCTTAGGGTTGAACCTGTTGGAAATTGGTAGGTCAGCCTATCATATTATCTGTATTTTTCACCATTCCCACAGAAGAGCCTACCGAACATGGGACACTCTAGTAAACACCCCATTGTCATTTTGGTGCCCATGCTAAGTTATTATCATAGGATTGGGAGTCCTATTAGTACCATCCTGACTTGGATTTTGATACCACATATTTCTCTTTCATACATTTTTGACCATATCCCGATGGGATCCTAATTTTGTGTCAGTTTACATAAGCATGTGTTAAAATATCCACTTGAACATTTGTGCCTACTGTTTCGTTGCTTATTGCTTATGTTGTATATTTTCCTTTGTAGTCACTTTTTTTATATGATTCCTATAAACCATTGCTTCTATATAATTGACCCATACCCATGGAGGAAACACCCATAAGAGTGAGTGTACATAACTAGCTCATCCCTTGTTTGCAATATGTATCTTTTCCTTGGCCTGACCCATGCCCTTAAAATATAGGTGCATGCCCTTGAGACACTCGTTTCCTCTAATGTACCATACCACAACATGATTTATTCTTTTTTAAAGCTATCAAATGAAAAATGTATTAGAAATTAGAAAACACAAAAATCCAAAAAAGGGGAGACTTGAATCATATCATATTGTATCCTTGAAAAATGGAAACATTCAGTCCCGGTCACCCTTGAAAACGGCACATAATTTTTTATTCGCTATCAATACACCATTTACATTTGCCTTAGGAAACTGTACCCATATTTTTGAAGAGATCTCCATCGAAGGTTTATCCTTCCCGTCATCAATGGATCTTTCGTTCATGCATCTGGCATTGGTAGATTTCATTAAGTTCTGTTACTCAAGTTTTATGTTGTAAAGTGTCCATTTTGCATCGTGTTATGTGTTCAAGGGAAGTTAAAACAATGTCAGCCATTCCTCAAATATTCTTGACCAATCATGTCGGCCTTCATTCTGTCAGTATATAGTTTTGGATATCGTGGCTCTACCAAAATTTATCAGACTATTGATCTCTGTTTTGTATCGGTTGATGTGGGATGCATTAATCCCCTCCTTCCGATGGATCTATTCCTATCGACACCAAATCATTATCCAGGAAATGGATCGAGGAACCCCATAGTAACTTGGATCTTGTATTCATTAGTGGAAGGTTTCCTCGCAAATGACAGTGGGTATACATCAATGAACCCTGATGATTTGATTCTACAAGTGTTCGACTTGAGAACATCTATTCACACTTGCTTTTGTACTTAGTACCTTGGAGTCCATCATCATTATCGGTGGGTCTCTTCACATCTGTTAATGGTATACATCAATGATCGGTAATAATATTATGTTTTATTATGCTCGACATTAGCTCATATATTCACATGATATAAACTCGTACTATCGTCCGTTTGTATTGAATACCTTAGGAGAAAAAGTTGTATCACTCATAGATGATCTACCCAAGTTGTGCAAGATTAAAACAACCATGTCAAAGTACCATGAAGATCTTGCACTCATCAAAGTGCACATGTATTTCTAAAAAATTACTTTTGACATGGATCCACTGTGTATTGTTCATGGTCATGCTTGTACTGCTAAGCATGGGTATACCCGCCTCATGAATAATTTGTATATTTGGGAAATTGCTTTGTTTAACTTGCAAGTGCTTTTCCGAATCCTGCGCACATGAGCTAATCCTTTATCATCCTTCCTTGATCACTAAAGAGTATCAGTATGAATAGATAATTTATTTTGGCCCTTATCTCCGCTTCGGACCTCACACATTAGGGGGCATATTTTAACAATCAAATTAACACCCTTAACAAGTTAAGGTCAGAAGCACCTTTTACCATTCCCCCGCAACATGAAGAGTGGAAATCTGGAACAATTGAGAGATTTGATATCTCATCTGACCAGGGAGGCGAAAGATACCATACAGGTAATCCCAAGGTTAACCCAGGGAGGCTAAGGGTAGCCATGACCGGGGCGCTTACTACTCCCGATGGAGGGACTAGGAAGGGGATGGTATGGATCGGTGTAACACCAATGTGGCTAGGTACCAATGGTGGTTTAGGCAACAAGGGTGGTTGCGTGTTAGGTGGTAGGTTGTCGTGGGACAAGGTACATAAATCAGACATTTCGGGCGTAGATGACGGCGGAGGAATGGATTGAAAGGTGGAGGTCATCGGCGCGTCTGAGTAGACTCCAGGCCCCGTAGAGGAAATAAACGAGGTGGTGGCAGGAGAAACAGGTTGTTCAACCATGGGGAGAACATTTTCCGGTGCCGCCGGAGCACTGGGATCATAGTAGGTGAGCTGGTCAATCTTAACCACGCGTCCTTCATGGGGGAACATCATGGTGCGAAAGACAGAAGAGGCAACCGCACGCATGGCATACATGTAGCTGCGGCCAAGTAGAAGGTTGTAATCCAATTGGGCATTGATTACCTCTATGTCAATAAGGACTGTTTTACCACCTAACTGGACTGGAGCGTTGGGTAGAAGGCCTTGGGGCTGGGCCGAACGACCGTCGTAGGCACGTAACGCAGTGGTGGACTGCTGGAGAGGAGGGGATCCTAGCTTCTGCCATACAAATGTAGACATAACGCATGTGGAGGCACCCTCATCAATGATGCACCGATGGATAACAAGGTTCCTAACGGAGACAGTAACTTGGAATGCTAAGCTGGAAGGTAGGCGTGGTTCAGACTGGTCTAAATCAAATGCCATCAAATGCGAATCAGTTGGGTCAATCCCCCCAATGGCGGAAAGTAAAGTCTTGCGCTGGGAAGGGCAGTTCTTCAAGACTTCTAACGCAGACATGGCTGCGGGAGATTGGGCTAGGTCGTCTACAATGTTGTAGTTTGATGCAGCACGCGCATTAGGGTTATTGTTGATTCGGCGAAGTGGGAAACGAGGTGCTTTCGCAGCGCCGTCTATAGGAGGCGGAGGTATACGTAACACCTGATCGGTGGGATGGGCGTTAGTAGGTTTATCCGTGGGAGTGGCTTCAGAGGTGGAGCCATATTGGTTCCGACGGGTCTGTAGGTTGACGTCAGCAGATGACATCATCAGCAAGTGGTGGGTACCTGAGTCAAACATGGGTTGATCGGGGGCAGCGTAAGTGATCTGTTGTTGTTGGGGTTGCACGTTAGCTTGAGGGGCCAACGGATGAGTGTTCACCACGCCTTGGGTTGGTAAGGGGTTTTGCAGCACCAAAGGGGGTTGCTGAGGTTGGGGGGGGTTGGGCGGTGCTTGGGGAGCCGCATGCCCTTGGCGATGGGCCTCGTCAACCCAGAGCTGCCGAGCTCGCTCCAAGTGTGGGCAAGCGTGTGTGTAGTGTCCATAGACCCCGCAAATAGAACAAGGGTGGTTCGTTCGCAAATTGGGGTTTTTAGCCTGCTTGGGCGGGCGATCAGGGTTTTGATTAGCGGGGGCCGCGTTGTTGTTGTCAGGGGGATTCGCCGGTTGCCCAGCTTGGTCCGCAGGTTGGTTGTTCCCCCGATTACGGCCCTTGCCGCGGTTCTGTTGGCCCTGGTTTCGTTGGTTATTCTGGTTTTGCTGCGGGTTCTGTTGGGCGTAAACTTGCCCTTGGGCAGCAGGTGGATTCTGAGGTTGCGCAGGTGCTGGAGCAGGCTGCGGAGGATGATATGTAGGTTGAGGCTGAGCAGGTGCAGCAACTTGAGGGGGTTGCTGATAGGACTGCGGAGCAGGTTGTGGATGTGCCGCAGGGGCTGCCTGTGGCGGATAATAAGCTGGTGGGGTTTGTGAAGGCGCAGGAGCTGAGGCAGCTTGCTGATGGTAGTAAGGCTGAGGGGCGACTGGAGGAGCATAAGCAGGAGTCGCATACCCGAAGCACTGAGGTGGACATGAGGGTCCATGGGAATGGTGATGTGTCATGGGAGCATATGAGTTGGTTGCTCCAGACTGGGAGGTAGCCCTCGACAGGTCGGGGCCAGGGGTAGGACGTGCTATAGAAAACGGTTGGGGATGCGAAGAAACACGGCCAATGATACCATCTGCAGCGTGGGATGCCCCCGGCGCATCATGATGGGAAGACTCGCCGCGAGGGGCGTCAGGTATAATGGTATAAAGGTAACCCGACTGGGCGTAAATGAGGTCGAACTGCTGTGCCTTAAGGATGGCCTCTTCTTCAGACTGGGGTCTTTCTGAAGCTACATCCTTAGCAATAACAGGAAGCAGGGACTTGAGGAACCAATCGAGGAAGATACGGTCGTCTAGTTTGATCTTGCATAAGCTACGGCGTCTACGCCACTCATGGATATGGTCCGTGATATGGGTAGCCGTGTTTTGTCTGCAGGATAGGAGGATCTCAATGCCCGCGTCATAGCGGACATGCAACTGGAAGAACTGCAGGAAGGTAGAGGCAAGGGAGGCAAAGGTGGCGTGGGTCCCATGTGGTTGCTCAATATACCATTTGGCTGCAGAGCCAGTAAAGGTGCGCTGTAAGAGACGGAGGCGAACAGAGTCATCCACGATGGAGTTAGAGGAACACCATAGGTGGAAAGACATGATATGGTTTTGTGGGTCCTCACCAGCCTTGCCCTCGAACTTAGGGATGTACGAGGGGAGCTTGGTAGGCATATGAGGCCACGTGGGGTCGTGTCGAATAGGATCGTTGGTTAATCTGGCCAGGTCAGGTAGGTTGAGGCTAGCCATGAATGGCAAACTGGAAGAAGGCTGCGACAGAGTAGTGCTATGGAACAAGTTGGGGCCAGTGCCCCCAAGTGGAGGGGCAAGATTTAGGGTGGTTCCCCCAAGTGGGGGGACTGAGGTAGTGAAGGATGGTCCAGCACCACCATTGGTAGTGTGAGCCACTGATGTAGTGGGGATAGGTATTCCCGCTGCGGGAATAGGTACCGTGAGGGGTACAGTAGATGGGTTCCCCATGGAGGGCATACCCAAAACAGGTGTAGTAACTGGTGTAGTGGTGGATGTGCCACCAATGGTCCCTATGACAAACGGAGTGGAAGTCGTGCCAGCCATGGGGCTAGTAGGGGCAGTGTAAATAGGGTTCTCAGACTCTTCGTCAGAATCTGAGGTAAAGTAAGGTGCGTCACTATCTGGTGACGGAGACCTACGTCGCTGACGAGTGGAGTCAAGTGACAAGGCTCTAGATCGGTGATGAGTGGTATCAACGGATAATGATCGGAATCTACGACGTGTGGTGTCAAGAGAACCGTGCTGTGGGGGCTCGCCCCTGAGGCGCCGAGAATGTCTCGGGGACTCAATGGTGACAGATGATGTCTAGTCTCTGTGGGTTGAGGTGAGTATAAAAACAGCTCAAAAATCCTAATGCAACCGAGTGTGCAGAAGGAGAGCTAAAAAACAAGGCACTCAGGCCAACAACCAACTCAAAACACCCACTGCAACAGCTGTGCTACAATAGGTGGAGTAACAACAAAGATGGTCAGAATACCAACAAGCAGCAGGTTTCCTAAAAAGAAAAAATGGTGGACTCACTAGACCAAAGGGAGGTAAAGGAGCATGCAAACACCTAAGTAAAAGTATTCTGACTCAACTAAACATATCCTCTGCAAGGTGATGAAATCCAAGTCAGACAATATGAGTAGGAAAGCCAAGTGGCTATGATATCCCCCTACCGGGAGGGATACCGGGTAGTCAATCCTAGAAGAATGGCAACTAAGATACCCCGTTCATGACACGTCCAGAAAGGTGAATCTGCCGTTTAGCTCGTTGACCGCAATACCCCTATACAGGGATATCCCGCGAACCGCGAAAGGTAGCCCTTCGGTTACTGAATGGAGTGCGGTATTCCACTCAGGCCTCCGGAACCAGTCTCCCGACTTCAACCCTCCTAAGGGAGAGGCCCTCTGATAAACTGGTCGTGACCGTGCCAAAAAGTACTAGGGGATTTTGGTTCCCTATTTGGACAACAACTATGTCTCAAGTGAAATAACCAAGGGGTGTTATTGGAAGCCTATCCCCCTGATCCTACCTAACCACAATGATTCTTTTGTGTTCCCCAAGTGGGGTTAGAATGTTGGTTTAGTTAGGTACTTTTTAAGGCTCACTTGATTTTATGTGACAGAGTGTGTGCTCGTGAGGTGTTTGAACTCAAAAATAGAAGTGCCACAAGGGGGGCAACTTCCAATCTATCAATAATATGGAAATTGAAAGTTTAACTTGCAAAATTTTCTAAATTAAAAAAAAAAAAAAAAAAAAAAAAAAAAAAAAAAAAAAAAAAAAAAAAAAAAAAAAAAAAAAAAAAAAAAATTTAAAAGAATTCTGTAAAGGGAACAGAAATTATATTGCAGAAAGGCTGGTAAGGTAGTGAGGCTGCAGGTGGGACAGGGGGCTGTTCAGATGCAGAAAATATTGCAGCAAAAGGGGCTGGGCTCAAGACAGAAAAATAGCAGAAATCAGACCGCGGGTCTGTGGCGAATTAGAACAGGCCGACCGCGGGTTTAAGGGAAACAGCGGCGGTCAGGTCGCGGCTATCGGGCCAACAGAGGCAGTCGGGACGCAGGAAACAAGGAAAAAGACGCAGTCGGGTCGCGGCAGAAGGGCTAACAGGCGCAGTCGGGACGCACGAAAGAGGCAGAAAGCCGCAGTCGCGACACAGGAAAAAGGCCTACAGGCGCAGTCAGATCGCGGCAAACAGGCTGATTAGCCACGGTCGGATCGCAGGTAACAGACTTGAATCCGTCGGCAGGGCGTCAGAAGCAGTCTGAGAGCCGCGGTCGGATCGCAGGTAAAGGCCTGAAAGGCGCGGTCGGGACGCGACTGCAGAGGGAAAAAACGCGGTATGCGGCGGCCGAAAGGGACAGCCGAAAGGAAAAATTTAAAAAACGGAAACCAGAAATTTGAAAACTAGCGGAGTCGCCAAAACTGTAGCTAGGGTTTTACCCCTAGCTTGTGCAAATGAGCACCTACTAAGGAGAATGGACTCCTTAGTAGCAGTTCAATAATGATTAAATGATTAAGCTAAAACAACAATTAACAAACTACTTTAAACATTGCATGAGACATAAATGAAAGATGTAAAAAATGTTTTTATATTAATTTTACCTTGAGTGTCAAGGTTGATGAAGCCCTTTGCAGTGTCCAAGAGGATGCTCCAAGCTTCAGAATGCTCCTTTCTCCTTCTCCAATGTTGGGGATGGGCCAAAGGTGGCTCTCAAGGTGAAAATAGTTCAAAGGTGAACTAGGGTTTCGAGAGAGATTTTGGCAGAGCAAGGGTGCTTGTGATTGTGGATATGGAATAAGGGATCTCCATCACCTATTTATAGTCTTTTGGTGGTGGAGTGCTGACCCATGGTTTTGGGAAACACATGGTTTTGTGCAGCTGTATAGGGTTTTTTCCTCCTTTTCCTCATTATTTTATATTTTTTATTCCCTTTTTAGGGGATTTTTGCTATTTTTGGAGGAAAAGGGGGTTTTTTAGCCTTTTTTAGGCTATTTTGATGGTTTTGTGGCCTTTTGGAGGTATTTTAGGCCTTTTGGAGGCTTTTTAATGGGATTTTTTGGGATTTTTAAGGGAAATATGGTAGGAAAATGGACAAATGAGCCATATAATGTGGTAGATGAGGTAGTGAACACTTTTTGGGTGTTAACACTTCCGCAAAGGAAGAAGTATGTGAAGACAAATGTTTCTCTAAAGAGATCAAGTTTAAAACCACTTAAGGGCCAAAACCTAGTTTCCACAACTCTTAGAGTGGAAAGAATACATGACATGTGTATTAATTGTCCTAAAATTTTGGAAAATCAAGTCAAATGCCTGTAAAACTATGTAAAGTGGGTTTTTTGTTGAAAATAATCAAAATTCATGAAAATTTTTAGTCCCACATTCATGTTTGGAAATTGAGTGCACAAATCCCAATGCTATATTAGAAAGGCATTTGGGGCAATGTAAAATACAGAAAGTGAGAGTAAAGGCATGCTGAAATATTGAAAGGTTGGAAAGTTCCTCTTCTAAACAAAGCATTTGGATGATCAAAGGCATGGATGGAGAATGATGGATCAAAGCAAAGCAGAAGGAATTCACCTCCAAGGCAAGGTTGTAAGTATTCTTTTTCTTTAATTCAATATGATGCAATTCAAGGCCCCCCCAAAATTTGAGTTTGAATTTGTGTTTTAAATCTAGTTTTGAATTCAAAGTTTGGTAGATAGATTTCAAGTTTTTCAAAGTTTTTCAAGTTAGTAGAAGTAGAGCTAGAAGTAAGGAACTAGCAAGCAAGCTACTAATGGAGGACTAAAGGCCATGGATTCTCAAGTAAGGATATCTCCTACAAACAACTAGCTTCAAGAGGTATTCCACTCTCTTCCTCCCTTCTCAATTCTTGGAAAATACTTATAAATCTCAAATAAAATTTGATTATTACATGTATTTCTGTCAATTAAACTTCACCAACTTATAGTAAGGATAAATAATGGAGTAGAAAAGTCCTTACACTAATATATACTAACAAAGTTGGTCACTCCATGTGGACTTCTTCCTTTCATGACCTGGAATGGACTTAGTCCAGTCGACTTGTTCACTAAATTATTATATGGAAACTCCGCTTGAGCTAGCATGTTCTCCATTGTTTCGGTCGATCAAAGACTAAACAAATTAGCAAATTTATTAGACTTCTATTCACGACTTCAATATTCCCATCAGTTTATGGATGGTATGTAGAACTGAATTACAACCCTGTATCCAAAATTTTCCACAAATTCCCCCCAAAATGTCCCATAAACGTGGTGTCTTTGTCTAAAGTTATGCTCTTCGACAACCCATGCAATCTCACTATCTCTTTGAAAAATAAAATAGCAATACATGTGGCATCACTTGTCTTCTTGTAGGGAATAAAGTATGCCATCTTTGGAAATTTTTCAACAACTACAAATATGTAATCATTTCTTTGCTGAGTTTTAGTCAATCCCAAAACAAAATCCATGCTAAAATATTCTCATGGAACTTCTAGTACAAGTAATGGTGTATAAAGTCCTGTTATTTGGCTTCTTATTTTTGCTTTCTAACATATCCTACAAAGTTGTACCCATTTCTTCACATTTTTTGCCATATTTGGCCACTAATACTTTTCTTCAACCAATGCCAAAATGACCTCCTAGTCCTCCACTATGTAATTCGATTATCAAGTTTTCTCTAACTGATCCTTTGGGAATGCATATTTGATGATTTTTAAACATATATCCTTCTTGGATGGAATAGTCTAATTATGGATTCCTGTCTTCACTCCAAGGTTCTGTACATTCCTTCCATGCCTTAGCAAAATCTTGGTCGACTTCATAGTCTTCCTTCATCGACTCCAATCCAATCAACTGAACATTCATTGTGTTCAACAAGGAAGTTCTTTGACTCAATGCATCAACCACCTTGTTCAACTTTCCCGACTTATGTCTTAGAACAAAACTATAACTGTGCATGAATTCTACTCACTTCACGTGCCTTTGATTTAACTTGGTATTCAAATATCTCAAGGCCTAATGATCAATGAATGATACAAATTATTTTAGAAACAAGTAGTGCCTCCATTTCTTAAATGCTTGTACAATGGCATATAATTCTTGATCATAGGTTGAATATTTCTTCTTAGCCTCATGAAACATTTCACTAAAAAATGCAATTGGTTGACCTTCCTGACTTAACACCGCTCCAATTGTTGCTCCACTAGCATCACAATCTACTTCAAAAACTTTGTCAAAGTTCAGGAGATCCAAAATTGGTCTCTTTGTCACTTTGTGCTTCAAATTCTCAAATGCTCTTTGAGCTACTTTAGTCCACCCGAACTCACCCTTTTCCATACATGCAGTCAATGGTGTACATATGTGGCTAAAATCCTTGATGAACTTCCTATAAAAACTAACAAGTCCATGGAAAATTCTTACCTCAGTGGCATTCCTTGGAATAAGCCATTCTAAAATAACTTTTACCTTCTTAAGATCCATTTTCAGTCCTTGATGGGATATTATGAAACCCAAATAAATTAATTCGTCCTTCATGAAGGAACCCTTCTGAAAATTCACCAACAATTTTTCCTGATTCAATTTCTGTAATACTTGCATTATGTGAGCCAAATGATCCTATTTAGTCTTGCTAAAAATTAGGATGTCATCCAAATAGACAACAAAAAACATTCCTAAGTAAGGATTCAAAACCTCATTCATCAGTCTCATAAAATTAATAGGTGCATTAGCTAACCCAAATGGCATAACTGACCATTCATACAATCCCTCTTTAGTCTTGAAAGCCAACTTCCATTCATCTCCTTCTCGGATTCTGATCTGGCAATATCCTCTCTTCAAGTTTATCTTTGTGAATTACTTAGCTCCACTCAAACAATATATCAAGTTGTCCATCCTTGGAAATGGAAATCTGTACTTTATTGTAATCTTGTTGATGGCCCTTGAATCAGTGCACATTCTCCATTCTCCTCCTTTCTTTGGTGTTGGTACATCTGATACTACACATGGACTCAAACTATGTCTGATAGATCTCTATCCAACAACTCCTGGACTTGTCTATTCAATTCTACATTTTCAATTGGTGTCATTAGAAGTGGTGTCTTGTTTGGTATACTAGAACCTAAAATCAAGTCTATCTAATGAGAAATACTCCTCACTGGTGGCAATCCCATAGGCATATCTTATGCTATCACTCCTTTAAATTAATTCAACATTTTCCCAAACTTGGTAGGGATATTATCTCTTGGGATTTCCACACTTAACCCCTTTGGAATGACCGAAAAATAGTAATTATGTTTCTTTTATTCCTTTAAGAACTATTTGGATGAACACAATAGAATTCTTTTCCCCAAATATTTATTCTCACTTTCTTTATTATTTTCGTCCTCTTTCAAGGGGATCATCAACCCCCGACAGAGGCCTAATTGACAGTTTCCGGTCTTTGTTGATGATATTGATGCACATGAGCTTGTGAAGGAAGTCACCTTGCTGGAAATTGAGGAGACATTAACGGGGTTTTCCAAGGACAAAAGTCCTGGGCCGGACGGTTGGATAGTTGAGCTGTTCTTACAGTTTTTTGATGTTATGGGGGAAGATTTATTAAATATGGTAGAGTATTCTAGAACAGAAGAATATATCTCAGGTGGCCTCAATGCTACTTTCTTCACTTTAATCCCTAAGCAGAGTAAGCCTTCTACCTTTGGTGACTTCAGGCCAATTGCATTGTGCAATTTGGCTTACAAATTAATCTCGAAAATCATCTCTATCAGACTAAAGCCGATATTGTCTAGATGTATTTCAAGAGAGTAGTTTAGTTTCTTAGAGGACCGACATATATTAGACACCATTGGTATAACACAGGAGATCATCCATAGAGTCAAGAAGAAAAATTTGAAAGCTATGCTGCTTAAAATGGACCTTGAAAAAGCTTACGACAGGGTTGATTGGGTCTTTTTGAGGTTGATACTGATCCAGATTGGTATCCCACCAATTTTCCTTCGCTGGATCATGGCTTGTGTTACTTCTGCAACTATCGCAGTATTGGTCAATGGTGCTCCTACTGATTTCTTCAAGATGTCCAGAGGTGTTAGGCAGGGGTGCCCACTGTCTCCACTTGTATTCCTTTTATCCATTGAAGGTCTAAGTAAAATGACTGGGAGCGAAAAATCCATTGGAAACATCAAAGGTATTGAGATTTCTGCTGAGTTGTCTTTAACTCAACTTTTATTCATTGATGATGTTCTTTTAGCAGGCTTAGATTCTGGCGATGAATGGTTACATTATAAAAGAATCATTAGGACCTTCTGCGTGGCATCCGGTATGCTGGTGAGCAGCAAGAAATCTAGCATCTATCATCATAGGATTGAGGAAAACAAACTCGTATATTACAAGGGTTTACTACCTTATAATTTCATTCAGTTGATTGAGGGTTTTAAGTATCTGGGATACTTTTTGAAACCAAATGGTTACAGGAAATTCGACTGGTTATGAATTTTAAAGAAAGTGGAGCATAGAATTAATCATTGGACTTTTAGACTGCTCTCAATTGGTGGCCGCCTCACTTTGGTAAAATCGGTCCTTACTGGTATCCTAGTTTACTAGTTTTCTCTTTTACAGGTCCTTGTCTACATTACCAATTGTCTAAGGAAACTCATGTTTAAATTCCTATGGACTGGGGGATTGGAAAAAAGCAACTTAGGCATGACCAAATGGGAAAATATTTCCCTTCCAGAAAGCTACGGTGGTTGGGGGTCAGGCATTTGCCACTGTTCAGTTGCGCCCTGAGGTTGAAAATTTTTTGGAGAGGCCTTTTTGGATCTACTATATGGTCTAGGGTTCTATCAGTTAAATATTTAAGTGGAGATGTCTTAAAATGGATAAGGAACCCTGTAAAAAAAACCAAAGGTACTTCCCCCATATGAACTGGTTTCATCAAAATATATAACTTGTTGGCAAAATATTTAGTGTAGAAGGTTGGGAATGGAAGAAATATATTGGTTGGCATAGACCCAATTATGGGGTTATATGAAGGTTACACTCTTTCCAGTGAAATTCTTAATACACTTCATTGGTTTGATCGGGCTATAGTTGACAAGATTAAGAGAATTAATGCAAAAAACAATCAAACATATTGGCTTAGTGCATTGGAGCTGGGGTTCTCTGACAACACAACGCTGGAATGGGAGCATTATACCAACAAGATGAACTCTACTGGGTGTAGATTGACGATGGAAAAATATGAACTTATCTAGAGCAACAATACAACCATTGGAAAGGTGAATGCAAAATTTGCTTACAAGGCTATCATTAACTGTTTCTATATCTTTCCCGCAAACTGGTGGTACAAGGTATTGTGGAAATGGGATATCCCCTTAAAAATTAAATGTTTTATGTGCCATGCTCTACGGGGTGAACTAAAAACATGGGACAACTTGATAAAAAGAGGTTGGTCGGGCCCTAGTATTTTCTTTTTGTGCAAAAACAATTTGGAAACTGTCAACCATATGTTTGTGGACTGTAGTTTCGCGCAAGCTATCTGGTCCTCTGTTACAAGTTTTCTCAATATTGATCTTCAGTGGGGTACCGACCTGTTTGTTGTATGTGCTCTTAACTGGTACAGGAATTACAAAAGACTCCCCTTCTTGTTGACGATCATCTCATGGGCCATTTGGCACAATAGGAACAAAATTATTTTTGAGAACAAGACTCCCAACTTGGTGGGTACACACAACAAAATTATTTTGGTTATCAAGAACTAGTGCTAGGAGTTGGTACAAAAGAACACAATAATTGACAGTCTTTTCGTCTTTGATTACCACAGACCGGTTGCATTTTTTGATGGAGATTCTTGTGATGGTTATTGTGTTGCTGGTGGAGTACTTTTCCTTAATAAGGATCATTACTATACACTTAGATTAAATGGTGGGAAGGGCACTAATTCAAAATCAGAATTATTAGCGCTATGGTGTGTGCTTACTGTTTCAAACACTTTTGGACTCCAGGAATTGAAAGTATTTGGGGACTCAAGAGTTACAATTAAATGGGCATAAGGGGAGTATAATTTAAGTATTTCTTCACTATATCAATGGTGTTGCAGAACTAGCGAGAAGATTCAGCTCTTCAATGAGATTACCTTTGAACATATTTATAGACAACATAACTCATTGGCAAATTCACTTTAAAATGAAGCAAATGATGGGGATGAAGGAGTCATCTACTGGGAGGAATTTCTGGATTCACAAGCAGCTGAGAGTGGCTCTGTCAGAATTTTTGATATTTAAAATTATGTTTTGAAGTATTATAGACTGGGCCCTAGTATCATGTTTTGATGACTGTTTTATTTTGGACATGATTTGAACTTTAGTGTCTTTTTTAGCATAAGTCACTTTTTGGACTTATTTGGTTGTACTATTTGATTCTCTAATTGAATACCAATAGTATGGTTTTTTTCGCTGACAAAAAAAGTGTTAGAAGGTTGTAGTCTTTTATTGAAATAGACTTGTATTCTTTCAAGAAAATGGGTAAAATAAATAAATAGCTCATGTAACTTCCTAGGAGTTCGACCGATTCACTATTTATCTTGATATGAAGGTGGTTAGATCTTTAAAAGGAGATGGTGCAAGAGGTGTGACCTCCACCTCCTTAAGAGGAGACGGTGTATGAGGTGCTACACACAATTCCTTCTTGTGGAGAGACTATGTGACAAGCGATCTCCATCTTTCTTGAGGATATACCTTGATTGGGAAATAAAGGGCAGCCTGGTGGATAGACCCGATTGTAATGTTGAAAGAGTTCACCTTTGCACTTTAAAGCACTACGTTTCACTCGTTTTTATATATGCTTTTACAAAGTAAGATTTCTTTGAACTATTTTATTGATTTATGGGTATATATTGTAGTAGAGTCGACCTCTTAAAGATCGAAATATTTTGCCTAAGTATCCAATATGTTTTTTGTTATATGTTTTGGAAGGAAGGTATATGGGTGGTTTCCTCATGGACAATCGATCCCAAAATGATTGTATATACAATGCGCATAATATAATTATTGTATACACAATGCTTTGAGTTGTGATCCCTAGGGGTAATATTGAGGGCCTATCTATACTGTTCAATATAAATTGTAGAGAGAAGGACCATTTTATAGATCTCTTATTTATTTTGGTATTTTTGGAATAAAGGAGTGGTCTCTTGTGAGAGAACTCGACTCCATTTCCTTTTATCCTAGGTAGAATATTCTCTCTCAGGAAGAAAACTTCCTTCTTACTGCATATTTCTCGGTTGGAATGAAAGAGTGGCCTTCCTGTGGGAGCACTAGGCTCCATTATTACTGATGTTCTTAGTTAATATTATTTTTCGACCTTTGCATGAAGAAGAATGGGGGTGGCTTCTCTAGAGGAGATTCAATATCCCATAGCCGTTATATAATTATACTTTCATTTTTATTGCACCTCTTTGTGTTTAATTAATGCAATATCTGATATGATATCTCTGCGCATTAGATTAAGGGTTACAATATCTCCGTGCATTCTAGTTTGATTATTGTATGGGGTAAATAACAATTATCTATTCATCTTTGTTTGAACGTAATGGAAGTCGTGCACTACAACCCGCTCTTTGTGAAGTGTTCACTTGATGCATAGAGTGTTGAAATAAATAATCAATAATATATTGAGATTTATGCATGGGATACATATCAACTTCTTACTCTCCTTTATTGTAAATTTATCGAGAGTGCCTCATAGAATAATATTCATAAATGATATTTAACAATATTGAGTAAGTCGTTGGATTAGTTAACCATATGAGCTCTATCACTTTAAATATTAGAACGAGCTCTTTACCTAGTAAAAGACAACGAGTTCCTTAGTAAAAGAACTGAGAACTCTATTGGTTTAGAGAGAAAGTCTAATATTTTATTAACCAGGGGCTTTGGTTTATTAACTACTTAAAATTAACTTTAAAGAGACGAGGGCTCTAATATTCAGCTTGGAAGATCAAACTTAGTTAATCAACCTTTTTCAAAGCCCAAATTCTTTACTAGTTTATAATGCAAACAAGAAGGTTATCCTATTAAATGCTATAAGAATTTAATCCATGTTCATTAGGAAATCTAGTCGTGGTTGTGAGTTTGGCGTAAAGGTCATGAGTAAAGTGTTTTTATTATTCTCCTGTCCTAGTGGATTCATTGCCTAGCTCGAGGGTGACCTCTCGAAAAAAATAATATACGCCGAATAGAGAGCCAAAAGGTTAGGTAGAACATTGCAATCCATTCTTCAATCGCCAGGTCTTCACAATTCAGATATGTACTTGTTAAATGTTCTATATTCCTTTTATGTATTTAAATCTAATCCTTTCGAAAAAGAATAAATGGTCTCCTTTCTATGTAAGTTTCAATTACAAGTAATTGGTTAATACTACAAAGGAAATGTAGAAAGAATGATGTTTATCTAAATACGGATTACTTATTGTGAATGGAAATCATGCCAATTCTTATAGTAATTATTATGTGATTATTTATTTAGTTTTGTATCTTGAATAGAAAATAATAAGCACAAGTCAAAGAATTAAAGGTATAATAATGGAAGTGAATTTAGTATTCTTAAAAGATAAAATGATTATAAATTTTGTTTTTACTTTCCATGTATGGATGTGGTATGGATATCTCTTTATAATAGGTATATTATGAAGATCTATACTCAAGTTAGTATAATAATAATTACTAAGGGATGGAGATTAAAAAGACTTATTCTACCTCAACATGATAGTTATAATGTTTATGTTTGTCATGGATTAAGTACCTTTCTTATGCTTGAATAGTTAAATCATAGTAATTAGATGGATTTTATATTGAATTACTTTGTTAAATGAAGTGAAAGTTAAATACTAAACTCAATAGTTCTTTTTAATATTGGTAGCTAAGTTCTACATAATACAAGGTTAGCAAAACAAATTTATGTATCTTCCTATATGTAAAATATAGAATTGTATCTTGAATGCATATACATAATTTGTAAACATGGCCTTAAGACACTGGCTATGCTCAATTGAGGGTAAACATTAAGAATTCCAGAGTATTAGTAATAAGGAAGAGCATGTGACTTAGATACCTTCAGATGTGTATAATATATAGATTTCTTCTTATGATAAGCGTGTAATTAATTACTATGATCTTAGTAGATGGATGAAAGAGAGTTGTATACTAACTGGATAAAATAGTTAAATGAAGGTGGAATAATATATTGCTTATAAGTGCTTGAATAATGTTGGATTTACTTTCATTGGATTATCATATTTCTATACTTTTAACATTTGAATGAGTGTAATGTCCCCTCCCGCCTTCCAAATGCAGGGGAGAGAACATGACCAATCATACGGGGCTTTTAGCAGACTTAGCCCCAATATTCTTTTTTACTCATAAATTCATAACAATTAAAAACTTTTGTGTTCTAAATCAACTCAATATAAACACAGCGGAATTAAACATAATAATACACAAACAGAATGGAATGCATCAACATGTTTATCTCAAGCAAAAAGGTGATTCCATATGCAGAGATTCAATCTTATTCTCATGCTATTCACAGATTCTATCTCAATTTGATTACCATGAATATTTAACATTCAGATTGAACACATTGCATAACACAGAATGTATATAAATTAATTCACAAGAATACTTATCTTGAAATGTAAATGTCCAACGACTGGCTACGGGAGGGCAACGTTCCACCCAACCATAGATCTCTATCCAGCCTATATTCTTTCAGCTGAGAGATCACCCCCGAGCTGGGCTGTGTATCCGCTAAGGAAGAACTAGCTGGGCTCACTCACAGCCATGGTTTCGGTCATCAGCTATGCTAAGCCAACACACCGTTGGGTTTATCAAGCATTCAAGAAGATAGAGGAGGGTAACGTTAAGCTAGTGATCTCAACCACAGAGCTACATGCATCTCAAGTGAACTCAACAGTCAGGCACCCACATTACCTACCACATCCAACACAAGGAAGATCCCCTTCTCTGTTACACAGTCCCTCATGCAACTCTTCCCTCCAGTGCTCTTCAGGATGGGCATAGAAAGGTCCAACTGCTAATCCTTGAGATTCAACCTTCACTGGGTTTATCAAGCACACCCAACCTCTGCATAGTCATTCCCCACTTGATTTCTCACCATTCTTCTCACCAAATAACTCAAATCCGTCACTGGTTTTTTGGGATGCAAAAACTGGGTATTCCTATGGATTTCGGGATAGCTAATGCTCCCAAATTCGTCCCAAGATTCATACCAATGGATCCCCCGTTGGATTTCACTGTCCAATGCCAAATCTGGGCGTTTTTGGCTCTTCAAAACGTGGGTTCTCTCAAGGTCGCGATTTCTGGTTTTTCTCTCTGCTGGCAATTCGTTTTTTGGATGGAAAATGGTGCTGGTCCGTTTCACAATGGAATGGGGATGAGGAAGAAGCAACTCCCATGAGGTAGAATGACTTGTGGTACAAGAAAACAGAGCCCATACTCTGCCATAGGAATTTCTGGGCTGCCCATGCTCCATTGAAGCCATGGACTGAATTCCTCAACCACTTCCTTACAACATAAATAAAGGTCAGCAAGGTAAATCAAATAGGTTCTCAAGGTGACATATGGAAACCTATGGTTCAATCCCTTAGCCCCCTCACCACTCCATAGTGGATACACATGGCCCCTTCTCATTCGTTGCTCTCATAGCCAGTTTTGGTATTTTATTTCAATATTAAATATTTACATCAATTTAAAATATCCCATGGCTTAATAACACATGGGTAACACAATATCAAAGCGTGTCTAATTTAAATAAAATCTGAGCATAAACTAGCGGGGCCTTGGCCTTGAGCTCCACGCTAGGGAAACATACAACGTGTGTATACAATATTTACATTAGAAGCCAATATTTCATAAGGGTCAAAATTGGGGTATTACATTCCCCTCCCCCTTAGAACAACACCGTCCTCGGTGATCTCAAAATTGAACAAAAATGGGAATGCCTCCCTCATGGCATCCTCTAGCTCCCATGTAGCCTCATCAGGACTAAGGTGCTCCCATTGGACCTTTACCTGCCCGATGGTTCTGTTCCGGAGCACTGTGACTTTCTTGTCGAGGATGCGCATAGGTTCTACTTGGAACTCTCCCTCGGGTTCCACCTGTATCACATTCCAATCAATCATATGATTAGGATCATGTACATACTTCTTAAGCAAAGATACATGGAAAATATTATGAGCTCTTATGTTAACAGGCAATGCAATTCTATATGCAACTGGCCCTATCCTATCAAGGACTTCAAATGGCCTACAATATCTTGGTGACAACTTGGCACAACTCCCCAACTTGAGGGAACTCTTCCTTGGTTTCACTTTCAAGTAAACATGATCCCCGATCTAAAATTCCTTATGTGCTCTTTTCAAATCTACATAACTCTTCTGCCTGTCCTGAGCCGCCTTTAAATTCTGCTTGATCTTAACAATTTCCTGTTCCATTTTCTTGATCATCTCTGGTCCAAGCACTACCCTGTTCACTGGGCCGTCCCAATTCACTGGCATCCTGCATCCCTTGCTATACAATGCTTCAAATGGACTCATTCCCAAGGATGCATGGTGTCCATTATTGTATGCAAATTCAACCAAGTGTAAATAATCTTTCCACTTGGATGGTTTGTCCATCACATACATTCTTAGCATGTCTTCAAGAACCTGATTCACCCTCTCGGTTTGGCTGCCCGTTTGAGGATGGTAAGCTGTACTGAAATTCAGTTTAGTTCCCAATTCCTGAAATAATCCCTTCCAGAAATTGGAGGTGAACTTTGTATCACGATCATAAATTATTGCCTTAGGCAATCCATGCAATCTGAATATCTCTCTCATGAAGATGTTCGCAATGTCACTAGCCTTGTGAGTGGACTTCACTGGAATAAAGTGAGCTACCTTCGATAGCTTATCCACCACAACCATGATTGAATCATGCTTCTTCACTGTCATGGGCAGACCTGTTATAAAATCCATGGAGATCACTTCCCACTTCCATTCCGGAATGGGTAAGGGCTGCAATAACCCTACTGGATGTTGGTGTTCTGCCTTGACTTGTTGGCACTTCTGACACCTAGCAATGTACTCAGCTATGTCCTTCTTCATACCGCTCCAAAAGTATTGCTTTCTTGCTGCTGTTATAGTCTTCTGATATCCTGGGTGTCCAAAGTACGACATTTGGTGTATTTCATCCATCACTAGTTTCTTCAAATCTGCATTATTTGGAATGTACAACCTATCTTTGTAGATGAGGATACTGTCTTCACCCAGCTGATATCCTGCACACTTTTCATCCACATTACCGTGCTGCAACTTCTCTTTAATTTGAAGACAAGTTTCGTCACCGTTTTGGGCTTCAAGAACTCTTGTCTTCAAATCTGATTTGCACATACTTACTGCTAAAACATGAAATTTTCTGCTAAGAGCATCTGCAACCTTATTCTCCTTCCCTTTTACATGTTTAATTTCAAAATCAAATTCACAAAGAAATTCCATCCATCTAGCTTGCCTAGCATTCAAGTTTGGCTGATCAAACAAATACTTCAAGCTCGTGTGGTCTGTTCTAAGCTCAAATCTTCTTCCCATCAAGTAATGCCTCAACATCTTAAGAGCATGCACTATGGATGCTAATTCTAAATCATGTGTGGCATAATTATTTTCATGCTCTTTTAATTTCATGGATTCATAGCAAATCACAATTCCTTTTTGCATGAGAACCCCACCCAGTCCTTCAATGCAAGCATTTGTGCACACTACAAAATCCTTCCTTGGATCTGCTATCTTCAAAACAGAAGCGCTGGTAAGTAACTCCTTCAGCTTCTGAAAACTTTTCTCACATTTTTCAGACCATACAAATCTGATGTTCTTCCTTTGCAATGAAGTGATCGAATGAGATATCCCAGAGAATCCTTCAATAAACCTTCTGTAGTAACCAACAAGGCCCATAAAAGATCTAATATCTGAAACATTTCTTGGAGTTGGCCAATCCATGATGGAATTAATCTTCTCCGGATCCACTGCAATTCCTTCTTTTGAAATGACGTGATCCAAATATTGAATCCTCTTTTGATAGAATTCACACTTGCTTAACTTGGCATACAACTGATGTTCTCTAAGAACATGCAACACCATTCTTAGATGCTCCTCATGTTCTTCTTCATTTCTTGAATAGACAAGAATGTCATCTAAAAACACAATCACAAACTTATCCAAATATTTGTTGAATACGCTATTCATGAGACACATGAACGTGGCAGGTGCGTTGGTAAGGCCAAATGGAACCACAGTGAACTCATAATGACCATATCTAGTTCTGAAAGCCGTCTTGTGAATGTCCTATTCTTTAATCCTCACTTGATGGTAGCCAGACCTCAAGTCAATCTTTGAAAATAACTTGGCTTCCTTCATTTGATCAAACAAGTCATCAATTCTTGGTAATGGATACTTGTTCTTAACTGTCACTTTATTGAGCTGCCTGTAATAATTACACAGCTTTAAAGTCCCATCTTTCTTCTTGACAAATAACACCAGTGCTCCCCAAGGAGACACACTAGGCATGATATACCTTTTATCCATTAATTCTTGCAGCTGCATCTTCAATTCCACCAACTCCGGTGTACTCATTCTATAAGGAGCTTTGGAATTTGGCGCTGCCCCTGGAACAAGATCGATGGTAAAATCAATATTTCTCTTCGGTGGCAACCTTGGTACCTCATTCAGAAACACATCTTGGAACTCTTGCAATATCCTGAAGTATTCTAGTCTTGGCCCTTTGTCCTCTAATGAATCTGGCATATGGACTGCATATAATTGACAACCCTTCTTATAAAACTTTTTCAACTGCAGGGCTGAAATCTGCCTTACTGAAACTTGCTTGGGAATCCCTTTTACCAATGTTGGCCTTCCCTTTTCATCAATGCACTCAAGTGCTTTCTGATAATAGTCCAATTTGGCTCTATGTTTTTCTAACCAATCCATGCCAATTAATGCATCATAGGATCCTAATGGTAACACATTCAATTCAACATTTGTGTAGAGTCCATTCAATTCTATGGGACACTCCATCACTACCTCACTTACTTTTCTCTTGGTTCTCGTGGCTAATTGCACTAGCCAAGACTTATTATGCTTCATTTTTCTAAGAGAACAACCTTCAACCACTTTTGGAGAGACATAACTATGAGTAGATCCTGGATCAATCAAAACAGAAATAGATTGCGTAGCAATCTTACCTTCGACTTCCACCACTGATGATTGATGGTCTGCTTGATGATTATCCAATGCTGCATAAATCCGAGGTGTTATCCTTGCCATGTCCCCCACCGTAGCTACTCCCTTCAAGTTGTTCAACTTTCGAGAATTGTCTTTTCGATGTGGACAATCCTTCAACATGTGGTTTTCTCCACATCCCCAACACTGAAGTGGTCCTTTTGATGCTTTGTCTGCTGCCACTGCTGGTTTGAATCCACTCCTTGCTTGCTGTCCCTGTGGAAAGGTTCTAGGCTGACCTCTGAATGGTGGCTTGAAGCCATTCTTCTTTTGATCAAACTTCCCTCTTTGCTTTCCTTTCCATGCTAGGTTAGCCTCTATTTTTCCTTTACTTTGCTCATAGCAATGCATTGCCATCCTAATGGCTTCATCCAAATTTGGTGGATTAAGAAACTCAATACGATCCTTGAAGCTTTGAGGTAGACCTCCAAGGAAGCATTGGATTTTTACTCTCTCATTCTTAATGTAGTCAACATACCTCAGTAATTCCAAGAATTTGTGGACATGCTCTTCCATAGACTTTAGTCCCAACCTGAGTTCATTAAACCCTTTTCTCTTACCGTCATAATACCTAACAGAAAGGTATTTCTCCTTGAAGTACCTCTTAAATCTTTCCCAACTGATCTTTCTCTCATTAATTCTTTTCACTTGCACGAGATTGTCCCACCAAATGAAAGCTCTGCCATTTAGATTGTAAATGGAAATTCTGGCTTTCTCATTTCCTGAGTAGTCTTGAATTCTGAAGTATTTCTTCATTCCAAGAAGCCATGCTTCTGCCTCTTGGCCAGTCTTTCCTTCCCCATCAAATGTGGGAGGTCTTGCCTTCCTGAATTCTCCCTGTGGGATTCCCTTGAACTTCTTTCTTCCATCCAATCTCTTAGGTGCACGTCTTGGACTTCTTATAGAACATTTGGAGTCACATGACCTGCTGGAAGAAGACCTTGATGAAGATGTTTTATGCTTTCTGCTCACCAAACTCTTCCTTGGGCTTGGAGTCCTCCTCTTCGAGCGACCTCTAGAATGACTCCCTGCATCTCTTCCTTCTTCACCCATATTGCTTGGGTTGGACCCAAGGTTTATCTTATGCTGCATATCAGTGAGGATTTGCAAAATAGTAGCATTGAGTTGGTGTTGTTCTTCTTGAGCCTTCATCAATCTTTCATTGAAGCTCACCATGGTTTCAACCAAATTCTAAGGAGTCACCTGCTTCCTTCTCCCATTGGATTCAGTCTCCGCATTTTCTTCATGCACATTTTCTCCTAGAATATCTTTTTCGTGTTCATAAAGATCTTGAGTATCATTTATGGTCACCATCTTTCCTGTATGCTACCTCTGCTACAATTATAAATTTTATGAGCTGCAAGCACTATGCATTATGAAAATATTTGTCAGACATCATAATAATGCATATAGAAATATACACAATCAATATTTAACATAATAGAACTCATGGAATAATTCACACAGTTGCTATGCATTCCTTTCCCTTGCCCATTCAAGCAATTCTGGAAATTGCCCATATTTATCAATAATTTGTCAAAACAGTCGCTGGTACGTTTCTGCTCTAATTATTTGTGGGGTATGATAACTTCATTCCAATTATGGTCATACACCATTATTCCCTACTAGACAAGCTTTCCAATGCCTGTCCCCGTGTTCCACTCCGACATTGGGTGTGGAAACAACGTTGTTTCAAAAATGACAACTCTTACCAATAATTCTGCACATTTTACATAGTTGTATTTTGGTCCAGAATGCCAACTTCAACCACCTGTGGAAGAAAATCTATGAAGAATCACAAAAACTTTTATATCGGGCGAAGTTAGTCCATATAACAAGGAACACTCAGCAATTCGCGGATCTCAATTTCGATGCACCATTCATCTTTTATAAAATTCTGAGTTTAACTACTTTTCCTTTTTAACTCCCTTTGCAACCTGTGCGCCACCTGTGCGCAATCCGCGCACTATGCACGCGCAACCTGCACTCAATCCGCGCGCAACCTACGCGCAATCTATGCGCGACCTGCGTGCAATCTGCGCGCAATCCACGCGCAATCTGTGCGCGACCAAGCGCAATCCGCACGCAACCCGTGCGCAATCCGTGCGCAACCCGCACGCAATCTGCGCGCAATTTGTGTATGACATGCGCGCAATCCACGTGCAACCCGCACGCAATCTGTGTGCAATTCGCATGCAATCTGTGCGCAATCTGTGTGCGACCTGCACGCAATCCGCGCATAATCTGTGCGTAATCCGCGTGTAATCCACACGCAATCTGCGCGTGACCCGCGCGCAATCCGCGCGCAACCCGCACGCAATCCGCGCGCAATCTGTGCGCGACTTGCACACAATCTGCGTGCTTGCGGGGGTCATATCTCCCTCGTCCCTTAACCAAATAAGGCAAGTTTGGTACCGTTGGAAAGATCTTGGAGAGGTCTATGCACCTATGTGATCTTATTCTTCATCTGAGAAGTTTGACCTTGTCATTTTTCCATATCAAAATGACGCCCCAAACTTCACCAATACCACGTTAAAACATTCTGTTACCTGCCTGTAACTCAGAATTTGGCCCAAGCAGCCCCAGTGTTGCAAGATGGGCTCTGATACCACTCTGTAATGTCCCCTCCCGCCTTCCAAATGCAGGGGAGAGAACATGACCAATCATACGGGGCTTTATCAGACTTAGCCCCAATATTCTTTTTTTACTCATAAATTCATAACAATTAAAAACTTCTGTGTGCAGAATCAACTCAATATAAACACAGCGGAATTAAACATAATAATACACAAACAAAATGGAATGCATCAACATGTTTATCTCAAGCAAAAAGGTGATTCCATATGCAGAGATTCAATCTTATTCTCATGCTATTCACAGATTCCATCTCAATTTGATTACCATGAATATTTAACATTCAGATTGAACACATTGCATAACACAGAATGTATATAAATTAATTCACAAGAATACTTATCTTGAAATGTAAATGTTCAACGACTGGCTACGGGAGGGCAACGTTCCACCCAACCATAGATCTCTATCCAGCCTATATTCTTTCAGCTGATAGATCACCCCCAAGCTGGGCTGTGTATCCGCTAAGGAAGAACTAGCTGGGCTCACTCACAGCCATAGTTTCGGTCATCAGCTATGCTAAGCCAACACATCGTTGAGTTTATCAAGCATTCAAGAAGATAGAGGAGGGTAACGCTAAGCCAGTGAGCTCAACCACAGAGCTACATGCATCTCAAGTGAACTCAATAGTCAGGCACCCACATTACCTACCACATCCAACACAAGGAATATCCCCTTCTCTGTTACACAGTCCCTCAGGAAACTCTTCCCTCCAGTGCTCTTCAGGATGGGCATAGAAAGGTCCAGCTACTAATCCTTGAGATCCTAGCCTTCAATGGGTTTATCAAGCACCCCCAACCTATGCATAGTCATTCCCCACTTGATTTCTCACCATTCTGCTCACCAAATAACTCAAATCCGTCACTGGTTTTCTGGGCTGCAAAAACTGGGTATTCCTATGGATTTCGGGATAGCTAATGCTCCCAAATTCGCCCCAAGGTTCATACCAATGGATCCCCCGTTGGATTTCACTGTCCAATGCCAAATCTGGGCGTTTTTGGCTCTTCAAAACGTGGGTTCTCTCAAGGTCGCGATTTCTGGTTTTTCTCTCTGCTGGCAATTCGTTTTTTTGGATGGAAAATGGTGCTGGTCTGTTTCACAATGGAATGGGGATGAGGAAGAAGAAACTCCCATGAGGTAGAGTGACTTGTGGTACAAGAAAACAGAGCCCATACTCTGCCATAGGAATTTCTGGGCTGCCCATGCTCCATTGAAGCCATGGACTGAATTCCTCAACCACTTCCTTACAACATAAATAAAGGTCAGCAAGGTAAGTCAAATGGGTTCTCAAGGTGACATATGGAAACCTATGGTTCAATCCCTTAGCCCCCTCACCACTCCCTAGTGGATACACATGGCCCCTTCTCATTCGTTGCTCCCATAGCCAGTTTTGGTATTTTATTTCAATATTAAATATTTACATCAATTTACAATATCCCATGGCTTAATAGCACATGGGTAATGCAATATCAAAGCGTGTCTAATTTAAATAAAATCTGAGCATAAACTAGCGGGGCCTTGGCCTTGAGCTCCACGCTAGGGAAACATACAACGTGTGTATATAATATTTACATTAGAAGCCAATATTTCACAAGGGTCAAAATTGGGGTATTACAATGAGTAAGCAAGTATTTTAGATAATGGCTCTACATTGTTGACCATATTAGATGAACAACAATGGTAAGAACATTTACACATCTTATAAATGTTGTATTAAAAGGCATAGCCTTATAATTGGTCATTACATGGTAGAAATGTATCTGAATAGATTTATTTATATCCTTGAAATCCGGAGTAACATTATTAAGATGTACTTGATTACGATGAAGTGGAGAGTACAATGACTAACTTTCGTTTATTTGGAATATGTTTAAGGAAAAGTTTCATACCCCATTCCCCCTAATGGACTCTCCTACGTGCAGGTATGTTGTGTAGTCTGTGGACGAATGATTATTTAAATGCAAATTTGTTTCCGAAAATACAGATTAATGATGGCATACTAGGATGTTTAAAAAAAACATAGATTAAATGATACAACTGATAGTTGAAACATGCAAATTGTACTACATAAATTAGACATGCTTAATTGAATGCATGGTTAGGTAAGTGAACAATCCATGAAGCATGTATAAATATTCATCACCATGCATAAGGTAGTAAGGAATAAGGAAATTCCAAGTTTCAAAACTTGTTCTAGTTATAAGTAAACTTTATGGTAGTGGCTAGTTGAGTTAAATATTTTCTTAAATGTTAAGAATAATTGTAGTAAGCTTAAGCACAACTAACAAGGGAGACTATATTTTATTTATCTTGTCTACTTTTATGTTCCACAAAGATAAACATAAATAATGAAGAAGTGATAATAAATATGTGCGATATATTAGTAAGATGTTGTTGATGTTTGCTTTGGTTGATGTATATAATGCTTAAAATTCTAAGGTTATGATTGACATGTTTAAATTTAATTGTGTAAAAGGAAACATGACTTAAGTTGATTAGGAGGAATATTTTTTTAATCATATATTAAAAATCATGATTGATAGTGGCATGAAAAAGGTTTCCATAAACTTGGCATGACTAGTTGAAGGAATAATCGTAGGTGCATATGTTTTACTTGGTCATAAGTATTTGTGATAATGCTTGAGGTAATTATAACTGCATATGTGTTAAAAGAAAGGCCACATTATGTTATGGACATTTGCATCATAAGTTGTAAGTACTAAGGAATCATGCAAATGAAATTTAACACATTATAATGATAGTAGAATGTAACAGTAATTCATATTGGCATGCCTATACCAATATATGCTCGTGAAAATTTTCACATGCATAGTGAGTAAAATGCAAGTCTATGAATAACTTGTTGAGATTATACTAGCAAGGTTAAGTGCATGATATTTGGTTAAAGATGTTTGAAGAGAAAACTTTATGAAGTAAATCTAGTAGTAGCATTGAAAGCTTAATGTATGAATTTTGCTCAAGATGAAAGATAGATGCAAGTACATTTATGACTAAACTGAGTACATTGATTTCAATAAGACTATGTGTGCCAGAAAAAGTAATTCATTGGGATTATGCATACGAATATTTTGTTGCATCAAGAATTTATGTGCACTCAAAATAGGAATTTGTTGTTATATTTTATGTGTTGCTTATCTTGATAAAAGAGATTATGAAGTAAATAAATTCTGGCAGAAAATTGTGAGAAAAAACATGCAGGTGCACATGGGTGCAAAAAGCTTCACCTAGCTTAAGTAAAGGGAAATAAATACATGAGGTAACTTTTGGTTATGATGATCGTTTTTGTAAAAGATAGCAGAATGCTACTAAAAGAGGATCCAATAATAGTCAATTACATGAATGATTTATTTATGCCAAGTACATATTTTATAAGAAACATAATAGGAAAAAAATTGGTAGATTTGAAATTCTATTAAAACACTGGAAATAAGTAAACATAACATTTTTTAGAATGTTAAGTTTGAGTAGATGGCATAGTTATGTTAAAGGCAATTGATTTAGAAAATATAGAAGATGTAAATCAAGAATTGTTGGGATGGTTTACACATGTTTTACGAGATACTAAAAGTATCCAATTATGAAACTAGTAATATGTTGTTTAGCATATTTGATGTTAATTGCTAATCAAGTCTTGGAGGACTTAGAGATACATCCCCCGATGTTGAGCTAGTAGACTCTGGAGCATTGAGATTATCTACACTTATTATGTTTGATTCGATGTTGAGGTAGTAGGCTATGGAGGATCGAAATTATTTAAATTTATTATGCTAATTTGATGTTGAGTCTGAGGACTTTGGAGCATCAATTATAATCAATTATGTGATGATTATGATGTGTGATGTGATGATAATAATTTTTGAAAAGTATCATTTATAGGCCATTGTGACTGACATTTTTTTGAGGTAATTGTAGGTAATGGGCTATGGCAGTTTCAATAAGACCATAATTTAAGAAAGATCTTGAAATTATGAAACCTACAATAACAAGAATAAACTTAATAAAAGTAAAAACTATTCAAATAAATAATTACGAAACCTTTGAGATAACCATGGGGGATGCCCTGGGTTATAAGGATCTTGAACTTTTATGAAGTATTTCTATATTAAATAAAACCTTTTATATTGAAAATTAACCAAATAATGAAAAGGAAGAAGAAATTGGATAATAAAAGTATGTGTCTAAGTAAGAGAACCTGAATTTGAATAAGAGCCTTTCCTAAAAAGTAAAGTTGCAGAGAATGGATATTAGAGGGGGTAATGGTCCCTAGTGCACTCGAAGGTTCCTTTATAGGTCATTGAGCGCTTAGTTTTTCCATGGTACAATATATGGCTAGTCCATGATGGGATGTGTAAAGGGAATAAAATTATAGGACTCTACACAGAGCGAGTAAAAAAACTTGTGGCTACTCTGCATTAGTAATAAAGATAGAAAAAAACCTTGAACTGTTGACCAGGTCTACGGAAAAAAAGGCAATACTTTTAAAAGTAACATTTTTGTATTGAATGATTTGTTGAAGTACTTGGTGTACTGTGAATACCTTGTGTTGAGTTTGGTGTTGAGCTTGTTGGATCTGGAGCACTTGAGTTGGTGTTGATCTTGTTGGCTCTGGAGCACCTAAATTTCTTAGACTCATTATCATGTTTGAAATTGGGTGTTGAGCTTGTAGGCTCTGAAGCACCTAGATCTTCTTAGATTGAATGATTTAATGAAGTACATGGTGTACTATGAGTACTTAGTGTACTTTTAGCACTTGGTGTACTATTTTAGTAACACTGGTTGTGTTACCACCCTGAATAACACAAGTAGGAGATATGCCATTGAAGGGTATCGTCCTCGTGTTGGGTGAGTTATGAACGATATGAACACTATGTGTTTCCATATTTTGCTTACAAGCATGTTATACTTATATTATGTTCATGTTATGTTCATGCCATACTTATGTTATGTACATGTTATTCTTATGTTATGTTCATGATATGCTCATGTCATGAAAAGTTTTTATGATTGCTTTATGCTGAAAAGCAAGTTGAAATGAATAAGAGTACTTGAGAAGAAGAATTACCATATAAGTGGTATGGGTGAAGATGTTATAAATGACAAAGCTATGTGCCATGAAATGAAAGTGCATGAATGATTTGTCAAAGATTATGAATTTTATATGTCATGTATGAGTATCAGATGTTGCAGGTAAATCTTTGAGGGTAAAACTAAATTTTTAAGAGTTGTCATGAGAAGCAACAACATTACATTGCAAACAAAATTATTATATATGCTTCTCTTGATTTGAAAATCATATCTATGCATATGTTTTATGATAAATGTTGGAAATACCCTGTAATGTTTATGTAAACAATAGGTTAAGAAATACATGAGACATTGAAGATAGCAAAAGAGATTCCAAAGCAAGCAAATATAACTAAAGAATGATATTTGCAAATACACTTGAAGTTGAAGATAAATTTTTGAACGGAATGAACACCGAGGGTGATGCTATTTCTAGGGGTAGGATTGTAATATCCCCTCTGATACCTTGATTATTCTGCAATGGAAAATAAAATGGTAAATGTACAATGTACAACTTCCTGGCGAGAAGCTCAAGGCCAAGGCCTCACCGGTAAAGCACTGTAAGTACTGTTATTGATTTTCCTAAGTTGTAATTTGATTTGTAGACTTAGGATATTGAAAGGATTGAAACAACTAAATGGTAGGGGCACAAATCCACTACAACGAAGAATGTGAATGGATAGGAATCCATGATTTTGATGACAAGTGTCATCTTGGTTCCATGGGAACTGAAAAAAGAGTGAACAATGGATGTTCACTTGGTAGTCTAAAGCTCTAAGATATTGTCCTAAGTTGAAGTAAGTCTTGAGTAGACTATTTGTTGGTTTTCAAATAGTGGAATTCTATGACCTATTTATTAGCATAAATCTAATTCTAAGATTTATTGATTATCCTAATTACCTTAATGTTAGTCCCTAGAGGAAAATCAAGTTGAAATGATGTATGCCCAGGTATGATAGAAGTTCATTTATTTAAAGATACTAGAGTTATATATTTATACAAAGTGTTTTGGATACTTTTTATAAAGAATTCTTAATTGGATTAGGTCATGCATAGGTTTAACAGATATGAAGGTATTTTTGTAGAGGAAATTCACAGCGTGCTTCAACATGTATGGATAAATGAAGGTGGATTTAACTAATGGAAGTCTAAATACATTCAAGAAGTGACTATGAGTGAAAAATTTCTTGAATATAGGCGAATTTTGAACATACTGAAGCTTCAGGATGAATAATTTCAATAAATCTTACAAATTTGTATAGCAAAAACACAAGGAATGAAAATAATGTAGCCAGATTTTACATGCACAATACGAATAGGAAATTCCTTACAATTATGCATCAAACACAAAATCTTTAAAAGATGTAAAGGAGGCATACATTTATGAATCTATGGTGAATCTTTTATCTCCAAAACATCATGATTATCGACAACATCATAATGGAACAAAACACTGCATCAGTTTTCTATTAATCTCATGGATTTTTACAAAGAAAACATAGTGGAATAACTATTGACTCACTAAAGAGAGGAAAAAACATCTCTCGGAAACATGCCCGTGTCTTTAATCTCTTACAAAATCAAACTTACATGGATAAAAATATCCCTCAACTCTACAAAAATTAGACAGAGAAACTCTCTACTAAAAATTTCCATCCCTTAAGAGCGATTACAATCCACTTTATATAGAGTTTGTAAGTAACCAAATTCGGCTCCTTACACTCTAATAGAAAAGTAAAATAAGACTTGATTTACTATTTTACAAAAAACTAAATTACATTTCTGTTTTACAACATAAATTGCTAAACATTATCATTTTTAATTCTTTTTACTGACATCTTTCTTCTTGCCCCTCATGTAAATGTTTTGTTGGAAAGGAGGTTGTCCTATTGGCCCCATCTGAGGAATGCCAGCCTGGTTCATTTGGTGCATCATCTGGATATTAGCTGAACCTGTAGGTGACATGAATGAGATGGGCGGTGGCTGATTAGAAAATAAACTTGGAATTTGAGCTGATGGTTGAGCTTCTTGCTGACTAGACTGTGATCCTGAAGATTTCCTTGATGGCTGAACTAAAGGCTATGAAAATGAGGTTTTGGGTGGCAACACATGTTTATGATATTTAATGACCATTTTCCATTCCTTCCCCAAAGGATCCTTGTGTGTTTTCAAGGATTATAATGATATCTCAGCATTAGTATACTTCTCTTATGAAATTGGTCCCAATTTTTTGGCAGTATTTTTCAACCCCATCCATATTTCAAAGAACCTTTTTATTCTTTCTATTGCTTGGTGTCCTTCTATCTCTCCTTCCAGTGGCTATGGAGGGAAATATTCCTTCTTCTAATCAAGATGCCCTTTATAGGTATCCTTGGGGTAAACATCTCGATTTCCATCCCATGGAGAGGGCATTCCTAGGATCAACAAATCCTTGAATAAGGATTTAAAAGCACGTATTTCATCAGTTATATGTTTGACATTATCTTTCATTATGTAAACATAGGTCTGCTTCATGATCATTGACCTAGCAATTTTGATAATTTGAGTCCTATTTCCGATTCCTTTCTCAGCCAGTTCCTTTTTTGTTCTACTGTTTAGATAGTCAATTACCTCAGAGGCCTGCTTTGGAATATTCCCCAACTGTTTTTCAACTGACTTTATCTATACATTCGCCCGTGTAATGTCCCAAGTTTGACCCTTATAATATTTTGGGCTATAATGTAAATATTGTATGCATATTATGTATGATTCCTAGCATGGAGCTCAAGACCAAGGCCCCGCTAGTGAACACTCGACTTCGAAGAGGCAATTATTGGATATTATGCTACCCATGTGCTAGTGAACCATGGGAATTGTAAATATGCATTTTAATATAAAATACCCACGACTAGCTATGCAATGCAACAAGAGATGGAGGCATGATTTTACAGGGAATTGGGAGGGAAATATTCAAACCCTTGGAGCCAATCAAGTCAAGCCAAGTGTCAATGAGAGAACCCATCAAACCCTCAACTACCCATATTGACTTTTGTACCCAATCATTGATTTATCCCAAGAGTTGGTTGAGGTAGTTAATGCCTTAGGGAATGGGAGGTATGGTTGTCCAAATTCAAGTATGGGAAAGCCACCCTGCATGGAAAAGCGTGTTTTGCTTCTTGGGCAAGAAAAGAACCATGAATTGCTCCCCAAGCCATTACCCATCAACTAGTCTTCCTCCCTCATGAGCTTGGAGCTACTAGGGTGTTTTCTAGCCATGGGTGTCTGTGTTTTCCTTCAATCTTAGCTAGGAGAAGGGCGTTTTTGTGTTGTATACCAGTGGGGAAGAAGGGGAATGGAACTGGGGTTCCATAGAGACCATCTTTGATGTTAAATGCTTAGAGAGTTGGGGAGAAAACGTTTTTCCTCCCTGTGGATGCATTTCCCTTTCCACAGTTCATTTTGGGTGAGCCACGATTTGGGGAAAACCCATGGCCATCCTGTTTGTAAACCCCATGAATGGAAATGTGTATTCATCCCCAGTTTTTGAGTTGCTGTGCGTAAGAGTATGTTGGGGTATGAATTATGGGTCTCCATTGTTTTGGCTTGAGCTTGAGTGCAAGCATCCAGGGTTTTGATGTAGCCTGATAAACCCAGCTATGGCCTAGCTTGGCTCAAATGAAATGCTTAATTGGCTGTGTATGAGTTGAATACCTCCTTTTCCTTGTAAGAATCATGCCCAGCTCGAGGGTGGCCTTCGGATGGACTGAGTATATGCCGTCGAAGAGCCTACAGTTGGGTGGAACGTTGCAGCGACATAGCTAGTTGTTTGGGACAATTGCACAATGAAGATGAGTGTAATCTTATGTGTATTTAATTCTGCAATGTCATTTCATTATTGACTATTATGTTTATGAAGAGAAATGCATGTTGCATATGCATGTAGTGGATCTTGCTTCTGCTATGTTTATTTGGACTATACACCTGCACATGTGTTTTTGGTTTTATGAATCTAATGAGTGGGATGAGTTTATGAAAAGCCCCATATACTGGCATCAGGTTCCCTTCCTTGCACTGGGTCCAAGGGTGGGGACATTACATTTGGTATCAGAGCGAAGGTTGCAACATTTGGGCTTTCATGGGATACCTATCAAAGCTTGTAGGGGTAAGTATGCTTCCTGCTCATTACAGACCATTAAGAAAAATTCAAACTTCCAAATTTTCGAAATTTTTTCTAAGTGTTTTTTAAAATTTTTCTAAGTCTATATCGAAAAGAACTTATGAGTTTTTGTCTGCAACGGCGGCGAAACTCAACGAGTTCGTCTACAACGGCGGAAGGAACTGACGAGTTTTTGCTGAAATGGTCGACCGGAAATTTTTAAGTTCGCCAAACTGGAAGAACTCGGCGAGTTCATCCGCAACGGCGGCAAAAATTAGGGAGTTCATCCGCAATGGCTGAAGAGATGGGTGAGTTGCTCCACAATGGCGGAAGAGATGGGCGAGTTGCTCCGCAATGGCGGAAGAGATGGGCAAGTTTCTTCGCAACGTCGGAAGAGATCAGCAAGTTTGTCTGCAACGGACTGGAAGAGATGGATGAGTTTGTCCGCAACGGCGGCTAAAATCAGCAAGTTCGTCCGCAACGGTGGCTAAACTCAACAAGTTCATCCGCAACGGCAGAAAAAGTTGGTGAGTTTCCGTCGTAGTGACGGAAGGAAAAAACTTAGTTTTCTACCGAAAGAACTCGACAGGTTGGTCCGCAACGACGGAAGAACTCGGTGAGTTGGTCCGGAAAATCTCAAAATTTTTCTAAGTGTTTTCGGTAGAAGAACTTAGCGAGTTGCTCCGCAGTAGGTTGGAAGAACTCATCGAGTTTCTCCGCAACAGGTCGGAAGAACTGGACGAGTTGCTCCGAAACCGAGAATTTCAGCCGTTTTCTAGGGAAATTTTTTAGGTGCCGAAAGTTGAAAAATGGCTTTGAACTTATGTGCCAGATTGCGTGAAATTGAAGAATTACAAAAACAAACGAGGGCACTGCCCTCAACCCGCCCTACAGTGGTGCAGGAAAGCCACAAAGGGGCAAGCCCACTTGACCCCCGTCGTCTCCCAGAGACAATCGCTGAAGTGTGAAGTGCATTCTCTATTGCTTGGGATGAGAAGCAGGGATTGCATAAAGGGTTGTGGAATTCTCAGCAAGAGTAATGGGTTGTAATATCCATTATAGAGAATGAAAGGAAAATTTCTCACCTTAAAACTAATTATGTTTGTAGCATAAGAATTGCATATTTGGAAAATAGCAAGAATGAATAATTACACATATGTATATGTTGAATTGCTAACTCATGAGAATATCATAGCTAATGATTGCTTGTATGCTTGGTAGAGAAGCCAAGGAAAGGATTAGCTATGACGTGGATGAGGAACTCCATGTCAGATAGAGGATTTGGGAAGAGTTCCTTAACTCCTCTCTTGCTATTGTATTTATATTTCCTAAGTTTCATAAGTTGAAAATTATGGCATAGGGATGATAGAAATGCAAGAGAGTAGTGGACTAAATGCATATGAATTAGTGGGCATGATTAAAGAGTCATTGCATAATGCATGTGAATTGCTTATGCATGAGCATGAAGTTGCATATGGGTAAAGGTAGTGAAGTTACGTATGCAATAGCCCATTAATGATATTTCCTATGGTTAATAACAATTAATGTTGTTGATAATGGTTGTATGAATCAGACCATAGAAGCATTATTGAAAATGTAAGAGATTAGATAGCTGAAATAAATATGCACTAGATGGCATATTGATAAACATTGCATAGTGAATGTGAAAATGTTTGTACATATATGTATTTGATATTGCATGTTGGTAAAAAGTGAGGTTTTACATATGCAATGAGCCACTTAAGATAATTATTCCGGTTGCTAATAAGATAGTTGTGTTCGCAATGGTTATAGGACCGAAGACAACCGAAGCATAGCTAAAGATGTGGATGATGTTATTGCATATGATCAAAAACCTTATGAGAAAAAGATGGTGCAACAAATCTATGAGCATGAGGTTGGAAAAAGAACTATGAAGCCTTGGTAAGAGGCCAACTGATCAGGTAACATCAAGCGATGTTAATGACATCCATGTAGGTAATGGTTATTTATGTTTCATTGCGTGAATGTTGAAAGAGGATTTGGTGAGATCCCTTCAACTATGTTTAAACTATGTTGAATTGTTTGCATGTGAGACTAAGTGCTTGAATGTGAAGATAATCCTACCAAGTATGGTTAGGAGTGGGTAAGTGAAGGCAAGTAGCCTTACACCCTGTAGTTTCTTAGAAACCTCAATGCATTCGTATGAAATTATATCATGCCATTTGTGTATGTTGGTTGTGAGTTTAACAACCAAAGCAAGTAAAGACCTATAGTCATGTTGTGGTAGTAAATTCCATATGAATGGTTAGGCCATAATATGCTGGAATGCATAGTATCCGCGGATTGATGCAAAGTTGTATTAAGGGGTTATGCATTGAGTGAATGCACATTAAAATATTATGTAAATGTTGTGAATGTGCATGCATAGGTATAGGTGCACATGTTGAGATGCATTGTGTGAATGCATGATTGTGATATATGTTCAATACAATTAGATAATCGATGAAATGGTGAACCATTGTTAATACTGAGAGAATTTCATGAGCTGCTATGAATGCAGGAGAAAGATTGCATGAAGAAGGTAGGCATGATGATGGGCTACCAGAGTGTTCTATGGAAGGACAAAGATTGCATGGAATGTGAAGTAATGAGTACTTACAATTTATTTAAATTGCACGGATAGTGTACCCATGTCTTACAATATTATTGATGATAACGATGCATATATAGATATATACATATATTTCATTGCACCTCAAATGCTAACAGATGAAGGTGTTTGAATTATTGAGTGTTATAATTCTGAGATCACTTCAGTGACTATTGTAGCAATGAAAGGATTATATGCATAGATACTCACAACATGTTTAGCTGATTGAAGTTTCGGATTTCAGGTAGATTGTTTTGGGCATGGAAAATGTGGGTAAGTCCATGATGAAGATTGGAATATTCCATGATGAAGATTGGAATCTACCATGAGAAAGAGCCAAACGATATGAGAACAGACTCATGGCTAAGCAAATTAATTTCAGTAAAGAACATAATTGAAAATTCATACTTGAATTTAATTATTAAAGCCATTGAATGATTATTGTTAAATGCTACTGATTGTTTGGCTATTTGAGAAATGTGCCAGGAAGACACATTGCAGGAAGACCATGTGTGATGACCTGTAGAAGCCAAAATACATGGGAAGGACCCCATGCTTTGGAAATGGGTTTCGGGTGAAACACCATTTCATATTTTAAGAATGACATCTTAGCTGAGCTGTATGTTGGAAAACCATGAGACTGAGATGGTAAAACTATGCTAAGAAGGCATGTATGGATTATGGAACGTGGAAAGATTGGGGTGGCAAACCGAAGAACTGTTGACTCAAAGAAGGGAGCCCCCATTCTTCGCAAATGAAGAAAAGATACACCTACAAAAATGAATGAGTATTCTGTGACGCTAGATAAGAACATGCATATCTAAATTATTAGGGTTAATATGCAAAGCATGCTCTATTCTATTTATATTTCATTTTAGACTACTTGAGTATGATTAGGGCCTACGTGGCTCACATTAGAAAGGGGGTGCACACCTTTTCTGGTGGAAGTTCATGATAGGGTTGTCAATATTGACTACACCCTAAGGGAATGGACGCATTCATGGTGTTTAAATACTTGATAGTGAATGTTATGGAATGCGGATACAATTTTGAGAAGCAATACTGATAAGCCTGCTTATCCTTCTTGTGTTGTCAGCCTACACATGTGCACATTGGTACTGCACATTAAGAGGCAAAGTGAAGAAGGGTACGCAGAAGGACTGCATAAGAATTGACAACCTTTCTATGCTCACACTAAATAATACTGGAAGGGATGGACAAACCCAGGGAGATGTGTAGTGAAAAGGGGTATCATCCTTATGTGAGTGGGGCCATGTTAACCTGCAGTAAAAAAAGTCACCTATAAAGTTCCTAAAAGGAACCATCGATTTGCACAATAGAAGGAGTGGTGTCCTTGTATGAACGAAGAGTTGATGTGTGTGTGAAGGGTTATGGTGCAAGAAGGTGTGGTGACATTGGTGAAGGCATAAAATCTCTATTGGGTCAGTAGTAGGAGGGTGGGCGCCAAGACTAACTGAAAACCCTGAGATGCCTATTGGGTCAGTAGTAGGAGGGCGGGTGCCAAGACTGACTGAAAAAACCTGAGATGCCTATGGCTCCATAGTATAGCCTTGACCTATAATGGACAGGTGGCGCAGTTTCCTTCCATTGGTCGATGACCCAGACGAATGTGCTAGCTCAACACTGGAGAGGGCCAACCAGGTATGGGACTGGTTGGGAACCATCGAATGCTTGGTAAATCCAGCTGATGGGGAGGTGTACTGGTTAAGAATTAACTATATCCGAGTCCATAGGTGATTCCAAGGCTTACAAAGCGAAGCAGGACCCTGTGGAATAGAGGGGAAACACACAATACAGATAAGTATTCATTTTCATTTATGTCTTGTTTGGAATAATGAAGATTTCAGGTATAAGTCTTCTAACAGCTACGCTGACACACTATTGTTTCTTTGTTGGAAACCTTGGTCATTATAGGAAGGCAAGACCTTGAAAGACTATAAATTGCTGGTGAATCCAGAGAGTAAATGAGTGGGCGACATAAATTATTGAGAAATCCAGGGAGTAGCTGGTTGAACACTATAAAGTTCTTGATAAGTCTAGGGAGTGACTAGTTGGGAATTAACTACTTGATATGGTAAAGCAGCGTGTATGCTGGCCCAACACCCCTTAAACAATTGATAAAAACCCAGTCGACGTACTGGCTTGGCGTTGCCTATTCAAATGATTGTGGAGTAACCTACGTGCTGGCCCAACATTCATAATTGTGTCCACGAGAAATCCAAGGCTTGCAAAGCAAAGAAGGATCTCGTGGAATAAAGTGAAAACATCCAATACAGATAAGTATTTTGTTACCTTACATCTTCTTGCTTATGAATATACATGTGTATATGATTTGGTTATGATTTCCTAAACTCTTGTTTAGAGATAAACCCTATGAAAATGAACTAAACATGTGAGTTGATTCAATGTTTGAGTGTAGGTATTGTTGGAAGCAAGGATTATGAAGGAATCCTAGAGATGCATGTGGACATGTGGCCGTCCTCAAAAGCTCAGTATGAGCAGTAATGAAAGATGGTGCTAGTGGACATGAGGGGGCCATAGAAACCAAATATTTTGTAGGCAACTATGGAGGAGGGTTCCTAGTTGAAAATCCTTAGACAGACCTTAGACACTAAGTGTCATAGCCAATAAAGGAAAGTCAAAGCATTCACATTGAAGTGAAAGAGACTAAGGAGCATAAAACCACAAGTGATGGTGTGGCTCCAGATTGGAACAAGATTAAGAGGGGGAAAACTCTTACTCTTCTCTTTCCTTTTGACCGATGCATCTTAGAAACAAAAGATTGTTGAGTGCATGTCATACATGAAAACAAATTGTGTTTAATTGCTAGAAATGAATTGTGAATGCTAAAATAGTTATATTCCTGTGAAAGGATGAACATGAATGAGTTCATGTGTATGTGGGAAAGCATGAAATGTGTGGAAGTTTGATGAGTAAAGCATGGACGTTCCAAGTCAATTGGGAAAATAATTGACTAATTTTAATATTGTGTTATGCTTGTCCTAACAAGAATTGCCATGATGAGTCTCACAGGTGAGAAATCGAAAGCCATTGGTTGCAGCTGTTACTAGCCAAGTGTTGCTAGTGAGCAAAGTGAGAACCAATTGTGCACATTGATCTTGGAAGCAGACCAAAAGGTATTTGTTTTGCCTAAATATCTTCCTTAGATGGTTTCCAGGACAGCAAGAAAGATGGCATCCATGAAATTCTAGACTTGTAGACTAGCTGGAAGGTGAATAAAAGGAAGGGATCACTATAGAGAAATGCCCACCTGCAGAGATGGAAGATCAAAGTCAGCAGGAGCAGTTGTGGAAGCCAAAGGACTTGGTCCTGAAAGCTCAAAGTGAAGAGATGAAATGCAGGATAGACCTGCCACCATTTGTGAATTTGAAGCATGTGTAAAGTGGGTATTTATTCCTAAGTATCGGAACACCGAGGACGGTGTTAGTCCAAGGGGAGGGGAATGTAATGTTCCCAGTTTGACCCTTATAATATTTTGGGCTATAACGTAAATATTGTATGCATATTATGTATGATTCCTAGCATGGAGCTCAAGGCCAAGGCCCTGCTAGTGAACACTCGACCTCGAAGAGGCAATTATTGGATATTATGCTACCCATGTGCTAGTGAACCATGGGAATTGTAAATATGCATTTTAATATAAAATACCCACAACTAGCTATGCAATGCAACAAGAGATGGTGGCATGATTTTACAAGGAATTGGGAGGGAAATATTCAAACCCTTGGAGCCAATCAAGTCAAGCCAAGTGTCAATGAGAGAATCCATCAAACCCTCAACTACCCATGTTGACCTTTGTACCCAATCATTGATTTATCCCAAGAGTTGGTTGAGGTAGTTAATGCCTTGGGGAATGGGAGGTATGGCTGTCCAAATTCGAGTATGGGAAAGCCACCCTGCATGGAAAAGCGTGTTTTGCTTCTTGGGCAAGAAAAGAGCCATGAATTTCTCCCCAAGCCATTACCCATCAACTAGTCTTCCTCCCTCACGAGTTTGGAGCTACCAGGGCGTTTTCCAGCCATGGGTGTCTGTGTTTTCCTTCAATCTCAGCTGGGAGAAGGGCGTTTTTGTGTTGTATACCAGTGGGGAAGAAGGGGAATGGAACTGGGGTTCCATAGAGATTTTCTTTGCTGTTAAATGCTTCGAGAGTTGGGGAGAAAACATTTTTCCTCCCCGTGGATGCATTTCCCTTTCCATAGTTTGGTTTGGGTGAGCCACGATTTGGGGAAAACCCATGGCCATCCTGTTTGTAAACCCCATGAATGGAAATGTGTATCCATGCCCAATTTTTGAGTTTTTGTGTGTAAGAGTATGTTGGGGTATGGATTATGGGTCTCCATTGTTTTGGCTTGAGCTTGAGTGCAAGCATCCAGGGTTTTGATGTAGCTTGATAAACCCAACTATGGACTGGCTTGGCTCAAATGAAATTCTTAATTGGCTATGTATGAGCTGAATACCTCCTTTTCCTTGTAAGAATCATGCCCAACTCGAGGGTGGCCTTCGGACGGACTGAGTATATGCCGTCGAAGAGCCTACAGTTGGGTGGAACGTTGAAACGACATAGCTAGTTGTTTGGGACAATTGCACAATGAAGATGAGTATATTCTTATGTGTATTTAATTTTGCAATGCCATTTCATTATTAACTGTTATGTTTATGAAGAGCAATGCATGTTGTATATGCATGTAGTGGATCTTGCTTCTGCTGTGTTTATTTGGATTATACACCTGCACATGTGTTTTTGGTTTTATGAATCTAATGAGTGGGATGAGTTTATGAAAAGTCCCATATATTGGCGTCAGGTTCCCTTCCTTGCACTGGGTCCAAGGGTGGGGACATTACAGCCCGAGTAGCCATATCTAACTCATATTGTATAACTTCAAAGTAGTCCCCTTTTTGCATGAACCACTCTTCAATTCTTTCCCAAACCTCCTGTGTTATTCTTCTTAGCAATTTTTCTCCTTGAATATTTATTTGTAAGGAGGTTGTCTAACTCTTGAAATATCCTACCACTCTTTCTAGCTCTGTAATGTCATCCTCCTTTTTTCTAAATTCAGTTTCCAATTCAAGGATCTTATTATCCTTTGTCTTTGTCAATGGGTTGAATGATTGACCTCAAATTAATATGATCTTCTTCCATGGCATCTACATCAATGGATTCTGGAGGAACAGTTTGTTGGTCATCTGTATCTTTTGCCATGTCTGCTGTTTCTAATTGACCTTATGCTGTCTCTGCTGTACCTGCTGAAGGGTGACTCTCCATTGGGACTGCAGGGGATGATATTGTGGGTTGACTCCTTGTTTGAATTGCAGGATTTGATGATGTGGTACCCTCTATAGTGGAAATTTTGGCTACTGCTAATTTCAAGTTGGAAATTTGCAATGTAAATCATCAATTTTTCTTCTCCTTTATTCAAACAATTCTTGTAATTCTATCATGCTGGCATAAATTTTCTCTTTCTCCTCTTGAACCTGCTTGAGCTCTTTAGTTTAAACTGGGTTTTTGGTAGGCATCTTTAACTTCTTCTTCAGTTGGGCTATCTCATTGTCCTTTTTTAATATGAGTGATTAAATTTGGTATCCATAAGAAGGATCAACTACTAATGTCACCAATTTTGATTCTAACGAATTGACGGTGATTTGTTTGGCCCTTGTGGCCCATTTTTCAACTCTATATAATTCTAAAACTTTTCAAGGGCTATCCCAAGCTTTGTTTCTTCTTTTTTTGATTTGACAATTTCAGTAAACATCATATCATTGGTTTGATTATAAAAATCCATTTTTATCAAGCTTGCCAAAGTCTTTAAAATTCACAATATGTTCTTCTGCTCTCCAGTCACTTAGCTTGACTGGCTTAGCCACTTTAGGTTTTAAGATAGAAAACCTTAGTGTGTCTTGTTTGTGGTCAACCACTGATATCAGTCTTTTCCTTGTGGTTGGGATGTCCTGTCTGAGTTCCTTCACCATTTTTATTCCCCTCTCTCTTATATTCCTGTATCCATCATGAAGGTCTGTCCTCACATGGACTGGTTTTGCTAATGAAGAACCTTGTATATTTTTAGGAATGGTGAACTCAATGGAAGGGCAACTAACATATTGAACTGGAGGATTTCTTAGAAAATATGGTTTCTCTGTCAGCTTAGTGATTTCCCTGGGGATTTCGACTGATGCTGACCCTACTTCCACTAGTGATTGTTCATCATATTCAATTTCCATTTTGTACCTTTTGGGGTATGGGCCATGCTAGTATTGATCGATATCCATTTCTTGGGATTCCTTAGCTGCCCTCTTTTGCCCAATTAATTGTTGGTGTCTCTCCTCTTCTTAAAAATTCTTTAGGGATTCTTGAACTTCCTTCCAATTTTCTTTGTTTCCTGTCCTCACCCAGTGAGGTCTAGGTGTGCATACATATGCTGAATTCTTGTTTTCCAACCTCTGCTTGGATACCACTTGATGTGGATCATAGGTAGCTTTATCATCTTTCTCGAGGTTGAGTTGGATCATATATTCTTCTACATAATGGGGAGAATTTAATCCTATTATGATAAGAGGTCCTACCTCCCGGGGTAATAAGAAATACCTGCTCTGTCTAAAATGCCTGAAGCGTAATCATCTGAATTCATATTTAGTATTACAAAATCCATAGAAAAAATTATGGGAGTGAGAAAGGTAGGTAACTTGTAGTTTTATTCCTCAAATCCATAAACCCTAATGACCGTGTGGTATTCATATAGAAACCAATCCCCAACTTGGATCTCTATGGTAAATTGGAGATGTATCTTATTGTTTGGTAGCATTCTGGGAGGGGAAATACCACAGATCAAACTATATGCAACACTCATTACTATGTCTGTAAACTCTGAAAAATTGGAGTTGTCTACTCTTCTTAGAACTAAGCCGGTCCATTCACACAAAGGGCCCATTGTGCTCCTTTATCATCTGTGGTTCTCAATCCCAAGTGTTTGAATATTTCACAATTTCGATAAAAGAATAGGAAAATAAAATAAGAGGGGAACTTGAAATATTCAATTTCAGGAAACTTCTCTAATTTCTCATGAATCTTCTCTACTATGTAATTGCATAGGTCAAAGTGGGGAATATTTCTACCAAGACCAGTGGTTAATTTGAGTAGAACTCCTAGGGTTACTTCGTCATCTTCAAGACCTAAAATCGTACAAATAATAAAGATGTCTTTTGTGGAAGCTTCAGAGAACGTCATAGTGGCATAGGGAGGAGGAGTGCTTGGTGTGGCCATTCTAGGCTCTAAATGCTTTGTCAAAAAATGATGATGATCATAAGGACTGAGGCCATTTAAAGTAGTGGCTAGGGATTTTTCATTGAAAGGATAAGGGAATAAGGACTCTGGATAACATAACATCCTTTTGAGGGTATCAGGAGTAACAAAACATAAATTATTGGACATGGCCGAAGACAAAATAACGTGTTTGGTGGGGGAATAGTGTTTGGAGCACCTGGTGACAAACTTGGGGAACACTACATACCTAGGGAATGTGTCCAGGAGAAGTTCGAGTCCCATAGGTTAAACTTGTCTTGGCAGGAGAAAGACAAGTCCTTTGCTTCTATAATGGTCTCATTTAGGTTCGAACCAGTGATAATGGTGTCAAACATGTCATCCTGGTGATCATGGACATGTTATTCCCCTGAGAAACGGGGATTCAGAAGGGTCACTTTGGATTTAGGTGCCATTTTGTCTCACTGGTTCTGAGTATTATAGTCAAATTAGGTGGTGAATTATACTAAAATAAGGATTTCTAGCGAAACTAGGGATTCACTGAATTGATGAAAGAGATTAGGATTGCAGTGAAAGAACTGTATAAAAGTGGCAGATTAATACCCGTATGACACCTAGAGGATGAGTCAGACTGGATAGTGCTGAATTGGACCGGTATGGTTCATGCAACGTTGACGTGGAACACTAGTTGTCAGGGAATCACACTTCTTGGACGTAAAAGATAATAAAAATAATAAAAATAGGTCAAAAACCCTTTTATCCATTGGGTAATGGTGCAATTTACATGTCAGAATCCAAAAAGGAGGACAAACAATGGTGACAAGACCCACATGATAGGTGGCAGGAGAAAGGGGAGATGAGTTGGAAAGCGGGGTGATGAGACCTTTATGAAATATGGTGGGTAGGGATGTGCTTATGGAAAGGTGGGGTGTCAGATATGATAGGTTGTAAAGAACCTTTCAAAACATCGGGCGGATACCACTTCTGGTTTCCTAGAGTGGTAACACGTCGATGTCTAGGTGTTTTGAAAAAATGCCTCCAAGGAGGCGCAACTAGTCACTGAAGGGAACATGTCCTCGGTGGTTTTGAGTACAACACATTCCTGAGGCCCTTTTTTGGTGGGCATAACTTATCGACGCGCTATCAATCCGAGTTGTTGATCTTGATCGAGATGCGATGAACTTGCACGAGAGCTCTTAACCTTTATCTGCCTTGCATTTTATGGGCACGCTCAATCTCTAGGCCATTGATCTGGATCTAGATCCAACAGTTGGACGCCCTTTACATATTGGATCCTATTTTTAGGCCCACGGTATTTAACTATTGGTTCAATTTTTAACCTCTATTGCTGCTTTTTGAGCAGTTTATCTCCCGAGAGCTAAAACAAATCATAGGTGCACTGTAAGATAGTTTCACATGATATTTTTCATGCCATAAAAATCAGGTACTAACATCGGCTCCACGGGGACGTAGGTCTGTTGTGTATGACTCTGAGAACAATAGGTTAGTTCCCTTTTCCATTGGGTTATGGAGTCTTCTCTTTGAAAAGGTGTTGATCACACTGAATCAGAGTTGTTAGCTCAACAATTTATTTATTTACCGTGAGCTAGAAATGCCAAGAATTAAAATACTATAAATTGTAGAAAGGAGTATAAAAATACCACTACTCTACTATGTACAATAGGGTTTTTGGAACCTGGTGTCAGCATATAACAAATATTTTTAGAATCCTGCCATTGACAATAGATTCTATCAATTCTCCTTTGATTTATTGGAGATTGTAGGTGTTGTTTTCTAGAATTTCAGCAATGATGTAGGGGCCCATCCAGATATTTTCAAATTTTCCATGCTTTCCTCTATCTTCCCTTCTTTCATCCCACTTCAAGAATAGGTCTCTTAGGTGGAGGTCTTGTTCCAAATCCCTCCCGTCGAAAGTATTTTTAATCCTTCTCTAGTGTTCCTGCAACTTTAAATTCACCTTCTCTCTTTCTTGTTGAAGCTCTATCAACTCATATATCCTCCTTACCATGTTATTTGGTTCTTCTGTTTCATGTTGGATCATCTTGAGTACTAGTAATCCCAACTGAATAGGAAGGAATGCTTCAATCCCATACACTAGATGAAAAGGAGATGTGACAATTGATCTTTTGACACTTATTCTATCATCCCACAAAGCATATATGAGATTGACATCCCAAGCCTTTTTCTTTTCTATTAGCATCTTTTTTATAATCCTCAACAAGTTTTTGTTGGATGATTAATCCAAACCATTTCTTTGAGGGAAATAGGAAGTAGAATGTCCCAACTTAACATTATATTTTTAGTATAATTCGACCATTTTAACAGACCTAAAAGCAGGGGAATTTTCAGTAATAATATTCCTTGGGCATCCAAACCTTGAAAATATGTTTTCCTCCAATAATTTCATGATTACATTTTCATTTTCCAATCTAGTGGGGATTACTTCCACCCACTTACTGAAATAATAAGTGGAAGTCAAAATCCATCTGTCCTGACTGCTGGAATTAGGATTTATCTCTCCAATGAAATCTAAACCCCATTGTTGAAAAGGTGTTGATGTAATGACATTCCTTAAGGGAAAAGGCTTTATCTTATGTTTTCCTGCAAACATCTGACATTCCACACATGCTCTCACAATATGATTAGCATCTGCAAATAAATTTGGCCAATAATATCTAGCCCCCAACACTTTGTATGTTATGGCTCTCCAAGCATGATGACCTCCACATACTCCTTTGTGAAACTCTATGCCGATGCCTTCTGTTTCTTTCTCAATTACACAATTCAACAATATTCCATGAGGGTCTTCCAGTACAAATATTCATCCAATATGCAATATTTGACTTCCTATAACTTTAGATATATTGCTTGTGACTTTGTTAGATAATCATTACATTGTAAATTCACCAAATAATAAATAATGTCTCCATACCAATCATATTCTTCAAATTTTTTATTTACCTTCTTTGTATCATCTTGAGAATCTTGAATTTCTTTTAGCTTCTCTTCTTCTATCAATTCCGAAATTAGGTTCAAGTCTAATGCTTCACAATTTGATTCAACGAGCAACTTGGCCAATCCTTGGCCTTTAACCAACTTGGTAGGTTTAATTTCCAGATCATATTCCTGAATTTTAGAAATCCACTTGCTTCTTCTTCCTTCACTGTCAATCTAAAAAAAAATATCTTTGACTTTGCTATGGGGAACGTATGCAATTATATGAGAATGTAAAACATAACATCTGAAAGATTTCAAAGCCTTAACCATGAAATATGCTTGTTTCTCCATGAGAGTGTATTTCAATTCAACATCCATGAGAGATTTACTGAAAAAGGCTATGGTTTGTTCATGCCCATCACAATTCTTTTGCAAAAGAACAGCTGCATTTGTGTGCCAGGTAGCAAAAGAAAATATCAGGAAAGGATTTGTGTAATCAGGACTAATAATCACTAGTGTTTCCCTAATGGATTTCTTCAATGTTTCAAATGATTCTTTATCCCATTTTACATCATTAACTATTTTGAGCATGTTGGTAATGGTTTTAATTAATTCAACAAGATTAGGAATGAATCTTCTCAAGAAATTTATCATGCCTGTAAATGACTGTACTTATTTCTTATTTTTGGGGGCTTCAAGTGCTTGTATAGCCTCTACTCTTTCATGATCTATTTTCACTCCATCTTTAGAAACTATATGCCCCAACAGTTTACCTTTTATCAAAGAAAAACTAGAATTCTTGGGGTTTAGAGAAAGGACATACTTTCTACACTTTTTGAAAGTTTGTTTTAAATGGGACAGATGTTATTCATTAGTTTTGGAGAACATAGTCATATCATCTAAATATATGACTATGAATTTGTCTCTTTCTCCAATGAATTTTATGTCCATGGCACGTTGGAAAGCGACCCTTGCATTAATTAACCCAAATGGTATCTTATCATACATAAAAGTTCCCCAAGGAGTGGTAAAAGTTGTTTTATCCCTGTCTTCTTTACTCATGGCCACTTGGTTGTACCCTAAAAATCCATCCATCATAGATATTCTTTCTACTCCAACAAATTTATGCAAAATTTGATCCATTTTAAGCAAAGGATAATTGTCCTTGAGTGAACATTTGTTGAGCTTCCTGAAGTCAACACATAGCCTTATTTCTCCACTCTTTTTCCTGACATGGACCAAATTAACAACCCATTCAGAGTATCTAAGAGGAATTATTATTTTGGCATCTAATAACTTCCTCAATTCCCTTTCTATAATGGGCAACAAAATAGGATTTGTTTGCCTGAGCTTCTGCTTGAAAGGCTTTGTTCCAGGATTCAAAAGAATCCTATGATCAATTATTGATGTATCATAGGTTCTGAGATATTCATACCTCCATGAAAATACGTCTACGTTCTCCTTAAAAATATTTATGTATCTCTGTTTTATTTCATCAGGAATCAACTTTGAAAGTTTGATATTCTTGGGTGCTTCTTGAGTTCCAATATTCACCTCTTCAACATCCTCTTCTTTTGGTTGGATTTTAGGGCTATGAGGAATATCATTCTTGTAAAATAATCTTTCTAAAGGGACCAGATATTTAGGGATGAAGTTACTATTCAAATGGACAATCTTATGATTTTCTATTTTGTAATTCAACTTATCATTTGTTTCCTCTCTTTCTTGACTATCTGCATCTTCTTCTATCTCTGGGTCTTGATCAATGCAAGTACTAGAAAAATCATCAATAAATTCTAGAAATATTTTAATTTGTTCATCATCTCCAAACACTTGCCAGTGTTTGGTATTTTCAGGGATGGATGGACTATCGATCATCTCAACTTAATTTCTGTGGGAGGCTTAAAAGAACTCGCTACTATGGCCAATGAATCAACTCCTGGATTTACTTCTCTAGGAATGGTTGTGATATTAAAAGATTCAAATAAATTATCAATTGAATCCCATAGCTAATTTATGTAAGCTCTCATTTTCAGATGCTTAGTCGGATATTTTCCCTTTATATCCTTCACTATTAATTCTGAATATCCAAAGACAAAGATAATTTTTATCCCCATATTTCTTATTGTTTATAGACCCAAGAACAATGCTTCATATTCAGCCACGTTGTTCGTGGTCTCAAAATTTAACTTAAAAGACAGTGGAATTTCTTCTTTGGTTGGAGAAATAAGAATTACCCCAAATCCAACTTCATCTTTGGTAGATAATGCATCGAAGTACATATTCCAAACATGATCATGTTGATAACTTACATTCTTTACTGCCATTAATTTCAGGGGTTCTCCTTTATAATCATCTCATGTAGTCAACTTAAAACATCCGATATCTTCTTCTATGGTGTATATATGATATTTTATGGGGATGCTTCCCTCACTGAGTATATAGGCATACCTGGATTCTCTATATAGTCTTCTGGTTTCTCCTGCAAAAAGTGGAACATTATCGTACTTCATGTCCATTTGCATGGTTCCTCCCATCTTCTTTGCACAAGTTCTTGACAGTAACATACTGTACCTTGGAGGTACATCAACCACCACTACATCAAGCAGAATACTTTTGGATGGGAATTGTGCCAAAGTTACCACCATGTCCTTTATCATGCCTACACACTTTATTGGTTTTGAATAAAAAATATACAAGTCATGGTAAGGTTTTCTGATTTCCAACCCCAATTCTTCCATGATTACTTTAGACATCATATTGTGGGAAGCACCTAAATCCAACATACAATTATGCAACAATTTTCCATGCATACTCAAGGTTATATAAAAAAGAGGTGTATATTCACTGTTTTCATCTTCAACTGCAGGTCCAACCTCAATTGTAGGGGTTTCATCAACAATATTCAAACTGTTTGATTGAGGAGTGGTATCATTCAACTTGAGGAATTCTCAATTTGTTTAGCATAAGCAGGATGCTAAGCTAATTTAGATAGTCAAATAGACATCTTGATTTTAGAAATCTCATGCTGAAAATCAAAAGGCTGAGAAGTTTTATCTACATATTTTGCTTCAATATGAAATGCAACAACTTTCTTATTGATAGGAGGAGGTATAATGTGAATTTAAGAAGGGGATGAGGTATTAGACTTTACTTTATCAGAATAATAAATTTGAATGAGGGATGAATTATCATCATCTTTGGTATTTTTTGGAATTTTTACCAATTTATCAGTAGCAGGTGTTTTAGGCTGATTTTCTGACAAATTTCTTGGCCTCAGAAAATACCTCCTTTTTACTCCAGGTTTATTTTGATACGCATCATCTTGTAGTGTCCTTTCATATTCTTCCCAAGTAAGATGTATCATATCATCATCATCATTTACCCAAAGGATATCTTCAGGAGGTTCAACATATTCCTCATCGGGAGGTATTTACACTACATGTTCAACACAATTTGTTCTTACTGGTGGTTGTATGGGGGGATATTCATTCTTCCTGAATCTGTTTAGAATTTGAGGATTGAAAGGCCTCCTATAATTATTAGGTTTTCTCTGTCCCTATTCTTGAGGATTTCTATATTGATTATTTCCATCCACCTCAAGCCTAGTGATTTTGTATGATAAGCCTTTCAACCTTTTTGACATCTCCTCGATTTTTTCATCTTGACATTCCTTATTTCTATCCAATGTACCAGCCTCATCTCTAGGATTATTTTTGTCAACATCTTGTCCGTGTCTTAATTTACTTGAAGCTGTCATATTTCCTTCTACATCTAAGGCATCATCTTGCATGTTCAACAAAGTAGTGGATCTCCTTTATCTCAAAATCATACCAAAGTCAGATTCATGTGCTCTTGCATATGTGACTTTAGCAACAGCTTGTGAAGGTTTAATATCCCGAGGGATCTTGTTATAGATTTTTTTAAACCTTTTATTAAATTCATTGACATTTTCTCCATTCTTTTTCTTTAATGTTGCAAATTCAGTTGGATAGTACAGATGATCTCTCTTTTCACCCCATTGTCTCATGAATTCCTACTCCAAGGAAGGCCAAGAGTATACAGAATTTGTAGGTAGGGATTTGAACCATTTTATGAATTCTCCTCCCAAATATTGTACAAAAATGATCATGTAAACATCATCTTCTTCAATGAGAAGATCATCTGTGAAGTCTTGAAAATTTGAAATGTGATATTCAATAGTAATGTTTTTTTCTCCATCATACTTTGGTAATATTTAGATATTTCTCAAGCATGTCATGAATATTGTTTGGAAAATTTAAGGCACCAAATATGTTGGCTAACCCTAGGTTTATTGTAGGGGGTGGACCTCCTTATCCTCTTCCAGCCATATTTAAATGTTGCAGGATGATATTATGATCTTGGGGTGTGAGTGTGGTTCTTTGAGTTCATGCAGATTATAGTTAAGTTCAGTTGTGTTAGCAGATGATGAAGGAGAGGTGTATTGAGGCTCCAAATTAGGATTCAAAGGGGTTTTATGAATGTTATGCAAAATTTAAAAATTATTTAAATCCTCAGCGGTTTCTTGACTATCTATTGCAGAAGATATTATATTTGAATTAAAACAAGGAATACCTCTCCCTTGGATTGTATGGATATTCCTCCAATGTGCTCGAAAATCAGGAAAGCTCCAAAATTCTGATGACTGAAGATTTGATCGAGTATGTCTTCTTCCAGGATCCTACTTGATCCAATGGATTTTCCAAGTGAATTCAACCAAGGTATCTGATTCGATTCACCATGCAGAGCTTAGACCATCATTAATTGTAGCAGGGGAAATATTTCTTGCACTTGCATCCCCAGTATGGTCACCATTTTTCATGTTAGTCCCCAGAGGAAAATTAGGTTGAAATGATGTACGCCCAGGCATGATAGAAGATCATTTATTTAAAGATACTAGATATATATATTTATACAAAGTGTTTTGGATACTTTATTTGAAGAATTCTTAACTCGCTTAGGTCATGCACAACTTTAACATATATGAAGGTATTTTTGTAGAGGAAATTCACAGCGTGCTTCAACTTATATGGATAAATGAAGGTGGATTTAACTGATGGAAGTCTAGATACATTCAAGAAGTGAATATGAGTGAAACATTTCTTCAATATATGCGAATTTTGAACGTATTGAAGCTTCAGGATGAAGAATTTAAGTAATTCTGACAAATTTGTAAAGCAAAAACACAATACGAATAGGAAATTCCTTACAATTCTGCATCATACACAAAATCTTTAAAATATGTAACATAAGCATACATTTATGAATCTCTGGTGAATATTTTATCTCCAAAAAATCATGATTATCAACAACATCATAATGGAACATAACACTTTATCATATTTCTATTAATCTCATGGATCTTTACAAATAAAATCGGGTGGAATAATTATGGACTCACTAAAGAGAGGAAAAAACCTCTCTCTGAAACATGATTGGTCTTTAATCTCTTACAAAATCAAACTTACATGGATAAAACTATCCCTCGACTCTATAAAAATTAGAAAGAGAAACTCTCTACTAAAAATTGCCAGCCCTTAAGAGCGATTACAATCCACTTTATATAGAGTTTGTAAGCAACCAAATTCGGTTCCTTACACTCTAACATAAAAGTAAAATAAGACTTGATTTACTTTTTTAGAAAAAACTTTTACATTTTTGTTTTACAACATAAATTTCTAAACATTAGAATCTTTAATTATTTTTACTAGCAGCTTTCTTCTTGCCCCTCATGTAAACGTTTTGCTGGAAAGGAGGCTGTCCTATTGGCCCCACCTGAGGAGTGTCAGCTTGGTTCATTTGGTGAATCATATGGATATTAATTGAACCTGTAGGTGGCATGAATGAGATGGGTGGTGGTTTATTAGCAAATGAACTTGGCATTTGATATGATGGTTGAGTTACTTGTTGACAAGACTATGATCGTGAAGATTTCCCTGATGGATGTCCTGGTGGCTGACCTGAATGTTGTGCAAATGAGTTTTAGGGTGGCAGCACATGTTTATGATACCGAATGAGCATTTGTCATTCCTTCACCAAAGGAAGCTTGTAGGATATCAAATATTCTAATGAGATCTCTGCATTAGTATACTTCTCATATGAAATTGGTCCCAATTTCTTGGAAGTATTTTTCAATCCCATCCATATTTCAAAGAAACGTTTTTTTTCTACTGCTTGCTGTCCTTCTATCTCTCCTTCTAGTGGCTTTGGAGGGAAGTATTCCTTCATCTGATCAAGATTCCCTTTGTAAGTATCCTTTATGTAAACATATCCATTTCCATCCCATGGATAGGGAATTACTAAGCTCAGTACATCCTTGAATAAAGGCTTTAAAAGCACTTATTTCATCAATTAGCTATTTGATATTATATTTCATTCTATAAACATAGGTCTGCTTCATGATCATTGAATTGGAAATTTTGATAATCTGAGTCCTATTGCCGATGCCTTTCTCAACCAGCTTCTTTTTTTTTTCCTGCTGTTTAGATAATCAATTACCTCAGAGGCCTGCTTTGGCATATTACCAACTCTTTTTCAACTGAATTTATCTCTACATTTTCCTAATTAGCCATATCTAACTCATCTTGTATAACTTCAAATTAGTCCCATTTCTGCATGAAAAACTCCTCAATTCTTTCCCAAACCTCCTGTGTTATTCTCCTTATAAATTGTTCTCCTTGAATATTTGTCTATAATGAGGTTATTCGACTCTTTAAATATCCTACTTATCTTTCTAGATCTGTAATGCCATCCTCCTTTTTTCTAACTTCAGTTTCCAATTCAAGGATCCTATTATCCTTTGTCTCTATTTCCTTTTTGGCCTCATCAAGCTTAGCACTTGGGCCATTGTGTTCCTCAATGGTTTAAGGGCTTGACCTCAAATTAGCATGATATTATTCCATGGTATCTACATCAATGGCTTCTAGAGGAACAATTTGTTGTTCATCTGTATCTTCTTCCATGTCTGCTGTGAGTCTAACCTACCTTCTACTATCTCTGTTGTACAAGGTGACTCTCCATTGGGACTATAGGGGCTAATACTATGGGTTGAATCCCTCTTTGAATTGCAAGAGTTGACGATGTGGTACCTATACAGTGGAAATTTTGGCTACTCCTAATTTCAAGTTGACAATTTTCCAATGTAAATCATCAATTTTTATTCTCCTTCTTCAGATAATTGTTGGAATTCTATCATGCTGGAACACATTTTCTCTTTTTCCTCTTGAACCCGCTTGAGTTTTTTAGTTTGCACTAAGTATGTGGTAGGAATCTTTAACTTCTTCTTGAGTTGGGCTATCTCATTGTCCATTTTTACTATGAGTGATTTAATCTGAGATCCATCAGAAGGATCAATTGCTAATGCCACCAATTTTGATTCTAAGGAATTAATGGTGATTTGTTTGGAACTTGTGGTCCATTTTTCAACCTTATATAATTTCTCAAACTTTTCAAGAACTGTCCTGAGATTTATTTCTTATTTTCTGATTTAACAATTTCAGTACATATCATATCACTAGTTTTCTTATAAAAATCCATTTTATCAAGCTTTCCAAACTCTTTAAAATTCAAAATATGTTCTTTTTCTCTCTAGTCACTTAGATTCACTGGCTTGGACACTTTAGGTTCCAAGACATAAAACTTTAGTGTGTCTTGTTGGTGGTCAACCACTGATATCAGTCTTTTCCCTATGGTTGGGATGTCATGTCGGAGTTCCTTCACCATTTTTATTCCCCTCTCTCTTATATTCATGTATCCATCCCGAAGGTATGTCCTCACAGGGATTGGTTATGCTGATGAAGAACCTTGTATCTTTTTAGGAATGGTGAAATCAATGTAAGGGTAACTAACATATTGAACTAGAGGATTCCTTGGAAAATATGGTTTCTCTGTCAGCGCAATGATTTCCCTGGATATTTAACCTAATGTTGAACCTACTTCCACTAGTGACTGTTTATCATCTTCAATTTCCATTTTGGCCCTTTCGGGGTTTGGGCCATGCTAGGATTGATCGATATCCATTTCTTGGGATTCCTCAATTCCCCTCTTTTACCCAATTAATTGCTTCTATCTCTCCTCTTCTTCAAAATTATTTATGGCTTCTTGAGCTTCCTACCAATTTTATTTGTTTTCCATCCTCTCCCAGTGAGGTCTATGTTGATGTATATGTAACTTCGGAATGTATTTATTGTACCCTTATAAGAGATGTGTTATTTCTCTATAAGGAAGTGTCGTCATGTGGATTGACAAGTGTCGCAAGTGTGTGTACTTGCCGATGGGTTATTAGACCACCATGTGTGGGCTCGACCCTGAAATATATATTATATTGTGTATGTATCTAGATAGACAAGTCGGCCCCATAGTGTAACTGGGCAAACGGGTTAAGAATAAATAGAGATCGAGAGATCTCTATTTGGATCATTCGGAAAGACACACTTCTCTCACTTAGAAAGTGGCGCACTAGTGAGGAGGAGGATCATCTGCTACTAGGAGACTATCTCAAGTGTATTTTGGTTGTACTTTGGTTGAGCCATTGCTCTCTCTATCTCTGAGAAAGTTGTGGGGTTTTTCACCTTAGGGTTTTCCCCACGGAAACTCTGTGTCTCTTGTCTCTCATGATTTGGATTCTTGTGATGCTTATTGTGATTGTTATACATTGATATACTGTATATGTTATTCTCTAAGTAAAGATCTTAGAGTATTGTGAATTAATGCGCAAAATTTAACATGGTATCAGAGCTAACCTGAGAAGAAGACATTTTGCAGTGACGAAAACTTGAGTTTCTTGTTTATTGGGTTTCTCTCCACATATTTTGGAAAAGAAGTATAGTAGATTGACTCTACTCATCAAGGAGAATCTATCTGTCCAATCAGAATTCAATTTTGATCATTTTTAGATTTGGCCCTAAAAATTAGGGTTTCCACAAAAATAGGAATTTCTGAAATTTGAAGACATAGCTGGAAGCGCCTTGCAAAAATCAAAGTTTATAGCTTTGGATCGAGATTTTTGGCTGGGTAGATCTTCGGGAAACTCAAACCCTAATTCAGGGCTCTCCCTAGTGAACCCGGGAGGACAAAAAGGCAAATCTGAAGGGTAAAGCTTTGCTGATCTCAAATTTTGAATACACCAGGCTGATTAGCTCATCAAGGCGCATCTTTCTATCCTTTCAGAAAGTTGAAATTCACATTTTGAATTTTTAGGGTTTTTTTGACAAACCCTAATCCGGGACCAGATCCAGTTTTTAGCATTTCAAGTGGTAAGACCTAAATCTTTTCTATTTCCATTTGAAGTACTCTTTAAGATGTCTCACCACACCAAGCTTGAGGATAATCTTGAAGGAGCTGATAACTTCCGAGCTTGGAAGTATAGGATTGGGTTAATCCTGGAAGAGAATGAGTTGGACTCATATACAAAATAAGACATCCCTATCCCAGAGGATGAAGAGGCTAAGGTATTGCATAAGAAGAACTTGGTCAAGGAAAAGAGAATCATTGCTGATTCTGTCAAATACCATCTCATACCCCATGTGTCTTCTCTAAAGACACCCAAGGAGATGTTTGACTCTTTGACCAAGCTATTTGAAGGGAAGAACATAAATCAGAAGATGACCCTGCAGAACCAATTGAAAGGAGTAAAGTTTCAGAATGGAGAAACCATTCAATCTTATTTTTCAAGGGTCTCCCAGATCAAGGAACAACTAGAAGCAGTGGATGAAATGGTGGAGAATGGTGAAGTGGTGATGACCACTCTAAATGGCCTACCCAGGTCATGGGATTCCTTTATTCAAGGAATTTGTGCAAGGAAGAAGTTGATCTCCTTCAACAGATTGCGGGAAGAATGCTCTCAAGAAGAAGCTAGGCTTGTGGCCCGAGAATAAAAGATGGGAAATGAAGATCAAGCTCTCACAGCACATGCCTGGAAAGGCAAGTCCAAGAAGGAATCATCTCATAATAGGAAATTCTCACACTACCATTATCATAAAGATAAGAAAGATCTCAGATGCTTCAATTGCAATGAGAAGGGACACTTTACTTCAGATTGTCCCAAGAAGAAGAAAGACAACAACAACTTCAACGACAAGAAGAAGAATAGCAAAAGAAGATATCATGCTCATGCTGCCGAAGATGATGAACCCCCAAAGAAGAAGGCTAGGGCAGAAAGTGATAGTGATGATGACTTATTAAGTGAAGAAGAGTATGTTCTAATTTCCACTCTCACAGGTACTATCTCCCATGGTTGTAATGATTGGTTGATTGACAGTGGGGCTTCCAAACACATGACTGGGTTTAAAGAATCTTTTGTAAATCTGTCTGAACATGAATGGCCCCATAAAGTGAAACTTGGGGATGATTATCAATACCCAATCAAAGGAAGTGGTGAAGCCTCCTACAACCTAGATTCTAGAAAATCTTTGAAGATTAAAGAAGTCCTTTATGCACTTGGGCTCAAGAAGAACTTACTCCATCTCTGCATTGGATGCAAAAGGTATGATGGTTGCATTTGTGGATGGCCAAGTCCTAATGTGGCCAAAGGGAAAGACCATAAATGATGCAGTAGTGATTGGAGAGCAAGAGGGAAGTTTGTATAAATTGAAGGGACAACCTGAACATAGGAAAAAGACATCCTGGAAATTATCCACTCAGATGTATGTGGTCCTATGTCTTCCAGTTCTCTGAGTGGGTACGTTTACTATGTCTCATTTATTGATGACTTCTCCAGGAAGACTTGGGTATACTTCTTGAAGAACAAAGATGAGGTGTTTGATAAGTTCAAGGAATTCAAAACCTTGATGGAGAATCAAACTGACAAAAAGATCAAAACATTCAGATTCGACAATGGTGGAGAATTCACCTCAGGTGACTTCAAGAAGCTTTGCAGTGATTCAGGGATTAAGAGGGAGTTGATTGCTCCTTATAATCCTCAACAGAATGGATTTGCAGAAAGGAAGAACATAACAATCATGGAAGCAGCAAGGGCAATGCTGCATGACTAGGATCTACCTATGCATCTATGGGAAGAAGCAGCTAGAACAGCTGTATATGTGCAGAACAGAACACCCCACAAGATATTGGAAAACAAAACACCAGAAGAGGTCTTTTCTGGTAAGAAACTTGAAGTCAGCCATCTCAGAATATTCGGTTGTCCAGTATACACACATGTCCCAAAGGAAAAGAGGACCAAACTAGATCCTTCAGGAAAGAAGGGTATCTTTGTGGGTTATAGTGAAAGCTCGAAGGCTTACAGAATATACTTTACAGGGTTCAAGAAGATTGATGTCAGCAGGGATGTAACATTTGATGAAAAATCAGCATTCATCAAATCAAGGAAGGCACCTATCGAAGTTTATGAAGAACCTAAGGAAACTAGATTTCAAGACACTACCATGACTGAAGCAATTCCAAAAGTTGTTCATGAGTTTGAAGATCTGCAAGAACCTGTAGATCCACCCTGTGAGGATAACTCTCACAAGAGGAAACCTGCATGGGCTAGAGAGCTCATTCAAGATGCAGAAAGATATGGCATTCCAGAAGAAGAACACAGAGCAAAGAAGAGAACCAGATCACATACCAGCTACGTTGCTTTACTCTGTGACATTATGAACAAAGAACCTTCCAGTTATGAAGAAGCAGCGGAAAAGAAAGAACGGAAGGATGCCATGGTTGAGGAATACCAATCAATAATGAAGAATGATGTTTGGGATGTTGTACCAAGACCTGAAGAGAAGTATGTTGTGACTTCTAAATGGATCTACAAAATCAAGCATGCTGCATATGGCAGTGTAGAGAAATACAAAGCAAGATTCGTAGCTCGTGGCTTCTCTCATAAAGAGGGAATAGATTATGAAGAAAATTTTGCACCTGTAGCCAGGTATACTTCCATCAGAACAATACTTTCCCTGGCTGCATCAATGAAATGGAAAATACACCAGATGGATGTCAAGACTGCTTTCTTGAATGGTGTAGTTGAAGAGGAAGTATATGTGGAGAAGCCACTCGGTTTTGAAATACATGACAGAGAGTCATATGTGTGTAGATTGAAGAAAGCCTTTTATGGCTTGAAAGAAGCTCCCAGAACTTGGTATGGTAGGATGGACAGTTTTCTATCTAGCTTGGGCTTTACCAAGAGTAAAGCGAATTCCAACCTTTACTACAAGGTTGAGGAAGGGAATCCTATGATTCTACTCTTGTATGTGGATGACTTATTTGTAACAGGAGATGACAAATTGATTGCAGATAATAAGAGGAAGCTTGCTGCCGAGTTCGATATGAAAGATTTGGGAATGATGCATTATTTCCTAGGTATGGAGGTGTGGCAGAGTGCAGGTGGGATCTTCCTTGGTCAAGGGAAGTACACAGTAGATATCCTGAAGAGATTCGGGATGATGGATTGCAAGGCCATGGCCACACCTATGGCATCGAATCTGAAGCTTCTTTGTGATGCTTCATCTGAGCCAGTTGATGTCTCTATGTATCGTCAGATGATTGGGTCCTTGATGTACCTGACGAACACGAGACCAGATATTTGATTTGCAGTGAACACATTGAGCCAGTTCCTGACAGATCCGAGGAGTGTTCACCTGGTTTCTGTAAAGCATGTTCTGAGGTACCTGAAGGGTACAGTGGATTATGGGCTCAAGTATGAAGCGAATCAAAAGTTTAACCTGCAGGGTTATGTTGATTCAGATTGGGTTGGCAGTGCTGCAGATAGGAAGAGCACATCTGGGTGTTGCTTCAGTATGGGATCAGGTGTGATCTCTTGGTTTAGCAGGAAGTAGTCCTGCGTAGCACTGAGTACAACGGAGGCAGAGTAAGTTGCAGCCTGTTCAGCTAGTTGTGAGGCAGTATGGCTACAAAAGCTACTGTCTGAGTTATTTGATCTCTCGTTGGATGCTACTGGTATCCTTTGTAATAACTAGAGTTGTGTGAAGTTGTCCGAGAACCCAGTGTTTCATGACAGGTTGAAACACATAGAGATCAAATATCACTATATCAGGGATATGGTGTAGAGAGGAGCTGTGAAGCTCCTGTATGTTGCGACGAACGAGCATATTGACGATGTGCTGACGAAGCCACTAGCCAGGGTGAAGTTCGAGTACTTCAGGGAGAGGCTTGGTGTTCTTCAGATCGAGGACACTTCGAGGAAGAAGTGATGGACACATTTGCTGAAGCCATTCCAAGCATGTTGGAAGGAGGATCCTTCACATGGCTGTGGATGTAAGCGCTGGATGATGAGCATCAGGATGATGTTCTGGTTTCTGCTTTGTATGATCAGTTGGATCATTTTTATATGTGTGTATGCATCATGTTGGATGCTGGATATGACCAGTTGGATCATTTATATGTATATGTATGTACGCATCATGTTGGATGCTGGATATGATCAGTTGGATCATTTATATGTATGTACGCATCATGTTGGATGCTGGATATGATCAGTTGGATCATATGTATGTTTTTTGTATAAGCATCATGTTGGATGCTTGGACCATGTATCTGTATATGTATCAGGTGGATACATTGTATGATCAGGTAGATCATGTATGTTGATATGTATCATGTATTTGTATTTGTATCAAGTGGATACACTATATGTATCAGGTGGATACATTGTATGATCAGGTAGATCATGTATGTTGATATGTATCATGTATTTGTATTTGTATCAGGTGGATACACTGTATGATCAGGTGGATCATGTATAATGATATGTATTAGGTAGATACTTGGTATGCAACAGGTAGATGCTTTGTATGATCAGGATGATCATGGATGACGAGCTTCAGGATGTTGCTCCAGATGAAATGCAGCAGGATGTTGCAGTGATGATGATCAGGATGATCATGTGTACATCAGGATGATGTATGGTGAGTATCAGGTTGATACTCTGTGGCCGTGGAACAGGTTGTGCAGATAAGCATGTAATTTGTGCCCTGGGAGATTTGCAGATAGTCTTTCGAGGTTTTTCCTATGGCATGTAATTTGTACCCTGGGATATCTAGCAAATGCTCTTTCGAGGTTTTGCTTGGGAGGACATATAATTTGTGCCCTGGGAGATCTGCAGATAGTCTTTCGAGGTTTTTCCTATGGCATGTAATTTGTGCCCTGGGATATCTGGTAGATGCTCTTTCGAGGTTTTATCCTATGGCATGTAATTTGTGCCCTGGGTGATCCGATAGGTTGAGCCGTGTGCTCGTAATCAGTCCTGGGATGCTCTTTCGAGGTTTTGCCATGACCACATGTAATTTGTGCCCTGGGAGATCCGATAGGTTGAGCCTTGTGCTCGTAATCAGTCCTGGGATGCTCTTTCGAGGTTTTGTGGTGACCACATGTAATTTGTGCCCTGGGAGATCCGATAGGTTGAGCCTTGTGCTCGTAATTAGTCCTGGGATTCTCTTTCGAGGTTTTGTGGTGGGGTCACATGTAATAAGTCCTGGAGATCTGGACAGGATGAAAAAGGCCTCATATGATCTTTAGAGTTCTTGCTAGTCAAGAGACTCTTTTAAGGTTTTGTGATGCACATAATAAGTCCTGAGATTTCCACAGTATGGCCAGTGATGACGAAGACCTGCAGGTGGTGGGCCTACATCCAGTATGAAAAAGGACTGGCTTTGTAGAACTTCCTATGATGAGTAGAGTTAAAGATTGGTTGAGATAGTAGCAACAGTGACGATGATGATGATGATGCATCGATGACAATGATCCCGAGAAGAAGACTTGTCTAGCAGATATGTGTCAAGAAATACCTTCCTAGTTAAGAGGGAGTGTTGATGTATATGTAACTTCGGAATGTATTTCATCTATGTGTTTATTGTACCCTTATAAGAGATGTGTTATTCCTCTATAAGGAAGTGTCGTCATGTGGATTGACAAGTGTCGCAAGTGTGTGTACTTGCCGATGGGTTATTAGACCACCATGTGTGGGGTCGGCCCTGAAATATATATTATATTATGGATTTATCTAGATAGACAAGTCGGCCCCATAGTGTAACTGGGCAAACAAGTTAAGTATAAATAGAGATCGGGAGATCTCTATTTGGATTATTCGGAAAGACACACTTCTCTCACTCAGAAAGTGGCGCACTAGTGAGGAGGAGGATCATCTGCTACTAGGAGACTATCTCAAGTGTATTTTGGTTGTACTTTGGTTGAGCCATTGCTCTCTCTATCTCTGAGGAAGTTGTGGGGTTTTTCACCTTAGGGTTTTCCCCGCAGAAACTCTGTGTCTCTTGTCTCTCATGCTTTTGATTATTGTGATGCTTGTCATGCTTATTGTGATTGTTATGCATTGATATACTGTATATGTTATTCTCTCAGTAAAGATACTAGAGTATTGTGAATTAATGCTCAAAATTTAACAATATAGGTGTGTATAAATATGTTGAATTCTTGTTTTCCAACCTCTTCTTGGATACCACTTGATGTGGATCATAGGCATCTTTCTCATCTTTCTTAAGGTTGAGCTGGCTCAAATATTCTTCTACATACTGGGGATCATTTAATCGTCTTATGATAAGAGGTCCTACCTCCTCAGGTAATAAGAAGTACCTGCTCTGTCTGAAATGCCTAAAGTGTAATTCTCCTGAATTCATATTTTGTCTTACATACTCCATAGCGAAAATTATGGGAGTGTGAAAGGTAGGTAACTTGTAGGGTTATTCCTAAAATCCATAAACCCTAATGACTGTGTGGTCTTCATATAGAATCCAATAACCATATTGGATCTCTGTGGTAAATTGGAGATGTCTCTTATTGTTTGGTAGCATTCTGGGAGGGGAAATACCATGGATCAAACTGTATGCAACACTCATTACTTTGTCTGTAAACTCTGAAAAATTGGAGTTGTCTTCTCTTCTTAGAACTAAGTCGGTCCATTCATACAAAGGGAGTTGTGCTCCTTGTTCATATGTGGTTCTCAATCCCAAGTGTTTGAAGCTTTCATAATTTTGATAAAAGAATAGGAAAAACAAATAAGAGGGGTATCTGAAATATTCAATTGCAGGAAAATCCTCCAGTTTCTCACGAATCTTCTCGGCTAGGTAACTACAAAGGTCAAAGTGGGGAGGATTTCTACCAGGATCAGTGGTTAATTTGAGCATAAATCTTAGGGTTATTTTGTCTATAGTTTCATCATATTCAAGACCTACAATTGTACACATAATAGAGATGGATTTCATGGAAGCTTCAGAGAACGTATGTCCATTCCAGGCTCTAAATGCTTGGTCATAAAATTATGATGATCATAAGGACTGAGGCCATTAAAAGAAGTGGCTAGGGATTTTTCATTGAAAGGATAGGGGGATAAGGACTCTGGCTGGAAGAAAATATTTCTAAGGGCATCAGGGGTGACAAAACATAAATTATTGGACATTTCCGAAGACAAAATAACTCGTTTGGTGGGGGAGTAGTGTTTGGATCACCAGGTGACGAACTCAGGGAACACTATAGACCTAGGACACGCCGTCCGGGTGAATTTTGTGTCCCACATGTTAAAATTGTCTTGGTAGGCCCTTTTCTTCTCTAATGGTCTCATTTAGGTCGAACCGATGATAATGGTGTCAAAAATGTCATCCTAGTGATCATAGACGTGTTCTTCCCCTGAGAAACGGGGATTCAGAAGGGTCACTTTGGATTTAGGTGCAATTTTAGGTCATCGGTTTTGAGTATTACAATCAAATTAGGTGGTGAATTCTACTAAATTAGGGCTTTCTGGAAAAACTAGGGCTTCACTGAACTCATGAAAGATATTAGGATTGCAGTGATAGAACTGCATAAAAGTGGCAGATTAATACCCGTATGACACTTGGTGGATGATTTGCACTGACTAGTGCTAACTTGGACCGGTATGGTTTGTCACGTCCCCTTCTATCATACCAAACCATGCAGGGAACATGACTGTAACATGGGGGTATCTAATTCTTCCCCAAATCCATAAGAATGAATTTTTCATTTACAATAAAATGCATCATTAAATTACACAGCGGAATTAAAACATACTAACACACACACAAACTAGAATGCATCAGCATATCAATTCCAAGCAGATGATGAATCAACATGTGGAGAATCAATCCCATTCCAATGCTATGCACATATATCATATCAACCACATTAATATAATATTTTCAATCCATTAACATGAATAATTATCATTCAGAATTAACACATTGCAGAACACATAATGCATATAATTTAAACCACATAGAACACTTATCTTTGAGATGAATCTGTCCAACAACTAGCTATGTGTTGGCTGCTTTTCTGGGCAGACCCGGGTTTTAATGAAGCGCAGCAACAAAACCCCTTGGCGCACTGGCCCTCTCGGCAACGAGCTGTGCGGCAGCTCGAGGTCTCACCCGAAGTGGCTATGGGGGGGTTAAGGAATCAGGTTTCCTTAACCGGGGTGACGCGGAGATGGCTCTTCCTTGAATGGTTCCTGTGAAATCGGCGGTCGGACCTTCCCGCAGGCCGCTCGTCGCAGCTGCGTGGGTCCCTTCCTTGGCAGGTCTACTGCGCAGTTTCTTCTCTCTAACGCAGCAGGCAACTATCCCTTGGGTCGACGCGCTAAACACTTTCTCGCCCTTCGCATCTAGCGCAGTAACGCAGTCTGCTCTCGCCGCAGCGACCGTGCGTTACTACCTCTTTAGTACTTAAGACACTTATAGTTATCAAGGGATCTTTCCAACTCGCTCAAACAGTCACAAAGATAAGACAGAAGTCTTGCATACACAAATAATGAACTCTAAATAGTTATCATTCACGCAAACATTATAACAAGAAGATATAAGTGAAGCTCATCTCCTCGAGGAAAACCACGTCCACGGGAGCGTTCTATTAACCAGAAAATGATAGAGTTATACAATATGCTGCGCACACAGCTGCAGCCTTAGAACTTACAGGAAACTCCACGCACACAGCTGGGAGCCCTTCTCTCAAGCTTGTCTCCTCTCTATGGAGATTACAAAGGCACAGACGTCGACTCAGACTGTCTGGCAACTCAGGGATTAGCTCCTCGGCTATCCGATTTCCTCTCTCTAGTTCTACACACCGGGTAGAAATTACAGTGAAGGATAATCAACACATGATCTATCCTTTAGACTGGCTCTCTAACAATCTAGTGTCCAACTCTCTAACTCTCCAAAAGGAAGGAACTGAAGGAAGGGAGGAAGAACCCCCTACCCATTACAATGATTCATCTATATAGGTAGCCATGACGGTCACACCTTTACAAAACTGTGGGCCTTTCCCAACAGTGATTCCCAAAAACCCTAACCACGCACATGGCTAGGTGTACTGTAGGCGCCGCTTGCAGTCACGTCGCCGCTTCCTGCAGGCTCCGTGAATTCCGGCGCAGATTGTGGGTATGGGCGATCGTCCTTCGCCTTCAATGCTCTGGTCCGTTGCTCCTCCTTGATCCGAGCAACCATAAATTCTGTACTAAGCCTTTAAATGAGGGTAGCTGAGCCCTCTACTCCATCGCCTTTATTTATTATGGTAGCTGAGCCACCTTCATTCTTTGATGACGTGCGCGCGATCTCCGCAATTTCCGGTCCGTGATCTGCGCTGAGATCATCCATCTGGCACCGTACTGCGCACCGTCTCCTTCTTACCCAAAACTTAGTGCTTGTCCCAAAATTAGCACTTTCCTTCCATACTCGTGCTTTTTCCCAAAATTCGCAGCTTTTACTATAGCTGCGACCTTGGCCCCAACACTATGTGAGAGAAACGTTACACCCAACCATAGGTCTCTGTATAGCCTGTATTCTTTCAGTTGAGAGACCACCCCCGAGCTGGGCTGTGTATCCACTAAGGAGGAACTAGACAGGTTCACTCACAACCATGATCACACACAGACAGTCATGCTAAGCCAACGTATAGTAGGGTTTATCAAGCATGCAAGGGAAAAATGAGGAGGATTCTAATCCAGTGAGCTCAACCACAGAGCTACATACATCTCAAGCTAAATTCAAGCAATCCAATCCTCTGTTCAAATATTCACACTTGGATTTCTCACAATTCTGTCATCAAATAACTCAATCCCGTCACTGGATTTATGGGCTATAAAAACTGGGTTTTCCAATGGATTTCGGGGTATATAATACTCCCAAATTTTCTCCAAAGTTCATATCTATGGATCCCCCATTGGATTTCATTGTCAATACCAAATTCTGGGTGATGGCACTTCAAAACATGGGTTCTTGCAAAGTTGCGATTTCTGGTTTTTTTCACTACTGTGTAACAACCCTCATATACAAATATAGGGAATATTTAATATAATAAATATAATGTAATATAATATAATAAAAAGAAACATGAAAAAGAAGTAATGGAAAGCAAATTTTGCATAAAGAAATAAATTAAATAAGAAATTAAGAAATTGGGAGAAGGAGGAGATAAAAGGAGGAGAAGGAGTGAAGAGAAGGGTCTTTTTCTTTGCTTGTCTATGGCCATCTTGGAAGAGGAGCTATGGAGGAGAGGAAAGAAAGATAGCACTGACATAGGGTTAATTTTTGGGGGCTCAGGGGCCTTAGCCTATTTGGCTAGGGTTGGTTGGGTGGAGAGTCGTCCCCCCACCTTCAGTTGCACTATTGGAGCTATCAAGGTAATGGTAGCTGCTAGGTCATCTATCCAGGTATGGCTCCTATATTTTCATAGCATATTTTTCTGTTATATTGTTGATTAGATACACTATTTTGTTTCAGATCTTTCATTGCATGATGCTTCTGGTTGTATACTGGTTTTTATAAATTTACAGGATATCAGATCCATTGTATTTATTAGTTCTTTTATTGCATGCTTGTCATTTGTTTGTCTTGTTACTTTTATGAGTTTACTGTTCTTACATTTGGTATCAGGATCGGGGGTACCGGGAACCAGATGCCGGCTAGTACCGATGAGGCCCAAATTCCGGTTAGAATCCAATGAGGCTGTACTATTACCAGAAGTTGGGAAGGTGGCAATGCCGCGGTAACTTCCCGGGGAACTTCTGATGCCTATTGTATGATCCGCGGACAGGATACAGTAGAGGGACCGTGCCATGGCGAGCGAGACCATCTGGAGTTGGAGGGGAGGTGTAGGGAGGTTGATTGGATGGTTTGATTCTTAGGGAGAGGGTGAGCAAGGAAAGAGGAAGTAAACAAACACACAGTGATTAATTATCAATTAATTATCTAATGCTTATGTATGTATGATGCATGATTGTTGATATGGTTGCATACTAGACTCATAGGGAATTACTTAAGAGCATATTGTAATTTAGAGAGTTTCATTGTATTAGTGTAGTTTGGAGACTTCTATGTGGTGGCCACACATATAAATCTCTTAACTTCACAATAGTACTAGCTACCTATATATTCTAGTATTTACTTGATTGATTGATTGAATAAGTATTGTATTTATTGCTTGAATATTATAACTTCGGGACGAAGTTTCTTGAAGGGGGGGAGTATGTAACAACCCTCATATACAAATATAGGGAATATTTAATATAATAAATATAATGTAATATAATATAATAAAAAGAAACATGAAAAAGAAGTAATGGAAAGCAAATTTTGCATAAATAAATAAATTAAATAAGAAATTAAGAAATTGGGAGAAGGAGGAGATAAAAGGAGGAGAAGGAGTGAAGAGAAGGGTCTTTTTCTTTGCTTGTCTTTGGCCATCTTGGAAGAGGGGCTCTGGAGGAGAGGAAAGCTAGATAACACTGGCATAGGGTTAATTGTTGGGGGCTCAGGGGCCTCAGCCTGTTTGGCTGGGGTTTGGTTGGGTGGAGAGTCGTCCCCCCACCTTCAGTTGCACTATTGGAGCTATCAAGGTAATGGTAGCTGCTAGGTCATCTATCCAGGTATGGATCCTATATTTTCATAGCATATTTTTCTGTTATATTGTTGATTAGATACACTATTTTGTTTCAGTTCTTTCATTGCATGATGCTTCTGGTTGTATACTGGTTTTTATAAATTTACAGGATATCAGATCCATTGTATTTATCAGTTCTTTTATTGCATGCTTGTCATTTGTTTGTCTTGTTACTTTTATGAGTTTACTGTTCTTACATACTGGGCATTCGTAATGGATGAAAACTGAAGCTTAGATGTTCAACAATGGAATTGGAATGAGGAAAAATGAATTCCCATGAGATAGAGTGACTTGTGGGTCAAGGAAACGGAGCCCATACTCTGCCATACGAATTTTTGGGCTTCCCATGCTCCATTGAAGCCAATAAATGTGAGCAAGGAAAGTCAAATGGGTTCTCAAGATGACATTTGGTAGCATATGGTTCAATCCCATAACCCCCTCACCATTCCCTAGTGGATACACATGGCCCCTTCTCATTAGTTGCTTCCATAGCCAGTTTTGGTATTTTATTGCATGATGTTTGTTTACATCATTTTTACATTGTTCCATGGCTAAATAGCACATGGGTAACATAATATCTAATACTTGCCCTTTTAAATAAAATTCGAGCATCCACTAGCAGGGCCTTGGCCTTGAGCTCCATGCTAGGAAAATATACATTGCATGTATACAATATTTACATTAAAAGCTAATATATCCTAAGGGTCAAAATGGGGTTTTACAATCTCCTTCCCCTTAGAATAACACCGTCTTCAGTGTTCCAATACTTAGGAATACATATACAATTTACATGTCCAAAATTTTCAAAACTTTTGTAGGTCTTCCCTACATTCTATCATTTACTTTGAACTTTCAGGACCAAGTTCTTTGGCTTCCACAAGCTACTCCTGCTAGTTCTGATCTTCCAGCTCATCCACTGTTGATGTATTTGTAACTTCGGAAGATATTCATTTGTATATTGTATGTATTACATTTGTACTTTATTGTATTCCCAACGGAGATGTATTGATCCTTCGATTGGAAGTGTCGTCATTTGTACTTGCAAGTGTCACAAGTTATATTGTAAGTGTCGTAACTTATACTTGATGGGTTTTTAGACCACCTTGGTGGGGTCGGCCCTGTATGAGTCATGTGGGTTAAAGGGTTATTAGACCACCCTAGTGGGGTCGGCCCAGTCAACATTATGTTAAGTGGTTAAGTTGGGGCCGACCTAGTTAGAGTTAAAAGTCAAGTGAAGTAAAGTATAAATAGAGAGTGCGACTCTCTCATTTATTCATTCAGACACTCACTCACTTCGCATTAGTGAGAGAGAGGAGGAGTGCGCACAAGTGGAGGAGGAGTGCGCACAAGTGGAGGAGGAGTAGCTGCTGCATACGTTTATCTTTTGGGGATTCATATTGGTGATCTTTGTATTGATGTTTATTCTATCTTTGAGGAAGTTGTGGGGTTTTTCACCTTCTTGGTTTTCCCTGGTGAAATGCTTTGTGTCTCTTGTCTCTTGTCTCTTATGTTTGATATGCTGTACATGTTGTTCTCTCAGTTAAGATCCTAGATCATATTGAATTAACTGATGAAAAACTAACATGGTATTAGAGCTAGCTTGAAGGAAGGCATGGTATGGCATTTATGACACTTGTTGAACTTGCGACAAATTGGAAGCTACGGCTTGGTATAGTAAAAACCAGTCATTGTGGAACTTTCTCTATAACTCCGGTTTGGAAAAGGTTCAGGATATGAAAATTTTACAGGTCAAAGATGAAATGTCCATGTACCTTGTTTCCAAAGGACAGCCTCAAATTCGTTTTACTTTGTGAGATATGATCCGTACACGTTAGGGTTTCTGCTTCTTGCAGAATGCAATCCTAAATAGGTGACCTAGGAAAAAAGGTCATATCTCAGGCTAGGAAGATCCAAATGGAATTCCGTAAAGCGTGACAGTTAGGGAATGGACTATAGTTTCACAGGTTCAGGTTTCAGAGGTCAAAGTTGAAACAGTGACATGTGGAACTCCGTACAAGTTAACTATATTGTTTCATCCCATAAAAAGGTCACGTTGCGACACTTGTCATATCTCTATTTCAGAGAATCCATTTGAGGTCAGATCTATGGTGTTGGAAATATGACAGGTAAATCTAGCACAGGCTGAAGTTTCAGACCCTTAGGATCTGAAATTTTAGAGATACATTAGAAACGATATGGCACATCTTTCTGTCCAAACAGAATTGGATTTTGAGCACTTTCATTTTTGGCTCGTCACTGCTGTGCGAAATTAGGGTTTCTGAAAAAGTTGGAATTTTTGGAATTTGAGACCACAGCTAGATGCTCCTCATCAAAATCTAAATTTAGAGACCAAGATCGAAGTTTTTGGTTGGGTAGTGCTGCAGATAGGAAGAGCACTTCGGGGTGCTGCTTCAGTATGGGATTAGGTGTGATCTCTTGGTTTAGCATGAAGCAATCATGTGTAGCACTGAGTACAGCCAAAGCAAAGTATGTTGCAACTTGTTCGGGTTGTTGTCAGGAAGTATGGCTAAGGAAGCTACTGTCTAATTTATTTGATCTCCAGTTGGATGCTACCTGTATCTATTGTGACAACCAGAGTTGTGTGAAGTTGTCAGAGAACCCAGTGTTCCATGACAGGTCAAAGCACATTGAGATCAAATATCACTATATTAGGGATATGGTGCAGAGAGGAGCAGTGAAGCTCTAGTATGTTGCGACAGATGAGCAGATTGTAGATGTATTGACCAAACCACTAGCCAGAGTGAAGTTTGAGTAATTCAGAGAGAGGCTTGGTGTTCTTCAGATAGAAGATACTTCGAGGAAGAAGTGATGGGAAAAATTTGCAGGAGCCATTCCAAGCATGGTGGTAGGAGGATCCTTCCCATGGCTATGTATGTAAGCACTGTGTGATGAGCATCAGACGATGCTCCGGTTACTACTATGTATGATGATCGGGATGATCATGTATGATGAGCATCAGGATGATGGTCCAGATGATATGCATCAGGGTGATGTTGTGATTATGATCATGTGTGATGAGCATTAGGACGATGCTCCAGATGATATGCATCAGGGTGATGCTGTGATGATGATCAGGATGATCATGAGCATTAGGACAATGCTCTAGATGATATACTTCAATATGATGATGATCAGTATGACCATGAGTATTAGGATGATACTCTGTGGCCATGGACAGTTTGTGTAGGTAGCATAGAAAAGATTCTGGGAGATCCGATAGTTTGAGCTCAGATACTCTTTTGAGGTTTTACTACAGGTTGGCCATGGATAGATTGTGCAGGTAGCATAGAAAAGATCCTGGGAGATCCGATAGTTTGAGCTCGGATACTCTTTTGATGTTTTGCTACAGGTTGGCCGTGGATAGATTGTGCATGTAGCATAGAAAATATCCTGGGAGATACGATAGTTTGAGCTTGGATACTCTTTCGAGGTTTTGCTATAGGTAGGATAGGAAAGATTTTGGGAGATCCGATAGTTTGAGATTGGATGATCTTTTGAGGTTTTTCTACAGGAGGCATTGAATCAGTCCTAGAGATTTGATAGGTTGAGCTATGTGCTTGTAAAAGTCTTGGGATGCTCTTTAGAGATCTTGCAGGTTGCATTTAAGGTCTTTCCTGACCACATAGAAAAGATCCCGGTAGATTCGATAGTTTGAGCTCGGATGCTCTTTCGAGGTTTTGTGGTGGTCACATGTAAAAGATCCTGGGAGATATGATGGGTTGAGATGTGTGCTCGTAAAAGTCCTGGGATGCTCTTTTGAGGTTTTGATGACACACATTCCACAGGATGGCCAGTGTAGTGCTCTGGTTTTTACAGCAGAGGACTGTGTAAAATTTCAGGTTTAATTTTCTACGTTTTAAACTTTATCAGTTTATGGAAGAGAATTTCTAAGAATTTCTATGTGCCGAAATAATATTTAGTGTACTGTGGTGTTTTCACTAACCTTACATTCGAAATTTTAAACCAACAAACATATCGTTATTTTCTTTTCAACAGCATAAGAATAGGTTTCACAACTTAGTAAATCAGTAAATAGCAGTAAATCAGTAAATAGTAAGTTTGCATGTTTACAGTAAGATTTAGCATAATAGTAAATAACGGAAATTACCTGATGCTGATGCTAACCGTAAGTTGTAGCAGGTTGTATAACCCCTTAGACAGCCAAACTGAAGTGTCCACCCTACCGACCAGCTATAATCTTGCTGGCCCTTGGAAATCAAAGGATTTCCAAGCCCCCGAGCCCACAATCTGATAATCCCGAGAGCAGTGTTCCTTCCGTTCTCAAAATTCTTCTGTTCTCCAATCAAACTTTCTGTTCTCCCAATATTCTGTTCTCAAAACTTCTTTTCTTCCCCAATCCAAAATAAAAAAACCTCCCCAACCTTCAACCTTCTCCCCCTCTATATACATGTCCATCCTCGAGAAGACCTTGGGCTTACTCCACTGCCCCAAACTCCCCCTCTCGAGCCCCTCAAACCTTTACTCCTTTCCTTAGTTCATTCATCCACGTCTCATTATAAAAATGTATAATTAATTACTCTCATGGAAAAATTCATTTGGTTTTGGATTGACGGTCGTAATTATTTATTACGGTGGGAATTATCACCCCAAGGTTATCCATTCGGGACAAGTTTCATTAAATACAAGTCTATCCGCCATCCTTGATATTTTAATGTTATTAATGTAATTAATAAAATATTATATAATTAGTTGCCCCCTTGTCAACTTGGACATGATGTGTCTTAATGATCCACCTTATCCGTCGAGACTACTTAGCTTGAGGTTTAAATTCCAAGATTAACATTGAATAATTAAATATCCATTTTCCATCACATCACGTTTATTCCAAAAATGATTATCTTATTATGGCTAACTTTTGAAATGGAATTAATCACACAATATTAATTTATAAATCAATATTTTAAATCTTACTTATATTGCATTTGTTACGATAGGGATATAAATGTTTGCTGGAATATCATTTATTAATTAATAATAATAATTAAATCACCTTTTGACAATAATAAAAGGTGAATCAATCATAGTATTCTTAATTATTTGTTCATCACATGGGTACCCTATCATCAACATAGCATCCTTGTTCTTATAAACAAAGCACTTGTGAGGGCTTAAACAATTTTACTAATTACTTAGACACTATCATTACCCTATTCACAACAGTTCTTCTATAACAATGTTAACTGACGATACTTGTCTTAGTTTATTATTACAATGTTTTCATATAATTACTAATTCACTTATTTACACATTGACAACCTAACCATTCATTACCTAAGTTGATTGATGTATCCTTAACTGAGTTATCTATGACATTTATACTACTATTCAAGCATGACAAGTATGTTATACACCAGTAATATTGTACACGTACAAGGTGTGCATGCATGGCCAGTGTATGCACATGTCGGACATGTACTATAAACAAACCCCATTCCACCTATGCATACTTGCTAACTAACAATAGTATCTACCCCCATGCAGAAGAGCAAGCATAATATATAGTATAATTACTTTAACATCCTCGGTTATTTAACAGTTAACCCTTTACGATTTAACATCATTGTCTTTATGTTTACATTAGTTTAATCAATCAAGTACAGGAGGGGTGCCTACTTCCACTAACTCGGAATCAAGGAATACTAAACCCCCAACAGTGCTAACTAACACATCCTCCCATCATAACCTACGTCCAGCATCCTCCCTATCCTTCCTCTACTAGTACAACAGTGGATGTCGGACTCACCGATCTGACCACATAGAACTTGAGAGCGATAGCGTCGGCTGAACAGCGGACCTATCCTCCCCTAGCAGGCATCCGACAATCGTCATCACAACAACATGGGGAGCGTGTCTCAGCACGGCCCTCCCACGACCTCGGGTCTCATGGAAACATAGGGTGGGAAACACATCCATCCCTCTCAACATACTGGGCCTACGCCCTTATCAACTCATACTTGCTGCTATCGGGATTATCAGTTTGTGTTATCGTATCCTCATTTTGGCTGCTAAGGTTTGCTGTATGAACATGTTTTTCCTTTCCAATATATATCAGATCAAGTAACTGGCTATCCCATAGCCCCTGTGTCCTGTAGGTTAGTGTTTTGCAAAATACAATTTATAGAAAGCATTTTCCATTGATCGCCAATTGATCCATGTTATCATTTTATTTCATGTAACTTTTTAGCTCATCATAGATGCGTATGACATATAACATTTCAGCAATTCATATAAGAAGATGGTATCCACGTACCGAATCATATATTTCACATTTCATTAAGGAAAACATATAAACATATACTGCAATTGTAAAATAAGGAAATCATATGATAATCATGACATCATAACTGCATAACATAGTAACATCATAATCATGGTGAAATCATAAGACAGAGTAACATCGTATAATGAGGTCCAATATAGTTTACTCAGTCGAGCTGAGTTCGACAAAATATATAAGAAGTAAAGTATGGTGTGTCTAACTAATAAATATGCCGAATCAAAATATGGGCATTACAGCCAGAGATGTTGAAGACCTATAGGAGGCTAGGCCTACAACCAACATGAAAAAGGGCTGGCTCGGTAGAACTTCCTATGACGAGAAGAATTGAGAGATAGCACCAATGATCGAGATGACGAGTACAACAGTAGTGGCGATGATGCTCTGTGATCTAGTGATGATGATCCAAATCCAGAATTGAGGACTTGTGCCGATATGTATTGATGACCTGTGTCAAGAGAATACCTTCCTAGTTTAGAGGGAGTGTTGATGTATTTGTAACTTCGAAAGATATTCACTTGCATATTGTATGTATTACATTTGTACTTTAGTGTATCCCCAACGTAGATGTATTATTCCTCTGATTGGAAGTGTCATCATTTGTACTTCCAAGTGGTAAGTGTTGTAACTTATACTTGATGGGTTATTAGACCACCTTGGTGGGGTCGGCCCTGTATGAGTCATGTGGGTTAAAGGGTTATCAGACCACCCTAGTGGGGTCGGCCCAGTCAACATTATGTTAAGTGGTTAAGTTGGGGACGACCTAGTTAGAGTTAAAAGTAAAGTGAAGTAAAGTGTAAATAGAGAGTGTGACTCTCTCATTTATTCATTCACACACTCACTCACTTTGCATTAGTGAGAGAGAAGAGGAGTGCGCACAAGTGGAGGAGGAGCAGCTACTGCAGACATTTATCTTTTGGGGATTTATCTTGGTGATCTTTGTATTTGTACTTATTCTATCTATGAGGAAGTTGCGGGGTTTTTCACCTTCTTGGTTTTCCTCGGTGAAATACTTTGTGTCTCTTTTCTCTTGTCTCTTATGTTTGATATGCTGTACATGTTGTTCTCTCAGTTAAGATCCTAGATCATATTGAATTAAATGATGAAAACTAACATCCACAAGTCTGAAAAATTTATGGCTGCTACCCTCTTGATGTTCCTTTGTTGGGAAGTTGCGGAGGCAATGATTTCCTCCACATTTCCAACATTTCACTGGATACTTTATCTTTTCCTGCTCAATTTCCTTAGAGTCTTCCCACCTGGAACGTTTCTTAGTGGATTGATTGGAGGAATGCCTCATCACTGATCCGTTGTCCTTTCATCGACTGATTGTTTCCAGAATTATTTTTACCTGTCTTTGTAGACATACATAGTCCCGCAAAACCTTATGGTTCATCTCATTCTGCTGCTTTTGTAGCTTGAGCATTTCTCCAAGATTCTCTTGGGTCTTGGCAATTGTTTGAAGTAGATTTTCAGCCACATCCAATATCTTTTGGTTTGTTGCCATGGCCAATGTACACAACAACCCACTCTTTGCTTGCTAGTACCACTGTTTGTAACAGCTGCAACCAATTAAATTCCACTTCTCACCTCTGAATTACATCATTGGAATTTCTGTTAGGCCAAGCATAATATAAACATTAAAATTAGTCAACTAATTACCCAATTGACATGGGTAGTCCATGCTTTATCCATGAGACTTTCATAATTTTCATGCTTTCCCAACAGGAACATGAGCTCATTCATGTCCATTCCTTCACACGAAATTAACTACTTCAGCATTCACGATTTATTTCAAGTAAATAAACATAATCCACTCCCGGTCATAGCATGCATTCAGCAAATTTTTTATTTTTTTGTTTGTAAGATGCATCAGTCAAAAGGGAAAGAGAAGAGTAAGAGTTTCCCCCTCTTAGCCTTGTTCCAATCCGGAGCCACACCATCCTTGTGGTTATATGCTCCTCAGCCTCTTTCACCTCATTGTGAATGCTTAACTTGCCCTTCTTGTTTTGGATATGACACTTTGTGTCTAAGGTCTGTCCAAGGATTTCTCCATCAGGGAATCTCCTCCCCATGGTTTTTTCCACAGAACCTTTGGCTTCTAGGACCCACACATGTCCACTAACACCATTCGTATAATTTATGCTCATACTGATCTTTCTAGGATAGTCACATGTCCAAATGAATCCTTAGGATGCCTTCAATACTTTTTGCTTCTTGCAATGACTCAAGTTTCCAACATAGAAACAATAGTATATGAGCTTGGTTGTCACAAGATTGTTTATGAAAATTTCATTATCCAAAATAAGAAATGAATGAAAATGAAATACTTATATGTATTGGACATTTCCTCTCCGGTCCATAGGGTCCTGCTTTACTTTACAAGCCTTGGGATCACCTATGGAATTGGATGTTGGCTAGCACGCAAGCTACTCCATGCCATCCAAATAGTTAATGTCGAACCAACACTATGGATGGAAGTTAACTTCACCACGACCATTCCTAGGTCAAGAATCTACCATGGAGCCATAGGCATATAACATCCCTTCACCACAACCTCCACAACACCCAAATAACCAATTCCAAACCAGTACACCGACTGGGTTTATTAGGCATGCAACAACCCTTCATCAAAACCTCCACAACATCCTTTCATACACATCAACCCTTCCACCACAACCCCTCACAACTATCTCTTTACTTTTCTTTCTTAGTGTGCAACACCAAATGCATCTATTCAAGCACACAACACAAGATGGATAAGCAAGCTCAACAATATTGTTGTTCCAAAATTGCAAGCATATTTCATAACATTCACTCTCCAAAATTGAAACACCAGGAATACATCCATTCCCTGACAATCCTGTCATAACCCGACATCAGAAAACTGTGCACCCTTTTCTGATGTGAGCCATGTAGGCCCTACTCATACTCAAGCAATCTACCATAATGGAAATAAAATCAAAACATGCTCTGCATATTGAATCTAACATCTAGACATGCATATTCATAACTAGGGTCACAGAACACTTATCCATTTGTATATGTAGTCTTTCTTTATTAATGAGGAATGAGGGCTCCCTTCTCTGAGTTAACAGTCCCTCAGTTTTTTTTCCACCCCAATCTTTTCACGTTCCATAACCCATACATGCCTTCATGGAATAATTTTATTGTCTCACTCATATGGTTGTCCAACATGCAATTCAACTGATATATTATCAAAATTTATTATGACGTTTCACCCGAAACCCAATTCCAAAGCATGGGATCCTTCCCATGGAGTTTGGCTTCTGCAGGCCATCACACATGGTCTTTCTACAGTGTGTCTTCCTATCACACTTATCAAATAGCCAAACAGTCAACAACATTTACCAATAAAATTTAAATCTGATTGTTCCATAACCAATCAATGGCATTAATAATTAAATTCAATATGAGTTTGCAATTCTGTCTACCATAGAAATCGATTTGCTTAGTCATGAGGCTATCATCATATTGTTTGTCTCTTGTAGTGGCATCACTTCTCCCATTATGGTCTTATGCTCACTGCCATGCATGAACATCCACTTACAACATGTCCTCCTGACACAATTCATATAAGCCAAATAGTCATTAGTAATTTATTAGCAAAATTCCAAATCCGAGATTTACAATTCTTCTTTGTAACATAACTTAGATCTCTCAACCATGAGATTCCTTCTCATAAGCTCTAAATAAAAAATTTCAAATCTGTTTCCCTACAGAAATTAGATTTGCAACCATGATATTATTCTCATAAACTTAAATCAAAATATTTTCAGATCCATTTCCTGCATAAGTTAAATTTCACAACCATGAGAACCTTCTCATAACCTTTGGCTTCTGCGCATGGTAGATTCCAGTATTTACTATGGACTTATCCTCATTGCCATACGCAAGAAATTTCTACCTGGAATTTGAAACTTCCAATCAGCTAAACATGTTGTGAGTATCCATGCATATAATTTGTTCATTGCTACAACAGTCATTGAAGTGATCTCATAATTCTAACACTTTCAGTTGTTAACATTTTAAGTGCAATGAAATATATAGGATTATGTTATATGCACCCTCATAACCATAAAACTACAAGACACCATCCCACCATCTATGCAATTAACTTAAGGATTTTAAATGCTCATTAATTCATAGCCATATCATTTATACAATTTTGTCCTACCAACAAAGCACTTTGACAGCCCATCAAACATGACTACCTTCATGCAATCCTTCCCCTGCATTCATAGCAGCTCATGAAATGATCTCAGAATTATCATTAATTCATCATTTCATCTATTGTTTAATTGCAATGAAAAATATACATATATCACAATCATGCATGCACACAATGCATCTCATTAGCTATAACTACATCCATGCATGCACATTTACTCAAAATTTTCATATGCATTCACTCAATACATAACTACAAGATTTGTAAAATCTTTTAATGTGAATTTACTCAATGCACGTAATGCACGCAATGCACGCAATGCACTACAACATTGATCTAAGACATCTTGGTTCCTACACAGGTTTCTTATTATGGTAAGTTGGGAATTATAGCTAGTGCTTCAACACCATACCCAACCATCTACCAAATTCACTTGGTTAACTTATATGGGTGCCTTCCTTCTCCACTCAAACAACGCATCAGGGGTTTCCTCACTCCCTGGTTGTTGGCAAAGAGGTTTCACCCAAATTAACATCAATAGGGATTTCATGGTATTCTTGTTGAGCACCATAGCATTATCATTCCAACCACATTATGGAATTCTCCATGACTATCTCATATAGCATGCGTTACCATAATCAAGACCACCAGTCCTCACTTGCTTTGGTTATTAAACTCATAACCAACATACACATGCAATGATATATTTTTATATGAATGTAGTCTAAATTTCTAAACAGTCGCATGGTATGAGGCTTCTTGTCTTCACCACTCCATGCTCCACCACACTATGGCAGTATGGCATTCACATGAATGCAATTCAACCTTAAATGCATACCATTTTATGACTACTCAATATGGTTCAATGGATTCTTACCCAATCCCCTTTCAACACATATGCAATCATTATAATTAAACCATTACCTGTATGTATCCCATTTACACCTTTGATATTACCTGATCATTTGGTCTCTTACAGAGGATTACAAAATTCTTCCACCAACCTCTTGATCATGGATTTGTTTCCCTAACCTTTTCTTCATAAGGTTGTTGGCCACATGCAACAACATCATCAACGTATTTAGCCATGCTTCTATTGTATTTGGTCCTACAACCAATACCAACAACAATAGTGATTATCAACCATAATATTTTCCATTAGTGGTTCATTGCATATGTAGAACCTTACTACTTTTACCAATATGTAATATCATATGCGTGTACAAACATCCGCTCATGCACTGTGCAACGTTTATTAATATGCCATCCAATGCATATTCATGCCATCCCTCTATTCTCTTATATTTTATCATTCCCATGCCATAAATTTTCTACACATCAAGCTCATAAAATATAAGTACAACAACAAAACAGGGTAAGGAATTCTCCCTTTCCAATCCCTCATCGCCGCATGGGATTCCTCTTCCACATGATAGCTGGTCTAATTTCATGGCCCATAGTAAACACAAAAGGAATCATTAGATATTATTTTATCACCAAGCATCAATTCAATACATATACTCATGCATAATATTCTAACTTGCTACTTTCCAGGCATGCAATTCTAGAAATTGCCCATATTGACAACAATTTTGTCAAAACAACCCCTGGCACTTTTTCTGCTCTAAATATCTATGATATACGAAAAAATCATTCAAATTATGGTTATGCATCATTGTTCCTTGCTGGATAAGCTTTCCAATTCCTATCCACGTGCTCCATTCCGACTTCGGGTGTGGGAATTACATTACTTAAAAAATGACAACTTTTACAAAAATTATGCACTTTTATTCATAGCTGCAAAATATCATGAACTATCAACTTCATCCACCTGTAGAAGCAAATCTAGAAAGATTCAGGAAAAATTTTCTACCAGGAGAAGTTAGTCCATACAACAAGGAACACTCAACAACTTGTGGATATCTGTTCCGATGTACCATTCATCCTCTATAAAATTTTGGGTTTGACTACTTTTTACTTTTAACTTTTTCCAAAATTTCAAAATTTTGGCCAAATTGGCTATCTCCCAAACAGTGCATTTATGGAAAATCTCTGTCTAACATGAATTGATTATTTCAATGAGAATATGAAATGTTGAGTTCAATAAATTTCTTTAATCCTTCATCCACTGCAAGCTCTTCAAAATCTCTAAAAAGTGGCCTGGAATAGTGCTTTTTGGCCTTCTTACTCACCCCGACTCCACATCCTTTGGATTTTGGCTCCAAAATTCCAAACTTAACATTGTGCCTGCTCCATGGCCGCTCCATATCAGTTTCAGCTCAATCTGACCTTCTGTCAAGCGTCAGGACACTGATTTGTAAAAGCCATTAATTCCAATTTTATGCCAAATTGGGGCATAATGGGCTTGGGATCTTCACTAAATCTTTCATGGCCCTCGTTAATGGTCTCAGAACGCCACTGAACTCATCCAATTCTGATTCTGCATGCTCTTGCAATCCAAAAATCAATTTTCGGGCTCTCTTTATATATTTTTTCATCCCGCAATCTGCAGGTTCCGCAATCTGTACTACGGGTGCGGAAAGGATAATTTTCCAACCTGGGACTACTCCATCCCGCAATCCACAATTGCAGGTGCATAAATCCAAGTCGTGAATATGAAAATGTAACATTTCCGCAATCTCGCAATCCGCAATTGCGGGTGAGGAAATCCAAGTCGTGAATAACATTTCTGCAATCCCGCAATCCCGCAACCCCACAATCTGCAATTGCGGGTGCGGAAATTCCAAGTTGCAATTACGAGAACTTAACGTTTCCGCAATCCCGCAATCTCGCAATCCACAATTGCGGGTGTTGAAACACCTCTACTCCGACAATTTGTGGGGCTCATATCTCCCTCGTCCCTTAACCAAATCGGGCGAGTCTGGTACCGTTGGAAAGCTCTTGCAAAGCTCCATGAAACTATGTGATCCTATGCCACACCTGAGAACTTTGATTCTGCCATTTTCCAAACCCAAAATGTCACCCAAACTTCATTAATACCGCATTAAAACCTTCTGGTCTATGCCTGTAACTCACAGTTTCGCCCAAGCAGCCCCAATGCTGCAACATGGGGTCTGATACCACTCTGTCACGTTCCCTTCCATCATTCCAAACCACACAGGGAACATGACTGTAACATGGGGGTGTCTAATTCTTCCCCAAATCCATAAGACTGAATTTTTGATTTACAATAAAATGCATAATTAAATTACACAACGAAATTAAAACATATTAACACACACACAAACTGGAATGCATCAGCATATCAATTCCAAGCAGATGATGAATCAACATGCGCAGAATCAATCCCATTCCAATGCTATGCAGAGATCTCATATCAACCACATTAAGATAATTTTTTCAATCCATTAACATGAATAATTATCATTCAGAATTAACACATTGAAGAACACATAATGCATATAATTTAAACCACAAAGAAAACTTATCTTTGAGATGAAGTTGTCCAACGACTGGCTATGTGAGAGCAATGTTCCACCCAACCATAGGTCTCTGTCCATCCTGTATTCTTTCTGCTGAGAGACCACCCCCGAGCTAGGATGTGTATTCACTAAGGAGGAACTAGACAAGTTCACTCACAGCCATGATCACACACACACAGTCCTGCTAAGCCAACGTACAATTGGGTTTATCAAGCATGCAAGAGAAAAATGAGGAGGATGCTAAGCTAGTGAGCTCAACCACAGAGCTACAGACATCTCCAGCTAACTTAAAGCAATCCAATCCTCTGTTCAAACATTCACACTTGGATTTCTCACAATTCTATCATCAAATAACTCAATCCCATCACTGGATTTCTAGGCTATAAAAAATGGGTTTTCCAATGTATTTCGGGGTATCTAATACTCCCAAATTCACCCCAAGGTTCATATCTATGGATCCCCCATTGTATTTCACCATCAATACCAAATTCTGGGTGTTTATGGCACTTCAAAACGTGGGTTCTTGCAAAGTTGCAATTTCTGGTTTTTCTCACTGTTGGGCATTCGTAATGGATGAAAACAGAAGCTTAGATATTCAACAATGGAATGGGAATGAGGAAAAACGAATTCCCATGAGATATAGTGACTTGTGGGTCAAGGAAACAGAGCCCATACTCTTCCATACAAATTTCTGGGCTGCCCATGCTCCATTGAAGCCATGGACCGATTTCTCAACAACTTCCTTACAACTGAAATAAATGTTAGCAAGGAAAGTCAAATGGGTTCTCAAGATGACATTTGGAAGCATATGGTTCAATCCCACAACCCCTTCACCACTCCCTAGTGGATACACATGACCCCTTCTCATTACACTAGTAGATTTGAACCCAAAATACGACGAGCAAATCCGACGACCTTCGACGAAATGGACTGTGTCGTCAGATTTTTCTTTGAAAATTACTTTTTTTTTATAAATTTTGATAGATGACCATTGGATATCCGACATCCTTTTGAATATCCGATGAGGCTGGCAGGCTATTTGACGGCTATGCTAATATCCGACGCCTATTTGGATATCTGACACTTTGGATGTCGGATAATCGACTTCATTTTGAACCCGAAGAGGTCGAATATTCGATGGATGTTTTCCCAACGGTCACAAGATTAGTGTCGTCAGATATCTGACGTAGGTTTGACTTTTTGACTTTTACGATTTATAAATATCAAACCATTCCGACATGTTTGCCATACCAGCGACGATTTGCAGATGTTTTTTTTGTTCAGCGGACTGTTTTTCATTGTTTTTGTTATTCAAGTGAGGAAAGTACTCTGGAGCTTCATTTTCTAAGATCAATAATCTTCATTTAAGCTCTTTACGAGAAAATGTCAACTACGAATATTCCTGATCCAGACGAACAAAATCGACAATTGCTTGCTAGATTGTGGGAAGGAGTTGAAAGAAGGGGTGATGGTAAATGCTATTGTCCATGTAATCAATGCAGAGGCTTTAAGAGGAGAAGAATTTTGATCACAATAGCCACAAAACATTGTAGGGAGCATGGGCACGCCGAGGGGGGACATGGATACCATCCATTTGTAAGTTTGCATTATATATGTTTTTATTTTGATTGCTTTTGTAAATTTATGTATTATTATAATATTTCTTATTTTTGACCAACAATACAATTGGTCGTTGTTCTTTGTAACTTTTATCTATTGATTGTTTCATGTAATTATAAAGGAAAGACATCCTACGGCATATCGTCCATATCAACAAGTGCTTCTAGAACAAGTACAGGAGGAACATGCAGCTATGAATATTAATGGGGAACAAGTTAATGATCACATTGAAGAAGATGATCATACTGATAACATAGTTGAAGATGATGTTACAAATACTTTGATCCATGATTCATTTAATGTTGGAATGGATGATGATGATGATCATGAAAATGATGAAAATTTTGATGATATTCATGATATACCTCTTCTTAATAAGGCATACAAACCCCTTTATGACGGCTCCAAGACAAATCTTCTCTCTGCTATATTGTTGGTAATGAACTTGAAGGTTATGAATGGTCTTTCAAACATATCAGTCACACGGATGTTAATGTATGTAATATAATCCATCAAAAAATATATATGATTGTCATGTATTTTATTGTTAATTCATATATAAGTCAAATTACTACGGATGAAATTTGTTTTATTAATATTATTTCTATATTATATTAACTAGATTTTTATTTTAATTTGTTGTAGCATGATAGGTGAGTATTTGTTACCACCTTCAAATATTTTACCTCGCACATATCGAGATTTATCTGCCATCATGAAAGAAATTGGAATGCAGTATGAAGCAATTCATGCATGCCCCGATGATCATGTTCTTTATTACAACCAGTATGAATTTGCAACAGAATGTCCTGAATGTCATATAAGCAGATATCGCACAGATCAAGTAACTAAAAAGTTGCCTCGCAAGGTTCTACGTTATATTCCCATTATTCCCCATTTGCAATGACTGTTCAGGTGCAAAAACATAGCGCAGTTTATGGATTACCATGCACGGAATAGAAGTCAAGACGACATTATTCAGATGCCTGCAGATGGGTCTGCATTTAGAGATATGGAGGAAAAATGGCCTCACTTTAAAGATGAACCTCGTAATCTTAGGATTTCTTTGGCAGCAGATGGTGTCAATCCTTTTGCAGAGATGAGATCTGTTTACTCAGTGTGGCCTATTTTTGTTATCAACAACAACATTCCTCCATGGTTGACAATAAAGAGGGAGCACATAATGTTGTCGATGATTATTCCAGGTACGAACACTGCAGTTTTTTTTAATTGCAGTGGTATATTCTCATTTGTAATTTTTTGTCTCATAATGTTATATATATATTTAAAGTTTTTCTATTGTGAAATATGGTTTATATATCTAAACGGTACGTCTCATAATCAGAATATTTATTTTATATGTTCAAATCAATCAGGTAAGTACCAAGTCAAAGATATGAATGTATATATCGAACCTCTTATTGACGAGCTACTGAAGTTATGGAATGGCATCACTATGTATGACTTATCTAAACCAATACGACAAAGGAAATTCCAATTCCATACAATGCTTGTATGGACAATACATGATGCCCCAGGGTTAACCCATTTCTATGGTATGTAATTATAAGTTCCACTTTAGTTGCCTTTAATTTTACGAACTACTAGTTAATATAATACGCATGCATGTTTTTCTAAATAATCTAGTCATTTTTTATATAATTATAATAGACATTAATATTGATATTCCATCTTTTTATTTAGGTCTTCAGACAAAGGGGAAATTTGCATGTCCAGTTTGTGGTCCTAAGATCAAATCTCGTCGTTCAAAAAGATTAGGAAAGGAGGTGTTTGATGAGTATAGGCACTTCCTCTCCAAGAATCACAGGTATCGAACTATCGAAAAACATCTTTTCAATGGCAAGCAAGAGACTGCATTAAAACCAAAGAGAATGACACCTCAGCTATGGAAGTTGCAATATAATAGAAATTGTCAAGGTACGTATAATCAATCATTGTATATGATCATATTGTATTTTATATTATTGTGTGTTGTTTAGTGTAATTGACATTGATTTAATATTTAATTTCATCATTGTCGTTCATGTGATCATCATGAAGGCATTAATGGGCTTCCACAAGGAATGAAAAGTTATCCTAGACAATTTAGTAGGTTGCCTTATTATGAGAACCTACAAATTGCTCATCTATTTTATACAATGCATATCGGAAAGAATGTGACTGAAACATTATGGCGAATATTGGATGGAAGGAGTGACAAAGAAAAAATTGTCAAAATTTGCAAAGACATTCAAGATAACAACCATGCAATGAAAGACGTCATTCAATTTCATAGCAACGGAGAGAAAATTAATATAAACTCACTTCCATGGATGTTAACGGACCAGCAAAGTAATGTTGTAAAATAAGTCATTCGAAAAATTAAATTTCCCACCGGATTTTGTGCGAACATGAAGAATATCATAACAAAGAAAGGTGATTTCGCGGGGGTGAAAATGCACGATTGGCATGCCTTCATGAAGGTAATAATTAATATGGTATGCATTTAATAATTTTTTTTTTCTTTTTTTAGTACTCTTTTTCGATATACTGAAACTATTTGGATATTATTGTTACAGTATGTTCTACCTCTCTCTATCCCAGACAACTTTGACAGCAATGTCAAGCAAATAATATATAGTCTCGGGAAATACATGAGGTAAGTGGTGATTTTTCCATGTGCTTACTATTTGTTTAATTCAACATAGAACTTATTCTTAATTTGATTTTCATTCTCTACTTCATGTTACGTAATATAATGACTTTTTTCTTTAATCTCTTGATTGGCCAGTTGTCATGTCACTTGTAGATGGTTGTCATCTAAAGAATTCCATAAAGAAGACATAAAGTATTGGAGGTGAGAAATTCCTCGTCTCATGTGTGAAATGCAAAGGCATCTACCCTCATCATTTTTCAATGCACAAGAACACTACCTCATACACCAGGTTGAGGAGATTGAACTGTGTGGACCTGCGCACTCAAGGTCCATGTGGATGGTTGAGAGGCACTTGAAATTTATGAAGGGTTTGGTCAGACACTGAGCATATGTTGAGGGTTCTATGATGGAGGGATATATGGTATACCAAAACATGTTGTACATTAGTGAATATTTTCCTATATTGGCGTCAAAGCTCAATTTACGTCGCATTTGTGATCCAGACTCCAAAAACGATTTCGAAGGGGAGTACCCGAAGGGGAAAGGTAGATCGAGGAAGGTGAAAGGTAATATAACACATTTCACTAGTTTTTATGTTTATATATCATACATATATATTCTTTTTTTTTTATTTAGTATTTTGCATCATTTTATATTGTAATTATATACTTTTTTAAGTGACTAATATACATTTTCATTGAATTTTAATTTTATTGTCATCAAATAGTTGGTCGAGAGTGGGATGCGATTCATTTATACATCGCAAACAATCTTGACTGGATGAAGGTATGGATCGAAAAATGTGAACAATCTGGTCATGGAATATCATGGGAAGGTGTGGCTTCATTGGTTAAAGCTGCACATTGTAATGGAGACACCAATTTAACACAAAGGGAAATCGATTTAGCAAGAGGTTTAAAAGATAAGCAGGTAAGCATATTAATCAACGACACTATTTATTTATTTCTTTAAATATTGTCGTTGTACGTCATGCTGGTTATTTTCCTTTTATGGCATTATAATAAACATGCACTACTTTGTCATAAATATGGTGTGATCATTATGTAATCTTTTCCTGTATGGCTTGTTGTACTAGGTAAAACACCATAAGGCTATGTGGTGCAATGGATGTAGATATCGCATCAAAAAGTTGGATGAAACAAAGAAAACATCTGATTGTGGGATATCTGCAGTCTTTGAGGTGACCAATGTTTATTCTAGAAGTGACAAACATCCAAAACTATCTGAAAATCGATACTATGGGTATTTGGAAGACATTCTTTAGTGTGACTTTAACTCCTTCAAGGTATTTCTGTTCACTGTCAAATGGTACAGCTGTAGATTGCATCAACGTGATCCCGATAGAACAATTATTGAACATGATAATGGTTTTACCATGGTAAATACAAGGGTGTTTGAGCCAAGAATAGAGCCCTATGTTCTTCCAACCCAATGTGAACAGGTATTTTACTCTGAGGTTCCAGGTAGAGCGGGTTGGTCATTTGTTGTGAGACACGATCCAAGGGGAAGGCCGGTAAAGTATAACATTGATGAAGGTAATGAAGACGTTCTCGAAGAAGAAGACGCCGCAGAAGATGATTATGATCAACATGAGTTAGATGATCATGGTCCAGAAGAAGATGTCGAAGAACTTATTGAATCAGATGATGTACTATCAGACAATGTCCATGAAGATGATATCGACGATGACATGTTGATCGTAACTGACATCGACGACAAGGATGATATGGCCAATCCTTACAATGTTGAATCTGGATCATTGGATGATAGTATAGATGATGAACCAGATGAAGATGATGAAGACCATTGAAGTTTACGAGGTATGCAGTAATAATAAATTAATTGTTTCGTAGTGAGTTTCCATTTTCCTATATGATATAATTAGAAACATTGCTTGTTTTAGAGTATGTCAAAAAACACATTTAAAGTTTCTAGTGTACATAGATATTTTTGTCGGGTCATGGGGAATTGAGAGTGATGTGAGGGGGGGGAGGGGCCATAAGAGCTTCTACCTTCACGTGGTTGGCCCTGTTTAGTAGATAATATTAAATTATTCTTGAAACAGAGAGAAGCTTAGTAAGGAAATGCACAATTATCAAGACTCAAACATCATCATCATCATCATCATCATTGTCATCATCGTGATCATCTTCATAATCATCGTCATCATCATCATCATTATCATCGTCTTCATCATCATCATCATCATCATCATCATCTTCATCATCATCTTCATCATCATCATCATCATCATCATCTTCATCATCATCATCTTCATCATCATCGTCTTCATCATCTTCATCATCATCATCATCATCATCGTCATCATCATCATTGTCATCATCATCGTCATCATTGATCGTCATCATCATCATCATCGTCGTCATCATCATCATCATCATCGATCATATTCATCATCATCGATCATCTTCATCATCATCGTCATCTTCATCATCGTCATCATCACCATGATGATCTTCATCATTCTCATCATCATCATCATCAACAACAACATCATGTTTATCGTCGTCGTCACGACCACCATCATCATCATCATCATTGTGATCAGCATCATCGTCATCATCCTCACCATCATCATCATCGTCATCATCGATCGTCTTCATCGTCATCATCGTCATCATTGATCATCTTCATCATCATCGTCATCATCGATCATCTTCATCATCATCGTCATCTTCATCATCATCATCATCATCATGATCTTCATCATTATCATCATCGTTATATGATATCCGACGCAACTATTACCTAGAAAAACCAATGGTGTTTGTCGTTGGTGATTTAGCGATCTCGTCGGATTCTTTTGAAGTCAGAAGTCTGATATTAGATGCATGCATTGACGGTGTGGGAGGGTTTCAAGACTCGAATGAATGACACTCACCATTGCAGCATCTGAAACCATACCTATAAATTAAATAATGTGATACATGGGGCCAACGTTGAAATTTTTTAAATATGTGTTGGCTTGGACTGAAATTTGGCATGGTTAGACTAGATGCATGCATTTACAGTGTGGGAGGGTTTCTAGACTAAAAAATGACTAACACCAACCATTAATGGAGCATTAAAAACCATGTAATGATACTCAACAAGGAGTAATTTGATCATCATGGTTTCACTCTGAAATAACTTTTTCTTTCGTGGACTCGCTAGTACCATTGCTTATGGACCCTCACAAGGAAATCCTCTTAGGTCGTTGATTGTGTTGGGATAAATCATCACTAACTTGTTTGATGGACCTAATCATCCCATGATAAACACTCATAACATGTAAACTATAGAGGACATACAAAAAATGGTTGATTCTCTCACCCAATTAGTTAGCAAAATGGAAACCAAGAATCACTTCTCATTTTCCGACCCTTCCAATAGTATGATGCCTCATTTTTCTGAAGTAATTCTAAACAAGTTTGGCAGGTCATATCCGATTGGTTGGTTCGATCGATCAAATGAAGCACTAACTTTCCCTTAATGTAATATTTTATTACCTAATGAAATTCATTATAGGAGTCATCAAAGTTCATTTGTTTTTTCTTAAAAATTAATTGATTATTTTTAAGCAATTCCTTATTAGTGGTCTTAAAGAGGAAATTAAATCCCACTTAGAGGTGAACCACCCTACTACTTGGTTGGAGGACAATAATATTTATTGTCATGCCTGTGTTATATCCTATGCTCAGTCCAAAATCCCCAACTTTATTTCATTTCCTTTCCCCAACTATGGTGGCTCTTCAACAACCTCTTCCACCTTTCAAGGTCCATAAGTTGGCATAGGACAAAATGGAGGAACATCAACTTAAGGTTCTATGCTACAATTGTAATGAAAGATATTCTCTTGAGCATAGATGTAAGGAACATCAATTATTTGTGGACATATTTGAGGACATTTATGATGATGAACTTGATGGAAGAACTCAAAAGGAATCCCCTCCCATCATTGAGGAATTTTTTCTTCCTGACCCTATGAAGAACCCTATATCTCCCTTAATTATTTGAATAGTATTTATTTCTCCTCATTAATGTTCAAATGGGTGATTACTCCCGGAAAACTAACATGTTTTCCATTGAAACGGGTGGGAGTGATATTGTTCTTGGTGTGAATGGATAATAAGATTATGTCATATCACCATGGATTTATTGGAATTACAAATGAGAGAGCATGATCATAGCATCTCATTGCTTCATCGACGTATCCTCCCATCCAATGTGTGATCATATTGTCATACTTTTGAACAAAATAATATATGAAATTAAAAATATTGTATCGTTGTTTTTAAGCCCCTTATATATAACAATTTAAAAAAAAACATTATATATAACAAAAAAACCAATTAAAATTAAAAAAATGAATATATAATAAATAGAATTAAAACATTAATAAAAAAAATTACAACATAAATATATAACAATGGTTTTTTAATTTGTTATTAATTAAATATATATATATATAACATTATATATAACAATTAAATTTTAATTGTTATATATAATGTTATATATATATTTAATTAAAAACAAATAAAAAAAACCAAAACACAAACATTACATAACATATATATTGAACAAATATAAAAGCCGGCGGCCATATGCATTTCACAAACCTGCGATTTGGATTTGGAGTGATCTCGACTGAACTTGATTTGGAGTGACCTGCGATTTGGAGTGACCCTTGATTTGGAGTTGTGCCTCTGCGATTTGGACCTGCTATCGATTTGGGTTGGACTGTTCGATTGTAGCCGGAGAGGCAGTTTGTGATTGTGGCAAGGGAGAGGGAGTGGCCCAACGACCAAGCAGTGGGAGTGACCCAACGAGCAAGCATTGGGAGAGGTGGTTTGGAGTCCAAGCAAATAAACTATAAGAGCTGGAAATTCCTCCTACGTACGTGAGTACCAAGCCCTAAATTGTTTTGATTTGACAAATTTATAAATTTGGTAGCAAATCACTGTGGTTTCATTGCTAATTCGATCTTCTAAGAGGGTTTCATTTCTAATTCAATCTACATTGGGGTATTTTTATCTTATTGCATCTACTATTTTTTTTAGTTTGATGGGTGAATGGGGGGGGGGGGGGCGGGGGCTATTACTAATGACCCCGATAAAGCAGAGTTACCAAGCTCTCACTGTGACTGAGTACTTGTATTCACACAAGCTCGAGTTAATGTTTCCATTATTGCATTAAAGTACCAATCCGAGCTAACAACAAATAATCCCAATATCAAGAATCACATCCTTGCTATCATTTCCAAACTCTGTCGTTAATGCTACCAACCATCGATTCTCTTTAGTATCGTCAGCTAGAAAGACTAAAAATTGTACCACAAACAAGCACCAAAATGCTTTCCTATTCAGTCCATCTTTTGCAGCTAATAAATTAGTCCCTGCAACATGATCCAAGACATTTAATGTAGTCTTGAGATGTTCCTTCAGATGAGCACAAGATACCCTTGCAAGGGAAACTAAGTGTTGTTGTGTGAATGCTTTGCAAACTGCAACCATGTGCACAGCTACAAACATCCCTTTTGAAGATAGCGGAATACTTGGAAGAGTCAAGAACCTCATAAGGGCTTCAATGCCATTTTACTCAACAAATATTCTACAAGTTTCAGGATTTTCCATTGCCAGATGCACAAACACCATGGCATGTGAAATGATTAATTTTAGAAAGCGTTCATTACTCATATTTTCAAGAGACAATCCACTAGTTCCAACCCCATCATTATGCTTATCTTCAGAATCAGTATCCATAGGAACAGGACTATCCAAATTGTCTTTGGCCTCTACTATGAGCCTATGGGCCTTGCTGGGGCATATGTTGTTGATCCCTGGTGGTTGTCGTCTATTGTAGAAAGGGTTTATTGAAAAATATATCTGATTATAAGGAAGGTCTAAACCAGCATTACTGATGCTAGTTGTTAGTTCTGTTTAACTTGTTCATTACTTTATTAATGCTGCTGTTATTTATTGTCCTTGTCTACTTCAACTTTAACATAGGGACCTTTGGGAGTGTTAAAGTTGAAAGAGATGAAAATTATGTTTAAATTTATATTCCCTTGTCACAACTGTACTATTTTGTTTCTAGCATTGATTTAGGAATTTATTTATGCATTAAAGTATAAATATTTTAATTTTCTGCTCCAAACCCTAACCTAACCCAATTTTCAACTCATATAACAAGTTGTAGCCTCTCCTGAGAAGACCTTAGTCCCAAAACAGTCCCCAAGTAGTAATTTTTTGTAAACTAAAATCACCATACTTTGAAATTTCCTCAAGTCTCAGCATGGAAGCAGCCTCCATCTCCGATTTTGAAATGAATGCCTCAGCCTCCACTAAATTAAATGAATGCCACAAAAATTTGTTGTGAATTGGAGGGATGTTAAGTTAACCAACCAAACCGTGAATGCAAAAAGCAAGACTTAAGGCCACCCACATTGTAGTTTTGAAGGTTCCCTGTGTTATTAGTGAAGTAGCAGTGAATCTAGATATGATATGGAGTTTTTTTCATGGGGCCTGTCAAGGCTTCATAGAGTAGTGCAAGATCAGGTTTTCTCTATATATCTCCGATAGCCATTTCTTCATAGATAAATCCTACTTGGGGGCTAGAAAAAACAATATGGGTGAGTTCAATTTGCTCTTCTATCTTTTGAAATTTGTTGCAGAATTGGGTCTCACCCAGATTCAAGTCATATGGTCTGCGTGTTAAATAACTCAACAACAAATTAAAGATCAATCTGGTATGGATGTCAACCAAATCATCATCCTCTTTAAATTGCCCCATATCTATAAATTAGATTGCCTTGATATGCGAAGGATTAGGTTGATAACTATACTACGGCTAAAAATTGCCCTGTCTATAAATTAAATTGCCTTGTCTATAAATTGACATATCCTTCCATGTAGATTATAAAAATTGCAATTAGGTCAAGTTCTCCTTACATGGTTTGGATAAAATTGAAAGCTTCAATTTTGATACAATTAGAAAAGTTTGGGAAGTGTAGAATGTGAGGAATGAGAATGTATCAATAATTGCCACCATATGAGTTTTGAAAGTAAGATTAATTGGCCCCATCCCATTATGAAGTAGAACCATGTGAGATAGATCCTATAACACCATTAGCATCATGATATAAGCAAAATCGAAGTTCCGTTTTCCGTCGAGGCTGCTTGAAGATGATAATTTCCAGAAAGTGGCCCCAGGGTACAAAGTAACGAAACATTTGACGGATTGGAAATGTATATATATAAAAGGAATAGAATTATATAAGCCTAAAATTGCAGTTGGTGTCATTATGGTCAAATTTAAATCAATTTGTAAGCCACCTCAATGGAAAACGGAACTTCGATTTTGCTTACCCATTTTTGATGTTCTGGTTTAGGAAGTATTTTAGGCTATTATGGTTTGTTTTAAAGTCTTCATCTTCTTAAAATTGGATTTCATTGTATCATTGATCAGGGTTAGTAAATTCATAAAAGGTAAGCATGCATCATCATACTTCAGAATTCAATCAAACCATCATGACTTGGATTGTGGCAATTTTAGTCTTCAACTAGGGTAGTACTGTAGCAGCTTTAACACTTAGAATATAGTAGCTTGGGGGAATTCATGTCAAGGTACTCAATGCAAGTTAAAGGGGAAATGATTAGTATTGCTCATGATGTAAAAGTAAAGGATGTATTGCTCATGATTAGGATACTCTTGTATTTATAGTCATAAAAAAAAAAGTTGTGGTATAGCTTCCCCAGTTGTGGTTACTGTTTTTTTATTAAGCTCATGAAGATTTATATGCAGTTTATTGTTTCTTCTATCCCTGTGTTTTTGTGAAGAATGATTGAATAATGTTATAAGTGTTCCTAGAGAATTATGAACATGGATATGTACAATTCCTTATATTTATTATCACTTTGTTTTATGTGATGAATTCATTTGCATGACTTGAGTATATCTGAAGCTCTCCTTGAGGTCCCATGAATGAACTTGAACACTTGTTGCATTCATTTAATTTGAAAGAGTATTTATAGTTTGAAAGAACTCTCTCCTTACCTTAGATAGCATTCATTGAAAGGAAAGGCTTATTTTATTCATATGCATTTGCATGGTTTGATTCAGTCGTCACACCACGAGTTTCACTTCCATCACCCGATTGAGTAATACAACCACTAAAATTTACACCCCCTAACTAAACATACCATAACCTCACTTGAGTAAATCAAAATAATTTGGTAGTTAGGTAGGACACCAGGGATAGGCATCCAAATAATTCCCCCTTGTCATTATCATATGAGACATAGTTGTTGTCCTCTAGGGAACCAAAATCCTCTAGTATTTGTTGACACGGTCATACACCAGTTTGTGGAGGGGCCTCCTGTTGTTTCAGGGGTTAAACCGCCATGAGATCAAGAACCGGATAGAATATGTGGAATGCCACACTCCACTTAGCCCTAAGGCAACATCGATCATTGTCTTCCTTGTATTCTCTGGCCACCATATTGGTGATACAAGGGTGATAAGGCAGAAGTGCCGAAAACCTTTTTCGACGTGTCATGAACGAGGTAGCTTAGTGACTTTTCTACTAGGGCTCTTTTACCCAGGATCCATTTCGGTAGAGGGATATCCTTCAAATTCAGTCTCTCACTTCGTATTGTTCGACTTGGATTTCATCACCTTGTGAAGGATACGATTTGTCGAGGTCTCCAGCTCCTAGTTAGGAAGTTTGCTTGCATTTTCACCTTTTTAGAGGGTCTTTTTCTTTTTAGTGCTACTTGTTGGCATTCTGGCCACTTTTGTTTCAGCTCACTTACTGTGAAATTGGTCCCAATATAGTTTTTTGAGCTTGTTTTTTTGGCTTGCGAGCCTTGTCTTTTCATAGCTCCCCTTCTGCACGCTCGATTGCTTTAGGGTTTTTGAGTTCATACATGGTAGTTACCAATAGTTATTTGATGATGTGTGATGTCCTCTTCTCCTAGGTCTTCGAGATGGTTGAGTTAGATGGTCTTCTGAAGGGAATGAACACCCCTTCATGGAGCCACTAACGCTTGACCGTAGGAGTAGTCTAGAGGACCACATGATCACATCACCCGTGTGGACTTTTCCGTTTACTGTGATGATGGTCTTTCAAGTTATATGGAACAATGGTACATTTGAGAGAGAGATGAATGGTTGTACCCCACCTTATTCGATTGTCTTATGGTCCTTTCATTTTGCCGATAATATTTTTGTGGTACCTTGCCTTTTACCTTTTGGGTGTTTTATTGATATTGGGATATCATGTGATTTGTACCACCTTTTATGTTTTAGGTCTCGTGGGTACTATGGTAGTTTGTCCACATTTGAGGTACACCCACTTTCTCCAAATTGTTATGTGTCTTTATACCCACTTCGTACCACCCTCCTGACCTTAGTTTGTAAGATTGCATGCTATCATACCTTTTGGTGGTACTATTTGAGTTTCAAGAGGTAGTTACAAGGAGCTATTGCATATATGAGGTAGTTACAAGGAGATAATGCATATATTGATTTGGACCGCCTTTTATGTTTTTGGTCTTGAGGTTATAACTATGGTAGTTTTTCCACGTTTGAGGTAGTGTACACCCCCTTAGTCCCAAGGGTTGTGAGTCTTTATACCCATTCTTTTTTTTTTACTTGTACCTTAATGGTTGGTCTTTGTACTGAGCCTTTTTACTGTCACTGAATTTCTTTGATTGAACGTACCATAGCCCAGTCATCTCAATCTCTCTAGTTTGTACTAGCCCTATCATAGGGTCACTTGGTTCCTAGAGTTGACTGGCCTCTAATAGGCATGGTCATTTCTGAAAGTAACTCTTCTGAGTATATTACAGAAAATGTCTACACTAAGGTAATCAAATATGTGGTAAATAGTTTTCATTAAGTAGCCAGGACTTTTAGCATTAGAGGAGATCCTGTAATGTGTATGTGTAGTGTTTCATGTGTGCTACATGTGTGTTACATGTGTGATGTAGCGTTAAATCAAATAGTAAAAAACAACTCATAAATATTGCATGACTTTCTACTCTTAAGAAAGATAAATTGGTCATCTTCCGATCATCACTTGAATGCCTACATATTGACAAAGGGAATGAAGATCAAGTAAAATTATAAAAGGCGATACACGTCAACTTTTAAGAGGCGCTATGCCTTGCGGTCGAATATAAACTTTTTTCCAATGGTGCAGGTAGAACCAAACAGGTATTTGTCTGATCTGTATTCCTCAAGTGAGGGGAGTTTAGGAAGGCTAGAGGAAAGTGAGACATCCAGTAGGTCTAGAAGAATTGTATCAACTAGATGTCAAAAAACCAAAAGAAGATTCCATAGACGCAATGAATTTTTTCACGGTCAAGGGGGGGCATGTTCCTATGGTGATGAGACAAAAGATGACGAAGAGGTGCCCTTGAGGTACAGACATTTAGTGAAACAATGGGTACCGAAGGATCTTCCTCCACTGAACATTGATTTTTGTGTGAACGAGAGGAGATATCGAATTGCATCGCCGTCGATACATGGTTTCGGGTTGTTTCCATGGATTGCATCTTGGTCGGTTACGGGACATGTACATAATTGATGGAGTATGTTGGACCCATATACAACTACAACGATTGGATGTGCCTTGTCCGATATACAAAAATTATGCATAGCTATGGATTGTCAACAAACTATTTACAATTGAAAGACAAAAATCAAAATAAAGGAGGAACGTTGTACATGGACAGAAGGCCAAAGGCCACAGGGAATATTGCGGGGTTTATAAATAGTACACAACCAGGGTCTATAATTAAGCAACCAAACTGCGAATTTGAGGGGCGTGAAGGAAACCGTGTTTTTGTAGTTGCTGTTAAAACAATATTTGCAGGGGACAAGTTGCTTATTAATTAACTTGTCAACCGAGTAGATACAAACAAGTTTACTATATAACATTTTACCCAACCTTTTAGTAATAAATTAAACATCATAAGGATTTTTTGTTAGTTTATTTCGTTTAAATTTCCCATATTTACTTCGCAGGCCAGTGATAGGGATAAATCCTTGCCAACAAATGGTCGAAGGAGAACTTCTTCCTCGACGGACCAGGTATACATATTTCTAATAGTACAAATATAATAAGAGAAAAGAGTTTTTATTTGCTTTGTTTTTCCATTATTAATAACTTGGTTTGTTTTATATAATGAAATTTATATTTGATGCAAAATGTTGATCGGGAAATACACCCGTCGAATGTTGATCAGACGACAACACCCTTGGGGAAACAGGTAGACCTGATTTGAATTGTATAATTAAAATATGTCAAAATGTTTTAGCATTATATTAAAGTTTCAATGAATATTTTGGTTTCATTTACGTAATTTTCTAGTCTTTTTTTTTGATGTAGGCTAGTTCCATAAGGTCGGCCACACCAGGGTCCGTGCAACGGGTATACATCTTTGTAATATTAAAAATATAATATGAATAATAATTTTTTTGATGTGTTTTCTCATGAATAGTTTTGGAATCGTTCAGGTGACTTTCACTATGTTTTTTTATTAGGGTGTTGTTAGGGGCAGCTCCCAGATATTAGCAGATCGGGGCAAGTCGCCTATGACCATTGATCCAATGAGTGGATTGTGATCCTCGAGGTCGCATGTATAATTCATTTCAATTGTACCAATATAATACGTAGCATAATGTTAATTTTGTTATGTATTTTTCGTGTGATATACTGGTTTCGTTATGATAATGTAAACTGTGTTGTAATTTTACGAATCTATCATGATAGATGTGTTATATACGTTAATATAAAATTTGGAATATATTAGTAGAGAACTCAGTAGTGCTTTATATATATTTGTTGCATCCCACTAGTGAATCGCAGTATGAATCAACATCGCAAGATTTTTCATTAGACCCTAAAGTGGCAGAGGTGCTTCATGATTGCGAAAAAATTGGTGAAGCCGCACACCCGCTAAAGATGGCAGAGAAATTCTTGAATAGATATACTGCGGAAATCCTTTCTCTAGTAATCCAGGTTCCACAGACAAGTGCAATTAAAGAAAGGATTGCATTGTTGGAACATAAATCTAATAACTTGTGAGTAAGTTGAGGAATCTTGAATCATAGAATAATTCGTTTAAATCTTTATAATGTTCTCTTTGATATGATAGTATTGAACGTATAAGATGTGGTGTGTATTTACAGAATTATAAGGGACCACACAATATTGGTCAAGGTGGTGTTGGCCCCAGCGAGGCTCGTGGAGAGACTTCGCATCACGACCAAATGACTCCACATAGTTCGAATCCTTTGCCATTGTTTTCGACCGAACAGTCGGCAACACGTTCTGAAACACCACGGACCCCCGCTGTGAGTGTAACAACCGCTACTGACCAACAGACAACGAATCCTCCACAAGAATGGGTCGACACCAAGTCCCTTATCAATTTTGATGTCGAACAAGCTACATTTCTAGGATCTTCCTGTGTCAAAAGCATGGGAACACTGGAGACAACATTTTTGGTGGACGAAGATCTCGTCCCAATAAATATACCGACGATCCCAGGTAATTAATCATAGTTTATCAGGTTAATTAGTGTTTATAAGTTCATTGTAATATACCGATAAAACATTTTTTATCAACTAATTATGATCATGGCATGATCGTTGTGAAGGAAACAATGTTTTCTATAAACATATGAATGAATTTTGCTTGGAGATCTTCGGGCCCACCATCTGATCAAGGTGGGATAGACAAACGAAACATTTAAAAGATGAACTCAATAATCGGTTGGTTGGACTATTCGGGGAGAAAACATTTAGTCATGCAAATGTCTTGAAAAAGGCTTGTAAACATGTGAAGGTTGTCTGAGACCAATATAGGACACACCTCGAAAGAAACCATAGGTATGAGCGCCCACCAATGATTCCAGCAATGGAGTGGAGAGCTCTAGTGGAAGATGGAAAGGAGAAGGATCCGAGAAGAGAAGGCAAGCTAACACCAGGCACAGGGAGGTATGCAATACTTTCCGCAATGTAATTCTAAACCTTATTATCCTTGATTTCTATATCAAACTTGGAACATCTAACGTATTTCAACACTTGCATAGGATACTAGACACATCAAAGGCCACAAAGGCAATGTTGATGTATATGTAACTTCAGAATGTATTTCACATATATGTATATTGTATTCCTATAGAGATGTTATTATTCCTCTATACGGAAGTGTCGTCATTTATATTGTAAGTGTCTTAAATTATACTTGATGGGTTATTAGACCACCTTGTTGGGGTCGGCCCTGTATAAGTCATCTGGGTCAAAGGGTTATTAGACCACCCTATTGGGGGTCGGCCATGTGGGTCAAAGGGTTATTAGACCACCCTAGTGAGGGTCGGCCCAGTCAGCATTATGTTAAGTGGTTAAGTTGAGGCCGACCTAGTTGAGTAAAGGTCAAGTCAAGCTACTGTATAAATAGAGAGTGTGTCTCTCTCATTTTACACATTCTATTCTCTCACTCACACTTGGGAGAGTGGCGCACTTGTGAAGGAGGAGGCTCTGCTACTAGGAGAAGACTATCTCTTGTATTCTGGTTGTATCATTGCTCTATCTATCTCTGAGGAAGTTATTGGGTTTTTTCACCTTTATGGTTTTCCCCAAGTAAACTCTGTGTCTCTTGTGTGCTTGCATTATTGTGTCCATGATTGTTATGTTGTAGATTTGTTGTACATGTTGTTCTCTCAGTTAAGATCCTAGCTCAGATTGAAGTAAATTCTGAAAATTTAACATGGTATCAGAGCTATTCTGAAAGAAGGCATGATATGGCATGTATGACACTTGTTGCACTTACGATGCTAGTGCTTGATATAGCAAAAACCAGTCATTGCAGCACTTTCGCTATAAATCCGTTTTGGCGAAGTTTTCGGATCTGAAACTTTTACAGGTCGAAGATCAGATCCCCATGTACCTTGTATCTAAAGGAAAACCTTTTATTCGTTGTAATTTGTGATTTATGATCTGTACAATATAGGGTTTTTGCCTCTTCCAGATCTGAGTCAAAATCAGGTGACCTTGGGACAAAGGTCATAACTTGGGCTAGGAAGCTCCAAATGAAATTTCGTAAAAAGTGACAGGTAGTACACAGACTGTACTATTTCAGGAAATGTTTTCAGAAGCCTAAGTTGAACTAGTGACATGTGGAACACCGTACAAGTTTGCTCTCCTGTATTATCCCATAAACAGGTCACGTTGCGACACTTCGTATAACTCTCACTCAGAGAATCCAATTGAGGTCAGACCTATCGAGATGGAAATATAACAGGTCGGTCTATCTCAGGAAACGTTTTCAGACCCTGTGGATCGAAAATTAGGAGTTGCACCAGAAACAATCAGGTACATATTTCTGTCAAAACATAATTATTTTTGAGCACCTTCATTCATGGATTCCGGAATTTAGGGATTCAGAGAAAGTTGGAATTTTTGTAATCGGAGACCACGGCTGGATGCTACCCATCAAAATTGAAATTTAGAGACCAAGATCAGATTTTTTGGTTTGGAAGAAGGCCGGGCTTGATCAAACCCCAGTTCGACACTTTGATAGGAAAGATGGAAAATTAGGGCTTTTGCAAAAATTGGAATTTTGGAAATCTGTGGCCATGGATGGAATCTCCTCAGAAAAATCAAATCTTAGAGCTTTGAATCAAATATTTTGGTTGGGTGAAGCTCTGGGAAACTCAAACCCTAATTCAGGGTCCTCCCCAGTGAATCCGGAAATCTAAAAGGCAATTTCAAAGGGTGAAACTTTGCAGTTTTCAAATTCTAAATATACCAACTTGATCAGCTCATTAAGACGCATATTTCTATCCTTTCGGAAGTTTGAAATTCAAAGTTTGAATTTTTGGGTTTTCTTTGACAAACCCTAATCCAACTCCAGGTCTAGTTCTTGCAAATCAAATGGATTGGGTTAATCCTAGAAGAAGATGGATTCGTCACCTGCATAAGTGAAGAAGTTCCTATCTCAGAGGGAGATGAGGCTAAGGCCTTCCATAAGAAGATTACAAGCAATCTTGACAGGTATGGCTTACAGGCATGTTTCATGGTTAAGTTTATCATATGTTTGTCTTCATATCATTACAGTACAATCTTGATTAATTAATAGACCTGTCGTATCACCTTAATAGAAGATATTCATTGATTAATGTTTTGACACTTATGAATGTACTAATGCACTGTGATGTTGTATGAGGTTTATGTTGTTTGCTAACATAAAAGGTACACCAAGAAAGACAAATCATGTTCTACTTCAAGAACATATGATCATGGTGACATAAAGACAAAGATTCATCCATTGTCATGGATCACATAGAAGATCTCCTTTCGAGGTATGTATAACTTGGTCCTACAATGGTTAACCTATGAGACATGCAGGTTACTAGCACAAGTCACTGAAGAGAACCAGAAAACATTATGCGGGTATGTTAGACATAACTAGATAGCATGCTAATCCAAGTATGTTTTTCCTATATCAAGCTAGAATCCTACCTTGTGAGAGGATCTTATGCTGTTGTGTTGCTGATAATGATTATTCATGAAGTCATAGGTTTGAATAGTCATGGTTGTATGCATATTATGTTTCTTACCATAATTGATGATATGACTAACCAGAAGAATCATAAAGGTATAGGTTTGAGTAATCGTGGGTTTATGCATTGATGATTTAACTAATAAGAAGTGTCCTATGAGCAAATAAGAATATGCATGAGTAAAAGAAGACTTCCTTGAAACCTTGAATACTAATGTTTATTATCTATGAATGATCATGACTATACATGTTTAAGATTATTGTGTTTTGATAGTATTAAGATTATACTAATAAATGTGTGATTATGTATGAGTCCTCAAGGATAACACAATGATGATACTAATAAGCATGCATAGTGATTAAGGATGGATGTAAGTTCAAGGATAGGTAATACAGGAAGCAAAGATCAAGAGGGAGCACACTCCAGTTGTTCCTGCAAGAAAGCAAAGGAGCACACTTCAATAGTTTCTGCAAGGATGCAGATATTCAGAGGGAGTTTGCCACTTCTCACAATCCACATCAGAATGGAGTTGCAAAGATTCAGAGGGAGTCCACCCAGCAACCAAACAAAGATAAGTATTTGAATTGTCATTTCTTACATAATGTTATTCAATGATGTATATGCTTATGTTCCTAGAATTAGGTTGTGTATTATGCACATTAGAATAGTTGCATTGATGAACAGTATACTACTAATATACATGGGTAGTGGCCTATGGAACTGTACAACATTCCATTGCTACTTATCTAGAATGAAACCTCTTTGTTGACATGTTAGGAGTTGTACACACTCTTAACAATGTTCTGGTAGAGATTGGAAGGCATCTAGAAAGTTATGGAATATGGATAAATGTTGTATTGAAGCATTGGCTAAGATAATTGCATGACTGTATGACATATTTCTTTATGTGTAAGAATTTGTTTTGAAAACTATGAGATGTTTTCTAATCATGCAATTTAACTTGTTGTGTAGGAAAGATCGTATACCATCACCTAAAAAATAAGGACAACTTTTGTTCAACAACAAAGTTATATATTGAAAATATTGAAGATATTGAAGTTCCCAAGATCTGGGAAGAATGCCATGATCGAGGAGTACCAGTCGATCATAAAGATGTTTGGGATGTAGTCCCAAGACCTGAAGGGGAGTCTTTAGTGACTTCCAAGAGGATCTACAAGATCAAGCTTGCTACCGAGTTTGAGGTGAAGAACTTGGGGATGATGCACTATTTGTTTTTGGCATGAAGGTGTGGCAGAGTGCAGATGGAATCTTCCTTGGACAAGGGAAGTATGCAGTAGAGATCCCGAAGAGGCTCGAGATGATGGACTGCAAGGCTATGGCCACACCTATGGCATCAAACATGAAGCTTTTGTGTGATGCTTCATCTGATCCGGTTGATGTCACGATGTATCGTTAGATGATTGGGTCCTCTATGTACCTGAAGAACACTAGACCATATATTTGCTTTGCGGTGAACACATTGAGCCAGTTCCTGATGGATCCGAGGGGTGTTCACCTGGTTGTTGTAAAGCATATTCTGAGGTACCTGAAGGGTACAGTTGATTATGGTCTCAAGTATGATGTGAATCAAAATTTTAACCTGCAGGGTTATGTTGATTCAGATTGGGCAGGCAGTGTTGCAGATAGGGATCAAGTGTGATCTCTTGGTTTAGCAGGAAGCAGTCTTGCATAGAACTGAGTACAGCCAAAGAAGAGTATTGTTGTTGCAGCAACACTCCCCCCAAAATTTTGCACATATGGGGCCCCTCCTTTATTTTTTTTTTTAGAAAGGCTGGCTTAAACGTTTTTTTTCCAGCTTTTATCTTTGCTTTTAAGCAGAGAGTCTCGCCATGAGAAACTCCAAGGCTGCCAGAAGATTTTGACTCTCAAATAGAAGATCTTTCAATGAAGTTTTTTCTCGAAGTCACGGAGCAATTTTCTAAAACCCCGTAGTGGCGGAAGCCTCTCGCTTAAACGCCCGCAAAAGAACTTAGAAAACTCTCGTAGAATAAACCGCGGAAGCTCTCGGGTTATCCTTCCGAAATGGCGGAGGCCAATCTCATAAACCGCCCGTCTAAGCCTTCCGAAGTAAAACTTGGAAACTTTTCGATTTTTGTTTCTGCGGAACAATTCAAATTTTCCTCCCGAAACGATTCTGCTTCCGAAACGGCGGAGCAATTCAAGATTTTTCCTGTAACTGCGGAAGCCGCTCGCATAAGCTTCTCAAAGGAAGACTTAGAGAATTTTTGTTGGAAGAATGCGGGAGAACTTGGGAAATCCTTCTGAAACGGCGGAGTGCCTCGCTCAAACCTTCCGCAACCGCGGAAGCTTTCAAAGCTTTCCCTGAAACGGCGGGAGCTGTGGTCAAATCCTCTCGAAAAGAACTTGAAACATTCTCCCAAAAGGTTGCGGAACAATTTAAGGGAACCGCCCGAAACCCGCGGAGGAATTCACGAATTCTTTCCAAAGCTATGAGGAGACTTAGCAATTTTCTTTGGAAAGTTGTGGGAGCCGTTGGGTAATTCTTTCCAGAATGGCGGAGCCATTGATCGAAACTTTCCGCAGTCGCGGAGGCATTCGTTCTTTCCATTCGAAACGGTGAGCGCCTTCCGTCAAATCTCCCGAAACTTTGGCAAAAGACTTAGGTTTTTTTCTTTGAAGTTGAGGAATCCTTAGAGCTTCTCCACCCAAAAATTGCGGAAACCTTCCGGTTTCCTTCCCGAAACAGCGGGAGAACTTGGGAAAGACGCCCGAAAAAAGTTGGAATAGTTTGTTAAAATCGAGGAAGCTTCTGATGAAATCCTTCTGAAACGGCGGAAGAATTCAACGAAGTGGTCCGAAGCGACGGAAGTCGTTCACATAAGCTTTCCCAAAAGAGACTTAGAAAAACTTTGAAAACCTGCGGAAGCCTTCGGATTTTCCTTCCGAAACGGCGGAAGCCATCCACAAAAGCTTTCCGAAATACCACGGAGAAATTCGCAAATTTCTTCTGAATCCGCGAAAAGTTCGCCCTGACTTGCTGAAACACCGAAAGGATGAGGCCCTTCTGGAACAATTCCAAGAAGCCGCCCGCAACCGCGGAAACTTTAAAGTTTCCCTTCCAAAAATATCGGGAGCATTCGCCATATCGTCCCAAAACCCCGCGAGACTTAGAAACTTTTGGATTTGCAGAAGCCCTTCGCAAATAGCTCCTGAAACGGCGGAAGCCTTGGCGTTATCTGTCCGCAACGCGGGGTTCTTTTGCGGAAGGCTTTGAGTTTCCCTTCCGCGATGCGCCCCGAAATGGTGGAAACTTTCCCTGAACCCTTCCGCAACGGCGGGTATGATTCGCAAGGTGGTCCCGCGAATGGCGGTCGCACGGAAATTGAAACATTTTGACGTGACCGCAACGGGCGACGTATTTAAGCCGCATTTTAATTGCGCCAACTACCAATCTAAATGCTCACACGTGCCTGTCTTTTATAAATATACGGTGGGGGGCTCGAGCCAATACACCATTGTTTTCGATTGGCAAACGACGTGGAATGCCGTGCAAATCGCTCCAGCTCACCTCGCTCATCCGCGTTCGCGGCCACCTCGTTCAAGCGATCCCCACGGTGCCAGGTAGGATTTTAACCTTGAAATTCGCCCCTTTTACGGTTTCCAGTTGCTTTTGGGTTGTCTTTTGTTTGAAAACGATGGGTTTTGGTGGGATTTTGACGGGAAAAACACCCGTCAAGGGCTATGTTTTGCCCGTCAAATGTAGTTGAATGGAGTTCTCGTCATATAAAACAGACATTGGTTAAAACATTTTTTTTTTTTTTTTTTTTGAGTAGAGACGGTTGGTGCGGGCGGTTAAACTTGTTCCATTTTAATCCCCGGGTCGCGTGCCTCGTTGTGTAAAAAACTGTCGAAGACCCATAGGCTTTTCATGTCCCTAGCTGAAAGCTCAGGACGTAAAACCCCGGGCCTTTCCGTAAAACTCAATCCCAACATGCCCTCTACCCAAGTCAAAACCTAGGAACCGATGCCATTACCCCTGTTCAAATACCGTGAGTGTTCAAGTTACGCGAGCCAAAACCCGAAACCATGGCCACCTGAGCCTTTCCCATCAGTATGTCTCCGGCGCCATCACCCTCGCTCGAACTAGAGCTTCCCATAGAGCACCTCGGCGAGTGCCGTAAGTGACAATAGCATTCGAAGCCCTCACCGAGTCGAAAGTGCGAAAGGGGCTCCCTTGTTGTCACAGAGTCCTTCCAACCCGAGCTTCCCCGCCATTAGCCTTTCAAACCGTAGCAGTGACGAAATTCACCCTCTTCCCCAGAGCCAAACCGAAAGCAGGCTGCTTCCGCAGCGCGCTTATCCTCACAGGAGCATACTGAGCCTGCCCCTTTAAAAGAATTAAGATGGTTGAGATTTATAATGGTGTCCCTGTTAAAACGAATATCACCCTTTCTCCTAGGGCCGGGCCGAGAGAAGACTGTTGCCTATCCTCTCAGGAACACCCCAAAGCTTCCCCCTTTAAAAGATTCAAATGTTTAAATTTGTATTTCATATTGAAATGATGTATTGTGCCTCCTAAGTACACAGCTTCACATTGCTCCTTATCTCATTCATGTATCAAAACAATGATGCTCTCTGTTAAAATCTCACAGTATGTTGCTCAATATCATGATGACTTGTATATGGGTGCTATCAGGGGTAAGTCAAGATGCCGAAAACCGGTAAGAAGAAGGCTAAGATGACTGAAAAGAAGCCTGCGCCACTCAAAACTGAAGCTTCACTCCAGGACACTAGGTGCACCACCGGTGTCCCTCCTGAAATCAGATGGGGTGACATCTACAGAATGATCCGGGACCAAGAAATCCCAGATATGTTGTTAGAGGAAGCACTGATTTATCTTAATATCAGAGCCTCAGGCATAACTAGAGCCGCTACCCGCCCTGAGCTGTTCCCCTGTGCTGAAGTGATCGGATGGATACTCCAACATGCCGATGCTGAAGGGAGAGTGATAAATGATAGCGGGAAAGTGGCTATTGCCTCATTTCAACCCGCCTATATTGCGGCAGCCTACAAATTTCCCCGTGTCCAACAAGCTCTGACTGACGAATGGTTGATCCAAATGAATAACGTCGAGATGGCCAAGAAGCTGCTAATGGCGGGAAAACATTTGAGAAAGAAAGGAAGTGATGAATATGACGTACAAAATCTGAGAGCTCCTTTCAGATTGATCGCTTTAATGCTGTGCAGAATCTTTGGCATGCCCGATGGCACAGTGTATAAGATTCAGTGGATCCCTATCATCCACTACGTGGCATTCAAGGGAAATGTGTTTGACTGGGCCACTATCCTGTCAGATAGTCTGGCCTCGATGATAATTGCTGCTAAAGAAGGACTAGCCTTGAAGAAGGCTGAATTTTTCTTGTCCTCATATCTGATTGATTGTATTTTGGCCAAGATAGACTTCCCCAAATTGGGCTGCACATGGGATAGGGCCACCGCCCCGGTCTATATCGCATTCAAGATGTTGTGGGCTCAGAATTACAAGCCCAGCTACAAACTCATCTGTGAGGAGTTCATCATGCCCCTATACGAGAAAATGTTCAAGGAAGAACCAAACTGCCTGTCAGAAAATGCTTTGGAAGTCCTTGAGGATTATGGGGACTTTTACTTTTCAGAGCAAGGTACCTACCTGAGAATGTTTGGAGGGACTAAGCCCCCATACATCTTGCCGCAGTATGCCACAGACTATGTGGTTCTCAAAGAAGCAGTAAGACAACTCTTCCTGGATGGGATTGGAGCAATGCTCCACAAACAACATAAGGCTTCCTTTTCCCCCCTACCTTTCTGCATAGGTGCTTACAAGTTTTCAGGGGTTGCCTCGGCCGACGAATTTGTTCAAGAGCTGAAAGCCTTCCACTTCGGTGAGGTAATCTTCCACAGGAATGACCGAAAGGGAAGAGTTGCTGAGCACTGTAAGGATATCTATGCTCACTTCGAGTACTCCCACTATCCTGATGCCGAGGAAGAGGCATTCAGAGGCATCAGCAACATGGCTGAGCTACGGATCTGTCGCCAAGGCACTGGAGCAAGCTCTAGCTCAACCAAGGCCCAGAAGACCAACCAACAAAAGGAGAAAGAAGCTGAGGATGCCCGAGCTCAGGAAGAGCTCAGATTAAGAGAAGAAGCGAGGTTACAGCGGGAAGCTGAGGAAGCAAGAAAGCAGCAAGAAGCTGAAAATGAAAGACTGCAGAAAGAGGCTGAGGAATCCCAAAAGTAGAAAGAGGCTGAAGCTGAGCAGGCTAAGGCAGAAAAGAGGGCGGAAGAAGAATTGAAGACAAGGGAAGATGCCAAGGCAGGTGGATTCGGTATACAGGACATGGAAATAGACACCTCTCAAGCAGGGGGCTCTGGTGCCCAAAATAAATGAGGAGACCCTGCTCAGGAAGTTCAGACCCCACCTGCAGAAGAAGACATAGACATCATAAACCGACCAATTGTCCCGTACACTCCATCGGGAAAGCGTACGGTGTCCAAGTGGAATGATTTTGTCTATGACAAGAAAAGAAAAGCAATGGTCCTCAAATCAGAAGAGAGGATCAAAAGTCCCTTCCATGAAGACATCGTTACCCACCGAGAGGTCACTATAATGCAGAATACGGATCAAGATCCCTTTGCTATGGCGACCGCAGCTGTAGCAACGGCAAAAGCATCCCTGGCCAATGTAGGCGTGATGGTAAGAGATAATGAATTGACAAGGAAGAAAGCTCGTACGCTACAACAAACTGTGGCTAATGAGCAAGCCCAAAGAGATCTGGCAGTGAACAAGTATAATTGCTTGTACGCTGAACATAAGGAGCTGTCAAACAAGTACAGCTAGATGGAGGAGGAAAAGGACCAGCTAACACTCCAAATAATGATTGTAGAAGCAGAGAAGAATGGAGCGGAAGAAAAGGCTTCTCAGCTAGAAGCAGACAAGCAGACATTAGCTGATCGGTTAGAGCAGGCTGAGAGCAAAACGATGGACATGTCTCCCTTCCATGAGCTGTCCTGCAGCATCCTGAGGCAAATAAATGACACGCAGGAGCTAATCACTGACGAGGTTTGCAAGCTCAAGGTCATGATAGTCAGATTAAAATAAATTAATGCGGAGGCCCACAGGCTCAAAGCTAAGAATACCCGTGTCAAGGCAAATATCATAAGTCAGATGGCATGGAGAGAAGGGAAAGGGGGTTTCCCCCCGCATCTTCCATTTAAAGCTGTGGACGATTTTAATGAAGAAATAGCCTTGCTGGAGTTTGGCATGAACTGTGCCAATAAGATGATAACCAGTGTGCAGAGAACAACAGATAAAATTAACAGTCTATACCAAAAGCTCAAAGGAGTCCATGACAAATGCACATTGAGTTTCCCTCAGACCCTAGAGGACTTTCCGGAAAAGGAGCAGCGGTTGTCTTAGCTAAAGGAAGAGCTAGGCGTTCAAATGGAGTATGTGAAAAGGATTGATGTCCTGGCTATTGATGACCTCCAGCATTATATTGGTTCATCATCACTCCACAACCATCTGCTGAAGGAAGTGCATCAAGCTGCAGTAGCAGAAGTTCAAAGCATTAAAGCAGAGCTCGGGAAGAATGTGACTTCTCAAAAAATCTTGTTCCCTGCTGCAGCAAACATAGTCATAAGGGACACAGGTGTGTGGTACGGCTACATAGCAGAGGAGGACAGGAAAGCTGCAGCAGCAGCAGGAGCATCAGTAGATCCAGGATCTTCTCTCCCAGCAGCCTCTTCCCCAGCAATGGAAGAAAGTCTGGCCAGTTCAATCCCCCCTTCCCAATTAGAAGCAGCATCAGCAGGGGATTCGAGGGTCTCTTCCCAGGCAGCATCAGCAACAGTTAACTTGGGCGACCCTCTGCCAGCAGAAGCTCACGCACAGGAATGAAATAAATTGAATTCAGTTGAGCAACCCTCTTTAGCCAAGCACGTGTCTAGCAGGGAAAGCGCGGGTGTTAGCATTATTTCTGCTATGTATATTCTGTTAAACTTTCAAACATGTAAGGCGTAAGCCATGGGACAGCTGTCCCTATTTTTTGTCAAAACAATTTTGTAAAAGAAGTGGTCATTTTTGGTGGTCGGTTATAGAAGAAACTCCTGCAATTGACAGGTGGAAGGTGCTAGGTGGCAACCCAAATGGCAGAATTGTAATTATAAATAGTAGCTAGGAAGAATAGATGAGGACTTTTTGCAGGGAATGAAATTTTGAAACCCATACAAGCTATCTTGTATTGGGCCTGTAAAATTGAATTTTCTAATAGAAGCCACGGGAGATGGACGTTTTGCATGGGATGTTGGACGGCTGTATGTTGGACTATTCTAATGACTGCTTTTCTGTAATGTGAGATCATTCTTACCATCTGAACTATTTCTTTGTATCAATGATTTTGCTCCTCCCCGTGCATACGATTTTCTCTATTTTGTGAACAATGAATGTGTTTCACATTAAATCAGGAGCTACCTGCTGATGTCTTTATCATTGCTATAGATTTCTCTTCTAGATCGAATGGCTAACTGTTCTTTCTTCAGGATAACTCTTGTGGCTCATTGTTCATGCATTTAAATTGCTCCTTGCAGGGATCTTTAAGTTTAAATTCAGTTTGTTACATTTAGATCTGTTTCTTTATTCTTGCTACGTAGATTAAATAAATTCTTTCGTTTTTTCTATTTTATGAGCAATAGAGGCGTTCCATGTTGAATTAGAAGCTATCTTCTAAAGATCTTTATCTTGCTGTAGCTTTACTTGTGAGAATTAATAGCTATCTGTTCTTTCCTTACGTTATTTGTTACAGCTGATTGCTCATCCCTTAAGCGTGTTCCCTGCAGGGATAGGTAGATTTACTCCGATTCCTAGACTTAGACCTGTTTTAGTTGCATCTAGATCGAATATAATTTAGGCACTTGCATCTCATTTAAAAGACATAAAACCCAAAAGAAAGGTGGATCGGGCCATAACCGGTAGAATTGGATTTAAACTCCAAACCCACGGTTGTCGGAACCGCTAACCGGACGGATTCCCTACACCGAACGGGAGATAGTCTAATTGGGACCATCTTTCGGGGAGAATCCCTTTCTGATTGATGCTACGATATCCGAGGCATCAACAATTTTTGGCGCTAGAAGGAGGGCCTGAAAGTGCATGGCTGATAGAGGAAAATATTCCGCGGTCATAGATAACACTGAAAACCCGCTTAAAGAAAGCATTTCGAACAGCCCAGATCTTGGATTAACAGACCAAGAACGCCTCATTTCTGACCCTGAGCCTCAAGAAGCTTTGTACGTTGTTCCTTTTACAGAAATAGAGGATTTGAGAAGACATACCAGATCCTACGTTAGACAGCTAGGTGGTTTAAACGCTGTCAACTTCCTCCCTAAGAAAATTACACCTAGAAAGGAGCCACAATACACCCGTGATTCAATTCTCGTTCAGAGTTTTGAAGAACTGGTAAATCTGACTTTGGAAGAAATTTCAGACACTCTTAACAAGACAGACCAAGAAAATCTTGAAGAAATTACCACTCCCAAAAGTACTCCACAGGATTCACCCTACAATTCTCCACCAGGGTCTCCACATCCAAACCCAAACATGGTTGTACCTGCTTGGAGAGCAAGGGGAGCGCTGAACCTAGCTGGACCATTCCATAATCTTCCTAAAAACCCAGAAAAGGTCTTGCCTAAGTACGATCCAGGGAAAGCCATTTCGGCAGAAGATCACCTCAAGAGTTTTTACTTAGCTCTGAACCTTTTGAACGTACAACATGAATACGTAGTCTGCAGGTTGTTTCCATATACATTCGATCCAAAAGTATCATCATGGTACTTTAGCCTACAACCCAGCTCAATCTCTAGTTGGGATGAATTCGAAAAATGTTTTCTAAAGAAATACGGAAACCAAAAGACTGTGGCCACACTTATGAAAGAACTCTTATCCATGAGGATGGAAAAGAAAGAAAAGGTTCAAGATTTCAATCAAAGATTCACTACGCTGTTGAATAACTTCAGTCAAGATAATAAACCAGTCGAGGAATCTCTAATTGAATACTATACAACCGCTCTTGATGGACCCATAGCAATGTTCGTAAAGAGGTCCAAGAAAACTACCCTGATAGAGAACTTTGAGGAAGCTAGAAAGGTAGAAGAAGAGGCTGATAGCATTTCTAAACATGCCTTAGATGTAGAACCAAAACCAGCAGCTAGCAAAAAACCTTTGCTGCTCACTAGAGGTAAAGACGAGCCATCTACGGACATGGAAAATGTAGTCAAGATGATGCAGAAGTTATCTAACAAAATCGTAGATCTCGAGAAAGACAAGGCTGCTAGCACATCCAGGAAACCTTTCAAGCCATTTTATAAAAGAAGGGAAGACGGGGAACAGGTTCATCCACCAATGAACGCTGCCCCTGTTTTAAACTTGAATGAGATAGGGATGGAAAATTTCTGCACTTTTCACCAAGAACCACATTCGGAAAAGAGCTGCCCGCAATGGATCAATTCCATGAGCTTAGTCATGAACCAAATGTTAGATTCTCAGATCCCAGATCAGGATGATCCTCCAGAAGAGTCGAGCCCTGAGTTAGAGGAACCAACCCCGGACACTACTATGGTGTTGTGGGATTGGGTACCTATGACTGAATTAGTAGAAGAAGATCACATAGATAGCTCTCCCTCTACCATAAATGTTGCCACTCGCAGCAAGGGCCCAATTGCGGATCCTATGCCAGTCACCATCCCCCATAAGCCTAGAGTTTCGAAAGATCCGCTTAGGAGGCATATACCAATCATCCCACCACAGCCCAAAGTAAACCAAACAGCGGCCAAACAGCCAAGTGCTGACAACATAGTTCATCCACCTAAGGTCACAATGAGCAAAACAGATAAGCCAACTCGAATTGGGAACGAATCCGACATAGGGTATGATATTATCGAAGATATCAAGAAAGTCAAAGCGAACATATCAATATTCGACATGTGTAGCTTGCCCCATCAACGAGACAAACTGCTGCATGTTCTACAACCGAAAACCAGCACTACATTAACGGATTCTCAAGACAATCCCGAAATTAATGAGGCTAGCATCGGTGGGAAATCCAAATCTCAAACATTGCCTTTCCTATTGACTTTTGAAATTTTTAATCACAATGTTCACAACTGTTTGGTGGACTCTGGAGCTTCTTCAAACGTTATGCCACTGTCAATTTGTAGGAAAATTAATGGGCAGCTCGTGCCATCTCCAGCTCAAATTATCCAATTAGACAGGACTGCTGTCAAGGTTATTGGGGAGATGAAAGATGTTCTAATTAGACTGTCAACCGACCCTAGAGTCTGTCAATTCATTGACATAATGGTGGTCGATATTCCTGAAGCCTATGGGCTGATTTTAAGTAGGGATTGGTCTACTAAGCTGAGTGGCTACTTTGCTACTGATTGGTCTCATCTATGGCTGCCTTATCAGAACAGGCAGAATCAGATTAAAGTTCTTAGGGAACCTCATATGAAACAAAACGTAACTCAGTTAGAAGAAAAGAATGAAGCCGTGACTTTCTCATCCTCGGTTCTGGGGAATTATTTCTTGGAAATGGATCCGGGTAATTATCAATCTGAAACCATTAGCCATGAATCAGATAAATAGTCCGATCTCCTTCATTTCTCTCGGACTGATGATGTTGATTGTAACATAGTCAATTTAGTCACTGACATAGATCACAAAGAAACTAACTTAGCTGAATCTAAAGGTACCTTTTGGACATTATACTTTGATGGTTCTAAAACTCTGGAAGGATCCGGAGCCGGTTGTGTTCTAATGGATCCAAAAGGAAACAAGTATTTTTTGTCTTGTAGATTAGAATTTGATTGCACCAATAACACCGCTGAATATGAAGCTTTGGTACATGGATTAAAGAAGGCCATTGGCTTAAATGTTAAGTACCTGAAGGTCTTTGGTGACTCCGAGATAGTTGTAAGACAGGTAAGGGACACCATTCATTGTCTCTCACCTCACTTGAAAGGTTATCAAGCTGAGGTATGGGATTTAATCATGCATTTTGATGCTTTCAATATAAAATCAATTCCTAGATTGCAAAATTCTGCTGCTAATTTGTTAGCAACATCCGCTTCCAAATTGGTGCCATCAAATAATAAATGCTCAATTGAATTGATCTTCAGGCCTTCCATTCCTGATAACATCACAAACTTCAGAGTCTTCGATGATGATGAGCAAATTATCAGTTTCCTAACAAACGAAGATAGATTTCAAGGAGCTGCAATAGATGAGGAAGAACACGATGCTGATTTGATGAAGAAAGATGACGAGAAAGGAAATTTCATGCCAAAGGGGGTAAGGTCCCTCGAAATGCTTTTCGATCTTCAAAATAAGTTCAAAAGACCAGCTAATACCAAAACTAACAGCTCATTAATGCAACATGAGTTGGTTAATCTGGGTACCGAGGCAGAACCAAAATTCGTCAACCTTGGCAAATGTTGTTCACCAGGAGAAAGAGATAGGTTCATTAAATTGTTTAAACAGTACAAGGATGTTTTTGCATGGACCTATGAAGATCTGAAAACATATGACGTCTGCATCATTCAACATGTTATACCAATGAAAGCGGGTGTCAAGCCATTTCAGCAGCAGTTGAGAAGGATGCATCCTACTCTAGAACCGCTAATCCAAAAGGAATTAAAGAAGCTCCTGGATGCTAAGATAATCTTCAAAGTCCGGCATTCTGAATGGGTTGCAAACTTGGTTCCCGTAAGAAAGAAGTCAGGAGAGATAAGGCTATGTGTAGATTTCAGAAATTTAAACAAAGCTTCGGATAAAGATAACTACCCCGTACCTTCAATGGAGCAAATCCTACAAATGGTGTCAGGATCCGAATTGTTTTCTCTCCTCGATGGTTTCTCTGGCTATAATCAAGTGTTAATAGCTGAAGAAGATCGTCTCAAGACTACTTTCAGGACTAAGTGGGGAACTTTTGCCTACAGAAGAATGCCATTTGGTCTGATAAATGCAGGAGCTACATTCCAAAGGGCGATGGATATTGCCTTCCGAGGATTGGGTGGGCAATGTGTTGTTGTTTACTTAGATGATGTGACAGTCTTTTCGAAGAAAAGGGAAGATCATGTTGTTCATCTGAGGCATATCTTTGATCGTTGCCGGAAGTATGGTATTTCCTTGAATCCCAAGAAGAGCGTGTTTGCTGTGCCCGAAGGTAAGCTCTTGGGTCATATCATCTCCAAAGGGGGAGTGTCAATCGACCAAGAAAGAGTCCAATCTATTAATAAGATTCCAATGCCTCACAACAAAAAATCTATGCAATATTTTATGGGCACCATCAATTTTGTCCGCAGATTTGTTCCAGATTTTGCACAAATTGTTAAGCCATTACAACAGATGGTTAAACAAAGCATACAATTCAAGTGGACAGATTTGGAGAAGGACACATTTAGAGATATCAAGGCAACTGTAGCTAAAGCTCCTTCCTTAAGAAGTCCAGATTTTGATAAAGATTTCATCTTCTATACCTTCGCTTCGGATGACTCTCTCGTAGCTGTACTCACGCAAAAGGTGGAGTTGGGAGATGAATACCCAATTTCGTTTATGAGCACTGGTCTGCAAGGGGCTGAGCTGAATTACCCTATAGTTGACAAACATGTGTATGCAGTCTTCAAAGCTGTGAAGCAGTTTAGGCCATACATTCTGAAGAACAGAACTAAAGTCATAGTTCCCCATCCAGCTGTTAGATCCCTTTTCGTTCAAAAGGAATTGGGAGAGAGGAGAGGGAACTGGGTCACAGCTCTGCAGGAGTATGATTTGGAATTTAAACCGGCTACAATCATCAAAGGGCAAGGCCTGTGCAAATTACTTGCGGGAAACTCAACTGATGAAGAACAACATTGGAAGAATGAAGCTGAGCTCAATTCGGTTGAAGTATGTCATATCTTCACAACTCCCCAGTCATGGTATAGGGATATGGTGCACTATTTACAGCAGGGATATCTACCCGAGCACTGGAACTCTAAACAAAGAAGGGCACTCCGTTTGAAATCCGCACCCTATCAAATCATTGATGGGATTCTTTTCAGGAAGAATTATGATGGGGTTCTCCTCAGATGTTTGGAAATGGAAGATGCAAACAGAGTTGTCAAAGAATTGCATGATGGCCCCGCAGGCGGACATTATTCAGGTGAGACAACAGCACACAAGATACTGAGAGCTGGGTATTACTGGCCCACTCTGTTTCGAGATGCCCACACATACGCACGGATTTGCGATGTATGTCAAAGAAGTGCCGGGAATTTACCTAAGGAAGCAGGACCGTTGCAGCCGGTCATCATCTCTGAGCCTTTTGAGCAATGGGGCATAGATGTTATCGGAGAAATAAATCCAAATTCTTCATTGCAACATCGATACATCCTGACGGCTATCGACTACTTCACTAGGTGGATGGAGGCCATCCTATTGCGCAAGATCAATGAAGACGCAGTCATCAGCTTCTTGAAAGAGAACATCATAACCAGGTTTGGGGTTCCAATTTCCCTTGTTTTTGATAATGCTACTTATTTTTCATCTTGCAAGATAAATGAATTTGTTTATGAATGGTGAATTAAGTTGCATTATTCAGCCAATTACTACCCTCAGGGAAACGGATTAGTTGAATCCTCAAACAAGAATCTGATTCGAATTCTTAAGAAAACTGTGATAGAAAACCAGAGAAGTTGGCATGTGGCTCTCCCAAACGCCTTATGGGCAGATAGGGTAACCCCGAAAAACGCTTTAGGTGTCTCCCCTTTTACTCTTGTCTATGGCAAGGAAGCCATTCTTCCCCCAAACATCTTACTACCATCCTTGCAATTGTCCCAAGCCTCTCGGGGTTCTGGTAGCCAAGCCTTACAATCCAGGATCAACACCCTGCTTCAACTGGAAGAAGCCCGACACAAAGCTAAAGATCGATTCCATCAGCACCAGGACATAGTTAAGAGATGGTTCGATAAGAGGAAATCCGGTAAGAGAGATTTTGAAGTTGGGGATTTAGTCCTGAAATGGGACCATAATCACGAAGGCAAAGGAATGCATACGAAATTTCAACATCTATGGGTAGGCCCGTACCAAATTTCTGCAAAATTAGGCCCATCCACTTATAAATTGACAAATCTCGAGGGAGAAGAAGTAGCCCTTCCTTTCAATGCCCTCGCTCTGAAACAATACTTCGCATAGTCTCCTCGAGACTTCCTGTACATAAATAAAGTTTTCTTTTTGCTTTAGCCTTTAGTTGCTTTATTTTTTCGGCCATGTTGTTTCTCTCTTTGTTATTTGAACTTTTACGACAAGTTTTGTTTTCTGAATGCCCTTCTGGTTGAGATTCCCGTTGAAGATAACTCTCTCAAAGAAAACTTGCGACCCATGAGTCTGGAACTCTGCTCAAGTAAATCCGGTCTGTTGTGCTCTCGCTGAAATGTTCAAAAGGGAGGAAGCCTACCCTGCTAGTCACACTAATCCTGTTTAATAGCAGAGACCTATGACCATCTTCACTACTATCGTTAAGCTCCACCCACTCTCACACTTTAAAGGCATCTCAAGAAGGTTACCAAAGTTGGACCCATGGAAAGTGGCACCTCTCGAGGACATAGGGTATTGAAATGACTCCATGCTGCAGATTTAACAGCCAAAATGGCCTACATTCAAGAGTCTGTTTTCCAGAGATTATCGCCTCAATTAAAGCATGGCTGAGACAAAAGCAAAAGACATGTAAAATCAAGAAGGCTGTCCAAAAGGCCCAGCTCAAAATGGGCTCCTCTCCGTCCGTGAAGTTTGATAAAATCAATAAAATCTCTAACTCACACAAAAGGACCCTATGGATTGAGGAGCCTAAATCAAAGATCATGTCCAAAAGAAAATATCTCTGGAAGGCTCAAACAGCTAAGCTGTCCAAAGTACAAACATCCAAAAGGATGCAAGCAGCATGGGAATGAGGAACAAGAGCAATAATGTCCACGACCAAGTGTTGCAAATCCTGTGGAGTCCGGCAGCAGTGACCATCTGAAAGATGCCCCTCCTAAAATGAATCTCATATATTGGCCCTTTGAGAGTGGTGAAGATGTCTCGGTCAAAGATCCCCTCTCCCCAATGGCTAGCAGGTAAAGTGCCTCCTTCCCCTCACATGACTTTAAAGTGCTCAGCCGAGTAAGTGCAACCAAGATGGATGTTTTTGATGAGGTTTCGGACCATGAGGAGGAATTTTTCAGAGATCTGTGTTTGCCAGCGACTCGCCATTGTTGTTGCGGAAACACTCCACCCAAAATTTTGCACATATGGGGCCCCTCCTTTATTTTTTTTTTTAGAAAGGCTGCCTTAAACGTTTTTTTTCCAGCTTTTATCTTTGCTTTTAAGCAGAGAGTCTCTCCATGAGAAACTCCAAGGCTGCCAGAAGATTTTGACTCTCAAATAGAAGATCTTTCAATGAAGTTTTTTCTCGAAGTCACGGAGCAATTTGCTAAAACCCCGTAGTGGCGGAAGCCTCTCGCTTAAACGCCCGCAAAAGAACTTAGAAAACTCTCGTCGAATAAACCGCGGAAGCTCTCGGGCTATCCTTCCGAAATGGAGGAGGCCAATCTCATAAAACGCCCGTCTAAGCCTTCCGAAGTAAAACTTGGAAACTTTTCGATTTTTGTTTCTGTGGAACAATTCAAATTTTCCTCCCGAAACGATTCTGCTTCCGAAACGGCGGAGCAATTCAAGATTTTTACCGTAACTGCGGAAGCCGCTCGCATAAGCTTCTCAAAGGAAGACTTAGAGATTTTTTGTTGGAAGAACGCGGGAGAACTTGGGCAATCCTTCCGAAACGGCGGAGTGCCTCGCTCAAACCTTCCGCAACCGCGGAAGCTTTCAAAGCTTTCCCTGAAATGGCGGGAGCTGTGGTCAAATCCTCTCGAAAAGAACTTGAAACATTCTCCCAAAAGGTTGTGGAACAATTTAAGGGAATCGCCCGAAACCCACGGAGGAATTCACGAATTCTTTCCAAAGCTATGAGGAGACTTAGCAAAAGTTGCGGGAGCCGTTGGGTAATTCTTTCCGGAACGGCGGAGCCATTCATCAAAACTTTCCGCAGTCGCGGAGGCATTCGTTCTTTCCGTTCGAAACGGTGAGCGCCTTCCGTCAAATCTCCTGAAACTTTGGCAAAAGACTTAGGTTTTTTTCTTTGAAGTTGCGGAATCCTTAGAGCTTCTCCACCCGAAAATTACGGAAACCTTCCGGTTTTCTTCCCGAAACAGCGGGAGAACTTGGGAAAGACGCCCGAAAAAAGTTGGAATAGTTTGTTAAAATCGAGGAAGCTTCTGATGAAATCCTTCCGAAACGGCGGAAGAATTCAGCGAAGTGGTCCGAAGCGACGGAAGTCGTTCACATAAGCTTTCCGAAAAGAGACTTAGAAAAACTTCGAAAACCTGCGGAAGCCTTCGGATTTTCCTTCCGAAACAGTGGAAGCCATCCACAAAAGCTTTCTGAAATACCACGGAGAAATTCGCGAATTTCTTCCAAAACCGCGAAAAGTTCGCCCTGACTTGCCGAAACACCGAAAGGATGAGGCCCTTCTGGAACAATTCCAAGAAGCCACCCACAACCGCGGAAACTTTCAAGTTTCCCTTCCGAAAATACCGGGAGCATTCGCCATATCGTCCCGAAACCCCGCGAGACTTAGAAACTTTTGGATTTGCGGAAGCCCTTCGCAAATAGCTCCCGAAACGGCGGAAGCTTTGGCGGTATCCGTCCGCAACGCGGGGTTCTTTTGCGGAAGGCTTCGATTTTCCCTTCCGCGATGCGCCCCGAAACGGCGGAAACTTTCCCTGAACACTTCCGCAACGGCGGGTATGATTCACAAGGTGGTCCCACGAATGGCGGTCGCAGGGAAATCGAAACATTTTGACATGACCGCAATGGGCGGCGTATTTAAGCCGCATTTTAATTCCGCCAACTACCAATCTAAATGCTCGCACGTGCCTGTCTTTTATAAATATACGGTGGGGGGCTCGAGCCAATACACCATTGTTTTCGATTGGCAAACGACGTGGAACGCCGCGCAAATCGCTCCAGCTCACCTCGCTCATCCGCATTCGCGGCCAACTCGTTCAAGCGATCCCCACGGTGCCAGGTAGGATTTTAACCTTGAAATTTGCCCCTTTTACGGTTTCCAGTTGCTTTTGGGTTGTATTTTGTTTGAAAAAGATGGGTTTTGGTGGGATTTTGACGGGCAAAACACCCGTCAAGGGCTATGTTTTGCCCGTCAAATGTAGTTGAATGGAGTTCTCGTCATATAAAACAGACATTGGTTAAAACATTTTTTTTTTTTTTTGAGTAGAGACGGTTGGTGCGGGCGGTTAAACTTGTTCCATTTTAATCCCCGGGCCGCGTGCCTCGTTGTGTAAAAAACTGTCGAAGCCCCATAGGATTTTCATGTCCCCAGCCGAAAGCTCAGGACGTAAAACCCCGGGCCTTTCCGTAAACCTCAGTCCCAACATGCCCTCTACCCAAGTTAAAACCTAGGAACCGACGCCATTACCCCTGTTTAAATACCGTGAGCGTTCAAGTTACGCGAGCCGAAACCCGAAACCATGGCCACCCGAGCCTTTCCCGTCAGTATGTCTCCGGCACCATCACCCTCGCTCGAACTAGAGCTTCCCATAGAGCACCTCGGCGAGTGCCGTAAGTGACAATAGCATTCGAAGCCCTCACCGAGTCGAAAGTGTGAAAGGGGCTCCCTTGTTGTCACAGAGTCCTTCCAACCCGAGATTCCCCGCCATTAGCCTTTCAAACCGTAGCAGTGACGAAATTCACCCTCTTCCCCAGAGCCAAACCGAAAGCAGGCTGCTTCCACAGCGCGCTTATCCTCACAGGAGCATACTGAGCCTGCCCCTTTAAAAGAATTAAGACGGCTGAGATTTATAATGGTGTCCCTGTTAAAACGAATATCACCCTTTCTCCTAGGGCTGGGCCGAGAGCAGACTGTTGCCTATCCTCTCAGGAACACCCCAAAGCTTCCCCCTTTAAAAGATTCAAATGTTTAAATTTGTATTTCATATTGAAATGATGTATTGTGCCTCCTAAGTACACAGCTTCACATTGCTCCTTATCTCATTCATGTATCAAAACAATGATGCTCTCTGTTAAAATCTCACAGTATGTTTCTCAATATCATGATGACTTGCATATGGGTGCTATCAGGGGTAAGTCAAGATGCCGAAAACCGGTAAGAAGAAGGCTAAGATGACTAAAAAGAAGCCTGCGCCACTCAAAACTGAAGCTTCACTCCAGGACACTAGGTGCACCACCGGTGTCCCTACTGAAATCAGATGGGGTTACATCTACAGAATGATCCGGGACCAAGAAATCCCAGATATGTTGTTAGAGGAAGCACCGATTTATCTTAATATCAGAGCCTCAGGCATAACTAGAGCCGCTACCCGCCCTGAGCTGTTCCCCTGTGCTGAAGTGATCGGATGGATACTCCAACATGCCGATGCTGAAGGGAGAGTGATAAATGATAGCGGGAAAGTGGCTATTGCCTCATTTCAACCCGCGTATATTGCGGAAGCCTACAAATTTCCCCTTGTCCAACAAGCTCTGACTGACGAATGGTTGAGCCAAATGAATAACGTCGAGATGGCCAAGAAGCTGCTAATGGCGGGAAAACATTTGAGAAAGAAAGGAAGTGATGAATATGACGTACAAAATCTGAGAGCTCCTTTCAGATTGATCGCTTTAATGCTGTGCAGAATCTTCGGCATGCCCGATGGCACAGTGTATAAGATTCAGTGGATCCCTATCATCCACTACGTGGCATTCAAGGGAACTGTGTTTGACTGGGCCACTATCCTGTCAGACAGTCTGGCCTCGATGATAATTGTTGCTAAAGAAGGACTAGCCTTGAAGAAGGCTGAATTTTTCATGTCCTCATATCTGATTGATTGTATTTTGGCCAAGATAGACTTCCCCAAATTGGGCTGCACATGGGATAGGGCCACCGCCCCGGTCTATATCGCATTCAAGATGTTCTGGGCTCAGAATTACAAGCCCAACTACAAACTCATCTGTGAGGGGTTCATCATGCCCCTATACGAGAAAATGTTCAAGGAAGAACCAAACTGCCTGTCAGAAAATGCTTTGGAAGTCCTTGAGGATTATGGGGACTTTTACTTTTCGGAGCAAGGTACCTACCTGAGAATGTTTGGAGGGACTAAGCCCCCATACATCTTGCCGCAGTATGCCACAGACTATGTGGTTCTCAAAGAAGCAGTAAGACAACTCTTCCTGGATGGGATTGGAGCAATGCTCCACAAACAACATAAGGCTTCCTTTCCCCCCTACCTTTCTGCATAGGTGCTTACAAGTTTTCAGGGGTTGCCTCGGCCGATGAATTGGTTCAAGAGCTGAAAGCCTTCCACTTCGGTGAGGTAATCTTCCACAGGAATGACCGAAAGGGAAGAGTTGCTGAGCACTGTAAGGATATCTATGCTCACTTCGAGTACTCCCACTATCCTGATGCTGAGGAAGAGGCATTCAGAGGCATCAACAACATGGCTGAGTTACGGATCTGTTGCCAAGGCAATGGAGCAAGCTCTAGCTCAACCAAGGCCCAGAAGACCAGCCAGCAAAAGGAGAAAGAAGCTGAGGATGCCCGAGCTCAGGAAGAGCTCAGATTAAGAGAAGAAGCGAGGTTACAGTGGGAAGCTGAGGAAGCAAGAAAGCAACAAGAAGCTGAAAATGAAAGACTGCAGAAAGAGGCTGAGGAAGCCCAAAAGCAGAAAGAGGCTGAAGCTGAGCAGGCTGAGGCAGAAAAGAGGGCGGAAGAAGAATTGAAGACAAGGGAAGATTCCAAGGAAGGTGGATCCGGTATATAGGACATGGAAATAGACACCTCTCAAGCAGGGGGCTCTGGTGCCCAAAATAAAGGAGGAGACCCTGCTCAGGAAGTCCGGACCCCACCGGCAGAAGAAGACATAGACATCATAAACCGACCAATTGTCCCATACACTCCATCGGGAAAGCGTATGGTGTCCAAGTGGAATGAGTTTGTCTATGACAAGAAAAGAAAAGCAATGGTCCTCAAATCAGAAGAGAGGATCAAAAGTCCCTTCCCTGAAGACATCGTTACCCACCGAGAGGTCACTATAATGCAGAATACGGATCAAGATACCTTTGCTATGGCGACCGCAGCTGTAGCAATGGCAAAAGCATCCTTGGCCAATGTAGGCGTGATGGTAAGAGATAATGAATTGACAAGGAAGAAAGTTCGTACGCTACAACAAACTGTGGCTAATGAGCAAGCCCAAAGAGATCTGGCAGTGAACAAGTATAATTGCTTGTACGCTGAACATAAGGAGCTGTCAAACAAGTACAGCCAGCTAGAGGAGGAAAAGGACCAGCTAACACTCCAAATAATGATTGTAGAAGCAGAGAAGAATGGAGCAGAAGAAAAGGCTTCTCAGCTAGAAGCAGACAAGCAGACATTAGCTGAGCGGTTAGAGCAGGTTGAGAGCAAAACGATGGACATGTCTCCCTTCCATGAGCTGTCCTGCAGCATCCTGAGGAAAATAAATGACACGCAGGAGCTAATCACTGATGAGGTTTGCAATCTCAAGGTCATGATAGTCAGATTAAAATAAATTAATGCGGAGGCCCACAGGCTCAAAGCTAAGAATACCCGTGTCAAGGAAAATATCATAAGTCAGATGGCATGGAGAGAAGGGAAAGGGGGTTTCCCCCCGCATCTTCCATTTAAAGCTGTGGACGATTTTAATGAAGACATAGCCTTGCTGGAGTTTGGCAGGAACTGTGCCAATAAGCTGATAACCAGTGTGTAGAGAACAACAGATAAAATTAACAGTCTATACCAAAAGCTCAAAGGAGTCCATGACAAATGCACATTGAGTTTCCCTCAGACCCTAGAGGAATTTCCGGAAAAGGAGCAGTAGTTGTCTCAGCTAAAGGAAGAGCTAGGCGTTCAAATGGAGTATGTGAAAAGGATTGATGTCCTGGCTATTGATGACCTCCAGCATTATATTAGTTCATCATCACTCCACAACCATCTGCTGAAGGAAGTGCATCAAGCTGCAGTAGCAGAAGTTCAAAGCATTAAAGCAGAGCTCGGGAAGAATTTGACTTCTCAGAAAATCTTGTTCCCTGCTGCAGCAAACATAGTCATAAGGGACACAGGTGTGTGGTACGGCTACATAGCAGAGGAGGACAGGAAAGCTGCAGCATCAGCAGGAGCATCAGTAGATCCAGGATCTTCTCTCCCAGCAGCCTCTTCCCCAGCAATGGCAGAAAGTCTGGCCAGTTCAATCCCCCCTTCCCAATTAGAAGCAGCATCAGCAGGGGATTCGAGGGTCTCTTCCCAGGCAGCATCAGCAACAGTTAACTTGGGCGACCCTCTGCCAGCAGAAGCTCACGCACAGGAATGAAATAAATTGAATTCAGTTGAGCAACCCTCTTCATCCAAGCACGTGTCTAGCAGGGAAAGCGTGGGTGTTAGCATTATTTCTGCTATGTATATTCTGTTAAACTTTCAAACATGTAAGGCGTAAGCCATGGGACAGCTGTCCCTATTTTTTGTCAAAACAATTTTGTAAAAGAAGTGGTCATTTTTGGTGGTCGGTTATAGAAGAAACTCTTGCAATTGACAGGTGGAAGGTGCTAGGTGGCAACCCAAATGGCAGAATTGTAATTATAAATAGTAGCTAGGAAGAATAGATGAGGACTTTTTGCAGGGAATGAAATTTTGAAACCCATACAAGCTATCTTGTATCGGGCCTGTAAAATTGAATTTTCTAATAGAAGCCACGGGAGATGGACGTTTTGCATGGGATGTTGGACGGCTGTATGTTGGACTATTCTAATGACTGCTGTTCTGTAATGTGAGATCATTCTTACCATCTGAACTATTTCTTTGTATTAATGATTTTGCTCCTCCCCGTGCATACGATTTTCTCTATTTTGTGAACAATGAATGCGTTTCACATTAAATCAGGAGCTACCTGCTGATGTCTTTATCATTGCTGTAGATTTCTCTTCTAGATCGAATGGTTAACTGTTCTTTCTTCAGGATAACTCTTGTGGCTCATTGTTCATGCATTTAAATTGCTCCTTGCAGGGATCTTTAAGTTTAAATTCAGTTTGTTTCATTTAGATCTGTTTCTTTATTCTTGCTACGTAGATTAAATAAATTCTTTGCTTTTTTCTGTTTTATGAGCAATAGAGGCGTTCCATGTTGAATTAGAAGCTATCTTCTAAAGATCTTTATCTTGCTGTAGCTTTACTTGTGATAATTAATAGCTATCTGTTCTTTCGTTACGTTATTTGTTACAGCTGATTGCTCATCCCTTAAGCGTGTTCCCTGCAGGGATAGGTAGATTTACTCCGGTTCCTAGACTTAGACCTGTTTTAGTTGCATCTAGATCGAATATAATTTAGGCATTTGCATCTCATTTAAAAGACATAAAACCCAAAAGAAAGGTGGATCGGGCCATAACCGGTAGAATTGGATTTAAACTCCAAACCCACGGTTGCCAGAACCGCTAACTGAACGGATTCCCTACACCAAACAAGAGATAGTCTAATTGGGACCATCTCTCGGGGAGAATCCCTTTCTTATTGATGCTATGATATCCGAGGCATCAACAAGTATGTTGCGACGTATGAGCAGGTTGCAGATGTATTGAGCAAGTCGTTGGCCAGAGTGCAGTTTGAGTACTTCAGAGAGAGGCTTGGTGCACTTCAGATCGAGGTTCCTTCCAAAGGGAAGTGATGAGTCCGGAAGATGCAGATGCACATGAGCTTTTCTAACATGGTTGATGTGTTCTCCCTTGGTTATGATGTAATTGCTGAGCCATTTTTCACATGGTGGTAGATGTGTTCTCCCATGGTGAAAAAGTAAGGGCTAGAGCCTTCCCCGAATGGTGGTAGATGTGTTCTCCCATGTCGGTGGTGTAAGTGCTGGATGATGTGCATCTGGGCTGTGCTTCGTGGACGATGAGATAATCTGAAGAGGACGATGCTATAATGATTAGGAGGATCATGGATGATGAGCATCAGGACGATGCTCTAGTTACTTCTCTATATATACATCACGTTGGATGCTGGATATTATAAGTTGGATCATTTATATGTATGTATGCATCATGTTGTATGCTGGATATGATCAGTTGGATCATTTATATGTATGTACGCATCATGTTGGATGCTGGATATGATCAGTTGGATCATTTATATGTATGTACGCATCATGTTGGATGATGTATATGATCGGTTGGATCATTTGTGTGTATTTTTTGTATGCATCATGTTGGATGCTTGGACCATGTATCTGTATATGTATCAGGTGGATACATTGTATGATCAGGTAGATCATGTATGTTGATATGTATAATGTATGATCAGGTGGATCATGTATTTGTATTTGTATCAGGTGGATGCATTGTATGATCAGGAGGATCATGTATGATGATATGTATCAGGTAGATACTTGGTATGCATCATGAAGATGCATTGTATGATGAGGATGATCATGGATGACGAGCTTCAGGATGTTGCTCCAGATGACATGCAGCAGGATGTTGCAGTGATGATGATCAGGATGATCATGTGTACATCAAGATGATGTATGGTGAGTATCAGGTTGATACTCTGTGGCTGTGGAACAGGTTGTGTAGATAGACATGTAATTTGTGCCCTGGGAGATTTGCAGATAGTATTTCGCGGTTTTGCCTATGGCATGTAATTTGTGCCCTAGGATATCTGGAAGATGCTCTTTCGAGGTTTTGTCCTATGGCATGTAATTTGTTCCCTAGGAGATCCGATAGGTTGAGCCGTGTGCTTGTAATCAGTCCTGGGATGCTCTTTTGAGGTTTTTCCATGACCACATGTAATTTGTGCCCTGGGAGATCCGATAGGTTGAGCCTTATGCTCGTAATCAGTCCAGGGATTCTCTTTCGAGGTTTTTTGGTGACCACATGTAATTTGTGCCCTGGGAGATCCGATAAGTTGAGCCTTGTGCTCGTAATCAGTCCCAGGATTCTCTTTTGAGGTTTTGTGGTGGGGTCACATGTAATAAGTCCTGGAGATCTGGACAGGATGAAAAAGGCCTCAGATGCTCTTTAGGGTTCTTGCTAGTCAAGAGACTCTTTTAAGGTTTTGTGACGCACGTAATAAGTCCTGCGATTTCCACAGTATGGCCAGTGATGACGAAGACCTGCAGATGGTGGGCCTACATCTAGTATGAAAAAGGACTGGATCTGTAGAACTTCCTATGACGAGTAGATTCAGAGATTGATTGAGATAGCAGCAATAGTGACGATGATCTAGAGAAGATGACTTGTGCTAGAAGACCTGTGTCAAGAAATACCTTCCTAGTTAAGAGGGAGTGTTGATGTATATGTAACTTCGGAATGTATTTCACATATATGTATATTGTATTCCTATAGAGATGTTATTATTCCTCTATACGGAAGTGTCGTCATTTATATTGTAAGTGTCTTAACTTATAATTGATGGGTTATTAGACCACCTTGTTGGGGTCGGCCCTGTATAAGTCATGTGGGTCAAAGGGTGATTAGACCACCCTATTGGGGGTCGACCATGTGGGTCAAAGGGTTATTAGACCACCCTAGTGGGGGTCGGCCCAATCAGCATTATGTTAAGTGGTTAAGTTGAGGCCGACCTAGTTGAGTAAAGGTCAAGTCAAGTTAGTGTATAAATAGAGAGTGTGTCTCTCTCATTTTACACATTCTATTCTCTCACTCACACTTGGGAGAGTGGCGCACTTGTGGAGGAGGAGGCTCTACTGCTAGGAGAAGACTATCTCTTGTATTTTGGTTGTATCATTGCTCTATCTATCTCTGAGGAAGTTATTGGGGTTTTTCACCTTTATGGTTTTCCCCAAGTAAACTTTGTGTCTCTTGTGTGCTTGCATTATTGTGTCCATGATTGTTATGCTGTAGATTTGCTGTACATGTTGTTCTCTTAGTTAAGATACTAGATCAGATTGAAGTAAATTCTGAAAATTTAACAGGCAAGACTAGAAAAAGTAGGTCAGCACAAGCTTGGCCCTGGTGGTTATTCAAATTTGGCAGCATGGTTTGTAAGTTTCGAGAAACCAACAATGAATACAAATAATAAATTGAAAATTATTTTTTGTTTTATTGCACTGTAAAATGTTAATTAACGACGATAAGCAAATATGCAGGCCGATCGATTCAATGAAGTACCCACAGAGGAAGAAATCAAGCTTGGATTACAGGAAGGCTTTGGAGCTGTTGTTGAACATAGAAGAAGCTTATCTAGGAAAACACAGTCTTGTGGTACCAATCCATTCGGTGCACAAGTATATAGAATCTATATAGTTTAATGAAGATTTGTTGCTTGTGGAATATTCTCGTTCCAAATACTTGATGTAAAATATTGACTCTGTTTTTAACAGGAAAGTAATGATCCCATTAGTGTCGAGGAGGGACAACAACAAATAGATGATCAAGCTTCAAATCCCACTAATGAATTTATTCATATGCTACAATTTTATGTATAGCATTGAAAATGGTGACCATTAATAGTAGTTCACCGTATTTCAACTGCAGAGCATGTAGAGGGTGAAACTGTATAGGTTGATACTCGACAAGAACATCAATAACATGATTTGGTCACACATGGTAAAAAAAAACCTTCGTAATGAATTTTTTTAAATGAAAAACTTGTCATTACAATAGAAAAATATAACGATGTAACATTTTCACATTGTTGCAGCAAATCCGAACCCCTCGCCGCAAAATCTAGGTCTAGAACAACAATCAGCTAGGATATTGCAAACATCACCAAAAGTGCCTGCTAAAGAAACAAGAACTAGAAGAGAAAGTACAGATGATGTAGATGGTCCTCTCATAGATTATAAACCACTAATCAAGAGAAGAAAAACTTATAAAAAGAAGGATGGGAAAAACATTGTCTAAATATTTTTGATAACAATATATCGTCCACTATTTTTGGTCTAATGAATGAATGTTCTAATGTTTTAATGATTCAGTGAAGTAAACTGTTACCTTCATTGAATTTCAACTTTTATTGAATGAATGTGTTGACTAAATGATTAATGAATGGTGTATTGAATGTTATCTTTTATTGAATGAATGTGTTGATCGACTGAAACGATGGTTTAGTGAATGTTATCTTTTATTGAATGAATGTGTTGATCGACTAAAACGATGGTTTAGTGAATGTTAGCATTTATTGAATGAATAATGGATGAAAGCTCATGATGAAATATGGATGAATTTGCACATATTTGTTTTTTTCAAGTACATGCATTGGGTATGGGGAATTGAGAGTGATGTGAGGGGGGGGGGTGCATAAGAGCTTCCACCTTCATGTGGTTGGTCCTGTTCAGTAAATAATATGAAATTATTCTCGAAACAGAGAGGAGCTCAATGAATGGCTACGATGTTGGCTTTCTACAACCCACTCGCGTGTTGTCTAAATTTTGACAATTTCTTGGAGCTTGTTGTGATTTTTGGTTGCTCCTCATAACCAATTTCCAATTTCCACAACATCAAAGGTTGAGTAAATGATGCACTGGAATCAATATCCTTAACCTTCTCTTTAATTTCCTTGGAATCAATATCCTTAACCTCACATTAAACCCTTCCAAATTGGTATATTTACCATTCAAGGATGGCTTCTTCTGAAGCATGATATTTGCAACTAAGCTAGCATACATCGACAACAATTAGAGACATGTTGATTGTTGTGAATGTTCATCTATTTTTTACGAATGCAACTTGACCATAATGGCTCCTCCTACGCCAGGGAATTAAAGTACACAACAAATTAAAGAAAACATATAGTTTGCATCGAAAAAATAATAGGGTACGAACTGAACTAAGGAGATCCGAACCTACGACCTATGTCTAGTCCCAAGGCTACCACCTTCAAGCTTGAAGTGCAGCTGGAAAGGGCGACCACCTTCAAGCTCAATTCATTCTGCATGCATTTCACAATGGGAGATGGTGGGCTACCACATTCAACCTTGATTAATTGTGTATGCATTTCACTATGCAATCGTCTCAGATTCTCGTTGCGTTTTACCTCTATTAGTTTATCAATTCGGTATGACCCACGCCCGCTGTCCGAGGAGTGTTTCCGTGGTCTTGAGTTCCAACCTGAAAATGGTGACGATTCATTCTATATTTACGTTTCCCTTAAGCTGCAATATGGAAAACTCATAGTTCACTATCAAGATTTCTTTGACCATCAGCTTTGTCAGACAAACCTTAATAATGAACTATGAGTTTGTCATTTGCAGTCGAAGGGAAATATAATACCATGAATCATCAACCGTTGCCAGGATGAAACTAAAGACCGCGAAAACACTCATTGGATGACGGACGTGGGTCATACTGAATTGATCAACTAATTGATGGAAAATGAAATGGGAATTTGAGACGGTTGCATAGTGAAATGCATGCAGAATAAATGAAGAGTGGGTCTCGAGAGAAATGGTTTTGGGACGTCGTATGAGAGGAAATGGCGATGGGAATTGATTGATAAGGTCAAGCTTGAAGGTGGTATCCTTGGGACTAGACATGGGTTGCAGGTTCAAATATCCTCTAAATATTTTTGATAACAATATATCGTCCACGAGTTTTGGCCTAATTAATGAATGAATGGCTTAATGAATTTTCTAATGTTTTAATGATTCAGTGTAGTAAACTGTTATCTTTATTGAATTTCAGCTTTTATTGAATGAATTTGTTGACTGAATGATTAATGAATGGTTTATTGAATGTTATATTTTATTGAATGAATGTGTGTATCGACAGAAACAATGGTTTAGTGAATGTTAGCATTTATTGAATGAATACTGGATGAAAGTTCATGATAAAATATGGATGAATTTGGACATATTTGTTTTTTTTTGAGTGCATGCATTGGGTATGGGGAATTGAGAGTGATGTGAGGGGGGGGAGGGGCTATAAGAGATTCCACATTCACATGGTTGGCCCTGTTCAGTAGAGAATATGAAATTATTCTCGAAACAGAGAGGAGCTCAATGAATGGCTACGATGCTGGCTTTCTACAACCCACACGCGTGTCATTTAAATTTTGACAATTTCTTGGAGCTTGTTGTGATTTTTGGTTGCTCCTCATAACCAATTTTGAGTTTCCATAACTTCAAAGGTTGAGTAAATGATGCACTGGAATCAATATCCTTAACCTTCTCTTTAATTTCCTTGGAATCAATATCTAGCTTAATCTCAAATAAATATAAGTGAACAAAAGAAAATGCAAGAAAGAGATTATACTTGCAAAATATAACACTTATATTAATAAATTCAAAAAGAGAGAGTAATATTCATTGGCCTCTTGAAGAGGATGAGCTCCTTTGAGCAAAGCTTCAATACAACACCAATATTTGACAAAACAATATACATCCTTCTAGCATTATAAATAGTTTCTTAATAACTACCAAAAACCTAACTACATGCAATCTCAAAATTAATGACTACCAACCACCTACTGGTTCTTATTTAATAAAAATGAGCCTTTTACATTAAGTAACTACCCTATAACTATCTAATGAGCCTTATTCAAAGAATATGATCTCATACATGAATATACAGACTCCTCAGTATACCAAATTAGAGAAGTTAGGTAAGAGTACCTTGACACAATGGAAGCACACTACCATCTCTTTGTGACGAATATGCCACAATGTTACATAACTTCCCAGTCCTTTTATTCTGCTACGTGGAAAGCCTGTAGTCCATAAAGTAAGTTCCATAGACACTATCACTTGAGACTTAGAGTACAATCTTTTGTGCCACCTTAATAGGCACCCACTAGCCTATAGGTCCACTTGAATAATGATTGACTCCACCGCTTAATACAATGACTCTAATACAATGGCTTTATTACAACGACTCTATTCCCTTAGGCTACTCCACTGCTAATACAATGGGAAGAGCATAATGGGGTTCTCAGTTATATATATATGTAATTATTCTACATATTTCCACAATAGAGATAGAATATATTGATTTCCTATATATATATATATATATATTTTTAAATGTATTGGGTAGTCAGTTAACCGGCAACCTAATAACGATGACCATAGGGTAATATCCGACGGTGTTGCAATACTACCGACAACTCAGAATGTCGGATCCATTTATTTTTCTATGTTGTCCATGTCGCTTAACCAACGACCTATCTGACGATTGCATGGTGATATCCTATGATTATGCTATACTTCCGATGGCTCGGAATGTCAGAATTGTCTTTTTTTTGGCAAACACGTTGCTTAACTGATGACTTTTCTGATGCATAATCGACGGGGAAAGGATGGCATCCGACAAATATTGCAAGTTGACACTATCGCTTATCCGACTTCCTGTGAAGCTGGAGGAAGTCGGTTAACCGACGAGGTATGGTGGTCAAATATCTGACATCTTGAACTATGTTAGAGTTTAGCCGATATCCCACCGATGATAAAAAAAAACTGGAATTGTCGGATAGTCGACCATAGGTTGTAGCAAATTCGACTTTTTCGCCGTCAGATTTTGGGTCAAAAAAACTTAGTGTTAATTGCTTCCATAGCCAGTTTTGGTATTTTATTGCATGATGTTTGTTTACATCATTTTTACAATGTTCCATGGCTAAATAGCACATGGGTAACATAATATCTAATACTTTCCTTTTGAAATAAAATTCGAGCATCCACTAGTGGGGCCTTGGCCTTGAGCTCCACGCTAGGAAAACATACATCACATGTATACAATATTTACATTAAAAGCTAATATATCCTATGAATAAAAATGGGGTATTACATGGTTCATGGAATGTCGAATTGGAACACTAGTTGTCAGGGAAGCACACTTCTTGGAGGTAAAAGATAATAAAATGAATTAAAATAGGTCAAAAACCCTTTTAGCCATTGGGTAATTGTGCAATTTACACGTCGGGATCCAAAAAGGAGGACAAACAATGGTTATAAGACCCACATGACAGGTGGCAGGAGAAAGGGGAGATGAGTTGGAAAGTGGGGTGATGAGACCTTTATGAAAGATGGTGGGTAGGGATGTGCTTATGGAAAGGTGGGGTGTCATATAGGCTGAGTTGTAAAGCACCTTTTACAACATCGGGTGGATACCATTTCTAGTTTCCCTAAGTGGTAACGCGTCGATGTCTAGTGGTTTCATAAAAATTTCTCCAAGGAGGCCCAACCAGTCACTGAAGGGAAGGTGTCCTCACGGTTTTGAGTACAACGCGCGCTTGAGGCCATTTTTTGGTGGGCGCAAATTATCGGCGCACTGTCAATCTGAGCCATTGATCTTGATTGAGATGCGATGAACTTGCACGGGCGCTCTTAAAATTTATCTGCCTTGCATTTTATGGGAGCCCTCAATCTCTGTGCCGTTGAATGGGATCTAGATCCAATGGTTGGCCGTGATTTACATCTTGGCTCCTATTTTTTGGCCGACAATCTTTAACTATTGGTTCTTTTTTGAACCTTCACTGCTGCTTTTTGAGCTGTTTATCTCCCAAGAGATAAAACAAATCATAGGTGCCCCGTAAGATAGTTTCACATGATATTTTTCATGCCATAAAAATCAGGTACTAACACTTAACTTTGCGATCAAGTACCAAAGAAGTCATTTTTAGAGCTTCTAATCAGGAAGAAGCCAAGCTTCTATTATTTTTAAGTCACTACATTATAGTAACCCTAATTAAGAGAAAGACAACTTATTTATTAATTTAATACCATGAAATTAAAATAAAGCTATGTAATTCTCCCTAGCATACTATTGAAAATAATATGTAGTATTCTTATTATTGATATTAATATGGCAAGTTGGACCATTACTGGTACATGAAGTAAGTATACATATTTATGTGTGAAAAGTAAACACATGAATTGCAATGAAAAAATTGTCCTAACATATATGAAATATATATCATATATATATCTATATTACAAAAGAAATAAATTATTGTTGTTGCTTATATAAGCAAATAATATATTAGAATAAAAATGTAAAGAGAATGTTATATGATAAAGTACAACTTATTGACTAATTGAAATAGGATATTTTATATTCTTTAAATAAAATTTTAGTTAGGGTTTTTGTAAAGTGTTAGAAAGGCACATTCTTTTATTGCAATAGTCCTTTACTTCTTTCAATAAAATGGGTAAAATAAATAAATAACTCATGTAACTGTCTAGGAGTTCAACCGATTCACTATTTATCTTGATAGGAAGGTGGTTAGGTATTTAAAAGGAGATGGTGAAAGAGGCGCAACCTCCACCTCCTTAGGAGGATACAATGTATGAGGCACTACACAAAATTCCTTCTTGAGTAGAGACTATGTGACAAGCGATCTCCATCTTTCTTGAGCATATACCTTGCTTGGAAAAGATAGGGAAGCCTGGTGGATAGACCCGACTGTAATGTTGAAAGAGTTCACGTATGCTTGGAAAGCACAACGTTTGACTTGTTTTTATATATGCATTTACAAAGTAAGATTTCTTTGAACTATTTTATTTATTTATGGGTATATATTGCAATAGGGTCAGCCTCTTAAAGAAATCCGAACCCGACTCCATTTTCTTTTATCCTATGTAGACTATTATCTCTTTAGAAGAACACTTCCTTCTTACTACATATTTCATGGTTGGAATGAAAGAGTGGCCTTCTTGTAAGAGCACTAGGCTCCATTATTACTGATTTTATTAGTAAATACTATTTTTCCGCCTCTGCATGAAGAAGAAAGGGGGTGACTTCTCTAGAGGAGATTTAGTATCCCATAGCCATTATATAATTTTACTTTCATTTTTATTGCACCTCTGTGTGTTTTGTCAACGCAATATATCATATTATATCTCTGCGCATTAGCTTAAGGCTTATGCTATATTTGTGCATTCTAGTTTTATTATTGTATGGTGTAAAGAACAATTATCTATTCATCTATGTTTGAACCTAATGGAGTCGCGCACTACATCTCACTCTTTGTGAAGTGTTGACTTGATGCATAGAGTATTGGAATAAAAATCAATAATATATTGAGACTTATGCACGGGATACATATCATCTTCTTACTCTCCTTGGGGGAGGGTTTCATGGCAGGGAGGGTTTCTGGTTTTTTCCTATTAAGATTTAATATGCTAAGATAGAAAATAGCTGCATTACATTCCATTTCACAATAATAGCATATACAGGATCACTGAAGAAACAACAAGCACAACATAAACACAAGAGACATAGATTTATCTTGGGAAACCCTCATGGGGTAGAAAACCCAACAAAGCTTCCTCAATATAGATGACCAACAAATACAAAAGATGTAACCCTGAGCATAAGCTCCTCCTTCTCCATAGCAGATCTCTCTCTCATAAGTGCGCCACTCTCAAGTGAGTGAGTGTGTTAAATGAGGAATACACCTCCTCTATTTATACACTACTTTGACTTGTCTTTTACACAAATCATGTAGGCTCGTATTTAACCATTGGGTTAAATACCCCATTACAACTAACTCGGCCAACCCCACTAGGGTGGTCTAACAACCCTTTGACCCACATAACACATACATGGCCGACCCCCACTAGGGAAGTCTAATAACCCAAGTTACCACATTCCGACGGAGGAATAAACATCTCCGGATATACAATAAGATCTTCACGGAGGAATGAAACATCTCCAGAATAATAAAGCACAAATATAATATTCTTTGAAGTTACAATATATCAACACTCCCCCTTAATGAGAAGGATATTATAACAGCATCTGCACGAGCAAGGAGTCATCAAAATCATACATGATACATCTATAAATCATTGGAAGCTTTCTCAACATCATCAGTAACTCAAGCAATTACTGGAACATCAACATCTTCAGTACTGAGTCTTTATCTTCTGCAGCACTCAAACAGATACAGCAACATAAACATCTGGATCCTCATGATCATTAGCATCGTCATCACACGATCATCAACATCATCATCTAGACCATCACGATCAGCAGCATCATCATCTAGACCATCACGATCAGCAGCATCGTCATCTAGACCATCATGATCAACAACATTGTCATCTAGACCATCACGATCAGCAACATCGTCATCTAGACGATCACGATCAGCAGCATCGTCATCTAGATCATCACGATCAACATCATCATCATCTAGATCATCACGATCAGCATCATCATCATCTAGATCATCACGATCAACATCATCGTCATCTAGATCATCACGATCAGCAACATCGTCATCTAGATCATCACGATCAACAACATCCTTAATACAAGTATAAATATCATTAATACAAGTATCCTCATCAATACAAGTATACATATCATCAATACAAGTATACATATCATCAATACAAGTATCCTCATCAATACAAGTATACATATCATCAATACAAGTATACATATCATCAATACAAGTATCCTCATCAATACAAGTATACATATCATCAATCCAAGTATCCTCATCATCAATACAAGTATCCTCATCAATACAAGTATACACATCATCAATACAAGTATCCTCATAAATACAAGTATACACATCATCAATACAAGTATCCTCATCAATACAAGTATACATAATAGCAACATACCTTGCAACACACAAGATCCTATTACGGGATGATCAATCCCTCTCACTTTAGGACATAGGTCCAAGGATGATACAATCCTGATCCAATTACGGGATGATCAATCCCTCTCAACTTAAGACATCTCTCATGTCTATGGAGGATGCAATCCAGATCAACTTACAGGATGATCAATCCTTATCCTTTTAAGACACCTCACCATGTCTAGGGATGATGCAATCCCGAATCAACTTATAGGATGATTAGTCCTTATCACTTTAAGACACCTCACCATGTCTAGGGACGATGGAATCCCAATCTACTTACAGGATGATTAGTCCTTATCACTTTAAGACACCTCACCATGTCTAGGGACGATGCAATCCCGAATCAACTTACAGGATGATTAGTCCTTATCACTTTAAGACACCTCACCATGTCTAGGGACGATGCAATCCCAATCTACTTACAGGATGATTAGTCCTTATCACTTTAAGACACCTCACTATGTCTAGGGATGATGCAATCCCAATCTACTTACAGGATGATTAGTCCTTATCACTTTAAGACACCTCACCATGTCTAGGGACGATGCAATCCCAATCTACTTACACGATGATTAGTCCTTATCACTTTAAGACATCTCACCATGTCTAGGGACGATGCAATCCCAATCTACTTACATGATGATTAGTCCTTATCACTTTAGGACATAAGTCCAAGGATTATGCAATCCTGATCCACTTAGGGGATGATAAATCCCTATCTCTTTAGGACATAAGTCCAAGGATGATGCAATCTTGATCCACTTACGGGATGATCAATCCCTATCTCTTTAGGACATAAGTCCAAGGATGATGCAATCCTGTCCCGTACATTTTGAACCAAATGCTCAGGGATGATGTAGTCCTATCATGTCCACTAGGGACCACTTTCTCGGAGACATATGTCTACGGATCTCTTTTAGGACATGTGTCCATGGATGATACAATCCCCTCGTCCACTAGGGACCACATTCTCGGAGACATCTGTCTACGGATCACTTTAGAACTGAAGTCCCGGGATGATACAATCCTCTTGTCCACTGGGGACCACATTCTCAGAGACATCTTCCTACGGATCACTTTAGAACTGAAGTCCAGGGATGATACAATCCTCTCCTGTCCACTATGGACTTCATTCTCGAAGACCATACGTCTACGGATCCTTTTAGAACATGTGTTCAAGGATGATGCAATCCCCTCGTCAACTTATACCTTGTCTAAGGACCATTCACCAACCTCTTTGTCGGCATCACCAATATAGGTATCCAAATCATTGACCTCACTGTTGATGTAGGCAATCTCGTCATAAGTGACCACATCACTGCCCCTCTCGAGGAGGGTCCTACCAAGCTTGTCTCGGAAAATACTCAAACTTTTCTTGAGGTAGAGGTTTGGTTAGTACATCGGTAACTTGTTACAAATTCAAACTTTATATTTCCTTTCTGCGCCATATCATGGAACACTGGATTCTATGCCATCTTGATACAACTCTGTTTGTCACATAGGATCACAGTTGGGTCTATCTCTAAGTCAAACAATCCAAAATCCATACTGCTTCACAACTAGCAGAGCAACCAACCATATATTCCGCTTGTGCTGAGAGCCACACAAGACTGCTTCCAGCTAAACCATGAGATCATGGCTGATCCCAGACAATAACATCCTCTCGATGTGTTCTTCTTGTCTGATACACTTTCTGCCTAATCAACATCTGTGTAGCCATCTGAAGTCATGATCTCCAAGATAGCATGGATCAAAGTTTATCGTATCCTTTAGGTACCTCATCACATGCTTTGCAACTATCAGGTGAACACATCTACTTTCCATTAGATATTGACTCAAGGTGTTCACAACAAAGCATATATCTGACCTAGTTATTGTTAGATACATCAATGACCCAATAATTTGTTTGTACAGAGTTATATACACTAACTCTGATGAGTCATTCACTAACAGCTTCAAGTTGGAATCCATGAGAGCAGTCATTCCAACATATCAAGTCCTTTTAATATTTCTCGACATACTTTCCCTGGTTGAGAAAGATTCCTTCTGAGCCTTTCCATACTTCCAGACCTAGGAAGTAATGCATCAATTTGAGATCTTTCATTTTCATTTTTGCAGCCATCTATCTGTGCCATCTCTCGTTAGACGGGTCTGTTGATATGAGCCTCAACATCATTCGAACTCTGTGGTTAGTTCCTTCTTTTATCCATGTCATCTATGTATAGAAACCATATTCAACCTTGTAGCAAAGGTTGAGATCCACATCACCCATGGTGATCATTAAGCTCATCAATTTACTATCGATCCTGGGTACCCATACATAACCTGATTCACACTTCTTCTTTAATTACATCATTAAGAGAATGATCTTATCAGTCACTTGGAGCAAACATCTCGTCATGATTCTCTTCCTCTTTCTAAGAGAATCTTTTAGCCACGAGCATTCTATATTATGTTTGGTTTGTAAATATTCTTGTTGAACACCCATCACTTGTGTCGTGTTCATCATTCTTCATAATATTTCCTACAAATCAAAATTAAGTACATGATTAGTAATACTTCATAATCATGAAATCATGTTGACATGATAACCTATTATTCATACAGATATCATTTACATAGTTATGCAACTATCTTGATTAGTACTTTGGCACAACACTTTTCCATATCCTGTATGCATACAGTGGCTATCTAGATGCCTTCCGTCTCTACCAGAACATACTATCGAGAGTGTGCACAACTCTCAGCATGCTAGCAAAGAGGTTTCATTATAGACAAGCTACAATGGAATGTTTTGTCCAACTTACCAACCATATGCATCTTAGTAGTATACTATTCAATGCTCTTTGAATGTTTACACTCAGCATGAATACAAATATGCATACAATCTATTTATTATTTCAAATAACAATTCAAATACTTATCTTTTATGTTTGTGTGGTTGCCTCCTGCTTGATCTTCTAAATGTCTTTTGAACTTCTATTCATTCTATACCACTGTGCATGCTCAAGTGTGCACTAGTGTTATCCTCATGATCTCATGCACAAACATACATTCATTAGTATATTCTCAATATTATCAAAACATTATAATTCTAAATAATCTTGAATATGTATAGTCATGATCATTAGTATTCAGGGTTTCAAGGAAGTCTTCTTTTACTCATGTATATTCTTGTTTGATCATAGTACTCTTCTGGTTAGTTAAATCATCAAGATAAGAGACATAATATGCATAAACCCTTGATTACTAACTTTATGAATAAGCATAACCAATCATACCAAGTATACTTATATAAGGGATCCTAACACAAGGTAAGATTCTAACTTGACATAGGAAAACATATCTGGATTAGCATCCCTGCTTAGTTATGTCTAACATACCTAGACAATATCTTCTTTGTTCTCTTCAATGATTTAGAGATCCTGTGCTACAACCTGCATATCTCATAGGTTAAGCATAATATAACAAAGTAATACATACCTCGTAAGTAGAACAAAGATTATGGATGAGTCTTTGTCTTCATGTTGTCATGGTCATGGAACTTGATTTGTCTTTCGTGATGTACCTGTATCTTGTTAGTAGACAACATCAACCTCATACAACACCATAATGTATTAGTACAATCATGTAGCCCTAATCAATGAATTTCTTCGATCATTCACATGCATTCATACTGTTACTTGGGTGATAAGACAATTCTAACATTAATCAAGATTGTACTGTTAAATAATATGAAGACAAACACATTATGAACTTAATCAGGAATCAGATTTCAAGACATACCTGAACCTCCTTAAGTCATACCTGTTGAGACTTCTTGTAGTCTTCTTATGTAAGGCCTTAGCCTCAACTCCCCCTGAAACTGGATCTGGAGTTTGATTAGGGTTTGCTAGAGAAACCCTAAAAATTTAATATTTGACTTTGACACTTCTGAATGGATGGAAGGATGTGTCTTCTTGAGTTGATCAAACTAGTATACTTCAATTTTGAAATCTCCAAGATTTGACCCTTCAAAATTGCCTTCAAAACTTCTGGATCTTCTGGATAGGATCCCGAACTAGGGTTTGATGAAGCCCACCCTTCTTCCCAATCAAAAGGTTCGATCCAAGGCTCTAAACTCTTATTTTTCTGAGGAGCTTCCAGCCGTGGTTACAGACTTCAAAACTTCCAACTTTTGCTGAAGCCCTAATTTTCCATCTTTCCGATAAAAAACCCGAACTGGGGTTTGATCAAGCCCGGTCTTCTACCCAACCAAAAAATTTAATCTTGGTCTCTAAATTTCGATTTTCCTGAGTAGCATTCAGCCATGGATTCCGATTCCAAAAATTCTAACTTTCTCCAAAACCCTAAATTCCGGAAGCCATGAATGAAGGTGCTCCAAAAATAATTTTGTTTTGATAGAAATATGTACCTGATTGTTTCTGCTGTAACTCCGAACTTTTTGCTCCACAGGGTCTGAAAATTGTTTCTGTGGTAGAATGACCTTTCATATTTCCATCGCAATAGGTCTGACATCAATTGGATTTTCTGAGAGAGAGTTATGCCAAGTGTCGCAACGTGACCTGTTTATGGGATAAAACAGGAGAGCGAACTTGTACGGCGTTCCACGTGTCACTGGTTCAACTTCGGCCTCTAAAAAAGTTTTCTACGATAGTAATGTCTGTTTAATACCTGTCACATTTTACGAAATTTCATTTGTAGCTTCCTAGCCCAAGTTATGACCTTTTTTCCAAGGTTACCTGATTTTGACTGAGATCTGGAAGAGGCAGAAACCCTAACGTGTAATGATCATAACTCACAAAGTACAACGAATCTGAGGGTGTCCTTTAGACACAGGGTACCTGGGGATGTTATCTATGACCTGTAAACTTTTTAGATCCTGAACCTTCGCAGAAATGGATTTATAGCGAAAGTTCCACGATGACTGGTTTTTGCTATGTAAAACCCAAACCTTCAAATTGTCGTAAGTGAAGCAAGTGTCGTAAGTGCCATACATTGCCTTCCTTCAGGTTAGCTCTGATACCATGTTAAGATTTAATATTCTAAGATATAAAACAGCATCATTACATTCCATTTCACAATAATATCATATACAGGATCACTGAAGAAACAAAAAGCACAACATAAACACAAGAGACAGAGATTTATCCTGGGAAACCCTCATGGGGTAGAAAACCCAGCAAAGCTTCCTCAATATAGATGACCAGAAAATACAAAATATGTAACCCTGAGCATAAGCTCCTCCTTCTCCATAGCATACCTCTCTCTCATAAGTGCGCCACTCTCAAGTGAGTGAGTGTGTTAAATGAGGAATACACCTCCTCTATTTATACACTACTCTGACTTGTCTTTTACACAAATCATGTAGGCTTGTATTTAACCATTGGGTTAAATACCGCATTACAACTAACTAGGCCAACCCCACTAGGGTGGTCTAACAACCCTTTGACCCACATAACACATACAGGGTTGGCCCCCACTAGGGAAGTCTAATAACCCAAGTTACCACATTCCAACGGAGGAATAAACATCTCCGGATATACAATAAGATCTTCACGGAGGAATGAAACATCTCCAGAATAATAAAGTACAAATATAATATTCTTTGAAGTTACAATATCTCAACATTTCCTTGGGTTTGGCAGGAGGGTTGTCTGTTTCTTTTTGGTCTATCTGCTTTGTGGGTTTTGTACAGTGTAGTGTATAGACTGTGACTGTGCTACTTCGGTTTCGGGAGGGGTGGCAGTTTATTGTGTCAGATGGAGTCTGTAAAAGGTGGTGTCTATCTTAATAATTTGGTAGAGGGACAAAGACAGTTAGATATCTATGATACTCCTATTGACTCTTTACTCTCGGTGGACGGGGAGGGGTTTGTGTCATTGTCTGAGGAGGGATATGAGACGGGGGAATATTTTGAACTGGATAAACTGCCAAGACGTGGTGGTGGTATTTCTCATAGTAGAGGTCAGAAGGCTAGACTGTGATGCAGGATGGAGGTGACAAAATCCAATCCAACCCGCTTACCCCAGGATATCTGGTGATTCTCTGAAATCGAACCACTGGCCTTAGCTAAAACTAGCTAGGTCCTTCTTAATGATGGGTCTTACCTTCCAATCGACCTTCTGCAATGGATTTCCTATCAGAAATGGCTTTCCACAACAGCCTTGCAGAAATTCCTGATTTCCACAATTATGGCATCCTTTTGCAATGTTCTATCCACAACCACCTTTCCACAACACTTCCTTCCGCAACTTGCGAGTACGCTTTTCATGATTTCTTGAAAAGGCTTCCGCAAGAACTCTCCCGCAACGTAGATTTTGAAACTCTCGTTGATAACTCCTACACTTCTTCCTTTTGTAGTATGCTATATCAATCGTCTATCTCTTGCGGGTTTGATATCTCTCATTGATCTATGATCAATGTGGAATACTTTTCCTCGACTTGTGGAAATATTAACTTCCACGCAAATTCCCTTGCGGATCCTTTCCCTATCGTCGATATTCCTTTTTGGCTTCGATCTGAGCCATCCAACCTCTGCTGATTGAATTGACTGCAATTCTACGATTTTTTCTCCGTTGATTGATCAGAGAATCGATTGATCTAGCTCGACCTTCATCCGGATCTAATGAGAAACTAAATACAACAAGAAAATAACTTTGCTATGTAATGATGATCAGTTTGCGAAGGGTTTTCCTTTTCTTAACTGTTCATACAAGCATGAAAACAAAGACTCATTCACACAAACATCAGGTTAACACTTTCACATTACTCCACCTGATATAGTCTAAGCTCATCTCTTGGTCATATGCATAGTAAACATCATTAAACACACGGAAATTGATAATTTCCTTAACTCATAACCAAAGCATCTATACAGTCGTATTTTTCTCTGGTATTCAAGAAAATATCCCAACGACTTTCCTTCGCGGAGATCCCTCTTGCACCAACCTTCCACTGAGTCCCAGTCTCCCCCCTTTTCATCCATTCGAAGATCTCCCCCAAAACCGAATGGATGAACAACAAACAAACTAACTGACAAACACTCCCCCATCATTGAAGGTGTCACTATCATTTAACAACAAACTTTCTATCAAGATTGATCTCCACGCAGGGAGTATCAACTCGCCACTAAGTCCTATTTTCTCACAAACTGACAACACACTAGTTGGTTACATACTTGTAAATATTAAAACACTTGATAAACGAGTTTCCTTCCCACTTCAGGACAACTTGTCCTCTTGCTATCCACAACATGTGAACACGCAATCACATTGCTGATGTAGCATTGATGCTCCTGCATAAGACTCCCAAGGTTAAAATTCTGAACCCCTGTTCAGTAAATCAACTATTGAGAAACCCTTTGCCTCCAATTCTTTAGCATGCATCCATGTAGAATATTCTGTTGGATCCCCTTTCCATTTGATCAAGTATTCCAAGTAGTCGCTCTTCCTGGTACCCTTTGTCACTCTAGTATGCAAGATAGACTCAGATTCTGATGGTTGGGCTATAGGCATTTGCTTCAGCCGTTGAAGATCCTCCATAGGATCCCTGTCTCCTATCATTTCTTTTGTATCATCGATCACATATGTATACGGGTCTGCCACATCGAAAATAGGTGAGATACCAATCCCTATTGGCATTTCCAACTCTTACGCATTTGCCGAAAATCTTCTGAGTATTCTGCAAGGTCCAATCTTTTTCATTTTCAGCGTGTTATACTCTTCTTTTGGAAATATCTCTTTCCTCAGATGTGCTAGACCAAATCTACCACCTCATAGTTTTTCTCTCTTCTCTTGGAATCTGCTCTTGTTTTATAACTATTGTTACTCTGTTGCAACCTTGCTTTAACTTGCTCTTGTAGTTCACTAACCCTTGTTTCAAACTCTTCTCCATCTACACTTCTCGTTTCCATTTGAACCAAATCACGAATTTCACACACCCCTATGGGATGCATACCATACAAAATTTGGAATGGGCTCATTCCTATACTTCGGTTTGGTGAATCATTGTATGCAAAATCGGCTTGAGCTAGCGTTTTGTCCCATTGTTTTGGATTTTATCCGATCAAACTTCTCAACATGTTACCCAAACTCCTATTTACCACCTCAGTCTAGCCAATGGACTATGGATGATATGCTGAATTGAAGTTCAACTTGGTACCCAACATTTTCCACAAGGTTCTTCAGAAATGACCTGTAAACACATCTCTGTCAAATACAATTCTCTTAGGTAAACCATGTAGATTTACAACTTCATTGAAAAACAAGTTAGCAATGTGTGTGGCATCACTTGTCTTGTAACCTAGAATGAAATGTGCCATCTTAGTGAATCTATCCACAACTACAAAAATGGAATCATTTCCCTTCTGAGTTTTTGGTAAACCCAAAATGAAATCCATACTCACAGAATCCCAATGCCAAGTTGGAATAGGGAATGGTGTGTACAAGCCTATGTTTTGGCTTCTTCCCTTGGCATGTTGGCATACCCTACATCTACTCACAAACTTTTCAACCTCAGACCTCATCTTTGACCAAAAATAGAAATGGCTCAACTGCCCAAAGTTTTTATCACTTCCAAAGTGACCTGCCATCCCTCCATTATGTTTTTAAAGAGTAAGCAATCTTGCAACATTTACTCCATCCACGGCTCTCTTTCCACCTCCACTAGATTCCTACAAACTCTGTATGCATTCTGAAAATCAATGTTAGCCTCATACAAATCTCTTAAGCGTTCAAATCCTAAGACTTGGATATGATTTTATTGTACAATCAATTGTCTCCTTCTTAGAGCATCAACTACTCGATTTGATTGCCCACTTATGTGCTTCAACACAAAGGTAAATCTTTGTAAGAACTCAACCCACTTGAAATGCTTCAGATTCAATTTAGGTTGCTGCATGATGTATTGCAATGCATGGTTATCATAACACTACAACAAATACCCTTTTGGTGGTGGTTTTTCTAACCCCCCCCCCCCCCCCCCCCCCCAATTTTTTTTTAGGTATTTGTAGGAAGTTCTTCAAACCCCCCCTCAGAAGTCCCAAAAATTGAACTTTTTGGGGCGGTTTTTAAAACACACCCCTAAAAAGTCCAATTGTCAGGCTTTTTGGGGGCGGTTTTGTAACCCCCCCCCCAAAAGTCCAATTCTTAATACTTTTGGTGGCGGTTGGTTAAACCCCCCCCCCTGAAAGTCTAGTTTTCAATACATTCGGGGGCTAGTGTGGAAACCCCCCCCCCAAAAAAAGTCTTAACCCCCTAAAAGTGGCTTGCGGTGGTCTTGCTAACCCCCCCCCCCAAAATGTTTTTTAAAGGTATTTGGTGGCAGTCGTTAAAACCCCCCCTCAAAAGTCCTTAGAATTTGACTTGTGGGGGCGGTCCTTAAGAACACCCCTCAAAAGTCCTTGGAATTTGACTATTTGGGGTGGTCCTTAAGAAACCCCCTCAAAACTCCTTAGAATTTGATTGTTGGGGGCGGTTTTTAAAAAACCCCCAAAAAGTCCAACAGGACTTTTGGGGGGGGGTTTGGAAAGACCCCCCCAAAAGTCTTGTTGGACTTTCGAACTTTTGGGGGGGGGGTTTGGAAAGGCCCCCAAAAAGTCCAATGGGGGGGTTTGGAGATCCACACCCTTGGAATATTTTTATCATCATCCTATGAGCTGTGGTGGGCATTTCCCTAAGGAAGATTTTACCATAATTGGGACAATTTTTTATCTTCTCCTAGGCTTGGTCTAATTTCCCTAAACCACTGTTTTGGCAGGTCCATAAATTCTTCTTTAGGGTGATCTCTTTGGACAAACTGAGACCATGGTTGAGTAGACAAAACAACAAGCTACAATATCCCCATGTGCTGCCGGCATTTTCTTCAACACACAATTTGTGCTGGGCATCCTCTCAGGGCTACTTGGACCCCATGCTCGGGTTCAAAATTGGTTTTTTGGGGATAGAGTATAATAATGCTTCCGAATTAGATCAAGGTCTTCACCAAGGAATACTGCTTGCATGTAAAAAAAGATGGAAGGTGATTCCAAGATCATTCTCCATATGGCTGCTGAGATGCACCGTGGCAAATCAAGCTCCAAAGTGGCGTCGTCGTGGTGGTTGGGCGTAACCAGGCCTGGAATTTGACGTTCCACACAACATTTTTTCATTTTTTAGACGTATTTGACAGGTAACTTGAAATTTAAAACGTAGAAGTTGACGTTTATTTATATTGATAGCCCGTCAAAAAAACTTATAGCTATCCAACTTGCCTTGTAGGGAGAGATGTTAAATTACTTAAAAAGTGAAAATCTCTTAACAGATTTTTTGTTTGTTAGTGAAGTTGGCTTATTGTTAAACACTTTATTTAGGTTTTATTACTACAATGGACTATCTACCCAGATCTTGTCGTAAAAAACAACTCCAAATTCTAGTAATTGAAGGAGGATTGTGTTCTGACATATACCGAAAGAAAAATTGATCCTCCATGAATCTGCATAAAAGGTAAAATGAAAGGCACTCTGAAAATCTAACTGTAGAATTTGAAATTCCAGGCCTAGGCGTAGCGCTTTCCTTCTCCCATGTCAAGTTGATGTGTTCACATGGCCGCTCTCCTTCTCCCATGTCAAGCTGATCTGTTCATGTGGGATGATTTGACAGAAGTAGTTTTTTGGGATAGCTGCAGAGTTATCCAGGACCAAGACATGATGGTTTTTTGTGCGAGAAGACATCATGCTGATGATAATCAGAGAATACACGTAACTCTTGTCTTTTCATCCTCCTTAGTAGTTCTCAATCAGTCTTTTCATCCTCCTTCACAGTTCTTCGATGGGGGAAATGATGGAAGAAAATCAAAGTTATTAATAGCTATACCTCCTCAAGTTATTAAGATGTACCTCCTTCAGTTATTAAGAGTTCTTAAGATGTACCCGATTCATCATAACAGTCGGTGGTAAGCGAGAATATATGGGGGCTCAAGGTGGCAATTGTGATCGTCATTGCTAGTTTTCTGCATGCATGCAAGTTTTGGTTATGGAGCCGCAAGTTTTTTGCATGCATGCAAGTTTTGGTTTTGGTGAGAGGATGAAGGAGCCACAAGATACTAACTATCATCCTGAGGTTGGAGATAATTCCAGTCGCAATAGGAAGAGAGGGCGTGGGGATTATCCGGGGGAGTCGAGTGGTGGTCTGTCTCGTGCCTCTCAGTGGGCGCATAGGGAGGTAACTTCCTTCGCTCTTAACATCCCCTTGTAAATCTAGAGGGACATCAATGACTATGAACAACAATGGTGGGCTCGTCTAAGTAGGGAAACCCTGCTGGGGAGCGTAAGAAGTTGGAGAGTTGGATCCTGGATCCCAGCAACACGACCGAGCGCGTTAGTCTTTACGAGCGCACTATTGCACTGTTTTGGATGATGAAAAATTTGGTTGGCTATGCCATTCACGATAGGAATCCTCTCAGAGATGACAATGCGCAGCTTCTCTTTGAAGACTCTCGCACAATTCACCGGAGGTTGGATTTCCTTCTGTCTTCCATAATGCTTCAACCTCTTCCGCGCGCTGCTTCTTCTTCCAGCTTTTGCCATCCTGGGAGTTCTCTAGAATCTCCTTATATAGTTCGCTGATGTCTGGGTGGGTGTTTATTTTGGGGGTCTAGGGCTAGCTGGTTATGAAGCATTATGCTCTTTGTCCTGTGAGCCTATGGGAGGAAAGTATTTGGTTCTGTGGTTTTTTGTCTGGTCGGGTAGTAGTTTTGTTCTGTTTTGTTCAGACATATGTGCCACGAGGGTGTGTGTCAATGGGTGAAAACAAGTTGGTCTATTTTGATGAACAATTCTGAGCTTCCGCCAGATTGCTCCTTTTAATATAATGCAAAATATCCTTACTTACAAAAGAAAAAAAGGCTTCTTGGAATGGTTTTTAGTATCCCCAAAGGATTATTCTTCTATATCACAGTCATAAGTGTTTTTTTGTTTTAAGTAAGTGTAAGTACCGTCTCTGCTTTTAAAAAGTTGATTTTTGTTTTAGGTATTCTTCTTCTTCTTCAGGGTTTCTTCTTGATGTTATTAATTTGTCTAATGCACTTTTCTTCACCAATTTGAAAGAGTTGATTCATGGATGAGTAGGCTCAGAAATGTGTAATTATGCCATTCCATATTTCATACATGGGATGTCAAGTTTGGTCATAATTAGGATTAATTAATGAAGAACATATGAAGTTGGTTAAAGAGTCTAATCACATTTGAAGACACCCCATTGACAGTCCAAACAAACCATATGACAGTTTAAGCAAACCGATTGAGTGCATAATAAGGATCAGTAGACCAAAAAACCAGTATTGAACTCTTATTGGATGAATTCTGAATGTGACTGTAATCAACCTATAATTTTCCACTAGAGTTTCAGCAATACAAGTGATGCAATTTATGGAATGAAAAGCAAGGAATATAACTGAACGAATGCATGAAATTAGGACACATTCCCTTGTAGCTGATGAATTAGCTTGAGTTCATAAGTAGAGGATTATCATTCTTACTCAGTTTGCTATTACTTGCTATTACTATTTAGTTATACCCATTTTATTGGTTGACAAGTCTGCATTATTTATTTAGGGTGATGGATATTTTCCATTCGGAAGATATATATAATTTTCAAGTTTAAGTTATAATTAATAATTATATTAATATATTTATTATTAAGTTAATAAGTTTTCAACAAGTAACACACATTTGACATTGGTATTGCTGCTTGCACATTAATTCAAATTACATATATGATATTGATATTGATATGAATCATTAGCATAATAGCATGATATATATCCATGATATTGATATGAATCATTCAGGATGCAATCATAAACTACCAAAGAAGAATGCAATTATCATTTCACTGTTGCAGCTCGCATTAATACATCTAATGCAATTCCACACCACACAATAGGAAATAAATTAAACTACCTACTTAACTCGGTGATCTCTATGAGAAGGTGAGCCCTGGCCTTCTAACAGAGATGCCATATCCTAACACAAATTAAAACACCAAGATATAAGAAACTCTTCTCCTTGTGTTAGAAATAATGAATCACAGTCACAACTCTCTGTTTCAGCTTATACAATTATAAATTCTCCAACCCGAGGTTCAGAACGACTCTTTACTTTTATACCCTGATGACATGAATTCATTTCACAAAATATCGGGAAGCCATAAAGATCTATGATCTTCAGGCTTCCAATTTACAATGGAACTGTTACAACCATAAGTAGTCTTGAATGATTGATTATCTTCTCCTAATTCCAAATCAAGAAATAGTGAGGCAAAACAGGGAAAAATGTGTAGATAGGTGTAGGAAAAAAGGGGCTATTCTGGGGCCCAACATCTCCCCCCAGCTATCCAATTGCATGTACTCATGCAACAACCAACTAATTTGAGTCTGAATTTGGTCCCTGTTCATGTTGAAAGGAAAAGTTGAAGGAAATGTCAGGTTCCTTTCCTGCTTCCAAAAACCCATTGCAAGTAGCCCAATATTCCCAGCACTGCTTCTCTTTTGCCTTGGTCAGTGTATAATTGTCCCTGTACTGCCCTCCTGGCCACCATATCAGTGGAAATTTGAACTTGAGTCCCAGCTAGTGTAACCCACACGTTCTCATGCAATTGGCATACCTTACTACCCTGGGAAGAGATTGTTTAAAATTATTAAGGCAGTAAGGATCCCTTTTCTTCAAAGCTGGAGAAGAAGTCTGCCACCTGTGCTTGGTACCCTCTAAGGCAAGATGCCGTTGTTTGGAGATCATGTCAACATAGGTAGAGATAAATTTCTCTTGCATCTTCTTTAGATGCTGATTCTTTGGAGGAGATAATAAACATATTCCATGGTTTATGATGAGAGCACGAGGAGATTGGGGTTCACTCCTAATCCATAAAAAGACACTGGCCTCATTCCTAGACATTGTCTGAAAGGAATCTTCCCAATACACATGATTATTAACAAAAAAGGCAAAGGCTCTTAACTGAACATCCCCTACATAGGGAATAGGATTAGAGCAAGAATCACCAAAACATGCCATATTGTGCAAACACAATTCACACAACAGGTGCTACTCAAGAAAACTGCTTGACAAAAAGGTCTCTAGAAACTGGGAAGGGATCAACAACTGATAAGGTCTACCCTCTTGTAAAGATTTCAATTTGAACAGGGTCATTTGCTCATATAGGAATACCAGGTAGGAAGGAGATGGGGCTCTTGAACTCAGCAACTCCAGAGAGAGGGCATACATTTGGTCTTTTTTTTTTTGCATGGATTTGAATTCCTTCAACTCCTGCAATTCTTTTTGCACCTCTTCCAATTCATATTGTTGAAGAGTTGATTCCTCTGCCCACTTCTCCCTTAATTCTTCGATAGTCTTCCTATGTTCAGAGAGAGGGACCATACCTGCTCGACATTGATCAATGTACTTTTCCCATTTAGCTAACTCCACTTGTAACAAAGAAAGTTGTTTCTCCAATTGTTGAATCCTTCTATCCTCCACATATTTCTCATCATTAGAGTCTAAAGCAACAAATTCTTGAGAAAATTGCATTCCTACCCTGCCACCAGATGTTCTAGCTTCCTCATTTTTGGGTGGCAGTGTAGCAGCTTCTTGTTGGCTGCTTTATGGAAAAACCTGGGTTTTCAGGATGCGCAGCAACAAACACCCCTTTGGCGCACTGGCCCTTTCGGCAACGAGTTGCACAGCAGCCCGAAGTCTCACCCGAAGTGGCTATGGGGGGGATAAGGACTTAGGTTTCCTTAACCTAGGTGGTGTGGAGTCTACAGTCTTCTCTCTTCCCTTCTTGGAGGTAACCCCTGAACAGAGCGTCTTACTCTTCCATAGGTCTCCCAGCGCTATAGCGCTGGAACTCACTCTTCTCAGCCGAGCTGCGCGGTAGCTCCGCACCTGCGCACGAGTCTTTTACCCGCTACCTCCAATACACTATGTATCGTCTCTGCCCTTGCTCCACAATGCAGTAACACACTCCTTTAGCGCTACAGCAACAGTGTTCTTACAGACCCCTTCGACAATGCACAAGTACAACTTCTAAGGGAGCTTCCAGGATTTACTTTACATAATCATTCATAAAGATAGCGAAACATTCATAGAAACATAGACAGTAAAGCAAAGAAATGCAATCACATAAAGCATCACCACAACAACAAGAATTACGTGGTTCACTTCCAGGAGGGAAGCTACGTCCACGGGAACTGTGTTTTATATTATCTTGAGATGGGGATAACACAGTTCCACTGCGCACACAGCTGCAGCCTTAGATCTTTCTAGGAAACTCCACGCACACAGCTGGGAGCCCTTCTCTTAGATCTATTCTCTTCTTCTACAGATATTACCATGAAAAAGAAATTCCCCTCTCAGTCCTCTTGCGACTGGTCGATACATGTAATGGCCCTTACGCAAAGCGGTCTTCCTGCGAGATCACGACCTTCTTGCATGCACAAAATGATCATTAACAACTTAAAAGATACAACAATACAAATGACTCAGACATCAAATTAGACTGTCCGTGTAACTCAGTAACTATCTTACCCTTTTCCCTTTTCAATTACACATATATATAGGTGGCCTTGAGGGTCGCACCTTTACAAAACTATGGGCCTTTCCCAACAGTGATCCCCAAAAACCCTAACCGCGGACACAGCTAGGTGTACTGTAGGTGCCTCTTGCAGTCACGTCGTAGCTTCATGTAGACTCCATGATTTTCGGCGCAGATCGTGGGTATGGGCGCTGCTCCATCGTTCTTTGCTCCTTGTCCTTCGCCTTGCTTCGGCCCGTTGCTCTTCCTTAGTCCGAGCAACCATAACTCCTATACTTTTCCTTAATGAGGGAAGCTGAGCCCTCTATTCTGTCGCTTCATTTACTGTGGTGGTTGACCTTTCTACTCGACCACCTTATTTATTCTTTCCTTTGACTTGTGCGCGCGAGCTCCATGATTTTCGGCATGCAATCTGCGGTGAGCTCGTCCATTTGGCGCCGTACCGCGCACTGTTCATTTCTTCCCAAAAATGGTGCTTTTCCTCAAAATTAGCACTTTTCCTTCAAAACTTAGTGCTTTTTCCTAAAACTTGGCAGCTTTGCCATAGCTGCGGCCTATGCTCCAACAAGCCCCTAACACTTACTTAGGGCTCATCCCCGAGCCACTCGCACTAGCTTGCGATCATTTTACTTGTGCATCTGACTTTGCTTGGGTCGTAGCGAAGGCTTGCTTCCACTGTGCAATAGCGGAGTCCATGTCTTGCACGCACTTCGTGGCTGTCTGCACCAGGTCTGAAGTAGCTTCTTCTCCTTCCGCGCCATCAACCAACTCTTGAGACTCAGCAAATGCTTTGACCTTGGCCTCTGCTTGGGCAGCAAGTTCAGCTTACTCATCCATAAACGACTGAATGATGTTGGCGAGAGTAGCATCTTTGTCTCTGAGCCTGTGCAGTTCTTGCTGGACTTTGCGGACTTCACTCATCTTTCTTATTTTGGCTAAGCCTTCCAAGGGCTTAGCTTCTTCGTTCAAAACAGTTAGGGACTGTTCTACTGCTTGAACAGAAAACAGTTGCGCATTAGGAATATTGTCCTCCAAGTTTGTAGGTTCCTCCCCTGACTTTATCCTAGATAAATGGTCAGGTCCTGCATTCAATCTACCTGGCTTCACAATAATCTCAAAATCATACCCCTGGAAGAGGAGTAGCCATCTGCAAATTCTTCCCCCTAACACTGGCTTATTGACCAAGTACTTCAAAGTAGAATGGTCAGTATACATTTTAAAATGAGCACCCAATAGATAGTGTCTGAACTTCTGTAAGGCATACACCATAGCGAGTCCTTCTCTTTCTGTAGTGGTGTAGTTCTTCTCAGTTGTAGACATCTTTCTGCTAGAGTAAGCAATGGGGTGGTCAATACCTCCTTCTCCCGGTTGTGTCAGTACAACCCCCAATGCTATGGAAGAAGCATCTACATGAACATGAAAGGACTTTCTCCATTCTGGAAAAACTAGAATAGGTGCTGTGACCATCTTTCCTTTAAGTGTGTCCAAGCTCTGTTGGCATTTTTCTGTCCATTGGAATTTCGAATCCTTTTTTAGCAGTCTTTCCATAGGCGTAGTGATCTTTGCATAACCCTTGATAAATTTCCTGTATCATCTTGTATGTCCCAATGTAGTGCGCAATTGTTTGACTGAGTTGGGCGCAGGAAAGTTAGCAATGATGGCAACCTTCGCAGGATCCATCATGAGTCCTTGTCTGCACACAATGTGACCCAACAAAATACCAAAAGGAGCACAGGAGATACATTTTTTCAAGTTAAGGGAAATCTGATACTGTCTACATTTTTCTAACATCATCCTTAGATTCCCTATATGGTTCTTTAGTAAACCAAACACAGTCCAGTCATCAAAATAGACTTTTAGAAACTTATGAATGAATTCTTTAAAAACAACAACAACGACTCTAGAGAAAATAGAAGGAGCATTTTTAAGACCAAAGGACATTACCATATACTGGAATGAGCCCCATTCAGTCACAAAAGTGGTCTTATGGTGGTCCTCTGGATGGATTCTGATCTGATGGTATCCTGAAAATCCATCAGTGAAGGAGTAAGCCTCTTGTCCTCCAACATTGTCAAGCACTTCATCTGTAAAGGGTGTAGGAAATGGATCATGCGCTGATGCGTTGTTCAACTTGCGCAGGTCTACGCAGATTCTTATTTCACCTTTTGTCTTTTTCTCTTGTACCACCATAGGACTAATCCAATCACTTTCCTCTACTGGCACAATGATACCAGCTGCGAGCATCTTATCAATTTATTCTCTGACCTTTTCTTTATATCGCGGGTTCAACTTGTACGGGCGCTGTTTTACTGGATTAGCATCTACTTTCAAAGGTATGCGCATAACTCCTAAATATCCTAGGATGCCTTTCATTTTTGTAAACTTGGTAGGAAAGATATCCTGGTACTCATGTAGTAAATCTGCAATATGGTCAACAGTTTCATCATCCCAATAATCTCCTATAGAGGCAAACTTGGGTTCGGCTTCTATACCAATGTTAATCTTCTTGATCTTGATGTGTTCTGTAATGGCAGGGATATCAAGCTGAGGGCCTTCGACTTTGCGCGTCCCTTCTCTTACTCCCTCAATATCAATGGGTACATTGGGTAATCTACCCAATGGAGAAACTCGTTGCTGATTTGCTAGTCTTAGATGGATAGGAGATCTGATAAGTTGAGGACTACCCATCTGTTCCCAAGTTTGCATGGTGAGAACATTAAATTCTGAGCCTAAATCCAAAATGACTTCGTCCATTTCAAATGCTCCAATCTGCGCTGTGAGTCTCATCTCTCTTCCAGTTCTAGTATGACTCCTGATCTGATGAACAGCATGTTGCGCTGTGTTCATCGAACCAGATTGTTGACACTAATCCAACATATGTTGGAGTTCCATAGTTGCTTTTTCATTGCGCAACAACTTTAAGCAGCTTCTCAGGAAAGCATGAACACTACCTAGTGTATCATCCTCATTAGGCCTTCCAGATGTAGTAGCCTGCTCTTGTACTAGGTTCTCTTGACTTGGCACATGTGGTCTGATATCATTGTGCGGTAATGCGACAGAACTTGAAGCTCGTGGATCTGAGAAATACTCTTGAGCTTGCTTGAATGCTTCTTTTTTCTTCTATAGGTCGAGCGGGGATGGTTTAATATTAGCGTGGCGCACCCATTGTGTTGCTGGATTTCCAGTTCCCGACTCTGGCGCACCAGTGGTTGCACCACTGCGCGTCACTATATTAACTGTGGGATCTGGTTCTCTTTTTTCTGCTGCAATCAACTGAATGTTCTGGTTAACCTGTGGCTTCTTTTCTTGCATCTTGGCCATCAACTGAGGGTATTCTTCAATGACATGATCATAAGATTTACAGTATCTGCAGGTGGTTGTAGGGTTTTGGCAATCCCTTGCATAATGTCCTTGAGCTCCGTAGTTATAGCAAGTGATCTGTCCTCTTCCACGACCAAAACCTCTTGCGCATCCTCAGCCCCTGTAATTTCCTCCTCGGCCTTCACGAGTTGGGTCATACTGCGGACCTGCCGTGGGTCCTTGTGGTTCTGACTGTACTCTATAAACATCATGTTTTCTTTCTATCATAAGGTCATATGCTCTGCAATTGTTCTCATCATGGCCTACTGATTTACAGAAATTGCAATATAGATTATTTGGAGTTTGTACATATTTCTGTAACAAGTGACACTCTTGTGGTCTGTGGCCTCTAGTTCTACAGATTTCACACCAAGGCCCCTGATCCTGTGGTAAAGGGTTAGGTGCTCCAGTTGCAATATAATCTATGAAAACAGGACAATGGTCCTTTGAATGTCCTTGTGCTCTACACTTTGTACACCAAATTTCTTCTTTAACATCCTTTCCTTTCTTAATATCATGCACTTGCAAAGTTAGGTTTGCTATTTGGTTATGCAACTGCGCAACATCGTTGCTTGTTCCAGCAATTGGTGAAGCTTCTAGTTTCATAGCCATCTCTAGAGCTTGTTCTTGAGTAGTGAGATTCTGTTGCATAAGAGAAAGTATAATATGAGGAAGCAGCGCAACAATGAACCATTCCTTATGCTGCTGTGGTGCAAACTCAAAGCTTACTTGATCTATCAAGGCTTTGAACTTCTGGTCAAAGTCCCATACTAATTCTGTAGGTAACTATTTTATGTCTTTGAGTTCTGTTATGCACTATGATTCTGATTTAGGTTTCTTGAATTATTTAATCATAGCACTTCTTACATCAGCAAGCGTCCTATTCTGTGCTGCTGAGTATTTCATAAACCAGGTTAAGGCTCTCTCTCTTAGTGTGGTTGCTAACTGAACCAGCTTAACAGCATCATCATTAATTTTCTTAATTGTCCAAATGGATTCACATAGAAACCAATGCTGCTCAGGGTTTTCTAGCCCTGTTCCTCTAAAGGTTGGTAGCTTCATGTCATCACCCATCCTTCTTGCGCTAGGTTGACATGGAGGTGCTGCGGCACTGCCTCCGATATGGTTAAACAAAGGTGGGGCTGAGGTACTAGAAGTACCGTGCGGGCTACTAGAGGGTGTTACTACGGGGTTATGCTGAGCCCCGTCTAGATTTTGCAGTGTAAAAGGGTGGTAAGGGATATGAGCACTCCTTTGTCTCTCTATATGGCTCGCTCTACGAACTCGGCTATCTTCTGGGATAGACTCAAAAGAATGTTGGTTAAGGTCTACTTTATACCGTTTTCCGCTACGAGTGCAACCAATAACTTCAATATCACTATCAGAATCTACGGACATTCCTTGTCTATGCTATTCATTGGAAGCTATGCATAGTTTTCCTTTTTCATATAAGAGCATTTTAATCCACAAGTTCAGAGAATTTAAGAACTTACCCCTGTATGATTTGAAGAAGCTCCTCTCAGCCTCGCTGAAGCTCTTTCTCGTATCTACTGCAAACTCGGTGATGAATCCTTCCAACAGACTGTTCAACCAAAAGTCTACTGCGCAGGACACAGGATTATCTACCCGCTTCAAAATGCTAACTAGCTCAGGCGTCCAAACGATAAGTTGATCAACATGCACAGTGGGTCTAGCATCTGCTAGCTTGGATACCCACTCATGCAACTCAAGTGCAAATGTTACAAAGAAGATTTTGTGAAGCTCAGTATAAATATGCTTTTGCAATTAGTCCTCTGTCTGAATCCTAGGGCTTCTATTTTCACGTTCAGCAAACTCTCTAGCCTTTGAATCAAACCACTCTTGAATTTCTTTAGCTGTAGGATTCCAACACCACATTGCCTTCAAAATAATAGGGTTAAAGCCGACAATGGAACCATTTGTTGGCTGCTTTCTGGACAGACCTGGGTTTTCAGGATGCGCAGCAACAAACACCCCTTTGGCGCACTGGCCCTTTTTGCAACGAGCTGCGTAGCAGCCCGAAGTCTCACCCGAAGTGGCTATGGGGGGGCTAAGGAATCAGGTTTCCTTAACCTAGGTGGTGTGGAGTCTACAGTATTTTCTCTTCCCTTCTTGGAGGTAACCCCTGAATAGAGCGTCTTACTCTTCCACAGGTCTCCCAGCGCTACAGCGCTGGAACTCACTCTTCTCAGTCGAGCTGCGCGGTAGCTCCGCACCTGTGCACGAGTCTTTTACCCGCTACCTCCAATACACTATGTATTGTCTCTGCCCATGCAGCACAGCAGAGTAACACACTCGTTTAGCGCTGCGACGATAGTGTTCTTACAACCCCTTCGACAATGCACAAGTACAACTTCTAAGGGAGCTTCCAGGATTTACTTTACATAATCATTCATAAAGATAGCGAAACATTCATAGAAACATAGATAGTAAAGCAAAGAAATGCAATCACATAAAGCATCACCACAACAACAAGAATTACGTGGTTCACTTCCAGGAGGGAAGCTACGTCCACAGGAACTGTGTTTTATATTATCTTGAGATGGGGATAACACAGTTCTGCTGCGCACACAGCTGCAACCTTATATCTTTCTGGATAACTCCATGCACACAGCTGGGAGCCCTTCTCTTAGATCTATTCTCTTCTTCTACAGATATTACCATGACAAAGACATACAATGACATTCCCCTCTCAGTCCTCTTGCGACTGGTTGATACATGCAATGGCCCTTACGCCAAGCGGTCTTCCAGCGAGATCGCGGCCTTCTTGCGTGCACAAAATGATCATTAATAGCTTAAAAGATACAACAATACAAATGAATCAGACATCAACTTAGACTGTCTGTGTAACTCAGTAACTATCTAACCCTTTTCCCTTTTCAATTACACATATATATAGGTGGCCCTGAGGGTCGCACCTTTACAAAACTATGGGCCTTTCCCAACAGTGATCCCCAAAAACCCTAACCACGGACACGGCTAGGTGTACTGTAGGTGCCTCTTGTAGTCACGTCGTAGCTTCCTGCAGACTCCATGATTTCCGGTGCAGATCGCGGGTATGGGCGCTGCTTCATCGTTCTTTGCTCCTTGTCCTTCGCCTTCAATGCTTTGGCCCGTTGCTCTTCCTTGGTCCGAGCAACCATAACTCCTGTACTTTGCCTTAATGAGGGAAGTTGAGCCCTCTATTCCGCCACTTCATTTACTGTGGTGGTTGAGCTTTCTACTTGGCCACCTTATTTATTCTTTCCTTTGACTTGTGCGCACGAGCTCCACGATTTTCGGTCCACAATCTGCGGTGAGCTCGTCCATCTGGCACCATACCGCGCACTGTTCATTTCTGCCCAAAAATGGTGCTTTTCCTCAAAATTAGCACTTTTCCTTCAAAACTTAGTGCCTTTTTCTAAAACTTGGTAGCTTTGCCATAGCTGCGGCCTATGCTCCAACACTTCCTCATTTTTCGGTGGCAGTGTAGCAGCTTCCTCTTCCATCAGTGTTGCAATGGCCTCTGCTTGTGTTGCAATCTTAGCAGTTAATTTTGAGGATGTTGGTTCTTGTGTAACAGCATCCTCTTCCTGTACCTCAACAACCTTAGTTTCCGTTGCTGAATCAATCATTAATTTCGAGAACACTGGTCCTTGTGTGACAACATTCTCTTCCTGAATACCAAACTTAGCAGCTTCTACCTGAGTTGCAGTCTCAACAACTACTTTTAGAAATGTTGGTTCTTGTGTGGCAGCATCCTTTCTCTTCAATTCAATCTCAGCAGCCTCAGTGTGAGTTGCAATTTCAGTAAACATTTTCAAAGACACTGGTTCTTTTGTAAAAGTGTCTTCCTCTTGTACCTAAATATTAGCAATTGCTGTTTGGGTTGCAACTTCACTAAATATTATCAAGGATGCTGGTTCTTGTGTAACAACATCCTATTTTCCAGTTTCTTCAGATTGTCGAGGTTGTTCTTGAATTACCTCGATATCTTCTGGATGATGAAATTGGTCCCAGAATAGTTCAGTATTTCCTGCTGGTTGGGGTTGCATCTCCTCATCTTATCCTAATTCCAAATTAGGGATTATGTCTATCTCTGGCTCATTCCCCTCCATCAGCTCCACTGTCGGTGATTTTTCTCCTTCTTGCTCTTCCTTTGTAGGCTTTTGTGCTACCAAAGTTAGCACTATGACTCTGTGCCCTATCAAATTAAATATGTCACCACATTCTGGGCATACCATGTCTCCTTGTTATTCATTTTCCAAAACAGGAGATGAATATTTTAATAGATCTGCAACCTCCACTAATATATTCAAATTATTCTCTACCTGTTTTCTACTCACTTCCTTCCATTTCTCCAATTCATTCCGAAGCATTTGCACCTCCTCCTTTAGCAGCTCATTTTCAAAAAGGAGGTTTTCAATTTGGGGTTTTTCCACAGCAGGTTCTTGTGTAACAGCCAATGATTTGGGGTTTAAAATAGGAACTTCTATGCCTACCCCGGTTGCACATGCTGCTTTTGTTGTGGGAATTTCACTATTTTCCCCAATTGCACATGCTGTTTCAGCTGCTCCAACAGACCAAGTCCTTATTTTATTCACAAATCCCGATGACTGACCTTCATTACATACTACTACTGCTACTGTAATAGCTTTGGTTCTTCTCTTCTTTGCTGAGCTAGATGTCTGACCCTTACTCCCTAACCTTTTTCTTCTTTTCTGTGACACAGGGGTTTCTAAATTTTCAAAAAGAGGGGTAATTTCCTCTTCTTCAATGATGGTTCTCCTTATTTCAGGGAAGGATTCGACATCCAAAACCTCCATATTTCTTCCTTCTACCACGTCTGCTTGATTCTCTTCCCCTTGCATTGTAACTCCTGCAGCTACAGCTTCCACTGTTGCAGCTTTAATAGCTGCTCCAGTTTCAGCTTCCTCTTTTGCAGTTGCTAATGATGCCATCCCTACTGCTTCAGCTACCACCCTAACTGCAATTTCTATTGGGTCTGCTTTTTCCTCTATAGGATTTGTTGCTGTTGTATCTTCCAGTATCACTGCCTCATTCGCCACTGGATCCATCATATCCCCTTCTACCAATGCTCCATCCCTCCCCCCAACTGAATTGGAGGAACTCTAGTCCTCATTTACCATCTCAACACCTCCTATTGCCATGGCAGGTGCTCGGGGCACCCTTGGTCAAGCAACAAACTCTTCCCATGTCAAATTCCGGTGCACAAGGGCCCTTAATATTAAGAGTTTAATCAACCCGTGGTTTGAGAGGGAAGATAAGGGGTGTTGAGAACCCTTGACTTATCGAGCCATAGTTTGCAGAGATTGTAAAAGATAAATCGACATATTTAACAATCTGCATTGGCGTAAATGTGAAAGGAGGAAGAATTCATATATGTAAACCACTTTGTACCTACCTTCAAAGGAAATGTATTTCTTTATGAAGGTGGCCACCTGGTTCCAAGGATTTGGCAAGGATTCCAACGCTATTCCTTGGCCATGTGGTCGAACAGCTTCTCCGGCTATGAAAAATTCTTCTGCTGCAATTGGATTATGGCACTTTCGACCAAACCATTGCATCCCGGTTTTGGGCAATCTTGTTACCTCCACCATGCTTCTGAAACATCTATTCGGATACCTCGGACCTCTGAATGAGTGCTTGTTATATTTTGAGCAAACTCAAGTGTGGTTTCTACATGAAAATCATTCAAACGATGGAAATAGTCAATCCAACCAGCTTCCTAGAAGATAGTAAAAACCTATCTGTTTGCACACAGAGTGTTAACACCCAAAAAGTGCTCACTACCTCATCTACCCCATTACATGACTCATTTGTCCATATTTCCTACCATATCTACCTTCAAAACCTTAAAATCCCATTAAAAAGCCTCCAAAAGGCCAAAAAAGCCTCCAAAAGGCCACAAAACCATCAAAAGAGCCTCCAAAAGGTCAAAATACCCATTTTCCCCCCAAAATAATCCAAAATTCCTCCAAAATAGCAAAAACCCTCTAAAAAGGGAATAAAAAATATAAAAAAGAGGAAAAAGAGGGAAAAAGGAGGAAAAAACCCTATACAGCTAACCTAAACCATATGGTTCCCAAAACCATGGGCCAACATTCCACCACTAAAAACCTATAAATATGTGATGGAGGCCCCTCATTTCATATCCACAGTCAAATACACCCTTACTCTGCCAAAATCACTCTCGAAACCCTAGCTCACCCTTGAGCTACTTTCACCCTTGAGTGCCCCTTTTGGCCCATTTCCAACCCTTTGGAGAAAGAGAAGGAGCAAAGCTGGAGTTTGGAGCAACCCTCTTGGACCATTGCAAGAACTTCACCAACCTCTACACCCGAGGTAAAATTTTAATACAAAAAAGAAAGATCTTCACTATATTTCCATGTTTTGTTATGTTTATTAATGCTCATGCTAGTTTAGAATTCGTATTGTTTTATTACTTTAATTTACTGTTTATTGAATTGCTACTAAGGAGTCCATTCTCCTTAGTAGGTGCTCATTTTCACAAGCTAGGGTGAAAACCCTAGCTACACAGAGGCTCTATGTTGACAGGCTCATGTCGTACCGGGATACCCATATTGCGAAGATGTCTATAAATTCTGCTACCGTCAGGATGAGTTACAGTCTCAGACGTCGAGCTACTACATGCAGAACGAGCGATGGATAGCCAAAGGTTGGTTTGGGTATTTTTGGTAAAAAGTGGTGATAGGTTGTCGAATGGCGGTAAAAAACCAAAAGTGAAGGACGAATCAAACATAGTTTTTGTCTCAGCAGATTGGCTAGATAACTGACATGGACTAACGACAAAATATATTGATTATTGATTACTGCATTTAGTCATGCCTAATGATGTTTATGATTAAGATGCCATACCTTTAAATGTAATGCCAAACCGTCGTGTTGCAAGGTGGCACCTTTCCACGGTCACATCGCTGATGGAGAGCGCTGCTACTGATGAGCAAATAAATAATCAGTATTCAATGAGGAATTAACGGAGTCGCAGTTGCCAAAAGTAGGAAAAAATGGACAAATTTAGGTGTTGTAGCTAATCAAAATAGAAAAAATAGGCACTTTTGGAGGTGTCACAGCTGCTTGAAATAGGAATAATGGACAACTTTAGGTATTGCAACTGCTTGAAATAGGAAAGATAGGCACTTTTGGAGGTGTCGCAGCTGCTTGAAATAGGAAAAATAGGCAACTTGGCGGTGTTGCAGCTACGGTAAAATAGGAAGGATAGGCAACTTTAGCGGAGTCATAGCTGCTAAAGATAGGAATAATGGGCAATTTTAGTGGTGTTGCAGCGGCTCGAAATAGGAAAAATAAGCACTTTTGGAGGTGTCGCAGCTGGTCGAAATAGGAAAAATGGACAAATTTAAGTGTTGCAGTTGCTCAAAATAGGAAAAATATGCACTTTTGGAGGTGCCGTAGCTACTCGAAATAGGAAAAATAAACAAATTTAGGTGTTGCAGCTGCTTGAAATAGGAAAAATAGGCACTTTTGGAGGTGTCGGAGCTGCTCAAAATATGAAAAATAGGAAACTTGGCGGTGTTGCAGCTGCGGTAAAATAGGAAGGATAAGCAACTTTAGCGGAGGCGCAGCTGCTAAAGATAGGAATAATGGGCAATTTTAGCGATGTTGCTGCTACTCGAAATAGGAAAAATAGGCACTTTTGGAGGTGTCGCAGCTGCTGGAAATAGGAAGAATGGACAGCTTTAGGTGTTGCAGTTGCTTGAAATAGGAAAAATAGGCACTTTTGGAGGCGTTGTAGCTGCTCAAAATATGAATAATAGGCAACTTGGATGTGTTGCAGCTACGGTAAAATAGGAAGGATAGGAAACTTTAGCGGAGTCACAACTACTAAAGATAGGAATAATGGGCAATTTAAGTGGTGTTGCAGCTGCTCGAAATAGGAAAAATAGGCACTTTTGGAAGTGTCGCAGCTGCTCGAAATAGGAAAAATGGACAAATTTAGGTGTTGCAGCTACTTGAAATAGGAAAAATAGGCACTTTTGGAGGTGTCGCAGCTGCTCGAAATAGGAAATATGGGCAACTTGGCAGTGTTGCAGCTATGGTAAAATAGGAAGGATAGGGGTTCCTGGACTGTGATCTGAAGTCAATTGGATATGCCTATAGCTCTGTGTGTTGAGCTCATTAACTTAGAAACCTCCTACCCTGTCTCCCAACCACTTGCTTTCTAGAGCCAGTTGTGTGCTGTATGACCCTGATTCACTGTGCCTAAGGTTATGAGTGGACTTGAGTATTTCATCCTTAGTGGATACATAGCCCCATCTCGGGGGTAGTCTCTTAGTGACATTGAAACAATACAGGTTGGGCAGAGACCTATGGTCGGGTTGGAACGTTGTATTCCATTTAAGTTAGTTTCTTGGATATTTCAATAAAAGGGTAATTGTTCTCTGCGGTTTAAATCATATTTTTTTATGAATTTGTTCATTGATGAATAGGGCCAAGTCTTGTTGAGGCCCAGGAGGTTCAGAATGTTCGGTCATGACTTTGGGGGAGAAATAGAAACCCCTTATGTGTTCATGTTCCCTCTGTGGGTCAAATGAAGGGAGGAGACATGGCAGAGTGGATTAGACTTTCAACTTTCCGAACCCATAGTGCAGATTGCGGATTTTGGAAGTCAGAGGCATGATTTCTCAGCGTGGTGCGTTGAAGTTCCGACTTCCGACTCTTGTGTCATAGATTGCGGATTGCGGAAGTTGGAGGCCACGTGATTCTGCGAAGCTGAGACCTTTGGAGTTTCGACTTCCTTCCTTAACTATGTATAGAGCCTCAATACCCCTAACTACTATTCAAAACCATCTAATGACATAGACATCCCTACTCAAACACTAAAGATACTCTCAAGAATCCATGTGTGTTTGTTCAAGTATGTCATTCTTCTTGGCCATGTATTCTCAAAGGGTTTTTTAGGGATTAAGTCCCAATTTTTCTCCCTCAAGCATGTCTAGGGAACCCAATATCTATACTAGGTTCTCAAAAATTTCTAATGGCACTAATATCCCCACTTATATGAATAATATGCTATTGGGAGGTCATGTTTGGTGATTGTAGGAATTGTTCTTAGCCAAAGATGCCTGGAATTTCCTTAATAAGGACCTAAGTCCCCACTCTTTTCTCCCCAACCATATCCAAGGTGTTTGAACCTATAATTAGTCTTAAAATTCTCACTGTGCCACAAAAAACCCACTCATAGGCCAAAGATACCGTGGAAAGGTCTATTGTGGTATTTCAACATATCTTTCTTGGCTATAGGTACCTAGAAGCTTTCTTTAGGTCCTAATTAGTCCCAGTTTCCATTCCTTAACCATGTCTAGAACCCCAAGACCCATACCTAATGCTTAGAAACTTCTTAACAATTCCCATATTCTGACTATAAGGACAAATATCCCCTCAATAGGTTAGCTTTGGTGGTTGGAGACATCATTGTTAGACCTTTAGGCCTAAAATTTATATTCTTGTACTAATGGAGCACCATATGAAGGAAAATGGTTGTGAAGCAAGTATTCATACTTACAATTTTTTGATGAATGGATTTCACAAGGAAAATGACTTGATACAAATAAGGAGGTTGAGAGGGTATACCATGGAATCAACCATGTATATTAGCCTATTGTGGTGGATGACATGAAGTTACATAATGTAATAAGCATGGCTTCTAAGGCATTGATTGTGAGGTTTATTTGTACTAGAAGGACGGGGATAGTGAGTTTGTTAATTTGAATGGATTCAGGTGCACGACTAGTAATCAATTTTAGCTTACTACATAAGGGATCATGTCATTTTCATCTGAGGTTAGATTTTGAGGTTACATCCAAACATAGTATTATTTCTAGTCAGTATCTACTGCATTTATAACTAGCTAGGTGGATTTATCGGTTACTTGATCAAATTACTTATATATTATTCAAGGTCTCGTGCCAATAAGTAAGGATACCATAAGGATAAAATAATTGTACTAAATTAGTCTATTTCCATAGACTTTCTTATGATTCTACACAAGATATTTCCTCTTTATGCTATTAATTCTAACTACTGGCATGATATGACTCATTATTGTTTCTTGTAGCCTTACAAAGAGATCTATCATATGCATTCAAACAATTATGACTCATTATGATCTCTCTTCTTATGGAAATAATATGAGCTACAATTTCTATGGTGGTATGCCTTACAAATCTACTTTCTTAATTGACATATCAATTAGGTAACTAGGGATATTAGAATAATGAGAAGAGATATACGGTGCTACATTTTCTCTATATGCTCTCCATAAGTTTGACAATTCAATACATTGGTTAAGGTCCTACTTTGAGAAAACCTACAAGAACCTATACAATCCTTTTAAATATTAATAATTTTTATCATTACCTCTTCCAACCATAAGAAATTCTTATAAAGATAAAAGGAATTTGAACCATTAACCTAGATTTTTAAGACTAGTATTATACCATTGAAACTATTGATCTCCAAATGAGAATCTGATTACTTGCTAAGATATCCCTCTAGTCGATTTTCAATGATGCCTACCTTACATCTACCACATATCAAGCTATGCCAATCTATAGCCTCCACCTCATTTATGTATTTGCATTGTTCAATGAACCATTTTAGTGGTGGAAGTGTGGTAGTTTTTACAGATGCTTGCATGGGAATTTCTATTTAGGTCATTGGAGAGTCAACGACAGGTGGCATATGAAATTATTGAACCAAGTGATCTCTAATAATGTTATGTCCATTGCACTGCACCTTTGAGTAATTTACTCACTCCCAAGTGAGATTTCTTGAGCTCTAAAGGAAATGAAGTTTCCCATACCTTGCAAACCATTAAACAAGGTGATCGAAGCCAGTTCTAACTCCTCGTAAAAATACATTGATATGTTAAAATGGTGGTGACAACTTTAACATCTTGATATCCTATCATACTAACAACATACAACATATATTAGTTAGTCTAAAGGCTGGGATATCTCCACATTAGAAAAATATTTATATTTAACCCATATAGCTGCCTCCATATGATGTAAGTTATAAATATCCTTGACAAGCAATAGAATAAAAGATAGAAACGATTATGCAGTTTTGAGGAGCTGGTTGTAGACACCAAAGAAAAATCGAGACACCAAAGAAGGCTACAGGTTAGAGTTAAAGTAATTTCATATTTGTTTGTCCACCTTAGAACTACTGTTACAGTCATTGTAAACTCAAAGTTATATGAATATGATATTTAGGGTTTATTTTCCTTGTTATTTTTGCAAAGCAATCTCTATTGCATTTACTGTTCACTATTAGCGCTACAAAAATCAAGATCTTGAACCCTTGATACCCGAAACAAACTCTTTCCGCACTTTCTTTCATAGCGGATTTCTTTTCGGAAGGCTAGAATAAAGTTTTCGCACAACGCTTCTTCCCCGTCGTCGATCTCGATCTCGATAGTTGATTTATCAATTTCGCAGCAAAATGGATTTCTGATCGTTCGATCAGTGTCCCCACCAAATCAACGGTGGATTCCAAAATTTACTAAGAGCATTCCATATAATATCGCGCAGATTAAAAGTTTTTCAAAGCTTGTAACTTCTCCCGGTGATATCACTATAAACTGTCGATATTTTCACCACGATCAATCCCCACTCTACGATCTTGTTTTATTTGAGCGACTCCCTAGGGCTACAAAGCTTCACTTAATTGATCACTGACAGGATCAATTCTTCTCTGCAATTTGGAAACTATGGCAATCCAAATCCATAGAGTTTATACACAGGGTTATATGGAGTGAAAGCGAGATGAATTCATACTTCTAATCCATCAAAACCACACGCAGAGTCTAATCCTCTGTTCTTTATTCAATTCACTGGAAATTCAAATACATACACCTCTCATTCCACCATTCACTTCTCGCTCACTCTTTTGTGCACACACCTCTCATTCCTCCCTCTCAAGCTCTATGAGCTAATCAAATATCTATGAGCTAATCCTCAAACCTCTATGAGCTAATCAAAGCTTCTTTGAGCTATCCTCAAACCTCTATGAGCTATCCTAAGCTCTGTGAGCTAACCTAAGCTTCTGCGAGCCAACAAGCATTGTAAGCTAACTAAGCTGCTAAGAAAATAACTCGAACTTATTTAAATACAAGAGGATTTTGTTTCCAGATCCTATAACAAAGGAGTGCAATCCTTATTGATATCTGCTAACCGAATGACTCACAACTAACTCAATCCTGACTATTACATGTGGAAAAAGATCTAGATTCCTTATCCATTTTATTCAGCATTTACAAAATAAAGCAAATTACAAATGTATGAGACCCTAGGTCTCTTAAGAGTTTCCTTGACCTTGTGAAGTCATGAATGACTTCGCCCTCTTGAGCCTATGCTCCTGCATCAACGTATCAGCAGTACATTGAATACAAAAACCAACTAAGACTATTTGGCACATGTTGGTCACCCTATATGTCAATTAATTAAAGCTAACACACATGATGGTCAATATAAATTGTCAAACCCAGGGAGGTCTTTTATTTCAATGGTAATAAGCATAATTTGTGCATAAACATGTCAAGCAGTTGATTTACTAAATGTAGATAATGATCCTACCAGTTTATTCAGCCAAACTCACTCTAGAAAGGATACTAAGCTAATTCACACATCTAGGGATTTGATTGAAACTACCTTCCTACAGAAATCACCCAGCAGTTATAAAATTAAGAATAGAAATAAACCAGATTGCTTTTGCAAGAAGTTAAATCCTATAATTATCAAACTACAATAATTGATCTTTACCAAAATGATCTATCCAATAGCTACTGTTACTTAATCATACTCTTCCTACATTAAATCAATTGGAGATACTGTTAAGTTTAAACCAAATAGACTAGCAAGATCACTGAAAGAAACATAATCACAAGATAAACACAAAATATACCCTGGGAAACCCTCATGGGGTAGAAAACCCAACAAAGCTTTCCTCAATAAGATGATCAACCAAAATACAAGATGTGCTCCCTCCTACTTTGCTCCTTAGCAAATTTCCCAGACAAGTGCGCTATCTTTCTCAAGTGAGTGAGTGAGTCTAATGAGTATTTCACCTCCTCTATTTATACTGACTCCTCACTGACTAAATAACCTAATGGGGCCGACCTCTCCTGGAGAAGTCTAATAACCCCAAAAATATAACCAAAGGGCCGACCCCCACATGGTGGGTCTAATAACCCTAGTTACCATAACTTCTCAGAGGAATAAACATCTCCGGATACATAGTAGAATCACCTCGGAGGTATGGAACATCTCCGGAATAAATAATATACAAATATAATATTCTTTGAAGTTACATTATTCAACACTCCCCCTTAACGAGAAGGATATTATAACAACATCTGCAGGAGCAATGAGTCATACATCATACATGATACATCTATATATCATCGAAAGATTTCTTCAGTTTATCATCATCAGTAACTCAACTAGTTACTGGAACATCAACATCACTCGATCATCAGCATCGTCATCACACAATCAGCATTGTCATCACATGATCATCAATATCGTCATCATACGATCAGCGTCGTCATCACACGATCAGCAGCATCGTCATCATATGGTCAGCATCGTCATCACACGATCAACAGCATTGTCATCATATGATCAGCAACGTCATCACACGATCAGCAACATCGTCATCATATGATCAGCATCGTCATCACACGATCAGCAGCATCGTCATCATATGATCAACATCATCATCACACGATCAGCAGCATCGTCATCATACAATCAGCATCGTTATCATACGATCATATTACAGGATGATCAATCCTGCTCTCTTTAGGACATGGGTCCATGGATGATGCAATCCAAATCAAGTTCCAGGATGATCAATCCTTATCTCTTTTAAGACAAGTCTCATGTCTAGGGACGATCCAATCCCAACCATAGTGCCAGTCCTTTTTCATACTGGATGTGTCACATCTACATAGCCAGCCCTGTTTCATGCTAGATGTATCACATCTACAGAGCTAGCCCTGTTTCATGCTGGATGTATCACATCTATAGAGCCAGCCCTGTTTCATGCTGGATGTATCATATCTACAGAGCCAACCCTGTTTCATGCTGGATGTATCACATCTACAGAGCCAGCCCTGTTTCATGCTGGATGTATCACATCTACAGAGCCAGCCCTGTTTCATGCTGGATGTATCACATCTACAGAGCCAACCCTGTTTCATGCTGGATGTATCACATCTATAGAGCCAGCCCTGTTTCATGCTGGATTTGTCACATCTACAGAGCCAGCCCTGTTTCATTCTGGATGTATCATATCTACAGAGCCAGCCCTGTTTCATGCTGGATGTAACCTAGAGTAATTATAGGATTTGTCACGTACATTTTGAACTGAGGTCCAGGGATGATCCAGTCCTATCATGTGCCTTTTGAACCGAGGTCCAAGGACGATCCAGTCCTATCATGTTCCTTTTGAACCGAAGTCCAGGGACGATCCAGTCCTATCGTGTACCTTTTGAATCGAGGTCCAGGGACGATCCAGTCCTATCATGTGCCTTTTTGAACCGAAGTCTAGGGACGATCCAGTCCTATCATGTGCCTTTTGAACCGAAGTCCAGGGACGATCCAGTCCTATCGTGCAGTTATTGGAGACCTCATGTCTACGGCTCAATTCAAAGGACCATAGTCCGAGGACGATCCAATCCTCTTACCTGTTCATTCAGGATTTTGTTCTCGGAGACATACGTCTACGGCTCAACTTTAGGACTGAAGTCCAGGGATGATCCAATCCCCTTACATGTTCACCAATAAATTCATTTTCGAAGACATACGTCTACGGCTCAACTTTAGGACTGAAGTCCAGGGATGATCCAATCCCCTCACAACATGTATAACAAAACATGTATTCTCATCATCAAACCATGTATATCAAAACATGTATCATCATCATCATCAAACATGTATCATCATCATCATCAAACATGTATATCAAAACATGTATCATCATCATCATCAAAAATGTATATCAAAACATGTATCATCATCATCATCAAACATGTATGTCAAAACATGTATCATCATCATCATCAAACATGTATGTCAAAACATGTATCATCATCATCATCAAACATGTATATCAAAACATGTATCATCATCATCAAACATGTATAACCAAAACATGTATCATCATCATCACACATGTATATCAAAACATGCATCATCATCATCATAAAATATAAGAGTCCTAAATCTAAATAATTCTAAGTAACTAAGTGCAGTAAAAAGGTATCCTCATCATTGATGAGACAGACTAGTTATTAGATACTATGCTACTCCCCCTTTCGAGGAGGGTCCCTTTTGAACTACACCAAGCTTGTCTCGGAAGTGTTCAAACTTTACTCGAGACAGAGGTTTGGTCAAGATATCAGCAATTTGATCCTCAGTGCTTATATACTCGAGCTTGTTAGCTCCTCTCTGCACCATATATCGTATATAAAAGTATCGGATCTCTATGTGTTTTGACTTATCGTGAAACACAGGATTTTCAGTCATCTTGATGCAGCTTTGATTATCACACATAATCACAGTGGGATCCATTTCTAAGTCAAACACTCCAGATAAAAGTTTCCGAATCCATACTGCTTCACAGCTGGCAGAGTAGGCAGCTATATATTCTGCTTCAGCAGTACTGAGAGCCACACTAGATTGTTTCTTGCTGAACCAGGAAATCATGGCATATCCAAGACCATAACATCCACCTGAAGTACTTTTTCTGTCTGAGACACTACCTGCCCAGTCAGAATCTGAGTAACCATGTAACTTGAGTTCATGACTTCCGAGATAATATAGGACAAAATCTAATGTACCTTTTAGGTACCTCATTACATGCTTTGCAGCTATTAAGTGGACCTTTATAGGTTCTACTAGATACTGGCTTAGGGTATTTACAGCAAAGCATATATCAGGCCTAGTATTAGTTAAGTACATCAATGATCCAATGATTTGTCTGTATAAGGTTATGTCCACTAATTCTGATGAATCATTAACTAACAAATTCAAGTTGGAGTCCATGGGAGTGGCCATGGCTTTACACTCCAACATATCAAATATTTTGAGAATCTCCACAATATACTTACCTTGATTTAGAAAGATTCCTTTTGGTTCTTGCCATACTTCTAAGCCTAAGAAGTAGTGCATTAATCCGAGATCTTTCATCTCGAATTCTGAAGAAAGCTTCTTCTTTCTTTCAATAATTTGTTTCTCATTTCCAGTTAGAAATAGATCATCTACATATAACAACAATATAACTGGTTCATCATCCATCACCTTGAGATAAAGATTGGGGTCAGCTTTACTTTTGGTAAAGCCCATGCTGGTTAAGAAATTGTCAATCCTTCCGTACCAAGCCCTGGGAGCTTGTTTCAACCCATATAATGCCTTCTTCAGTTTGCATACATGAGTCCTTCCGCCATTAACCTCAAACCCTTGTGGTTGCTCTATGTATACTTCTTCCTCAATTACACCATTTAGAAAAGCTATCTTAACATCCATTTGGTGTAATTTCCACTTCATCATGGATGCAAGTGCCATGATAGTTCTAATTGAAGTATACCTAGCAACTGGTGCAAATGTTTCTTCATAGTCAATTCCCTCCTTCTAAGAGAATCCTCTGGCTACAAATCTTGCCTTGTATTTTTCAATGCTACCATTTGCAGCATGTTTTATCTTGAAGATCCATTTGGAAGAAACCACACTTTTATCTTTTGGTTTGGGGACTATATCCCAAACATCAGTTTTCATTATTGACTGATATTCTTCTATCATTGATTCTACCCATTCTTTCTTCTGAGATGCCTCTTCATAGCTGGTAGGTAGTTGATCCACAAGATCACACATTAAAGCCATGTAGTTGGACACTAGCTTTGGTTTATTTCTTTCTCTAGTGGAGCCTTCAGGAGCTCCATATCTTTCAGCCCCTTGAATAATATCTCTAGCCCATGCTGGCCTTCTTTTCTTAGATAAGTCTGAAATAGGAGGCTCTTGTGGTTCCAACATATCATGATCCTCAGGAGAATCATCTTCAGGAATGGGCACAACCTATGTGATTCTAGGAGAAGTATCTTCTTCATAGATTTCTTCAAGTTGGAACTTCTTGGATTTCTTGAGAGCTGCTTCTTCATCAAATGTTACATCTCTACTTATTTCTATGAGATGAAAGCCTGGAATGTAAATTCCGAAGGCTTTGGATGATTCACAATAACCAACAAATATTCCCTTCTTACCAGAAGGGTCCAACTTGGTTCTCTTTTCTTTTGGAATGTGGATGTACACAGGACACCCAAATATCTTAAGATGACTTACCTCAGGCTTCTTACCTATAAACACTTCTTCTGGAGTTTTGAAATCAAGAGCACTATGAGATAATCTATTTTGCACATATACTGTTGTCTTGGCTGCTTCATCCCATAGATACATGGGAAGATATTGGTCATGTATCATGGTCTTCACAGCTTCCATGATTGTTCTATTTTTCCTTTCAGCCACCCCATTTTGTTGGGGATTGTATGGAGTAGTTAGTTCCCTTTTAATTCCAACTTCTTTACAAAAGTCCTCAAATTCCTTTGAGGTAAATTCTCCGCCATTATCTGTTCTGAGAATTTTGATTCTCTTATCTGATAGATTTTCTATTAGAGCCTTGAACTCTTTGAATTTTCCAAAGACTTCATTCTTACCTTTCAGGAAGTATATCCAAGTTTTCCTTGAATGGTCATCAATGAATGAAAGATAGTATTCAAACCCACTTAGAGAAGTGGTGGGCATTGGTCCACATACATCTGAGTGTATTAGTTCTAAAATGTTCTTAGTCTTTGTTTCACTCTTTGGAAAGGGGTTCTTGATATTTTTCCCTTTCTTACAACCTTTACATGAGCCATCATGATCAGCTTTCAAATCTGGTAATCCTATTACTACCTTGCTTACATAGGGTAAGGATTTATAGTTGATGTGAGCTAATATTCTATGCCATAGCTCATTGGGGCTAGAGATCTCATGAGCAAGGGCAGCTTCTGGATGGCCCTTGAGCTTATAGAGACCTCCTTCTTCTTCACCAATAACAATTGCATCTTTAATTGTCTTTCCTTTGGACCACATGAGTACTTGTCCATCTATGAAAGCTACTCTAAAACCTTTCTTATCTAGTGCTGAGATAGAAAGAAGGTTCTTCTTTAAACCTGGTACATATAAGATGTCTTTCATCTTCAAGGGTGTTCCTGAATCTAGCTTATAGCTAGCTTCACCAATTCCTTTGATGGGATATTGGTAGTCATCTCCTAGAGATACCTTTTGTGTAGAAGACTTTTCTTCAAGATTTGAGAAGGTCTTCCTTTGACTTGTCATGTGCTTAGAAGCACCACTGTCAATGAGCCATGTATCTTCTCTAGGAGATACAGATCCAGAGAGTGCATAGAATAGAACATACTCTTCTGGATCTTCTTTCTTTACCTTATACCTTTTCCTTTTAGGCCTTACCTCTACCTCTTCTTCTTCTTCACTATCATTTTCTGCCATATGTGCATGGTGTCTTTTGTGGACAAACTTCTTCTTTTGTGAAGGACAAAATCTGGAGATGTGTCCTAGCTTATCACAGTTGTAGCATTTTACTGTGGAAAGATCTCTTACTGGAAATGGTCCTTTTCTCTTCTTAGGTCTAGAGAAGTGTTGAGATCCTTTGTGGTCAACTTTCTTGAGATGACCTATTCTTCTTCTTTTGGTATGGGTGGCCAAAGCTTGGTCATCCTCTTTGAGAAGAGCTTCTCTGTTGGCTACCCTAGCTTCTTCTTGAACACAATCCTCCCATACTATATCAAAATTCATGCTCTCTTTCCTGGCACACATGGTTTGTATGAAGGATTCCCAAGGTCTAGTGAGACCATTGAGAGCAGTCATCATAAGTTCATCCTCATCAAGAGTATCACCAATTGCATCTAGTTGTTCCTTGATTTGTGAAACCCTTGAGAAGTAGTATTGAATGGATTCTCCTTTGTGCATCTTGGTACTCTTCAATTGAGTCCTTAGATTCATATTCCTATTGATGTTCTTTCCTTCATACATTCTTCCTAGGGCATCATACATTTCCTTTGGAGTCTTCTTGGAGGCCACTTGGGGAATCAAGTGGTATTTAATAGAATCAGCTATGATTCTCTTTTCCCTAATCAAATCCTTCCTGTGCTTTTCTTTGGCTTCATCTCCTTCTGGTTCTGCAACTTCTTCCTTGATATAATGAGCAAGATCATTCTCTTCAAGAATGAGACCAATTCTGTATTTCCATGCCCAGAAATTCTCTATACCTTCTAGCTTGTCTTCAAGCTTAGTGTTTGGAGCCATCTTCTCTTGGGGGAGTCCAAGAGACAGAGTAGACTTACCAGGAAATGTTACTTTTCACTTTTCCGGAATCTGGAACAGAATTTTATCGCACTTTTGGTAGAATTAGGGTTTGACTTACCTGGAGTTCTACCCAACCAAAAAGTTCGATCTAGAGCTCAAAATAATGGTCTTGAGAAGGGCTATCCAGCCATGTAATCAGAATTCAAAAATACCAACTTTTTTTCTGAAACCAAATTCTGACTTATCGCACTTTTGGTAGAATTAGGGTTTTGATTTCCCGGAGTTCTATCCAACCAAAAAGTTCGATCCAGGGCTTAAAAGAAAGGTATTGAAGAGGGCTATCCATCCATGTAACCAACATTCAATAATACCAAATGTTTGCTAAAACCCTAACTTTCACCGGAGAGAGAGAGAGAGGTATTCTTACCTTTTGAAAGATGTCCTATTCAGTCTAGCTCTGATACAATGTTAAGTTTAAACCAAATAGACTAGCAAGATCACTGAAAGAAACATAATCACAAGATAAACACAGAATATACCCTGGGAAACCCTCATGGGGTAGAAAACCCAGCAAAGCTTTCCTCAATAAGATGATCAACCAAAATACAAGATGTGCTCCCCCCTACTTTGTCTCCTTAGCAAATCTCCCATACAAGTGCGCTATCTTTCTCAAGTGAGTGAGTGAGTCTAATGAGGAGTTCACCTCCTCTATTTATACTGACTCCTCACTGACTAAATAACCTAATGGGGCCGACCTCTCCTGGAGAAGTCTAATAACCCCAAAAATATAACCACAGGGCCGACCCCCACATGGTGGGTCTAATAACCCTAGTTACCATAACTTCTCGGAGGAATAAACATCTCCGGATACATAGTAGAATCACCTCGGAGGTATGGAACATCTCCGGAATAAATAATATACAAATATAATATTCTTTGAAGTTACATTATTCAACAGATACAACAACAACCAGAATCTAAAGCTTGAACTCTAACTGATAATTACTGGAAATCCTAGAAAGCATAAACAACTGAAAGATATTGGAACTGAGCTTGGCTGTTACAGCTGATTCAAACACACATGCATTGAATAAATTATCCTACACAGTCGACTATCACGCCAATCTACTATAGCTATTCAATATGCAATCGTGAACTACCAAAAGGAAAGCTAATCTCTGTTGTAGCTAACAGTAACATCTGCAATAACTCCACACCACATGACATAAAGAAAGCTAAATTACCCTACCTACTTTAACCGGCTATCTCTGTGAGAAGGCGGTCCTTGGCCTTCTAACAGAGACGTCGAGAATCACAACAATTAAGACACAGAAATGAAGAACTCTGCTCTCATATTAATGATGGAAATTGACAGTATCAGTGCTCTGTTACAGCTTATGCAAAATGGTAAATGTCCAACCCCAGGCTACGAGAGCCTTTGCATATTTATACATTGAAAGTACAAATCACCATCCATTAAACTCGTGCAGCAATGAAGATCTATGCTCTTCATGCTGCGGAGTTACAGCTAACTGTTATAGCCATATTAAATGAGGTTGTTACTCATGAAGGAGCTGTTACTCTAGTAATCAATGGATCAATGGATTTGGCAAGCTGGAATGCTATCTGTCTGTTGCAGCTGGGTTCTGTTCTAGTGGAAGCCTGTTAGAGATTCTTGTGGGTCAATGCACTGTCCCTTGGAGTTATGAGGAGCTTGTGCTTTGAAGAGTAACAGATGGCGCCACTTGGATGATACACCTGCGCTTTTAGACCTTAACTAAATGAAATCACACAGATTAGCATAAACCAAGGACTAGGATCTCAAACTTTAACAATATTAGGCATAAAATAAATAAATCAATAACAAATTATACTTGTCAATATCATTGGTCGATCTGGAGAAAGACATGGATATAGCTTATGAAAGTAGGATAAAATCAAGGCAAAATGATGTAATAAGGATGGCCAAAAAGGGGCATTTCCTAGACCCAACATCTCCGCCCAAATATCCGATTGCATGTCCTCATGCAACAACCTCCTTTAGTCCAAATCTGAGTTTGAGTGGAATCTGTGAAGATTTGTAAGATTGTAGGCAAGTTTTGGTGTCTCCCCTCGAGGCACAAACCCATAACAGGATATCCAATTCTCCCAACATAACTCTTCTTCTTCTAAAGTCAAAGCATAGTTGTTTTTGTAAGGACTCACTGGAAACCATATGAGAGGGAATTTGAATCTTAATCCAATCCACCCAGACCCACACTTTTTCATGTACTGCACATATCTAGGAATCCTTGTCAAAGCTTGCCTGAAATTCTCAAAGCCATATGGATCCATTTCCTTTAGAGATGAGGAAGAGTACAACCATCTGTATTCACTACCTTCCAATGCATTCTGCTGCATATTAAGAATCATTGGGACACATGTGGTAAGGATTTTATCTTGCAGGATTTCAAAGTATTGGGCAATTGAAGGAACCCTGAGAGATTTAGCATGATTTTCTATGAATGCTTTTGGATCCTGAGGTTCCCCCCTAATCTAGAGAGTAGAATTCTCCTCATTCCTGAGGATGGTTTGGAAATCATCTCTCCATCTTACATGGTTAATGACAAAAGAGGAAAATGCCCTCAGCTAAACATTCCCTAGAAAAGGTAATGGATTAGATGGAGAGTTAATATAACAAGCCCTGTCATGTAAATACAATTCACATAACAAATGCTGATCCTCAAAATCAATCTTCAGAAAAGTCTCCAAAAATGGAGTAGTTGTTACCAAATCAAATGATCTCCCTTCTTTCAGATCCCTTAATTTAAATAGAGTTGTCTGCTCATGGATAAAGACAGGGTAAGAGGGGGATGGAGCCCTTCAACTCAATAAATCTAGGGAAAGAGTATACATTTTGTCTTTTTCTCGTTGCAGGGACTTAAGTTTCTTCAATCCTTCCAATTTTTCTTGAAGTTTCTCCCATTGGAGTTTCTGGAAGAATAACTCCTCAGCCCACTTTTCTCTCAGTCCCTTAATGACATTCCTATGTTCTTGGAGAGATATCATACCTGTCTTGAACTGATCAATCCACTTGAGCCATTTATCCAACTAGATATTTAACCAGATAATCCTCTTCTCCAGCCATTGAAATATTCAGTCTTCTACCTCCTTTTCATCATCAGAGTACAGATAAATGACTTCCTTGTTTTTCTTTTGGCACTGTAATAGTTTCATCCTCTATTGGAGTTGTAGTTGTCTATGCCTATAATGTAGTCTCAACCATGGATTTTGGGGATGCTGGTTCTTGTGTAACAACATCCTTTATTTCCATATCAACCTCAACCCCCTCAGTCTGTGTTACAGTCTCAGCAAATATTCTTAGGACTGCTGGTTCTTGTGTGACAACATCCTCCTTCTCCATTTCAACCTCAACCATCTCAGTTTGTGTTGCAACTGATTTTGGAAACACTGGTTCTTGTGTAACAATGTTTTCTTCTTGGTCCTTGATATCAAATGTTGTTGTTTGAGTTGCAGCCTCACTAAATATTTTCAAGGGTACTGGTTCTTGTGTGACAGTCCCCTATTTTTTAATTTCTTGGAACTGCTGAGATTGTTTCTGGGTTATATCAAGTCTTTCTGACTGATGAGACTGGTCCTGAAGAAGCTTGGTGTCCCCTAATGGCTGGGACTGTACTAATTCATCTCCTAGATTCGAATCAGGGATCCCTTCAATTCTTGGCTCATTTTCCCCCATTAATTCAATTTCTGGCATTACTTCTTCCACCTCCTCTATATGTACATGCCTTTGTGATACAACTCCCAGCATAACAACTCTGTGTCCTACTGCAAAAAATATATCTCCACACTCTGGACAAACAGTCTCTCTATGCTTCTCATTTTCAAATGCAAAAGATGGATTTTCTAATAAGTTTGCAGCATTTGCTAATGTGTTCAAATTCTTCTCTGCTTGTTTTCTAGCTAGTCCCTTCCATCTTTCTAGCTCATTTCGCAATATCTGCACCTCCTCTTTTAATAATTCATTTTCAAGCAGGAGATTTTTGATTTGAGGTTCTTCTATGGAAGGATCCTGCATAGCAGCAGATGAATTGGGGTTCAAAATGGGAATCTCTATATCTACCCTTGTTATAGGTGCTTTTTCTACCATAGGTGACTCCCTATTCTCTCTGACTGTTCTTGCTGTCTCTGCTAAGGGTGCTTCAATATTGTCTCTGCTTCTTCTGTTGTCTCTGCTACCCCTGCTGTTGTTGCATCTGCTTCTGCTACTGCTGCTGTCACAGCTGCTTCTGCTGCTATCACAACTGCTTCTGCTGCTGCTACTGTCACAGCTACTTTTGCTGCAACAGCCGATTGAGTCCTTTTTTTCCTCACCATTCCCACTGGGTGTTCCTCACTGCTTACTTCTACTGGCGCTTTGACAGCTCTGATTTTTCTTTTCTTTGCTGCAGTAGGTGTCAAATCCCTGTTTCCTGATCCTACTCTTAGTTTCTTTGACAGAGGGGTATTTACCTCGGTCTTTTCTTCTTCAATAATGGTCCCCCTTATCTCCAAAGATGACACAACCTCCAAAATTTCCACAGTCCCTTCTTCTACTATTCCTGTCTGATATCCTTCCTCCTAAATTCCCGTTTCTGCAATTGCAGCTTCTACTGTCACAACTTCAACAACTACTCCAGTTTCAGCTTCTTTTATTTGAGTATCTACTTCTGCATTTATAGCTTCTGATTTTGCTGCCTCCTGCTCCATGGTTTCCATCACAATTTCCTCAGCAACAGGGTTTTCTGCTGATGCTGCTTCTCCCTTGTTTACTTCCTCTTCATCACTGGTCTGGTTTTCTAATGCTCCAGCCTCCCCCCAACTGGATTTGAGGAATTCCGGTCCTCACTATCTTCACCAACATCCTCCATTTCCAATATAGGTTGTATGATTGGCGCATCTCCAGCCATGAATTTTTCCTAGGTTAAATTACGATTTGCAATGGCTCTTAAGACTAATAATTTGATTAGGCCATGATTAGTAAGGGAGGAAACTGGGTATTGGGTAGTTCTTGCATATCCAGCCCTAGTTTATAGGGATTTAAGCATATATAATGGTATAATCACCAAATTGCCATGGCATAAATGAGACAATAAGGGAAGTTCAGAGAAGGAAACAATTTGGTACCTACCTTCATAAGAGATGTATCTTTTCACAAAGATTGCCACTTGATTCCAGGGTGGTGGTAAAGATGCTAGTTCCAGCCCACGACGCTTTGGACTAACCTGCTCTATAACTGCCAAAAATTCTCTCACCTCATTTTCATTATGTGCCTTCCATCCAAATAAATTCTTCCCAACCAGGGGTAAGCCAGTAACCTTGGCTATGATTTCTTCTGTAACATCCACACATAGTACCCTGACCTCGGAGTGAGTATCAGTCAGGTTGAGGGAAAATTGCAATGCGGTTTCTGTGTGGAAACCGTTCAACTGTTCAAAATATTCCATCCAAACTGCTGTTGTAAAAATATTAAGAACTTATGCTTGGCACGTACAGCTTCTGTATTTACTGGTTCATGTCAGACTGGGTTTCCCATTTTAATCCCTCCTCAAAATTCAGAACGAATGCAACAATCGCCAATCTAGACGTGGAAGTTGAAGTTTTACGAACATGCAAAGGGTCATTGGGGTTCAAAAATCAGGTTTTAGGCAAGTCTGTGCCAGTATGAACATTCCGTTGGGACGAGGAAGTTGGCAGAATTGGGGTAATAGGTGCAAATCGGGTAAGGTGACAAGAAATAAATACAACCATGATCCTGACATAATCCCTAGAGGTTAATTCGTATGGGTTCGTTAATCGAGGGCTACGACAGTACATAATCGTTATTACCATATTTAATTTTCTGCCAAATCATGTAAACGATGCGATCCGTACCTTTGCGTTTATGAGTTTTAGCCATGGATCAATCATTACAGCCGGTCGTCGTCCTCACGAGTATGAATGCACATGTGACGAAGTGATGTGGCCACCACCACTTGGGCTGACAACTACTCAAGACACCCAAAATTTTCCTTCGTGGCAAACCATGATTGGATCTTGTGGAGTGAGCAACAAAACTGATGCCTAATTGAATCATTATTGGCATCATCAATCAGAGAGCAGACAAACTTGTGGAGTCAGAGCTGCTAGACTTAGCAAAATAAGAAAAAATGGCAGAGTCACAGCTGTACGGAAGGAGCGGAAATGAAGTGGAAATAACGGAGTCACAACTGCTGGATTTAGTAGAATAGTAAAGAATAGCGGAATCGCAGCTATTGGGTTTAGCGGAATAGTAAAAAATAGTAGAGTCGCAGCTGCTGGGTTTAGCGGAATAGTCAAGAATAGCGGAGTCGTAGCTGCTAGGTTTAGTGGAATAGTCAAGAGTAGCAGAGTCGCAGCTATTGGGTTTAACAGAATAGTCAAGAATAGCAGAGTCGCAGCTACTGGGTTTAGAGAAATAGTCAAGAATAGTGGAGTCGCAGCTACTGCATTTGGCGGATTGGTCAGGAATAGCAGTCACAGCTGCTGAAATAGTAAGAATAGTCAAGGATAGCGGAGTCGCAGCTGCTGAAATAGTAAGAATGAGCAAGGTAAGAAGTCGTAGCTGCGCGATATGAAGTAACAGGAAAAGTTTTAGCTGACTGTTGAAAGGTAATGAATCATCCATCTTCTTAAAACGAGATTTATTAGATCATGAACAAATGCAAGGGGCCCGCAGTCATCTGGCCCAGTCATGACCGTTATTCCTCCAATTAGTTCCTACACAGAATTCTTCAAACAAACCCGATCAAATGCAAAATAAAAAAATAGATAAAATACAGAATGAAAGAAAAAAAAGAAAAAGAAAATGGATTATTTATGTACAAATCATGTGGATATTGCAGTTCTTAAAACTTGATAGGGGTTGAGAAAAATCCTTGTCCCGGCGTTAGCTGATAGTCTGGATCACTTGCAACATGCGAAACGAAAGCTTCCCTTGAGATTGGCTTGTGATACAGTCGTAGCCGATGACCATTTGTGAATAATGGTACTTTGTTTTCATCAATGGTGATCAACTGGACTGTTCCATTATCAAATACCTGATCTATCTAATAGGTGCCCAACCAACGGGTATGCAATTTGCCTTTAAAGTCCCTCTTAAACTGTGAATCATATAATAGAGCCCAGTCTCCTTCTTGGAAGACTTTCTTTTTTATAAATTGATCATACCATTTAGAGCGCTATTGTTGGATTAAAGCTATATGATGTACTGTAGCCGTGCACTTCTCATCCAATTCATTGAGCTGATTCAGTCGGTCTCTCTATGCCTCTGATAAATCCAGGTTTGCTTCCACAACTGTTTTCAAGGTTCTAATTTCAAATTCAATTAGAAAAACAACGTTCTTACCATACACTAACTCATATGGGGAAAAACCAGTGGTGTTACGCCACGTAGTACGATAGGCCCATAGTGCCTCTGGAAGCCTTTCATCCCAATCTTTACAATGGCTCTTCACTGTTTTTGTCAGAAAAGCCTCGATAACCTTGTTTGTGCTCTCCACTTGGCCATTGACCTGTGGATGATATGGTGAGGTTATTCTGTGTTGAATATGAAATTTCTGTAACAGTGCTTCCAGCTTGTGAGACACAAATTGTGGTCCACTATCTGTAATGTTTTCCTTAGGTACTCCGAATCGAGTAAAAATCTCTACATATAGGAAATCAATCACAGCCTGATCATTGTCCTTAACCAAGGCTACAGCTTCTACCCATTTGGTCATGTAATCTATGCAAACCAAGATGTGAACTTTCTGCTTTGAGGGAGGGTTGATAGGCCCTACAAAATCTAGAGCCCACCTATCAAATGGTTCAACCATAAGCTGTGGCTGCAAAGGAATCTCATCTAATCTGTTGGGTTGGCCCATCCTTTGGAATCTATCACATGCCTGAGCATACTTCTTCCCTGAATAATGTAGGCCAGAAATAGCCCATTCTCAAAATTTTATGACCTGTCCTTTTGTCAGCAAAATGTCCCCCATAGGGCTCATCATGGAAAGCTTTAAGAATGCTAAAGATTTCATCTTCTCTAACACATCTTTTGATCTCTAAATCAAGCCCTATGTAGAAAAGATGGCCATCAATCCAGCAGTACCTAGCACTCTGTTATATGATATTCCTTTTTTCTTTCTTCGACAGATGTGCTAGGAGCTTACTTGCAACCAAAAAGTTAGCAATATCTGCATACCATGGGGAATGAGTTGATACTGCAAAAAAATGTTCGTCAGGGAAGGAATCTTCGACTGGTAAATTGTCATCACTGTTAGTAAGTCGAGATAAAAAATCTGCAACACATTTTCCTTTCCTGGTCTATCAATAATTGTGATATCAAATTCCTGTAACAGTAACAACCATCTAGTAACTCTAGCATTCGTGATTGGTTTATTCATTAAATACTTGATAGCAGAATTATCAATGTGCACAAAAGTAGAATATCTAGTAATATAATGTCTAAATTTGTCGATGGCATAAAAAATGGAAAGAAATTCCTTTTCTGTGACAGTATAATTCAATTCAGTAGGAGACAAATTTTTAATAATGTAATAAGTGGCATAAGGAGCGTTACCTTCCTGCTGTCCCAAAACTGCTCCTATGGCAGTATCTGAAGCATCTGAAGAAATGTGAAAAGGTAGAGCCCAATTGGGCCCCCGTAAGATGGGTTCTATAGATATCCTTCTCTTTAGCTCAGTAAACGCTGTTTGGCATGCATTATTCCAAACAAACTATGCATCCTTCATCAACAGAGTGAACAAAGGAGAAGCTAGTTTGGAAAAGTTTTCTATAAACCTTCTGTAATAACCAGCATGCCCCAAGAAGCTACGTACATCCTTCTGAGTTCTAGGAGTTGGTATGCTTTCAATTACCTTGATTTTGGATGGATCTACCTGGATACCATTAGAAGAGATGAAGTGCCCCAGTACTATGCCCTCAGTCATCATCATGTGGCACTTTTCAGTGCTCAAAGAGAGATGGCTTTGTTCACAGCGTTTCAAAACCTTTTCTAAGTTCTTCAGTGCTTCTTCATAACTATCACCATATGGAGTAAAGTCATCCATAAAAATTTCCATGCAATCCTTTACCATTTCCAAAAATATTCCAATCACTGCTCTCTGAAAGGTGGCTGGTGCGTTGCACAACCCAAAAGGAAGTACTCGGTATGCAAAAGTACTCCATGGACAGGTGAAAGTGGTTTTGTCCTGGTCTTCTGGAACAATCTGGATTTGATTATAGCCACTAAAGCCATCCAGAAAGGAAAAATACTTTTTCCCATACAAGGTATCAAGGACCTGATCGATGAAAGGTAAGGGAAAATGGTCTTTCTGCGTTGCTTTGTTCAATTCTCTGTAATCCCCGCAGACCCTCCATTTCCCATTCTTCTTTGGCACAATCACAAGTGGAGAAACCCACTCACTGTCTGAAATCGGGTATATGAATCTTGCTTCCAATTTTTTTTGGATTTCTTCTTTCACTATGTCCCTTAGGTTCGGGTTCATCCTTCGTTGTGGTTGACATACAGGCATGGAGTCGCTCTTAATATAAATATGATGGGTGCACAGATGAGAAGGAATTCCTTTCATGTCTGTGTACTCCCAAGTGAAAGCTCCCCTACGCTATTTCAACATAGTGACTAGCTGTTCCAGCTCACTAGGTGCCATATTAGGATTGATATTCAATGTTTTTCCTAGCCCAGTTTCTATTGGAACACTCTTCGAATTCTTGAGTACTGGAATTATACTGGCATCACCGATTAGAGTTTATTCTGTAAGATTTTCTTGTTCTGTTGAAGCTAGAGTATTGTCCAAGACCCGATAGACATTTTTATTGACTGACATGGGCTCACTGATGAAACTATTAATGGAATCATCCTCTTTTTCATCTTTAAACATTAAGGCTCTCCCTATGGTTAATAATGGCTGCGAACCCTCTTCCTCCTCCAAATATGCCCATAATGGAGTCTCAACTTCTGTGCTTGGTCAAGATGGAGGGTACAGGGTTAGGCTCTTGATCTCAATTCATTCTGAAATGGTCATAGATCCTGACCAACAGCTGATATAGGCATCTGCTGTGGCCAACCATGGTCTTCCTAGGATCAGTGAGTGTCCCCCCAACTGGGATTTCAGCTGTAACACCAAGAAATCCACAAGGTATTCCCACAAATCGACTGAGATCATGAGGTCATCTAGGATCCCTTCAGGCTTGATTGTTGATCTATCAGCAAGTCCAAAAATAGTAGGGGTTGGATGAATATTAGTGAGTCCCAAATTCTTCACAGTTTCTATGGTCATAACGTTAATAGCTGCGCGCAAATCTACCAAGACATTTGGAATTTGTGTGTTCCTTATGTGAACTGTAACAGTCAGGTTCCCAGGGTCATCGTATTTTTCCACAGGGGCCTTCCCCATTATTAATTATGAAATATTTCCCAACACGTGGATAGTGGGGGGGTCCCTGGGCCTTCTTCCTGGTTTCTTGACACACAAATCTCTAACCGTCTTAGCAAAAATGGGCACATCATGGAGGGCTTGTAACAGTGGAATTTTAACATACAAAATTTTCAATTCTCCCACGAGATCAATGTTACACCTAAAATCTACCCATCATCCTGATTTAGTGTGTACATCCCTGAATTCACTTGGACTGATTGATCATTTGGGAGGATTGGTGCTCAGTTTGCACAACCTTTTGAGATGTCGTCCCAGGTTGCACACTAGCAACATGCGACGTCGTAGGTTTCTCTTTAGCAAGGTGCAACGAGGTCTGTTAATGGGAAAAAATAGCCATTTTGAGATCCTTCTCAAAACTTGCCTATGTGAGGGCTTATCCCTGATTTCTTGGAGAGCTGGAACTCGACCCCTAACCTATTGGGAAGATCCCCTATCTCTCTCCTACCATCTCTCATCCTATCCTATCCATAACCTCATCCACTTAGTCCTATATATGTGAGGCTCACTCCCATACCAAAGGGAGGAAGACTATGGTATCTACATGCTGGTGAAATCTCTCTTGGACACTTTCACTCACCTCTTGGAGACTCTCATGCTTCCTTGGAAGGGCTTGGCAATTGGGTTGTGTGGAGAAGGGATGCTACGTTAAGTCATTGGTTGTAGTTCTATATCTCTATCATGTACTCCTCTGTTTGCAGTAATACAAATGCTTTCCACCAATATTGTCTCTTATGTATGATGATGTTGTGTTGTTTACTTGCTTAACTGTTTACATAGATCTCTTATTGTAAAGATGCTCTTTACTCGTTTCTCTTTTCTGTGTCTTGACAGGTCTTGCAGCTTGGATCTGACGACCGTGGGACATGGAGCAACATAATGGGAGAAAGGATAGAGAATCAAAGAGGTAAGACATCTAGTACTTGATCCTTAAGTATATCTAGGAAACACATTTGTAGTCTGTTTTATTTGTTCTAGACTCGCATTGAGCTAGGGATATCCGGCTCGCCTCTAGACAAGTGGATTGTCTGTTAACAAATCTAGCGACCATACTGGGGAGTTTCCTTGTCTAGTAGTCATTAATCTGAGTCATTTTCAGTTGATTGCTTGACACAAGCCTTGTTATCATTTTTGTCATTTTTCCTTCTTTGGAGTGATTCCATTGTCAGATCTTCACATTGAAGATCCTGATCTTCACATTGAAGATCCTAATCTTCTTCCTTTGATTTTGTATAACCTAGTTTCAAACCTGTTTGTGGTTCATCCTTGAGAGATCTAATTCATTTTTGAATCTAGAACTCTCTTGTCGCACTTAGGCAATGAAAACAGAGTAACACTGTGTTTTCCTGAGCTTCTGCCTGTGACTGTAGCTTTCTTGTCGCGACCTATGCATTAGTGAAATGCGACGCTGTCGCACCTTTCGTATAGGTAAACTGTGCCGATCAGTCAATGCTTGGCATACAAGCATCCATTCCCTTGTTTGACAGTCTGAGCCTTGGTTTGGTGTATAAACTCTCTTCTGTGCTGCATCATTCACCAGAGATCCCATTTGTGCTTTGTTTGGTCTGTTTGGATTGATCTTGGGTTCCGTTTTGGACAAGTTTGAAACTGGTAGTGTTGGGCGTCTTTGTCCCCTCCACCTTCATCCATTTCACTCTTGCATTCCCGTCCTTCCATCCCTGATCTGATCAGTACATTAGATCAGCTCCCATACCTCATCTACTTTTGTTTTGAGCTTTGCTTGCTTAGTTTGTTTGCTGCTATTTGATTTTGAGTCAAGTGTGTCTTTTTGTTTGGTTTGAGTGCCTGTCTTTTCTTGAATTTTCTAAGTATATGAGTGCCGCAAATAGCATTTTCTTTTCAGTTGTTTAGATCTGAAAGAAAAAATTTGTTTTAAAGTTCATTACTTTGATACGCTCATTGAAAGATCAAAAGTGCTTCTTTCCCATTGTTTCTCAAGAAAATTATTGAAGAAAGATTGTTGTGCATTGGAATGTTTTTGGAAAAGTTGAATGGAAATATGATTGATTGTGTTTTCTTGAATTATGAATCATTCATCTTCTTGAAAAAACTCAAGTACTTTCGATTTTTACAAAAGGTGTTCCATGTTAAGGAAAGGTAGATGCATTTTTGTTTCTTGTTGCCTTTAGATCATTGAAAAGAGAAAGTGAAAAGCTTGCATTTCCATTTCAAAATCTTCTCATCTCATTATTTAGTGTTGTTTTGATTTGAAAAGCAAAGCAAAGAAAAGAAAAATACTTTGATTTGGATAGTAGTGTTGTGTATTTTTTTTGAGTTTCGTTGAAAAAGAAAAGAGTACTTTCATTGTCAAATTTGTATGAATTGAGATTGTGTTGCATTGAGTTTGTTTTGGCAGAATCATTGGAAAAAACTTTCTCCTTCCCATAGGTAGAATTCATCGAAAGAAAAGATCATTTCGTGCATGTAGATAGGGCTTGCATTATGTTTCCGATTATGTACACACCTCATGCATTCACCTAACCGTCCAAGATAAAATAAACAGTAGAAATAGGTAAATTTTTTAGTAACTTGTGTGTAAGTTAGAGACGTGTTCCGGCGTCGTTAAGCGTGGAAGCTATCGTTACTTGCCAACACTATAGTCTGGGGGTATTGTAGTCTTCCACGTACATTGGTATATCGAGCTCCTTCATGTACCCACCAAGTACCATAATCCATACTTGGCATATATCGAAGGGTGTATCATGTACTCGATGTGAAAATCCTCACAGTAGATCTAAGAGATGATGTATCTCACAAGAGAATAATTATGATTAAGCAAGAAAATAGAAGAAGAGTGATACATGCAGTATAATGAGCAACATAATAGTATGGTACAGTAGAACTCAGATAGAAGCAATAATACTTCGGTCATACTAAATTATTAATCACAAATGGACATATAAATAATACAATGCATGAGGAATTCGAATGCCTAAGGTGGCAATTCGAATTAGCCTTCATGGAGTGATCAAAGGATCACTGGAGTGTCATCGGAGCACAACTAGGTGTCCCCATGATCATCGGAGCGCAACTGGAAGTCTTCATCATCATCAGTGGAGTCATCAATGCTCAAGTAACTGTCAACCATCAGTCAAACTAACTCTGGTAGGTGTAACTCAGTGTAACTAAGTGTAACTGAGTGTAACTGAGTGTAACTCAATGTAACTAAGTGTGACTGAGTGTAACTCAATGTAACTAAGAGTAACTGAGTGTAACTCACTGTAACTGAGTGTAACTGACTGTAACTGAGTGTAACTGAGTGTGACTGAGTGACAACTGGACTGGTAGGTGAAGAAGGGCGAGTTGCTCCCTAAAATCAAGGAAGAAGGGCGCACTAAGCAACTAGAGGGCTAAAACTGAATAGTGAGAAGCTCCTGGGGGCTGGCTAACTGAGGGCTAGGTGCTGGACTGATGACTGGGATGCATGCAAAATGCATGCAAACCCTAAAAGTGCATGCATGACTGAAAATGTAAATGATCAAAATACTGGTGGGACTAGGATGGAGTATAGGAATATCCTAACACCCCCCCTTAATCCATCCTGGGCCCTGGTAACTAAGACCAAAGGTCACCCAATACAATGAATAATAACAATCAATAAACCAAGGAAGTGGGAAAATTTCATGGGAAACATACCCCCTCCTCAAAAAATAGACTGTAAGGCACACATAAAAATAAATGCTCCAAACTCAAGCAGGTGTGATGCTTGGTCGTATGTCTGGAGGTATCTTCTTCTTGGGAAGAAGTGGATCATGCTAAAAAAGCATGTGCTTGTACTTGCTCTTCAGATCGAATGTGATGAGAACAAATCCAACAGTATTAGAATGATCCTTGAACCTGTGATTCGAATCAGCTGAGGTAGGATCAAATTTTTGAATGTGCATATAGTCCTTTGTCTTCTCCTTCGAACCAACATGGGTGAGATTATGCCAAAAAGAACTATTACATGTTTGCTTGAAATCAAAATCAGATTTAAGACTTTCAAAACAGTTTCTTGAGATCTCCTTTGAACCAGCAGGGGTGAGATCAAAACTATCATATGCATGAGAAATTTTCCCAAGCAGTAATTGCTTAGAACCCAAATTAGATACAAGACTTGAATCATGGCTTCTTGAGATCTCCTTTGAACCATGAGAGGTGAGATCAAAACCAGTAGATGCATGAGAAATTATCCCAAGCGAATGGCAATGGCCATATTCTTCAATGACCTTCTGAAAGCATGAATTTATGATCATATAGTAGTATAAAAGAGATGTTTGTTGAGGAGGAGCGAATGCATTACCTCCATTAGCTGATTTGACCTCTGAAATAATCATGTGATCATGATGCAAACCAACAGACTCTGGTGCAAGAGAGGATTTAGGACCTTCTGCAATATCTAGAGTGTGAGATGGCACAGAAAGAGAAGAAAGTTTGAGCATGAGCGGAGAATCTGCAAGTTCTTTGTCAACAACTTCAATATGAGATGATACTGGTTCATGATCTGAGAGACCATCAAGAGGAGCGAATGCATCACTTTGTTTTCTTTCGAATGGGTTGGGACCAAGTCCTTCATTCTCTCTGCCAAATTTTCCATCCAGGTGAGCCCATATCTCTTTTGGAGTCCATAACTCTCTTGGAATTTCAACACCATCACGGTATTTGAATTGGAATCTCTGGTATGCATATAAAGAAAACATTATTGCTGCAAAGTGCATGTCTCTTTTATTTAACCAGTCAATCTTCTCTTCAGGGGATTCGAACTCTCTTTCAAAATAACAATAAAAAAGATCATGGATCTTCAAGTCTGCTATCATTCTTGGTTTCCATTCATCATAGTTGAGTGGATCAAGAGGAGTAATTCCTGATGAATACATTGAAGCTGTAGAGGACCTGCAAAAACAATATAGAATAACTGCAACTGCTACTGCTGCAAAAATGCAGAAACTGCTGCAACTGCTGCACTCGAAATCTTGGTAATAACCTGCAAAAAAAACTCTCAAGAATGGAGATAAACAATTCTCTCAACATGCTCTGATACCATGTGAAAATCCTCACAGTAGATCTAAGAGATGATGTATCTCACAAGAGAATAATTATGATTAAGCAAGAAAATAGAAGAAGAGTGATACATGCAGTATAATGAGCAACAAAATAGTATGGTACAGTAGAACTCAGATAGAAGCAATAATACTTCGGTCATACTAAATTATTAATCACAAATGGACATATAAATAATACAATGCATGAGGAATTCGAATGCCTAAGGTGGCAATTCGAATTAGCCTTCATGGAGTGATCAAAGGATCACTGGAGTGTCATCGGAGCACAACTAGGTGTCCTCATGATCATCGGAGCGCAACTGGAAGTCTTCATCATCATCAGTGGAGTCATCAATGCTCAAGTAACTGTCAACCATCAGTCAAACTAACTCTGGTAGGTGTAACTCAGTGTAACTAAGTGTAACTGAGTGTAACTGAGTGTAACTCAATGTAACTAAGTGTGACTGAGTGTAACTCAATGTAACTAAGAGTAACTGAGTGTAACTCACTGTAACTGAGTGTAACTGACTGTAACTGAGTGTAACTGAGTGTGACTGAGTGACAACTGGACTGGTAGGTGAAGAAGGGCGAGTTGCTCCCTAAAATCAAGGAAGAAGGGCGCACTAAGCAACTAGAGGGCTAAAACTGAATAGTGAGAAGCTCCTGGGGGCTGGCTAACTGAGGGCTAGGTGCTGGACTGATGACTGGGATGCATGCAAAATGCATGCAAACCCTAAAAGTGCATGCATGACTGAAAATGTAAATGATCAAAATACTGGTGGGACTAGGATGGAGTATAGGAATATCCTAACACTCGACACATATATCAGAAGGTCTCGTGCCAACGGCTGTGCATTAGACAACACCACTATGGATTTGAGCTCCCACATACCTTGCGTATATTGGGAGACACCATTAGGATTCTTGAAACCAACCGAGTTAACCATTTGGCTATCTTGGAAAAGTAATACACCGAGAACAACACTCAAGGAGATTAGCACGCACGTCCTGTCTAGGTAGTCGGGTATGTAGGCAAGGGTACGGTCCCAATCCTCCTTGTCGCGTCATACTGTTGGAACCTGCAGTATATCACAGTTTGCAATGCCTTGATAATCCCTTGAGGTTCTATACTTTTTAATCCACTCTGTCACATGAGTTTGCTTGTTGCCTTAGTTTGAGAAGGTTTTCTTGGACTGCTTTTCTTTTAGAATACCTTTAGGAGAGAGAGACGTTGTTTCGGCCTTTTGGGATGATTTTCCTGATACTTTGGCGGATTTTCCTGTAAAATTAGTCACAGCAGATCTAATGAACAAGTAAATCAATCACAACAGATGAACATAGAAAATATGGTGCAAAACTGTGCAAAACATGCAGCAGTGCTCTCTATCCCAGAAAGGGTGAATGAATTACAATACAAACTGTCACAATGACTGAGCAATTCGAATTGCCTAAGGAGGTCATTCGAATCACAGAATGGAGTAGCTTGAATCTGTCTAGGAGTCCTCATAAATCATCGGTGGTGCTCATCAATCACAACAACCAGTCATCCAGGTGTCAAACTGAGTCTAATTGAGTGTAATAAATGTAACTGAAGTGTGTAGCACTGATATAGGATCTGGAGGCTCAGTGGGGGCGCATGGGAGGCTAACTGAAGTCAGAACAAGTCACCTAATCAAACTGGAGGTCAAACGGAAGTGATACAGTCAGTCGGGAGTGAAACTAGCCTCAAATCAGGGAGAATCGGAGCTAACTGAATGTAACTGAAGTGAATCTGCAGTGGTAGGTGAACAAGTGCGCCCTTCTCTGGCAGTAGGTGAGAGGAGGGCGCCTTTCAGCTTAGGAGGGCTAAAACTCTGTGGTAAGTGGCTCCCGGGTGCTAGAAGAAGGTGGATAAGGTGCTGGAGGCATCAAACTGGTGACTGGGATGCATGCCTGTGCATGCAAGATCCTGAAATAGATCATGCAAGATCCTGAAATAGATGATGTATCCCGAAATAGATGATGTGGATATCCGAACACCCCCCCTCAAGCTAGACTATGATGTGCCAACAAAAAATAATGTGGGGCCCTGGTAACTAAGACCAAAGGTCACCCCAATACAATAATCCAAAAACTAATAACAGTCAATAAACCAAGGAAATGGGGAAAACCTCATGGGAAAAATACCCCCCCTCAAAATAGACTGTAGTACACCAAAAGATTTAACTGCTCCAAAATCAAGTAGATATGTCTGGAGGTATCTTACTCTTGGAATTAAATGGATCATGCTCCAAAAACATGTGCTTGAATTCTCCATCAGTGGATGCAAGCGAATTTGGAGACTTTAAGAACTTGCTCTTCATACCGAAAAAGGTGAGAACAAATCTGAAAATATGAGGATGATCCTGGAACCTGTGATTCGAACCAAGTGAGGTAGGAATAGCTCCAATCGGATCAAATAGATCTTGAAACTTGAACTTCTTATCAATAGAAGTTAAATCAGCTCCAAAAATAGATGAATGGTTTCTTGAGATCTCCTTTGAACCAACAAGGGTGAGATCAAAACCAAAATCAGCAAAAGGTGCATGAGAATTGAACTCAAGCGAATGGTAGTGCTCTTCATCTTCATTAAAACTCTGAGAAACTTTGCAAATGATAGAACATAAGTTTAGAGAAGGCATGCAATCAAGGAGGGCGAATGCTTCACCTCCAAAATCAGATTTTACCTCCAAAACATCAAGTAGATCATTATTCTGCATGCCGACAAACTCATGTGAAGGAGAGGATTCAAGAACCTCTTCGGAATCTAGAGTATGAGCTTGTTTATCTTGCTCAGAATTCGAAATAGAAGACTTTGAGAGAATGAGTGTTGAATCTACAGTTTCTTCTTCATCTTGAACAATTGTTGAGGCCAACACATGATCGGAAAGAACACATAAGGAGATCTCACTGGGCTTGTTCTCCAAAAGGCTAGCATGATCCTCTTCTTCCTGCTTTCCAAATTCTCTGTCAAGTTGGACCCATAGATCACTTGGATTTTCAGCAGTATTACTGAGGTAGCGCATACAAGGAGACATAGCAAGACACATTGCTCCAAAAGCTCTATCACAATCATTGAGCCAATCATTCTCCTCTTCATCGGAATCAAAATCTCTTGTATTACCAATGCACATATCAAAAAGACATTGTCTCTTTAAGAATGCAATCATCTTTGGTTTCCATTCATCATAATTGAATGGAGTAAGAATATTTTGTGAAGAAGAAGTCTCCATCTTTGCATTAGCGAATGCACATGGAGGAAGTAAGAAACCTGCAAATCACATAAAAACAACCACAATAAGGTCGAACAATCCACCCATTGAGAGTTGCATCACACCTGGGATTGGATTTCAAGCAATGTTGAATGGGTCCAATGTATCAGATCCAGGAATTATGTGGTAACTCAAGCTTCTGGAGTGGTATTGGAATAATTTTCAAGCTTTGCATGCACAGGAGCGAATGCCCTTTGAGATATCTCATGCCAAACTTTTTTGCAATTTTTAGCAATTCAGTCAAATCTTCTTGTATAAACACCTGTAGAAAAGAGATCTTGTCCCTGCAATGGCTCTGATACCATGTAAAATTAGTCACAGCAGATCTAATGAACAAGTAAATCAATCACAACAGATGAACATAGAAAATATGGTGCAAAACTGTGCAAAACATGCAGCAGTGCTCTCTATCCCAAAAAGGGTGAATGAATTACAATACAAACTGTCACAATGACTGAGCAATTCGAATTGCCTAAGGAGGTCATTCGAATCACAGAATGGAGTAGCTTGACTCTGTCTAGGAGTCCTCATAAATCATCGGTGGTGCTCATCAATCACAACAACTAGTCATCCAGGTGTCAAACTGAGTCTAACTGAGTGTAATAAATGTAACTGAAGTGTGTAACACTGATATAGGATCTGGAGGCTCAGTGGGGGCGCATGGGAGGCTAACTGAAGTCAGAACAAGTCACCTAATCAAACTGGAGGTCAAACGGAAGTGATACAGTCAGTCGGGAGTGAAACTAGCCTCAAATCAGGGAGAATCGGAGCTAACTGAATGTAACTGAAGTGAATCTGCAGTGGTAGGTGAACAAGTGCGCCCTTCTCTGGCAGTAGGTGAGAAGAGGGCGCCTTTCAGCTTAGGAGGGCTAAAACTCTGTGGTAAGTGGCTCCCGGGTGCTAGAAGAAGGTGGATAAGGTGCTGGAGGCATCAAACTGGTGACTGGGATGCATGCCTGTGCATGCAAGATCCTGAAATAGATCATATCTTGAAATAGATCATGCAAGATCCTGAAATAGATGATGTATCCCGAAATAGATGATGTGGATATCCGAACATTTCCCTGGAGAAGGTCCTGTAGGATCTTGAACTTGCCACCTAAATTTCCCCTTAATTCGGAGGTTATTTTGAGGGTAAGAATGGATCAACGTAACGCGGTCGTAGTTACTGAAGTAGGGAACCCCACTTTGAATTTTGGAGGACATTTGTTTCCACCAGATTCACCTGCCTCTCATCCCACGCAGGATGAAGAAGCACACACCCCCACTTCTCAAAACCTTCCTCCCATCATCTTGGGAGAACTTGGATCGTTGGAATGGATAAACCAACCCCAAGATGACCCTACAACAGCTGTTGGTCCATCAGCAACTTACTGGACATCTTCTATAGACCATCAAGTGGCTCATTTTGCCATTTCATCCTCATCCAGTGAGACTTCTCCAGAAGACACTTTAGCTTACTTTCATGGCCAATTGGCTCACTTTTGTTCCATGGATGAAGAGTTTCGACAGTCAAATCTCCAAAGGAGGGTTCAAGACCCATCTTTACCTCCTTACCAACCCTTCCCAGTTCATTCGATCTCTTTGGGATCACCTGAAGCACCCCACCCTGTGACCACTAATTCGACTGGTCAACCCTCCCAGGAATCCAGTCCTGCACCTCAAGAGAACCAACCGGTGGAAGGACAACAGTCCAACACACCTGTCACTAACACGGTTACTTTACCAATTCCTCCCCCGCCTCAAAATTCAAGGGGAGGATACTCCATTCCTACGAATTATCTTATTAGAAATGTTATTACCATGGTATCTAGTCAACAACCCACGTTGGTTCAACCTTTGAATAGTGGTTAGCCTATTGTGGCTGGGGGGAAACCCTCGTTTCCTAACCAGAACGTTGGTGAAGTCCCCAACGGGCCTTCCGTTGGACCTACCGAATCCACTAGACTATCCACCATGGGATTATCTCATGTTGGAGGGCCATCAAATGTAACCCAACCCTCATGGAGTCAAGCGTATCCAGGTTCTAATAACCCTGTGCTGGGTCAACCTAATCCCGGAAATGCATCATATGGGATATCTTATCCCAGAAGTTCAAACACTCTATGGGGGTGACAACCTCCTTTACAGCATGGACCCCAACCAGTTATCCCTCGAGTACCACCACCCCCGATCGGACCTCCTCCTCCTCCTGTTGGAGGTGGCGCGTCCCCACCGAACACTGGTGGAGGGACACCCCATTTTTCCTACAATCCCCCCCACCCTTCCGGTGGTGGCAGGAATGGTCCCCCACCCCCTCCAGGAAGAGGAGGCAGTGGACCACCTTATCATGGTGGAGGAGGACATTTCCCTTTGGGTGGCAGAGGTGGTCCCCCACCCCCTCTAGGCGAGGGCGGCGGAGGACCTAGTCCTTATGGTGATGGCAGTGGTGGTGGAGATCCCCATCCTTTTGGTAGCGGAGGCACCCATCCTTCTGGCGACGAAAGTGGTCCACCCCCTCCTCCCGGTGGAGGTGGCGGTGGGCCACCTTATTATGGATATGGACCCCCACCTCCTCCCGGTGGTGGCGGCGGACCTCCACCCCCTCCCGGTGGTGGCGGTGGACCTCCACCCCCTCCCGGTGGTGGCGGCGGACCTCCACCCCCTCCCGGTGGTGGCGGCGGACCTCCACCCCCTCCCGGTGGTGGAGGTGGACCCCCACCTTACTGGAACGGACCACCTTATGGTGGCGGACCTACTTATGGTCCGGGCGACTTAACCCCCTACGGTCAGTTCTATCCGAGCACACCTATGGTCAGTACAATCCATACACACCTTATCCATATTTTCAATACACGCAACATAATCCACAGCTGCCCTTTTTTGGATACCTTGGATTTACATGACCTGTCTCAGTTAACCAATGATCCTATTTATCACGGATCTAACTGGCCACCTATTCTGGTGAAACTTCCATCCGATATACTCAAGTTTGACGGCAAGCCGGGTGAAGACTTGAAAAACCATGTAATGACATACCATTTATGGTGTTCATCGAATTCCTTAATGGATGATTCAATTCATCTTAGATTGTTTCAAAGGACTCTCACCAGTTTGGTTTCCAAGTGGTACATTGAGTTACCACCACACTCTTTTCCTGATTTTGGCTCCCTTGCTATGAACATTTTGACGCATTTCCAGCTGCCTATACGGTATGAGACTGCTACGAAACTTTTAACCTCGCTCCGTCAAAATACCGCCACTCACATTTCGGATCATATCCACGAGTGGCGAATGAGATGACATCTCATTAAAGCTCCCATTCCAGATCATCTCCTAGCAGACTGGTTTACAAAGTCACTCCTTCCTATCATAGCAAAATATGTTGCCATGCGAGCTGCTATCACCGAAGAACAAGCCATTGTGAGTGCTCATCTATTAGACCTGGTCTATACCTAGTCTGGCACTCTATTCAATATTTTTCCTGATGCACCTGGGATGTTAACAATCCCATGAAACCAAAGAAGAGACTCCAAGCTGATGGAATCATTGGTTCCCTTACCACCCAACATGCTACTAGCACTGTTGGATCATCCAATCCAACCCCGGCTAGCCACAACACCGCCAAGTCTACCCCTCCTGCTGTAGCTGAAGAGGTGAATTTTGTTCAATCAGCTTCATCTCAGAAGTTTAATGGAAAAAAGAAGAACAAGGGGAAACCTAAGAAATATTCTACCCAGCAGGAAACGAAGAGCACTCCCAAAGATACTAAGCAGAAAAGGAAACTGAAGTATCCTTGCTTACTGTGTGGAGAAGATAATTTTTCCAAAGAGTGTCCCCATAGAGACGAAGTTCATAAGTTTCTTAGGGGTAAACCGACTCCTGCAGTCCTCAACGATTTGTTTCCTGCTCAAAATTAGTAGATGATTGCTCAAACCCCCCCAACCCAGGGGGAACCATCCAATACCGCACATGTTCTCATGTTGCGTAACGAGGTGATCAATTTAACTACTCGCTCGCGATCCTACGAATAGGCCTCTTTGAAGGAACCCGCCGGAAGTAATATTGAAAAAACTTTCGACTCTCTGCCTGATGTCACTGTACCTTTGAATTCTCTTACCATTGAGAAGCCATCCTTGGATTCGATATTGCGTCCGCCCATGAGCACGATTTGAAAAATTGTTTTCAATCCTAATGCTCGCGCGACATAGAATTAAAATATCGTCGAAGACTTGGCCCAAGCTCCTTGCGCCATGTCTACCTTGGAAGTTTTACAGAATTGTCCCAATCAACGCAAAACTCTCCTCGCTGCCATTGGTGCAGTTGACCCAGATTCCTTGAACACCATCATGTTCCAACTTGACAACTTTAAGGCGAGGCTCTCACACTAGCTTGCATTCCAAGTTACTGTGAACATTGCTGGGAAGATGGTCCATTGCACCCTTCTAGATGAAGGTGCCTCTACCTCTGTCATGTCGATCGCTTACTGGAGAGCCATCGGTTCTTCCGAATTGAATCGATCTCCTACCACATTGAAAGCATTCGACGACCATGGCTTTCAACCTCATGGGATCTTACAAGCTCTTGCAGTTGAGTTGGGCGGAAAGACCGTAACCATTAATGTGGAAGTGGTCTCGGCCCTGTTAGATTATAATCTCTTGCTTGGTCGCAATTGGTTTTACACCATGTAGGCAGTAGCCTCTTCAGTCTTCCGCATAGTACAGTTCCCCCAATAGGGACGAATTGTTACTATCGACCAACTCGATTTTTGTACACCAGACGCCACTACTCATCCTGGTGACCATATTCCTTCCATCTGATAGATGGAAAAATAGTATGAGAGTGTAGGGGTTGGCCTATTGAAAGATTCATCTCTCATGGGCGTTTATCCATCCATGGAACCCCCTAATCATGTCGTGATGGTGAACATGATCTCTACAGAGATTTTATCTCACTCCAACGATGCTTGGCTTGTACCTGATGAAGCCACAACACATCTGTTTGGAGACATGATGCCTCTTTCACCCGCTGAATGCATTTATGAGGTGATCCAAACAGCGTCGGAGGACCATTCATCCATGGTTTCTCCTTCATGTTCTCTACGTCGGACGTCCTGTCTACCTGATCTCTTGCTTCAGACTTTTCATTTAGACGAGTCCATCATGGAAGTAATGAATGTAGACGACGGTCCATGGGATGATCTTCATCACATGTCATCTTTTGTTCCACCATGGGAGTACTGTTGGCTGCTTTTTGGACAGACCCGGGTTTTAATGAAGCGCAGCAACAAAACCCCCTGGCGCACTGGCCCTCTCGGCAACGAGCTGCGCGGTAGCTCGAGGTCTCACCTGAAGTGGCTATGGGGAGGCTAAGGAATCAGGTTTCCTTAACCTAGGCGACGCGGAGACTGTTCTCTCTTCAGACTTATGAGCGCAACAGCTCTCAAGCTCCTGCTCGGCAGCTGAACTGCGCGGTACTTCCACTCCTGCACTAGGACCAATTATCCTCTGCGCGGATATTCTACGCGTAGTTTCACTTGCGTGCTCGTCGTAGCAACAGGTTCTCCTATCGCAACGGCGACATCGTCTTACCGATTCCTTCGACCCTTAACGATTATAGTTCCCAAGAAAGCTTCACTGATTTACTCAACACATTCATAAAGGTAATGCAATATCTGTATTTGCTCGTTAGTAAACTCAAAACAGGTAATCATTTCATTCACAACATTGCAACAACGAGAAATATGAAGTCCACCTCCACGGGGAAAACCACATCCACGGGAGTATCTTATATTACCCAGAAAATGATAGACTTATACAATATGCTACGCACACAGCTGCAGCCTTAGATCTTTCCAGGAAACTCCACGCACACAGCTGGGAGCCCTTCTCTCGATTTAGTCTCTTCCTCTCCAGAGATTACAATAGTTCAGATGTCACCTCGGACTGTCTGCAACTCAAGGATTAGCTTCACTGCTAACCAGCTCTAACTCCTGTTTTCTAGCAATACGGTAGAAAACAATCGACAAGATCGTAACAGAGGATGATCAACTCGATCAATCCTTCCTACATCTAGCATCAATTATCTTAGCTACCTCACTCAGAGGCTTAGCTAACTGACTCACTAATCAAACAACTCACAGACTAGCTAGCTAACTGTCTAACCAACTAACATCTACCCTTCACAATTATACATATATATAGGTGGCCATGGCGGTCGCACCTTTACAAAACTGTGGGCCTTTCCCAGCAGTAATCCCCAAAAACCCTAACCATGCACATGGCTAGGTGTACTGTAGGCGCCGCTTGCAGTCATGTCGCCGCTTCCTGCAGGTTCCATGAATTCTGGCGCAGCTTACGGATATGGGTGCCTTGTCCTTCTCCTTCAATGCTTTGGTCCGTTGCTCTTCCTTGATCTGAGCAACCATAAATTCTGTACTTAGCCTTAAATGAGGGTAGCTGAGCCCTCTACTCCATTGCTTCATTGATTGTGGTAGCTGGGATTTCCACTCGGCTACCTTCATTCTCTTCTGACGTGCGCGCGAGCTCCACGATTTCCGGTCCGTAATCTACGCTGAGATTATCCATCTGGCACAGTACTGCGCACCGTCTTCTTCTGTCCCAAAATTGGCGCTTATTCAAAACTTAGCACTTTCTCTTCCATACTTGTGCTTTTTCCTCAAAATTCGCAGCTTTTACCATAGCTGCGGCCTTGGCTCCAACAGGCCCCTAACACTTACTTGTGGCTCACCCTCGATCCACTCGCACTAGCGTGTGGTCGCCTTACTTGCGCATCTGCTTTTGCTTGAGTCTCCGCGAATGTTTTCTTCCACTGCGCAATAGCGGAGTCCAATTCATCGACACACTCTAGAGCAGTCTGCACGGTTTCTGCAGTGGCTTCTTCTTTAGTGATGGCATCAATCACCTCTTGAGATTCAGCAATTTCTTTGATTTTTGCCTCGACTTGGCCCACGATATCAGCATACTCATCCATGAATGGCTGAATGTTGTTGGTGAGCTTCTCATCTTCAGTTCTGAGCTTGTGCAGTTGCTGTTGCATTCTGCGCACTTCACTCATTTTCTTCATTTTTGGTAAGCCTGTTAAAGCATTAGCTTCTTCAGTCAGAACAATTAGGGACTGTTCTGCGGCTTGCACCTGTTCCAAAAGACCAACTTTAAAAGGGAGCTTCTCAAGCTCCGTCCAAGCTTCCATAGCTTGGCTCATCAGGTTCTCGGCTTCCTGTATTCTGTCTTTCATCTGTGTGGAAGCTCTGCTCAGCGCTTCAAATTGTTCCTGCGCATCATCTGTAAACTGTGCGGCAACACGAGCTTCTAGCTCAGCGATTTGGGTTCTATGGCCCTCAGCCATAGCAACTATTTCATGCTCCAGGGTTTTCACCCTTCCTCCAATAATTTGAACTTTCTCAACCAGAGGGAGGTCTGGTTGAATCTCGCAAGCCGGCAATTCCTGGGCAATCTCATCCACTGCGTTTCTGATGCCGATGTCTTGCGCCTCATAAAGTGCAAGTTTCTCGGAGATATTCTTATGGCTTGCCTTCAGCTCTATCTCCTGCGATTGCAGTCATTGATTTTCCTGGAATGTAGAGAGCTCTCTAGCTCTCAACTCAAGAGAAATTTTCTCATGCACTAGCTGTAGAGTCTCTATAGGAATTAGAGACAAATTGATTTCAACGGGCCCAACGGCGCTTACCTGTAGTGTAGCTAGCGGATCTGGAAGTGTCATGCTCGTAGGCAGAATATGCACGACAATATGCCTTTCTATGAGTTCTTCAACTCGCTCGGTACTTGGAATTTCTTGTGGCGCCTGCGAAGTAGATGCTGGCGCATGGGTCTGCGCAATCCTTCCTGCGAGACCTTTTATTTCCACAAACTGCAGATCTAGAGCACTTCTGATGTGAGCGTGCGTGTTGCGCAGCTCACGAAATTTCTCTTTCAAATATTGGTCGATCCCCGAGGGAATGGCCTCAGAGGGATGCGACACCTTTTGTTTCTTGGTCGCCGGCTCTGTTGAGCCTTCATCACTTCTTTGCTCAGGGGCTTCCTTGCCCTTATCCTTCTCTTGCGCAGCGGTGGGTGGCATCGCGGACGCGATGTCGGCGGCTTCTCTCCATTCGTCCGACCAAGACTTGATAGTTTCTTCGACATCTTCTATGGTCATCCTGTAAAGACCTACGGCCCATTCCTCCTGAATGCCGCAGGGACGGAGGTAAAGTTGATGTAAGTCGGCAGTAAAGGCCAACTTCCCTTCATATATCCTCGCTGTCTCCTCACTTAGCCTTGGCATTTCCTGAATGGTATCTCTGAGGAGATAGTAGTATTCACAAAATACAGCGCGGTTCATCTTGCGCTTCGCAGGATTAGGGGATTCCCAAAGGTTAACATAGCGGATTCCGGCAGGTTCTCCTGCGCGGCGCGGAAGGAACTGAGTGTTCGGGGGCTCCTTCCACCCGACGAGAGCACATAAAATTAAAAGCCAAGAAAAATGGAATGACTGATCGGGGTTATCTTGAACGTTCCGGCAGTCTTCCAACAAAGAATTGAGGAGGAAGAGGCACCAGTTGTACTGCTCTCCCTCCGCAGCTGCGATGGCGAGTTCCACGACAGCTCTAGTAACTTCCTTTGGTCTGCACTTCGTGAGAAGTTTTCCCGCGAGCAAACTTCCTGTAAATCTCAGTGCTTCGTCTTCTACTATTGTGAGGTCATAGGCCCGACCTCCTCTTGTAAGGTTGTATTTCTGCACCAGCTTTGCAGCCAGTTTTCTATCCTTCTCCTTTCCCATAAAATGGATATTGGGATCCTTACCAACCTTAGACAGGCTAGTAATGCGATGAATCAAATCGACATTTAAATCGATTGGCCTCCCGAGCCAAAGGTAACCTCCATGAACGCAAGATAGCAGTGTTTTAACGACTGCGTTCACTTCATTGCTACACCCGAAATGCGGTAGCTTTAACAAGTTCAGGAGTCCAGGGCGCTCAAGATTTGCTGCAAATCCCTTCGGGATAAATTCGTCAACCTTTCTGGTGGGATTATGCACTACCGTCAGATATCGGTCTAGCTGGAACTGAGGATATGTCTTATAGTCTCCCAGGTTGAAATCAGAGAACTTGGCCAGTGGAAGGTGTCCGAGCAAGGACCCTTCTATTCGCACGCCAGCCGGTAATGGAGGTAACGGAAGCGGATACTTTGCATTCTTCGGAATATGCACCTCTAGTGCATCTTCTGGGCGCGGCGGAATATAATTCACCATAGTGGCCAACGGCTCTGGAACGGGATGTTCTGGCTGTGGCTGAGATGCTCTTGTGGCCGAAGATTGTCTGGGACCCTGATAACCAGGATGTACATAAGTCGAAGCCGTCACGGGGGTAGTCATGCCGAAATCTAGGCCTCGGCGCAGGAATTGATGAACAACTTCTTCAGTCGACAGTTTCTCCGTCGTGAACGGGTATAGGTAACAAGAACTTTGGACAGAAACAACGGAACAGGGTGGAATATGGACGCTGACTACAAGGAAGACACTTTGCACGACTCGGCTCTGAAAACAATGGCTTAGATTCTCAAACAAGACTATGCAGCTCGAGAAAAGTAACCCGAAATTGTACAAGTGTGGGGTATTTATAGCTAAGGTGATAGTAAATGCGGGCAAGTGGGGCTACTAGCTGTAGGCGGCTATGCATGAGTTGACAACCCTACGATCCCCCTCGCCTCTGCGGTGCATTTACTGTGATGGACGGGCTCTGACAGGCTTCTGGGAGAAGCTAAAACTTCCGGCACATGGTTTAAATGCAAATCTTACGGGGATCAATTCGAATATGTCAGAGCGGCTACACTTAAATGCCGGGTTTATCCTTCATTTATTTCTCAGACGCGGCTACATAACTGCTGTAATTCAAAATTTTCGGTGGGTCATTTCAACTTAGGGAACTGTGCCTATAGGGGTCCACAACAAGAATTCTTCAAGCGGCAAATTGACACAGGGAACTTCGCAAGAGCGACAGTTCAACGGTCCGGAGAGAACCTTCGCAAGAGCGCAAATATAAGCTCGCTCCAACAAAACTTTATAGACATGCGCGGATGTTTCAAAAAAAAAAAAAAAAAAAAAACTGCGCGGGAAGCCGGAGACTGAGTGTCTCGCAACTTCCGTGTAGACTGATAATGCGATGCCTCTTTCAACTACACTGGACGTCTGCATTTCTTTGAGCAACTATTTAAGTCGACAGGGCGGAGTGGCCGTCGCGGTAAAGCTTGAGCCGACTCCCGTTGATCTTTGTAGGCAGTACTTCTCCATTCAGCTTCGCAAGCTGAACTGCTCCTCCTTCTGTTATTTTTATTACCTGAAAAGGGCCTAACCAATGTACACGAAACTTGCCTGGAAACTTGGTGAATTTACTGTCATAGAGGAGTACCAAGTCTTGTTCCTGAAAGACTTTATTCTTAATATGCCTGTCATGCCAAGCTTTCTGTCTTGCCTTCTGTACCTATTGATGGAATCCAGCTAAAAGTCTGTCTTCTTCTAAGGCAAGCAGTTGTGAGAGTCTTGCGCTCATAGTATCAGGATCTGTCATTTCTGTAATTTGCGCGATTCTGAGACTGGGAATAATGTATTCCATAGGCATAACTGCTTCTTGTCCATACACCAAACTGAAAGGTGTGTGGCCTGTTAATTTCTTGCAGGTAGTTCTATAAGCCCATAATACAGCTGTGACTCTAAGGTCCCAATCATCTCTTTGTTGATTACAGATCTCCGTCAGGGCATTCTCAAGAATTTTATTGAATGCCTCCACCGTGCCATTAGCTTGAGGGTGGTAGGGTGTACTCTTATGGTGACTAATTTGGAATTCTTCAGTAAGGGATTCTATAGTCTCATTGAGGAAATGTGTACCTTGATCACTCATTAGAATCAGTGGACATCCAAATCTAGTGATAATATTCTCAAAAATGAACTGCGCGGCTGTGGAAGCGTCGCAGTTCTTAACTGGCTTAGCCTCAGCCCATCTGGTGAGGTATTCAGTAGCTGTGATGATGTATCTTGCGCCGGTTCTTTTTCCTGGAGGGTTGATAGGACCTACAAAATCAATGGCCCATTTATCAAAAGCACGTAGTGTTATCTGAGGTCTTAGCGGCATTTCATCTCTTCTTGAAGGTTTTCCTATTCGCTGGCACACATCGCAACATTTGCAGAATTCCTTAGTATCCTTATGCAATGTCGGCCACCAAAGACCTGCGGCTAAGATCTTCTGAGCAGTCGGCTTTCCTGCGAAATGGCCTCCTGCGGTGCCTGAGTGCGCTTCTGCGATGATAGAGTTTTTTTCATGCGGTAGGATACATCTGCGCAAGACTTCATCGGGGCCCAACTTATAAAGCTGGCCTGCTATCAAAGTGAAGTCTGCGGCTTTGACGACAAGTTGTTTCTTCTGCTAGATTGTAAACTCAACTGGCGCTTGTCCAGTAGTAAGAAACTCAAGGATATCAGAATAATATTCATCTGCTGCTTGAATAGAGAACAACTGCGCGTTAGGCAGATTGTCCTCCAGACTTGTAGGTTCCTCTCCTGACTCAATCCTAGATAAGTGGTCAGGTCCTGCATTCAATCTACCTGGCTTTACAATAACCTCAAAATCATATTCTTGAAAGAGCAGTAGCCATCTGCAAATTCTTCCCCCTAACACTGGCTTATTGACCAAGTATTTCAAAGCAGAATGGTCAGTATACATTTTAAAATGTGCGCCCAGTAAGTAGTGTCTGAACTTCTGTAGGGCGTACACCATAGCTAGTCCTTCTCTCTCTGTAGTAGTGTAGTTCTTCTCGGCTGTGGACAACTTTCGGCTAGAGTAAGCAATGGGGTGATCGATACCTCCTTTTCCTGGTTGTGTAAGTACGATCCCCAATGCTATAGAAGAAGCATCGAGATGAACATGAAAGGGTTTATTCCAGTCTGGGAAAACTAGAATTGGCGTAGTGATCATCTTGTCTTTAAGTGTGTCCAAGCTCTGTTGGCATTCTTCTGTCCATTGGAATTTCAAATCCTTTTTCAGCAATCTTTCCATAGGTGCTGTGATCTTTGCATAACCTTTGATAAATTTTCTGTAGTATCCAGTATGTCCCAATGTAGTGCGCAATTGTTTGACTAAGTTGGGCGCAGGTAAATTAGCGATGATGGCAACCTTCGCAGGATCCATCAGGAGTCCTTGTCTGCATACAATGTGACCCAACAAAATACCAAAAGGAGCACAGAAGATACATTTTTTCAAGTTAAGGGAAATCTGATGCTGTCTACATTTTTCTAACATCATTCGCAGGTTCACTATATGGTTCTTTAATAAGCCAAATACAGTCCAATCATCAAAATAGACTTCTAAGAACTTATGGATGAATTCTTTAAAAACAGCAACAACGACTCTAGAGAAGATAGCAGGAGCGTTTTTAAGACCAAAGGGCATTACCGTGTACTGGAATGAGCCCCATTCAGTCGCAAAAGTAGTCTTATGGTGGTCGTCTGGATGGATTCTGATCTGATGGTATCCCGAAAATCCATCAGTGAAGGAGTAAGCCTCTTGTCCTCCAACATTATCAAGCACTTCATCCGTAAAGGGCGTAGGAAATGGATCATGCGCTGATGCGTCATTGAGTTTGCGCAGGTCCACGCAAATTCTTATTTCACCTTTTGTCTTCTTCTCTTGTACAACCATAGGGCTAATCCAATCGCTTTCTTCTACTGGCTCAATAATACCTGCTGCGAGCATCTTGTCAATTTCTTCTTTGACTTTTTCTTTGTAGCGCGGGTTCAACCTGTATGGGCGCTGCTTTACTGGCTTGGTATCTGGTTTCATAGGTATGCGCATCACTCCTAAGTCTCCTAGGATGCCTTTCATTTCTGTGAACTTGGTAGGAAATATATCCTGGTAGTCACGTAATAGATCTGAAACATGCCCAACAGTTTCATAATCCCAATAGTCTCCTATAGAAGCAAACTTGGGTTCGGCTTCTGTACCAATATTAACCTTTTTGAGCTTGATGTGTTCTGTAATGGCAGGGATATCAAGCTGAGGACCTTCAACATTGCGCATCCCTTCTGATTCTGGGATATTGATGTTGCGAGGATCATCCTCCTCTTCTTCAGTGGTGAAATTATAGCATTCCAGGGCATGTTCTATCTGAACAGCCCAATCTGGTTGGGAATATTCTGGTAATAGACATGGTTCAAATACCTTCTTTTTAATACACTTCAGAGCCTGATCAACACTCGGATGCTCTGACTCAAAGCTGAAGGTAAGTTGAAAACTTTCTATCATAAGAGGCCAAGTAAGAGTGCCTCTGCGCAATTCTGTTTCAGTGTACCAGTTCCTTGGAACTGTGTCCAATGTGTGGATGAATAGGTGAACCCACTCATCGTCCGGAATATCCGACCATTGCTGAATGCATGCTTCAATGTGTGACCTGGGGTCGCTCTGTCCCTCATATTTGCGTGACACTTCTGCTGTGGTGTCCTGAAATCTGCGCAGTATCAATCTGCGATAGTCTTTCCATGTGTGAATATTCTCTTTATGCGCACCCCACCATCTTGCGGGTGTAGCGCGCAGTGATACATCTAATGCGTGTATGCGCTGCTGTTCTGGAAGCTGTTGTTCATATGCCTGTATGAATTCACTTACGTTAGTTAGACCATCAAAAATTGGAGTGTCAATCAATTCTGTGCCAATCCATCGAATGGATTTAGTCATCATGGCGCAACGTCTTGTAGAAACCTCATGTAAGCGATTCTGCCAGTTTTCCAATCCTACATCTGAGTCTGATGTGCACGAACTATCGCATCGCCAGCTGATATGGCCATCTGCTGTGGGATTGACATAGTCACTCTGACTAGCAGTCATCTGATACAAACTTTCCATTTGGCGCGCTTCTTCTTCTGCCCGAATGGGTTCTATATACCTTGGTCCTTGAATAGGATCAAGCGGTGCAATGACCCTAATCTGGTCATCCTCGAAGGTCATCTGTCTTTTCTTCAAATTGATGAAATCCAAATTATCAAATGCCCAGTCTATACCTAAAAGTGCTGGGTAAGGTCTACTATCATCCAGGATTTTGATTACTTCAAAGTCTGCAGAACTTCTTACTCCCTCAATATCAATAGGTACATTGGGTAATCTGCCCAATGGAGAGACTCGTTGCTGGTTCGCGAGTCTTAGCTGGATGGGGGATCTTGTAAGTTGAGGACTTCCCATCTGTTCCCGTGTCTGCATGGTGAGAACATTAACTTCTGAGCCCAAATCTAAAATAACTTCGTCCATCTCAAATGCTCCAATCTGCGCTGTGAGCCTCATCTCTTTTCCAGTTCTAATGTGACTCCCAATCTGATGAATAGCACGCTGGGGCATGTTCGTCGAAGCAGATTGTTGACATTTATCCAATAGGTGTTGAAGTTCCATAGTTTCTTTTTCATTTCGCAACAACTTTAAGCAGTTCCTTAGAAAATTATGGACAGTACCTAGTGCATCTTCATCGGGCCTTCCGGATGTAGTGGCCTGTTCTTGCACCAGGTTGTCTTGTCTTAGCACTTGCGATCTAATATCATTATGCGGAGTTGCGACAGAACTTGAAGCTCTGGGATCTGAGAAATACTCTTGGGCTTGCTTGAATGCTTCTTTTTGCTTCTGCAGATTAAGTGGGGTGGGTTTAATATTAGCGCGGCGCACCCATTGCGTCGCTTGCTTTCCAGTTCCCGACTCTAGCGCACCAGTGTTTGTTCCACTGCGCGTCACAATATTAACTGTATGGTCTGGTTCCATTTTTTTTGCTCCAATCAATTGAATATTCTGGTTGACCTGTGGCGTCTTTGCTTGCATTTTAGTCATCAATTGAGGTCATTCTTCAATGATATGATCATAAGATTTACAATATCTGTAAAGGGTTGTAGGGTTTTGGCAATCTCTTGCAAAATGACCTTGCGCTCCACAATTATAACAAGTGATCTGGCCTCTTCCGCGGCCAAAATTTGTTGTACGTCCGCGGCCTCTGTAATTTCCTGTTCGGCCGTCGCGAGTTTGGTCATACTGTGGACCTGCTACGGGTCCTTGTGCTTCTGACTGTACTCTATAAACATCATGTTTCCTTTCCATCATAAGGTCATATGCTCTACAATTGTTTTCATCATGGCCTACTGATTTACAGAAATTACAATATAGATTCTTTGGAGTTTGTACATATTTCTGAAGTAAGTGACATTCTTGAGGTCTATGACCTCTAGTTCTACAGATTTCACACCAAGGCCCCTGTGGCTGTGGTAAAGGGTTAGGTGCTCCAGTTGCAATATACTCTATGAAAACGGGACAGTGGTCCTTTGAATGACCTTGTGCTTTACATTTTGTACACCATATTTCTTCCTTAACATCCTTGCCTTTCTTAATATCATGCACTTGTAAGGTTAAGTTTGCTAATTGGTTCTGCAATTGCGCAACATCGTTGCTTGTTCCAGCAATTGGTGAAGCTTCTAGTTTCATAGCCATCTCTAGAGCTTGTTCCTGAGTAGTGAGATTCTGTTGCATAAGAGGAAGTCTAATGTGTGGAAGCAGCGCAGCAATGAACCATTCCTTATGCTGTTGTGGTGCAAACTCAAAGCTTACTTGATCTATCAAAGCTTTGAACTTTTGGTCAAAGTCCCATACTGACTCTGTAGGTAACTGCTTGATGTCTTTGAGCTCTGTTATACACTGTGATTCTGATTTAGGTTTCTTGAATTCTCTAATCATGGCATTTCTTACCTCAGCAAGCGTTCTATTCTGTGCTGCTGAGTATTTCATGATCCAAGTTAAGGCTCTTTCTCTTAGTGTGGTTGCTAACTGAACCAGTTTAACAGCATCATCATTAATTTGCTTAATTGTCCAAATGGCTTCACATAGGAACCAGTGTTGCTCAGGGTCTTCTATTCCTGTTCCTCTAAAAGTTGGTAGTTTCATGTCATCACCCATCTTTCTTGCGCTAGGTTGAGGTGTAGGTGCTGTAGCAGTGCTGGGCTGGTTGAACAAAGGTGGTACAGAGGTACTAGAAGTACCGTGTGGGCTACTAGAAGGTGTTACTGCAGGATTATACTGAGCTTCGTCTAGCTTTTGCGGTGTAAAAGGGTGGTAAGGGATATGAACGCTCCCTTGTCTTTCTATGTGGCTTGCTCTAGGAACTTGACTGTCTTCTGGGCTTGACTCAAAAGAATGTTGGTCAAGGCCTACTTTATACCGTTTTCCACTACGAGTGCAACCAATAACTTCAGGGTCACTATCAGAGTCTAGGGACATTACTTGTCTATGCTATTCATCTGAAGCTATACATAGTTTTGCTTTTTCATACAGAATCATTTTAATCGATAAGTTCAAAGAATTCAGGAACTTACCTCTATGTGCTTGAAAGAAACTCCTCTCAGCTTCACTGAAACTCTTTCTTGTATCCACTCCAAACTCAGTGATGAAACCTTCCAGCAGACTATTCAACCAAAAGTCTACTGCGCGGGACACAGAATTGTCTACCCGCTTCAAAATAGTGACTAGCTCAGGGGTCCAAGCGACTGGTTGATCAATATGCATAGTGGGTCTAGTATCTGCTAACTTGGCTATCCAAGCATGTAACTCAAGTGCAAATGTGACAAAGAAAATTTCGTGAAGGTCAGTATAGATATACTTCTGCAACCATTCTTCTGGCTAGAGTCTAGAGCTTCTATTTGCTTGTTCAGCGAACTCTCTAGCCTTTAAATCGAACCACTCCTAAATTTCTGTAGTTGTAGGATTCCAGTAACACATTTGTTAGCTGAGCAAGTCTCAAGGCAACAGGACCATTTGTTGGCTCAATCAACAATCTTCTTCGTAGCAAAAATAGCAAGTCTCACAGTAACAAGTCACAAGGCAACAGAACCATTTGTTGGCTCCCTCTTTCTCTGGATTTCGCCTCAATCTCGTGTGTCGCTGAAATAACAAGTCTCATTCACGCGGCAACGGAACCATTTGTTGGCTGCTTTTTGGACAGACCCGGGTTTTAATGAAGCGCAGCAACAAAACCCCCTGGCGCACTGGCCCTCTCGGCAACGAGCTGCGCGGCAGCTCGAGGTCTCACTCGAAGTGGCTATGGGGAGGCTAAGGAATCAGGTTTCCTTAACCTAGGCGACGCGGAGACTGTTCTCTCTTCAGAATTATGAGCGCAACAACTCTCAAGCTCCTGCTCGGCAGCTGAACTGCGCGGTACTTCCACTCCTGCACTAGGACCAATTATCCTTTGCGCGGATATTCTACGCGTAGTTTCACTTGCGTGCTCGTCGCAGCAACAGGTTCTCCTATCGCAACGGCGACATCATCTTACCGATTCCTTCGACCCTTAACGATTATAGTTCCCAAGAAAGCTTCACTGATTTACTCAACACATTCATAAAGGTAATGCAATATCTCTATTTGCTCGTTAGTAAACTCAAAACAGGTAATCATTTAATTCACAACATTGCAACAACGAGAAATATGAAGTCCACCTCCACGGGGAAAACCACGTCCACGGGAGTATCTTATATTACCCAGAAAATGATAGACTTATACAATATGCTGCGCACACAGCTGCAGCCTTAGATCTTTCCAGGAAACTCCACGCACACAGCTGGGAGCCCTTCTCTCGATCTAGTCTCTTCCTCTCCAGAGATTACAATAGTTCAGACGTCACCTCGGACTGTCTGCAACTCAAGGATTAGCTTCACTGCTAACCAGCTCTAACTCCTGTTTTCTAGCAACACGGTAGAAAACAATCGACAAGATCGTAACAGAGGATGATCAACTCGATCAATCCTTCCTACATCTAGCATCAATTATCTTAGCTAGCTCACTCAGAGGCTTAGCTAACTGACTCACTAATCAACCAACTCACAGACTAGCTAGCTAACTGTCTAACCAACTAACATCTACCCTTCACAATTATACATATATATAGGTGGCCATGGCGGTTGCACCTTTACAAAACTGTGGGCATTTCCCAGCAGTAATCCCCAAAAACCCTAACCACGCACATGGCTAGGTGTACTGTAGGCGCCGCTTGCAGTCATGTCGTCGCTTCCTGCAGGCTCCATGAATTCCGGCGCAGATTACGGGTATGGGTGCCTTGTCCTTCGCCTTCAATGCTTTGGTCCGTTGCTCTTCCTTGATCCGAGAAACCATAACTTCTGTACTTAGCCTTAAATGAGGGTAGCTGAGCCTTCTACTCCATTGCTTCATTGATTGTGGTAGCTGGGCTTTCCACTCGGCTACCTTCATTCTCTTCTGACGTGCGCGCAAGCTCCACGATTTCCGGTCCGTAATCTACGCTGAGATTATCCATCTGGCACTGTACTGCGCACCGTCTTCTTCTGTCCCAAAATTGGCGCTTATTCAAAACTTAGCACTTTCTCTTCCATACTTGTGCTTTTTCCTCAAAATTCGCAGCTTTTACCATAGCTGCGGCCTTGGATCCAACAAGTACATAGAGAATAACATACATACCCTCTTTTCACCGGATACCTACCCATCAACTCATTTTCCCATTGTCACATGTTCTACGGACTCGGATGGCACCTTGGCTAACATTGAGCGAATCACTACGGTAGACATCTTGGTGAAACCAGGTATAGTGGAACACATTCGCATAGGCCAGAAGTGTTCCCCTGAAGAAATTGCTATTGGCACAGCCTTATTCAAGCGATTTCGAGATGTTTTCGCTTGGTCCTATGAGGAGATGCCTGGGATAGACCCCACGATTGTCCCTCATGAGATAAAAACCTATCCCGACATCAAGCCTGTGCACCAAAAGTTGCGACAGGTGCACCCCCGAAAAACTGCGGCAATAAAGGCAAAGATTGAAAAGCTCTTAAAGGATAGCTTTATCTATCTTGTCCCATTGATGGATTGGGTCTCGAATATCGTTCCTGTGAACAAAAAGCAGGGCACCATTCGCGTCTATGTTGATTATCGGGACCTTAATTGGGCATGTCCCAAAGACAACTACCCGATCCCTTTCATTGACCAAATCATTGACAACTGTGCCAGAAGCATTATCTTTTCATTCATGGATGGATTTTCCAGTTACAACCAAATCGAGATCAACCCAGCCGATTAGCATAAGACGGATTTCATCTGCCCATGGGGTACATTCGCTTATCGCAAGCTCCCATTTGGCCTTAAAAATGTTGGCACCACGTTCTAGCGGGTTATGTCGTACTCTTTCCACGATATTAAGGACTTTGTGGAACCTTACTTGGACGATCTACCTGCTCATTCAAAGCAGCGTGAGTTCCACATCGATCATCTGACGACCATATTTCTCAGATGCAGATGGCACAATATCTGTCTGAATCCTCATAAGTGTATCTTTTGTGTCGAGTCTAGGTGCCTCTTAGGATTCATTGGCTCGAAAGATGGGATACGCATTGATACCTTGAAGGTGGAGGCCATCATCAACCTACCATCTCCTACTAATGTTACGGAACTTCAAAGTCTCCAAGGGAAGGTGACTTATCTATGACGTTTTTTCTGTAATTTCACGAAGAAGACTCAGGGATACATGAAACTGCTTAAGAAGGAAGTCCCGTTCATTTGGGAGGACCAAGCTCAAAAATATTTTGACAGTATCAAACATGCTATCATGCATGCCCCCGTGCTTCAACCGCCTAATTATTATCGCGATTACATTTTGTATCTTGCTGCTTCTGTTACCACTATTGCCATGGTTTTGGTACAGGAAGACCAAAATGCTCAGGAACATGTGATATACTATGTGAGTAAGGGTCTCACTGACACCGAAACTAGATAATTACATGTCGAAAAACTAGCTTTCGCGGAAGTCATTACCATCCAGAAGTTCCGTCATTACATCCTGCTCCGCACCACCACCATCATTGTCGATTCGAACCCCATGTACCACGTACTGACACGTCAGGTACTTGGGGGCAAGTATTCACACTAGATTGTGATACTGCAAGAATTTTATCTTCTTTCGAAAAGTCTAAGTCTAAGAAGTCTTTGGTGTTTGCTGAGCTCATCTACGACCTCCCCCGTTCTGATGTAGAAGTAGAGAACAATGATTCGTTTCTCGATGAAACATTGTTTCTCATCAGTACGTCTGACCCATGGTATGGAGATATCCTGTTATATCTTCAGACCCAACGCTTCAATCCTCAACTATCTCACGACGATCGTCGTAAGATACGCCACCACGCAAAGTATTACTTGATCATAACTGATACTTTGTATCATCATGGCATGGATTCCATTCTTCGACGTTGTCTAACGCACAAGGAAGCCGAACGTGTTCTGAATGACTGTCACACTGGGGTGTGTGGCGGTCACCTCTCTGGGATGGCTACTGCCCAGAATATTTTGTGTGCAGGATACTACTGGCCTACTATCTTCAAGGATTGTATTGAGGCCGTCAAGAAGTGTCCTCCTTGCCAACACTTCCATATGAAGAAGCGCACACATCCCACCCTGTTACATCCAGTTATTGCCTTTGGCCCATTCGCAAAATGGGGCATAGATTTTATGCATTGTAAGCCTACCTCGGCCGGGGAGCATAGTTACATCATCGTAGTTGTGGATTACTTTACGAAGTGGGCCGAGGCTATGCCTACATACCAAAACGACGGCAAAACCGCCGCACTCTTCATGTTCAACCACATAATAGCACGGTTTGGAGTTCCTTGGGCTATAGTCACCGATCATGGTTCTCACTTTTAGAACCATATGGTTGTTGAATTGAGCAACAGGTTGGGTTTTCGCCATGAAAATTCAACTCCCTACTACCCGCAATCCAATGGACAAGTCGAGGCCATTAACAAGGTCTTGAAAACTATGATCCAAAGGATGGTAGGGACACAAAAGTCCAATTGGCACAATATGCTCTTCTCAGCATTATGGGCCTACCGAACTACCATTAAAACCGCCAAAGGCTTCACTCCTTTCCAATTGGTATATGGATTGGAGGCTGTTTTACCGATAGAGTGTGAAATTCCATCTCTTCAACTCGCTGTAGAACTTCTTCCTAACACTACTTCTGAGGAAGAACGACTCTTGTACTTAGTTAAGCTTGAAAAGTTCCGATGTAATGTTGTTCTTGCTAACGAAGCACATAATAAATGCATCAAGGCCAAGTACGATAAGTTAGTTGAACCTTGTATCTTCAATGAGGGTGACCTGTTCCTCACTTATGACCAGAAGCACGATAAGCTAGGAGCTGGGAAGTTCGAGTCCATGTGGCATGGACCTTACGTCATTAAACGTGTGTTGGAAAAAGGATCCTATGAGCTCGAAGATTATGATGGCATCTCTTTGGGTGAACCCCGCAATGGGATTTACCTAAAGAGATACTATGCTTGATTTCTCATTCATAGACTGACTTGTATATACTGTACGTGGCGTGTTTTTGTGTGGTGTGACGCATTTTATTTTTTGAGTGTCTTATATCTTATTTTCTGCTCCTTACACCATGTTCTGTTTGCATGTGCAGATGATGACGTGTTATGGATTCGTGGATGGCACCAGCCGACATACCCATAACCTTGCTTCGGCAGACTGGGTACTTTATTCCCCTACAGGAGAGCTCATTAGCTCATGAGGAAATTGTCTAGGGTTTGCGACCAACAATGCTGTAGAAGATCAAGCTGTAATCGGAACCCTGATCAACACCATTTCCTTGGGTATGGACCAGATTGTCATCCATATGGATTCTCAACTAGTGGTTTCTCATCTCAACTAGATTTACGCTATCCGTGATCCTACCCTACTCCGTCTCTTTAGATGAGTACGTCTCTTGGAAAGGTCATTTGAATCCATTCAATACCTGCACATTCCACGAGAGTTGAACACAGTTGCTGACTCGATGGCCAATTTCATCATGGATTGGTACATTGCACACACATAACAATCATAATATGTAAAAGTATTCATAACATGTAAATATAATGTATAGAAGCAAACATGTAAACGAGATCACATCACTAATCATTTCAAAGACACATAATGTATAAATCGCTGATAATATATATAAATCGCTCAAAAGTAGTGTTGGTACAAAATCTGAAGCACGCTGGCTTTCAGTGAGTCTCTACAAAAATCTGAAGCATCATAAGCTTTAAGTAAGTACAAACTATGAGGCTTCTAAAGCTCTCAAGTACAAGTATAAAAGTGTCTCAGGCACCATGCCTGATCCGCACACCCCTGACTCGCACAACTCTCTGTCGCTGTGTAAGGAAGCAGTCCACAGTACGAGCCACCTTGCGGAGCAAGGCGTTGAAGCGTACAGATGCTCCAACCCCAAATCTTTGCATGGGCCTCGGAAGGTCATCAATAGCAGGCTCTGGAACCTCCACAGTTAGCTCTGACAAGTTCTGATACACCTCCTCCATCTCCTCGATGGCAGCATGTGCACTGGCAGGAATCATTGCTTCCCTGCCTCTGTCTCTCCTTGCCAGAAGTGAGAGACCCACTGGTGTTGGCTCGGTTTTGCAACCAAGCTTAGTGCTATGGGCACCTACTAACTAGTAGTAGCAGTTTCAATAGAAATAAAAACAATAAACTAAATAAACAATACTTTTCATGGATCTAAGCAAGAATCTAAGCAAATAATTTAAATATTTCAAAAATCAAGAACAAGAAACATAAGAAATAATTTTTGTATTGAAAAGTGGGGGGCAAGCAAGTGCTTGCGATATTACCTTCAATGGTGAAGGTTGATGTTGAGCAACTCCCAAGATGAGTAGCTCCAAACTCCAATAGGTCTCTTTCTCCAAGGTTGCTTCAATGGCTAAAAGTGCTCAGGGGAGATTTCAGCAGCATAAGGATGAGATAATGGAAGGATCTGAAATGAGGAGCCCCTACCACCTTTTTATAGGTTTTGGTGGTGGGAAATACCATTTGTGGTTTTGTGGAAACCAAATGGTATTGACCAACATGGTTTAGGTACTTTTCCCTCCTTTTTCCTTTTTTGAATAAAAATAATATTTTAATTCCCTTTTTAATATTTTTGGGAATTTGGACCCTTTTTGAGGGTTTTTTATGATTTTTTTTTGGAAAAATAATCTTTTTTAATGGAAAAAGGGGTGTACTAAGGTCTTTTGGTGACCTTTTGTTGGTTTCAGAGGCTCATATGGTGGAAAAGTGGACAAATGGGTCATGTGAGTAAGGGAATGAGCTAGTGAGCACTTTTTAGGTGTTAACAGATTGCCCCCTGATGTGTGAGGGCAGGAGCTCATCGTATGGCCGATAGACATCATAGTTCATTTGTCTTTTTCTGGGGTTTTAGTGGAGAGAAGAGACCGGTTGGAGACGGGAGCCACGGTCCTTGGAAGCTGCAAAAACAAAAATATTACATGGCCTCAATATGAATGAGGTATAATCTCTGATAAAGGACGAGGCGGGCATTCCCATGCTCGTATTAAGACATATACAAAACAATTAGTCCCAAGAAGGGGGATCTAATACGTAAAGAAATATACTAGTACATCATAATGGTCCAGAGGGGACATTATTGTGGGATATACTCATGATCATGGCTGATCTCAATAACTGATACACTGGAATAACTGTTGAACTGCTGAAACTGAAGGTGTCCAACATCCGTATGGACTCAATGACTGTGAGCCATCTTTGGGAAGTATTTGTATCTGTATACTCGAGGGAGTATAAAACTGGGGTACATCTGAATACTGTCGCCATACGCAACCCGGATATCTATAGAAAAAATGTAACTGGTTGTATCCATAGGTAGACTCTCAAATGTGGAGGAGTCAGGTGGTATCCGGGGTCTTCGACTAATAACTGAACGGACCAATACCCTGTGCGAGTCTCAACGATGCGATCAAGGTGTTGAAGTCGAGCATGTGAGAAACAACCATTTGGAGAGGCACTGAGGATTCCTCTCGAAATGATCCGTAGGCACTCATTATAAATGGTAATGAGTCCAAGACACAGGGACCTCTAGGCCTATCCTCTGGAATCAATGTGGTTGTCGTCGACAGAGGGAGACCAGCAACTAACAAGGCAATGATGTTTCCTTCATAGGAGCTCGAGGTGTAGACCTGAAGTGATGTAGTACTGTTGGTAGGACTGACATAGTTGTGGGGATGGGAAATAACTGGGTCAAAAAATGGGTAGACTCAAACTTCCTTTGTTTAGAGCATGATGACATGGTTGACCTGGCAGCGTAGGGGACTGACTTGTAGGTGTGGGGATCATCTTTTAGGGACTGAAGGGTATGTACTTACTCTGGGGGGGGAGGACGAGCTGATAGGTGCCGTCGAGGAATTGTCAAGGTGACATACTGCAGAATACTCTGAACAAAGGCGACCAAAATGGGGAAGCTGCTATGTGAGTAGACGTGATGTGTTGTAGCGCCAAGAGGCACCATTGATTCCTTCTTCGTGGTTTTAATGAGCTCCAAGAAGGGATAAAAGTATGCTCTGAAATGGTACGGTCCTGTGGATTTTGTGAGCCCAGGACGGCGCATGCTCATGGTTGCTTTCATGTTTAGAGAGTCTGAAAACGGTAAGTGGACTCTATTGGTGTTTCTTTTTCGTAAGTTTAGTCTCCAAGGCCCGAAAAAGCATAAAATGATGCGGATGGAGAACTCTTCTAGCCGATGTGACTAGAGTATACCTTTTTCGTAATTAGTCTACAAGGTCCGGAAAAGGGGTAAACTTATACCAGGTAGACGCCCTTTCAGATACGTTTATCGAGCATGAAAGGAAGCAAGATTGCTCGGCGATCTTTTCATTGTTTTAGGAGTCAGAAAAGAGCTTAACAGAAACTCCCTAAGTGCCTTTTTCGTAAAAGGGGTTGCTCGACCCGAAAAAGGGATAAAATTATACCGAACAAAAAATGGATTGATGAGGGCGAGAAAAGGTTTCAAGCACCGTCATCTGTGCGGAAAACTGGATCCGGTGACATAAGGATTGTCGAAAACGGAGAACGGCCGATGTGGCACGCTAACCGAGGTGACGAGGGGGGCGTGGAAAAGATGCCCGAAAAATATAAAGGTGAGAGCGAGAAATGATCTCTAGCATCATCACGAGCGCGGAAAACTGAATCCGGCGATATAAGGCAAGTTGAAAACGGAGAACGGCCGATGTGGCACGCTAACCGAGGTGACGAGGGGGGCGTGGAAAAGATGCCCGAAAAATATAAAGGTGAGAGCGAGAAATGATCTCTAGCATCATCACGAGCGTGGAAAACTGAATCCGGCGATATAAGGCACATCGAAAACGGAGAACGGCCGATGTGGCACGCAAACCGAGGTGACGAGGGGGCGTGGAAAAGATGCCCGGAAAATCTAAAGGTGAGAGCGAGAAATGATCTCAAGCATCATCACGGGCACGGAAATATGAATCCGGCAGTGCAAATGGTGCAAAAAACGGAGGTCATAAGGACTCCGGAATGGTTAAAGGAAAGAACTAGGTTAAAAAATGGCTACAAATAAAGGTGATCCCACCAAGCGAAGGATGCAGTGGTGGGGAGAAATGATGACCCGTGGGGGAAAAATACTAGGTGTATCAAATCAACTGAAATATACAAGTGACACATGACCTCAAAAATGGTTGAGATCACGAATATGAAAAAGTGAGCAGGGTTAATGACCTGCCCCCATGCTATGTGCATGGGGTTTGTGATTGTGGATCACATATGTGTTGGTTTGAACGATGGGCTCATTGAGGTGTTGATAAGAGATGATGGGGAAGGTTCAAAATGATTGATCATGCCCCCTATCCCGGGGTCGAGGTAATCTATTATGCCCCCTAACTCAGAGGTGTCAATGTGGTGCAGATGTTGTCTCATAGAGAGATCAATAGGGCATTGAGCAACTGCTGGCGGGGTGTTATACCATGAGGCTGTGGGTCGTGGTGGCATACTGAAGTGATGATATGATGATGGGGGATTCCCTTTGTGGGGTGGATGCCCCCAGTATCTCCGACGAGGATCACGGTGATGATGAGTAGGCAAGGTTTTGGGCATGCCCCCATGTTGTGGACATGTGGTTTCCTGGTTGATTTGAAAGGGTTCAACCTGTGTGTCAAAGGGATCAATGGAAGGGGCCGACCGGACAGAGGGGTATCCAGTGGAGATCATATAAATGGCGGGGTCAAGGCCAGGCATTTCGGTATCTGACCAAGTAAAGACATCAGTGAATTCTTGGAACAGTTGTTGGTATTCTCCGATCTCATGCTCACTGTGGGAGGTTCCTAATGTGATGGTATGAAGGGCACCAAGTGGGTCAGAGATGTCAATGTGCATGACGGGAGAAATATCGGCCATGGGATCCGTTAACCAGTCGATTTTAGTAGGAAGGAAATCCTTGGACTCAACCGCGGATTGGGTAGCGGTGGTGGATGAAGTCTCTTCCAGGAGGAAGTATGGACGATGGTGCATGTCTTCCCCGGGATAATCAAAGGTAGTAGGAGTCTCGAGAACCTCTTCATCATTGCGGGACCTTTGAGTGGTCAAATCGAGTGATGAGGTAGTGGTAGTCGAAGAGATCATATAGATGGTGTTAATCTCTCCGGATGAGGATGATGCGGGAGGGTAGATCTCCTCGATAGTAGAGGGTGCCGTCTCTAGGTCCAAATTGTTCATCTCGTAGAGAGCTGCTCTGTAGTCTGGGATGTCAGGACAGTTATGCGAGTAGTGGCCATAAATACCGCATATCGCACATGGGTGGTTGGTACGCAGTGATTTATCACGAGGCATAGGGTTTGGATCTAGTTTGACCACCGGGATGTTGGGGTCGTCGTCCAACATTTGCATGTGTTCCTGCAATGCAGGTAACTGTGGGCACTGATGGGTTGGATGGCCTAACTCATCACACAGCGAGCATTTTGGAGGAGCACGAAATATGGGGGGAGGTTTAACTGCCTTGGGTGGGGGAACCGCAGTGTATGGTTGTGGGCCTCTGCCCCCAGTGGGCCTGACGAATGGAGGGGGATTCGTCGACGACGAAGGAGTCGTGATACCGGGAGGTGGTTGGGTAGAAGTAACAATGGGTTGCACCGGTTGTAGGATGACATTTGGTGTCGGTGGAGGAACGGGAGGCGTAATATACCACACGGGTAATCCTAATGTTAACCCGGGGAGACTAAGGGTAGCCATAAACGGGGCGCTTACTACACCCGAAGGAGGAAATAGAAAGGGGATTGTGTGGATAGGTGTAACACCGATGTGACTAGGGACCAATGGTGGTTTGGGTAACAAGGAGGGTTGATTACCGGGTGTTTGCGTATTCTGCGAAAGAGTACAGAGGTTTGCGACTTGGGTCTCTGGTGACGGTGGTGGAATGGCCTAGAATGTAGAGGTCATTGGTGTATCCGAATAAAGTCCGGGTGCCACAGAAGACACAAAGGAGGTAACTGCACTAGAAGCGGGTTGTTCAATCATGGGAAGAACATTCTCGGGTGCTGCAGGGGCGTTGGGATCATAGTAGGTGAGTTGGTCAATTTTGACCACGCGTCCCTCGTGGGGGAACATCATGGTGCGGAAAACGGAGGAGGCGACCGCTTTCATGGCATACATGTAACTGCGGCCAAGTAAAAGGTTATAGTCGAGCTGGGCGTTAATGACCTCTATGTCGATGAGCACAGTTTTCCCACCTAATTGGAAGGGTACCTTGGGTAATAAACCTTGAGGTTGAGCTGACCGGCCGTCGTAGGCCCGCAATGCAGTGGTGGATTGCTGGAGAGCTGGGGATCCCAAATTTTGCCAAACAAAAGTGGACATGACACATGTGGATGCACCTTCGTCGATGATACATCGATGGATGACAAGATTCCGAATAGAAACGGAAACTTGGACTGCTATGGTAGAAGGCAGTCGGGGTTCAGACTGGTCTGAATCGAATGCGATCAACTGTGAATCATTGGGGTCAATGGCGCCAATGGCAGAGAGAAAAGTTTTGCGCTGCGAAGGACAGTTTTGCAAAACTTCTAAAGCAGACATGGCTGCAGGAGACTGGGCTAAGTCGTCTAGGATGTTGTAATTCGACGCAGCGCGAGCATTGGGATTACTGTTGATGCGACAAAGTGGGAAGCGAGGTGCTTTGGAAGCGCCATCAAGTGAAGCCGGAGGTATACGTAACGTTTGATCTGTGGGATTAACGTTAGTGTTCTTGTCGGCGGGAGGGGCTTCAGAGGTGGAGCCATATTGGTTCCAACGAGTTTGGAGGTTAGCATCGGCAGTCGACATCATCAACAAATGGTGAGTACCTGAATCGAACATGGGTTGATCAGGGGCTGCATAAGTGATCTGCTGTGGTGGCACGTTTCCCTGAGGGGGGGCTAACGGCTGAGTGTTCACTACACCCTGGTTTGGAAAGGGGTTTTGCAGCACCAAAGGTTGATGTTGAGGTGGTGGAGGGTTGGGTGGTGGCTGAGGAACCGCTTGCCCTTGACGATGGGCATCGTTGGTCCAGAGTTGCCGAGCTCGCTCCAAATGTGGGCAAGAATGCGTGTAATGACCATAGACCCCGCAAATAGAACAAGGGTGGTTTGTTCTGAGGTTATTATTTCTAGGCTGCTTAGGATTCCGATCCGGATTGCGGTTGGGAGGAGCAGCATTGTTATTTTGCGGAGGATTGGGAGGTGGAGGACCTTGCTGATGTTGTTGGTTATTACCATGGTTATGACCTCTACCATGGTTCTGTTGCGCACCTTGGTTGCGCTGGTTGTTTTGGTATTGGGGCTAATGTTGTTGTGCGTACACGTGCCCTTGAGCATTGGGGGGATTTTGGGGAGCCGCAGGTGCGGGAGCAGGTTGCGGTAGATAGTATGCAGGTGGAGGTGGAGGTGGTCCAGTTGCCTGTTGGGGTTGTTGGTACCCCTGAGCTGGTGGAGGTGTGAGGTTAGCTGGTGCAACCGGTTGTGGGTAATGCATGGGCTGTTGTGGGAACTGCATGGGGGTCTGTACCGTAGGTTGAGCATAGTATGTAGGAGGTACATATGCTGATGGCGCTTGGCCATAACAATGTTGTGGACAAGAGGGTCCATGAACGTGATGGGTCTGGTTTGTTGGAGCATAGGAAGTCGTCGCTCCGGAACTAGATGTAGCCCTAGAAAGGTCTGGGGCGGGCATGGTGCTCACCATACTGAAAGGTTTTGCTTGCGGTGTAATTTGGCCAATAATGCCATCAGCGGCATGTGATGCCCCTGGTGTGTCACCGCGTGCAGAGTCACCTCGTGGGGCGTCCGGTATGATCGTGTATAAGTAACCCGATTGGGCGTAGATGAGATCAAACTGTTGGGCCTTGAGGATGGCCTCTTCCTCAGACTGGGGTCTTTCAGATGCTACATCCTTCGCAATGAGAGGAAGGAGGGATTTAAGGAACCAGTCTAAAAAGATTCGGTCGTCTAATTTGATCTTGCATAGGCTTCGGCGCCGACGCCAATCATGGATATGGTCAGTGATATGCGTGGCCGTGTTCTGTCTGCAAGACAGTAGGATCTCGACGCCCGCATCGTAGCGGACAGGTAGCTGGAAGAATTGTAGAAAGGTCGAGGCAAGGGAGGTAAATGTGGAATGCGTCCCATGGGGTTGCTCGATATACCATTTGGCTGCGGAGCCAGTGAAGGTGCGTTGTAAAAGCCGTAGGCGGATTGAGTCATCCACTATGGAGTTTGAGGAACACCATAAATGGAAGGACATGATGTGATTTTGGGGGTCTTCTCCAGCCTTACCCTCGAACTTAGGGATGTCAGAGGGAAGCTTAGTGGGCATATGGGGCCAAGCAGGATCATGCCTGATGGGGTCATTTGTGAGCCTAGCTAAATCTGGCAGGTTGAGACTCGCCATGTATGGTAGACTAGCGGATGTGGTGACCGGAACCGGCACTTGCCTAGCCATGGTGGTATGGTGTAGGGGTCCAGTAGTGCCTATAGGTATGCTAGGTATGGAGGGTATGTGCCCTCCAAAAGGTGTGGCCTGATATGGGTTAGCGCTCCCAAGTGCAACTTGGGTTATACTTGGGTTAGGAATCGCACTAGGGATTCCTGGTATAGCACTGCCAAGTGCAACATGAGTTGCACTTGGGTTAGGAATCGCACTAGGGATTCCTGGGATAGCACTCCCGAGTGCAATAGGAGTTACACTTGGGTTAGGAATCGCACTAGGGATTCCTGGGATAGGGTTTGTGGAACCCGAAGGGGGTATGACCCCCATGTTGGGTATGCCCATGACAGGTGGTGGTCCTGTGCTAGGCATTCCTGAATGTGGAGTGGTACCCATATTGGGCATTCCCAAGGGGGTGGCTGTTGCCATGGATGGTACTACCGCAGAAGGGTTTGCGGATGTCTGACCTATGGTTAATGTAAATTGTGGATCATCTGGTGTTCCAGACATAACTGTGGTTGGTGGTAACTCGGTGGGGTTTTCGGATTCTACCTCCAAATCAAAGGTGAAGTGGGGTATGTCAGAATCGGATGACCGTCTAATTGATTGACGATGTGTCGAATCAAGGGATAGTGCTCTGCGTCCGTGACGTGGAGAGCCAAGTGGACTAAACTCTGGGAGTTCGCCCTGTAGACGACGAGAACGTCTAGAATTCTCAATGGTGAGAATATGTTTTTTTTTATGTAAAAAATTGTGTTAAGTATCAGGTGGTGATATATATGTAAAAGACTCAAAACCCTAATGCAACCAAGGGTGCAAGAAGGGGAGTGAAAAAATAAGGCTCACAGGCCAAAAAAATCAATCCTCAAAAAATGCACTTATCCCAGCAGCTGTGCTACAATAAGTGGAGGAATGCAACAACCGGTCAGAATACCAACATGCAAGCGGCTCCTAGAAAAAATAGGTGTAACTAGACTCAAAAGGTGGTAAAGATCATGCAAACACCTAATCTAAAAGTATTGTGACTCAAACAGACGATATCCTCTGCAAGGTGATGAAATCCAAGTCAGACAATATGAATGTAGAGACAACGGCTAGATATCCCCCTACCGGGAGGGACACCGGGTAATCAATCCTAAAAAGACAGGCTACTAGGATACTCCGTTCATGACGCGTCGAGAAAAGGTAAATCTGCCGTTTGGTCCTTTGATCGCAATATCCCTATACAGGGATATCCCGAGAACTGCGAATGGTAGCCCTTCGGTTACTGAATGGGTTTCGGTATCCCACTCAGGCTTCCAGAACCATCCTCGCGACTTCAACCCTCCTAAGGGAGAGGCCTTCCCACAAACCGGTTGTGACCGCGCCAAAAAGTACTAAGAGATTTTAGCTCCCTAATTGGACAACTTCTATGTCTCAGATGTATGAACTGAGGGGTGTTATTGGAACACCTATCCCCCCAATACTACCTAGCTACAAGAATTCTTTTAGTGTTCCCCAAGTGGGGTTAAAAGTGTGTTCAAATTAAGGTACGTTTTAAGGCTTAGTTCAATTAAGTGATCGTGTGAGTGCACGTGAGGTGTTGTAAACTGAACTTGAAAAAATTAAATGCTTTAAGGAAAATTTTCAAAAAATAAAGGACTTTTCGAAAAATACAAAGCAAATATCTAAGACTTTTTTCACTAAAAGGAATTAATATGCTTTTTCAAAAAATAACTCAAAAAATAAAGGATTTCTTGGATTTTATGAAAGCAAATAATAAACTCCTTTTTAAAAGAAATAAATGGATTTCTTCGTTTCAATAAAAATTGCTAAGGGCAAGATTCTAAAGAAGTAAACAAGAAAAAATTTGAATCTAGATAAAGAATGCAAAATGAGTCTTTCTTTCACTTTCTTGAAAATTTTTAAAAAGATTTCTAGGTATGCATTTTTTAAATAGTAAATTTTTTTTTCAAATCTGTAAACTATGCAGAATTTAGTACTGTAAAAAATGTGCTATGGGCAGAAAGTACAGTAAAAAATATTTTTCAAAATCGGGATGGCCGAATGAAAAAATTCAGCCGCGCGGGTTTTGGATGAACAGCCGCGATGGGCCGCGCGGGTTTTGGCAGCACAGTCGCGATGGACCGCGCGGGTTTTGGTCGCACAGTCGCGATGGACCGCGCGGGTTTTGGCCGCACAGTCGCGATGAGCCGCGCAGGTTTTGGCCGCACAGCCGCGATGAGCAGCACGGAAAAATGCAGAAAAGTCGCGATGGACCGCGCGACTGTCTGTAAAAAATCCGCGATGGACCACGCGGAAAAAGGCAGAAAAGTCGCGATGGACCGCGCGACTGTCTGTAAAAAATCCGCGAGGCGGAAGCCGTGCATGGAAACCGAGAAACGAACCCGAAAATTGAAAATTTCGGGCTGTTTATGGGGCCAAATCTCAGAACAGCAATGGATCTGCTGTCTAAGATGGTAGATCTATGGATCTAAAGGTTAAAAATTCATAAAAACTAAGATTTAATGGCAAAGCTAGAGATCTAAAGTTCAAACCAAAGTGGAGTCGCCAAAAACTGTTGGCTCGGTTTTGCAACCAAGCTTAGTGCTATGGGCACCTACTAACTAGTAGTAGCAGTTTCAATAGAAATAAAAACAATAAACTAAATAAACAATACTTTTCATGGATCTAAGCAAGAATCTAAGCAAATAATTTAAATATTTCAAAAATCAAGAACAAGAAACATAAGAAATAATTTTTGTATTGAAAAGTGGGGGGCAAGCAAGTGCTTGCGATATTACCTTCAATGGTGAAGGTTGATGTTGAGCAACTCCCAAGATGAGTAGCTCCAAACTCCAATAGGTCTCTTTCTCCAAGGTTGCTTCAATGGCTAAAAGTGCTCAGGGGAGATTTCAGCAGCATAAGGATGAGATAATGGAAGGATCTGAAATGAGGAGCCCCTACCACCTTTTTATAGGTTTTGGTGGTGGGAAATACCATTTGTGGTTTTGTGGAAACCAAATGGTATTGACCAACATGGTTTAGGTACTTTTCCCTCCTTTTTCCTTTTTTGAATAAAAATAATATTTTAATTCCCTTTTTAATATTTTTGGGAATTTGGACCCTTTTTGAGGGTTTTTTATGATTTTTTTTTGGAAAAATAATCTTTTTTAATGGAAAAAGGGGTGTACTAAGGTCTTTTGGTGACCTTTTGTTGGTTTCAGAGGCTCATATGGTGGAAAAGTGGACAAATGGGTCATGTGAGTAAGGGAATGAGCTAGTGAGCACTTTTTAGGTGTTAACAACTGGTCATACAGGGCCAACATCTGCACACTCAATGTACTTGTCAGCACTACATCAAAAAATAATATAATTCACAAAACTTAAAAATACAAGGGTTTTTGTTGTTAGCGATATCACCCCATGCTGCACCCTCTGGCAGTGCCAAGTTGGGATCCTCCCAAAATTTTGTGCCACTGTAAGGAAAGTCCTCCACCATGAGCATCTAGCACTCTAGCCAGCTGAAAAAATCAGGACCAAAAGTGATGATGGGACCCCCACCATGGCAGGTCATCAGCTCTTCCCACTTGAACATATGTGGATCTCTCAGATCCCTGTCATCCACTATCACCTATGGGTGTAGGAGAGGAACCCTTTCCAAGAGGAACGACACTGTGATAGAACCATACCCGAACTGCTTGAGCTCCCCTCACCGACACTTGGTCAGCTGAGCTCAGATGTTTGCGAGGAGACCCTTGCACCAGTTGAAGACCATGGGGGACATATAGTCCTCCGCATATAACATTTGGGTCCGAGTAGCTGTATGTGGAGCTTGGTTACCTACCACCATGGTAATAGTAAGCAGTACAGTCCTCAAAGGGCAACTTTTTAAACCAATGTTCACCTTCATCTTCAATTCCTGTTGATTTTGAGATCAATTTGACTGTCAGCTTGAATTTTAGGGTGTCGAAAACTACCATATCATTCTTGAAACCTTGGGCAAACCTACAGGATACCTGTGCATTATATCCATCAATTTTTCTAAAGAAATCCATCCAGCCAACTCGTTTGAATAACTCCACACACTCTGGTAGCTTTTCAACCCATTCTACCTCTGTTGGCTCAGCCCTATTTATTCTGCCACTCTTGCCCATTATGCTTCAATCACTTGTAAATTGGATATATACTCTGGTATTTTTTTGTGAACAGGAGCTGGATTCTGGAAGTTAACAGCACTATTGACTATACAGGTTTATTCGGAGCACTGACAGGGTTAAATATAAAAATGAGGTTATCATCTTCAACCCTCCTTCAATCTGGCGTCGCAGCTTATCAGCAAATAACTACTTCTCTGGTTAAAATTGCGTTTTAAAGCACAATTTTACCTATCCTTTGATTAATTTGATCAGAGTAAGCTGAAACGAAAAAAGCCCCAAATCTGCTGTTATATGGGTTTTTTAAGAATACCTGTAAATTGCTCCGATGTGGTTGTTTGAAATCACGACCTCCACTGTCAGATGAGTCAGCTTTGTTGTCTAGATGTCGTGCAATCTTCAATTTAGCAGTTCACCCTAGAATCACGAAGCCCTAATTTCCGTGATGCCCTCAATGCTTCTTACTTGTCCAATTGGCAACGGTGCTCGGCTTTTTCAAGTGGCTATGGTTATCTCATTAAATATTCTGACTTTAAATGAGCTTGTAGATAACAACATCGTGCCACATTACCTGAAATCGTGTGGATAGATGTCAAACTGAACTCCACCTGTGTTGATGATGAACCCGACCTTCTCACGACGTGCAAGCATTTGAAATCATGATGCCTATTACATCAACACGTCATGGATCCTCTGAAACCCATAATTAATCATTCACTAGCCCATGTGTGCCAAAATTTTGCTGGAAAATAGGAAGAATCTGTGATCTCGATATTCTTGTAGCGCTTCCTTGTTGAATTTCGGCTCCAGCGCTACAAGAAAGACTTCAACACTGATTTATGGCTTTTAAACAACCTTATATCATTTTGCATGGGATCTCGAGGTTATCAGGATTAGACTTGTACATAACCGCACTTAGAATAAGATTATGAGCTTCTTATTTGATATAATGAACTTTTAAAACCCCTCATAAAAAACCAATATAAAGCTTTAAAATCTAAAAACTCAAAAGCAAGCCCAACATCTTATATAAATCCTAAGGAAAACCTACTAAGGAGGTAAAAAATCAACTTAAAGAAAATGAATAACTTTAAAATAAAGTGCAAATCAAACCAAATTTTGAAAAAAAAACAGGATACTAAACCAAAAATTGGAAAAACAAGACACTGACTTAACACCCTGTACTTGAAAGAATTTGAGCAACCCACAGTTTCACAAAGTAGCCACACATTGTGGATCATTTGTAGCTTGCTCATCTTCCAACTCGTGTTCTCTTTCTCTCCACTCTAAAACCATCTCTGCTTGTTGGGAACCTACCAAAAGGAGCATTTAAAGCATGTTAGGACTTTCTCCAACTGGAAACAACTTATTTTTTGGGATATATTTGATGTTTGGAATTGGAGTTTCCGCTGTCGCAGCCTACCATCAAATACAGCGCGACATCGTCGCAGTTCCTGTTTTCGAGACTTGCAACAACCTAGGCTCTTTGCGAGTCCCGAAAGGACCACTTGCGATGAGTCGAGGGCACATTGGCCCCTCCTCGAACCATAAAAAAACTCAAAAAATGCATAAAAATGGAAAAACTAAACCACTACAAAGTTGTTGGCTAAGATTTAGGCCTACTTGGTCCGGACGGCTGGTGAAATGGCGGATCGTAGCTCCCAGAATCGACGATGGAAGTTTTGGCTCCAAATTGGTACTTCTCCACCCAAATTGGCAATTTGAATAATGTTTCTATTTTTGGCCTATATTTCTATTTATAGAATGAAATGGAATATTCCTTTTCAAATATTTTGATGCTTTTGGGCCATTTACTATAGTTTCGACCGTTTGTTGTTATATTTGGGCTATTTGGCACTTTTTCTAGTGTACAGGAGTCGTAAAAATGACCTTTCATAACGTTTCTCGCATTACCAACAATAATTACAGGTATGAACATTCCTTTGAATGTTTTGTCATTATTATTTTTGGTTAGTTGCATTAATTGCATGAGGATGAGTTTACTCTTCGTTTTTTCTCGTACTCACCAAATCATGAGAACAAGTACCGAGTTATGATTTATCACTTTTTCGGGCTCGTTAAACTTCCACGGAAAAGGGCACCCCTCGAAGTCCATAGTTAAGCTCTTTTCAGACTCCCTAAAATTGAAAAGATTGCCAAGCGAACTTGTTGTGTTCTGCTTGTTAAAGTATTTGAATGGTCATCTTCCTGGCGATAGTTTACCCCTTTTTTGGACTAGGAGGCACTAATTACGAAAAATGAATACTCTAGCCAATCATGACTGGAAGAGTCCTCTCCTGCGTTGTTTTACCCTTTTTCGGGCGATGAGCCCAACTTTACGAAAAAGGACCATTGGAGTCTTCTTTAGTTCTTTTCGGACTCTCTAAATATGAAATGACGATCAAGTTTTCCTTCTATGGACTCGTTAAATTTTCACATTGAAGGGCCCGTCATGGGGCGAACCCCTCCTATCCTAGGTTTGGAAAATATTTGGGACTGGACTCATCTATGAGATGAACTATACCGAGCATCTGATTACCCTCATCAAGCTCGTAAAAAACAAATGAGGCACTCATCGTTCATGATGGGGAAAATAGAAAGTGTTTTTGTTACATACCTTTGTGGCAGTATATAGTCATTCTTTAACATGGCACTCATTTGCATTGCATACAGTACTTGGGTCATCTATTTGTCTATGAGTCCCCGCTTACTTTCCGAGTCTTGTTACTCCTCTGAGTCATTCGAAGAAAGATTCCATCATCAGTTGCATTAGAAGTTTGCGTCATTTTCATGTCAATACTGCCAAGTCATGCCATGCCCATGTTCAAGAACACATTCATCACTCATAATTTTGCAGTCAGTACACATGTCGTCATGCCATTGTTACTTTGCGTCAGTATCACATGTTATTGTACCATCCAATCCACTCTACACATCTTTTGTCGTGTTTCGTGTCGATTGATGGGGGATTCATTATTTCCCTCCTTCGACGGATTCATCCTTGTCGACTTCAACACATCATCCGAGGATTGAATCTAGAAACCAACCAAGTACCTTGGCACTGCATGCCTCAATGGTAGGTTACCTCGCTTTCATCATGAGTTTACATCATTGACTCTTGATTGAAATATTTCATCTTGCATTCAAATTCAACTCATTTATTCACGCTTGATGATATGTACGGTGATACCTTGGGAATCATTGACATTAATTATGATCTCCCTCGGACTTGTTAATGGTTTACATCAATGACCAGTAATCAAGTGGTTTCTACCATGTTCGATGTCAAGACATTTGTAATCACATGGATAGATTCATATCATTGCGGGTTCAGCTTGAAGACCCTGGGGAGTCATGTTTTTACCCAGGTTGCGATGGAGTTTGTATTGATTCATATTACACGGATCCACTTTTGTATTGGTCGTGGCTATGTTATCATCTCATCATGGATCTATGCTTGTGTCTAGTAGCCATGATTGTGTTCAGTTGTTCATTACTACCATGGATCTGCAGTGTATCGGTCGACAACCATGTTGTACTACATTTGAGATTGTTAGTTCAGAGTCAGTTGTACTGCAACAACGTCCTTCATCCGAAAAGCCTTTTGCTAAATTTTCTATCAAAGCACTTCACCTATACATCCTTAACAACTTCATGCTTTGGGGGGAATTCTGTTACACCTAAAATCTACCCATCATCCTGATTTAGTGTGTACAACCCTGAAGTCACTTGGATTGATTGATCATTTGGGAGGATTGGTGCTCAGTTTGCACAACCTTTTGAGATGGCGTCGCAGGTTGCACACTAGCAACATGCGATGTTGCAGGTTGCTCTTTAGCAAGGTGCAATGAGGTCTGTTAATGGGCAAAAATAGCCATTTCGATATCCTTCTCGAAACTTGTCTATGTGGGGGCTTATCCCCGATCTCTTGGAGAGCTGGTACTTGACCCCTAACCTATTGGGAAGATCCCCTATCTCTCTCCTACCATCTCTCATCCTATCCTATCCATAACCTCATCCACTTAGTCCTATATATGTGAGGCTCACTCCCATACCAAAGGGAGGAAGACTATGGTATCTACATGCTGGCGAAATCTCTCTTGGACACTTTCACTCACCTCTTGGAGACTCTCATGCTTCCTTGGAAGGGCTTGGCAATTGGCTTGTGTGTAGAAGGGCTGCTACGTTAAGTCATTGGTTGTAGTTCTATACCTCTATCATGTACTCCTCTATTTGCAGTAATACAAATGCTTTCCACCAATATTGTCTCTTATGTATGATGATGTTGTGTTGTTTACCTGCTTAACTGCTTACATACATCTCTTATTGTAAAGATGCTCTTTACTCGTTTCTCTTTTCTGTGTCTTGACAGGTCTTGTAGCTTGGATCTGACAACTGTGGGACATGGAGAAACATAATGGGAGAAAGGATAGTGAATCAAAGAGGTTAGACATCTAGTACTTGATCCTTAAGTAGATCTAGGAAACACATTTGTATTCTGTTTTATTTGTTCTAGACTCGCATTGAGCTAGGGAGATCTGGCTCGCCTCTGGTCGAGTGGATTGTCCGTGAACAATCAAATCGGGGCTGTTCCACTGTTTTCTGCAGGGCCAATCGTTCAGGGTATGGTGGTTCTCTATTCATCTGTGTAGGTTGTGATACATCGTGTGTTACTTTCTGAGTTTCAACTACTATTTCAGTAGGAGTATCAGCATCCTCAATGATGGGGCTTGCTAAATTGACCATGTTCTCATAGTGCCGATTTACTCTAGTTTCAATCATTGGGGATGAAACATCCTCAGTGATAATAGGTTCCACCACCCTTCCTGATCATAATTGTATATCATTGCAGGGAATCTGGGTGATGGAATATGAAAGCATGTTGGCAGTCTCAAATTGATGGACTGCTTTATTGTTTGGGTTCAGGTTAGGTTGTGCAGGTAACTGGTCAAAGTGGTGCATTCATAGGTGCGACATTGTTTTGGAAAGGGAGCTATGGTTGCTGATACTGTTGGTGCTGATATTGCTGATGCTGATATTGTTGAGAGGGATATTTTTGATACTGAGTCTGGTGATGACCTTGGTAAGAATTTCTCCAGTTGGAATTCCAAGGAGCTTGGTTTGACTGCTGTGACCATGGTGTCCATGAGTTAGGATTTTGCATTGGTTTCTGAGATGGATGCCACTGGTTTTTAGAATAATGTGAAGGGAATTGTGTATTCATATTATGCATATTATTCATTCCATTCATATTATTCAGAAAAAATGTTGGGTTTGGATTCATACCTTGGTTTTGAGGCTGCCATGGTTTCTTCTGTGCCATGAAGTATGCTGGCTCCACATCTAGAATGGATGCCTACAGGACTTCTTTGACCTTAGGTAATGAGGGACATTCCTTAGTATCATGCTCGAGTTCACATATCCTACATACCTCTGATTTGTCCAACGGGCATTCCTTCAGTGGGTGCTTTTTCCTACATTTAGGACAGAATACACCAAGTGTAAGATCTTCTACCACTTGCTTCTTGCTTTGCTCTCATGACATCTAACTCTGAGGAAATGGATTTCGTCATGTCTATTTTAAAATTCTCTAGTAAGTTTCCTATTTCTGCTCGAGTGACCCCTCCACTAGCTGACTTCTGAGTCCTAGTGAAGACATCCTAGTCTTGGTCTTTGTCTCGTTTGCTAGTTCTAGAGGATCCCCTGGAGTACCTTCGACATAATTCAACAATCTTTTCGAAAGGTTCATTCGAGATATCCCCTTTTCCCAGCTGATTTAACATATCAAGGCAGTCTTCTCTAATTCCTCTTAGTAAGATGATCTTGAGCACATCCTTGCCAATCTCAGCATGACCAGATCTCTGTAAATTGTACAACAATCTTTCCACAAAGTCTTCCAAACTTTCTTCATCCTTCTGAACCATTTTAAACAACTCCTCTTTTCTATCTCTAGTTCTGCAATATTCTTGGTACTTAGAAAGGAAGGTGTTTTTCATTTGGTCCCAAGTAGTAATGGTCTCACGACCTAGACTCATGAACCAACGTAGAGCATTTCCTTTCAAGGTGGCTGGGAATAACTTCAGCTTCTGAGCACTAGAGGTGTAATCATAGATGTGACAGAGAATATCAAACTCAAAAAGAAACTTATCAGGATCCTCAGAGGACTTACCATGTAAATTCGGGAGGACTGATGGTGAGATATTTTTCATAGGAGCTGCTCCAGGTGTTTGGAGGATAGGGAATTCTAATGTAGCCACAATATTACTAGGTTGATTATTTTCTCCTTCTTCTTCCCGATTAATCCCATGTTTGTTCTCACCCTCCTGTTCTCTACCAGCCATGGTTCTAGTCCAAAATTCAACAGCTTACTTTATGCGTTCTTCCTCTGCTTTAGCTTCTTCTTCTCTTATCGTCTCTTCTTCTCACCTTCTCTCTTCCTCTACTATTCAGCGAGTTTCCAACCACACTTCTTTAGTAACTTTGGTTCCAATGATATGATAGATCTCCTCTCTATCTGGTGCACCTACAACAATTCCCTTATCTTCAGGAGGTTTACTTTCTACAACAGGAGTTGAAGGTCCCGTTGTATTCTCCACTGTGGATGTTGAATGTTCAAGATTGGGAGGAACAAAATTTCCCCTCCATGTAGAGTTCCACGGTGGTCTAGTGGAAGAATCAACTCTAGCAATTATCTCATCAATGTATGTGTGTCTTCCCTGACCTGCATTACGACCTCGACCTCTTCCACCTGCAACGTTAGTATTCAAAGAGGGTTCCCAATTTGTTTTTCTTGTATTCATGCATGCTGTAAATAATTTAACTAAAATAAAATCAAATGAAACCAACTACTAACTATGTCTATCTATTACCATCCCTGGAAACGGCGCCAAAATGTTGGTCACCCTATATGTCAATTAATTAAAGCTAACACACAGGATGGTCAATATAAATTGTCAAACCCAGGGAGGTCTTTTATTTCAATGGTAATAAGCATAATTTGTGCATAAACATGTCAAGCAGTTGATTTACTAAATGTAGATAATGAGCCTACCAGTCTATTCAGCCAAACTCACTCCAGAAAGTAGACTAAGCTAATTCACACATCTAGGGATTTGATTGAAACTACCTTCCTACAGAAATCACCCAGCAGTTATAAAATTAAGAATAGAAATAAACCAGATTGCTTTTACAAGAAGTTAAATCCTATAATTATCAAAATACAATAATTGATCTTTACCAAAATGATCTATCAAGCAGCTACTATTACTTAATCAGAATATGCCTACTTTAAATCAATTGGAGATACAACAGCAACCAGAATCTAAAGCTTGAACTCTAACTGATAATTACTGGAAATCCTAGAAGGCATAACAACTAAAAGATATTGGAATTGAGCTTGGCTGTTACAGCTGATTCAAACACACATGCATTAAATAAATTATCCTACACAGTCGACTATCACACCAATCTACTACAGCTATTCAAGATGCAATCGTGAACTACCAAAAGGAAAGCTAATCTCTGTTGCAGCTAACAGTAACATCTACAATAACTCCACACCACACGACATAAATAAAGATAAATTACCCTACCTACTTTAACCGGTTATCTCTGTGAGAAGGTGGGCCCTGGCCTTCTAATAGAGACACCGAGAATCACAACAAATTAAGACAAATAAATGAAGAACTCTGCTCTCATATTAATGATGGAAATTGACAGTATCAGTGCTCTGTTACAACTTATGCAAAATGGTAAATGTCCAACCCCAGGCTATGAGAGCCTTTGCATATTTATACATTGAAAGTATAGATCACCATGCACTAAAATCGTGTAGCAATGAAGATCTATGATCTTCATGATGCAGAGTTACAACTAACTGTTACAGTCGTATTAAATGAGGCTGTTACTCATGAAGGAGCTATTACTCCAGTAATCAATGGATCAATGGATTAGGCAAGCTGGAATGCGATCTGTCTGTTGCAGCTGGGTTCTGTTCCAATGGAAGCCTGTTAGATATTCTTGTGGATGAATGCACTGTCCCTTGGAGTTATGAGGAGCTGGTGCTTTGAAGAGTAACAGCTGGCGCCACTTGGCTGATACACCTACGCTTTTATACCTTGACTAAATGAAATCACACAGATCAGCATAAACCAAGGACTAGGATCTCAAACCTTAACAATCTTAGGCATAAAATAAATAAGGAAATAACAAATTATACCTATCAATATCATTGGTCGATCTGGAGAAAGACATGGATATAGCTTATGAAAGTAGGATAAAATCAGGGCAAAATGATCTAATATGGATAGCCAAAAAGGGGCATTTCCTAGACCCAACATCACAACTCAGTGGTATTTTTGACAAGTGTTTTTATGAAATGCCTTTACCAAATTACATAAGAAAATAAGCCAAAAAAATCAGCAGGATCTGATGGGGGTCATTACAGTTTACTATCCAAAGCATATCCCCCTTGTATAAAAATCAAACCCTCTCACTTCCTTTAGATAAAGCTTGTTCATTGGTCATTGTCTCATCATGTTGAGTGGAGATGAGAATTGTGTGAATGCACAGAGGAACCATGCACCACTGTCATTTTTGTATTCAATGGTTACTTGTTTTTTTCCATTAGGCCTCAACCAGGAGTAGGTTCCATTCTTTATGACCTCTGTGAGCTTTGCTCCCAGCTTGGTAGGCAACACATGGGTGACCTCACATAGACTTCCATCCATACTAACAGATCACGACCTAGTCAAGCAGTACACAATTAGGATTACAACACATTTACACAACCTCACGACACCATTAGTAACCGACAGTAGGTTATGGTACCTTCATACACAGGATTGGGACCCTTAACAGTCCTCAAGGCACTTTTAGCTAGTCACGACAGTCCTAGCAGGCTTAAGACATGTCACAACATCCCTTAGCAGGCTCAAGACAGGTCATGGTTTTCTCTAGAAAGCATTAGCAGAATTTACACATATGAAAATGACGCAATGAGGAAACACAAACTGAATATGAACACTGTGATGAATCTCAGAAACTCAAAAAAACACTTTTCATTAACACTTCCAAGAAAATATACAAAGCTACAATCCAAGCATAGAGGCTTCAAAAATGAAAGTCGAACCCTTCCTCCTCCATTGAGGTTACATTTATAGTGCAATTTACCCCCGAGACGTATCTCGAAATAGGGCATCAAAATTAGTTACATTGACAAAATTAGTTACCATAGGACAACAGACTCTAGCAAAAAGACAAAATGTTATGGTAACTGCTCCTCGATTTGGTCTATTCCACTGTCTTTGACGATTCATGCACTCAGCTTCAGTTTTTCCTTCCCATACTTTAAGATGAGTTTCCATTGCTCGACTGCTGGTAAATCCAAGGCGGCAAGCTCTTTAAGCCACACCCTCATTTCGGTATGCTCTTTGTATGAATAGCCTACGAGGAGTGTAAGACCTTCTTTAAATGTAGAGACCAACTCAAAATCCTTCGTCAGTTTTTACACCACTGTCTTTCCTATGAGACTACTCCATATCTGCAAAGCACTCCTGGTCTAACCTGCACTCCCATAGCATTCCATGATATCCCTCCTTTTTCCTCATGGCTCCATCTTCTTCCCAAAACATAGGAAGAAATTTCTTAAATAATGGATCAAATGCCTCCCTGAAAAACTTGGTTAGCCAGGACATCTATCCCTGATTGGACAGTGCTCACTTGCTGGTGCTTGAGTATTACCTTCTTAGCGCTGATGATTATGGCCACTCTGTCCTTTATATTGGCTGCTTTAGCCTGCTCTTCAGATAGACCATTTAAGAACTCTATTGGATTTTGTGCATAATCCTTAGGCTTCTTGTTTAACTTCTCATTTTCCACTGTGACAGCTGACCTTTCCAGTTTGATTGCAGCTTCCTTATCTACCATGAAGTCCAAATATGGCCTCAGCTCCTCTGCCTGTACAATAACATCATCCAAGATGATCTTCTTTGCCTCCTGCAATGCACTTTGCCCTATAACTTGCTACTTCATCTTGTCATAATCACCATGCATCACTTGGTACTTCGTTTCCCAAGCTTTCTTGTATTTCTTTGTAGCCTCTTTGTCCCTTTCGGAATTATCCCGCATGGTCTTGAGGTTGGAATTATGCTTTTTCAATCTTGCCACTTCTACATCATCCAGACTTTCCTTGGCTATTTTCTCTACAATAGAAAAATCTCCAGCCTCCACCGAGGGTGTGACCATGGCTTCTATCTCTTGTTCTTTGTCTTTCAACTTTTTCTCAAGCCCTTCAACTTTAGCCTTCAGAGCTTCCTCACTATCCATTATCAATTTCATATCTACTTGCCACTTTTTCTCTCTTTCTTCAAACTCTACTAGCTTGGATTTACAATCAGTCAACTTACTCTGCAGCTCTTATTTTTCCTCTTCTAGTTCTACAATTTCTGGTGCATTCACCAGTTGGGCAGCTGGAATCTTCAATTTCTTCTTTAGTGATAGAATTTCTTGATCTTTTTCATCTAATAGCTTCTGAATTCTATCCCTTTTATCTTCTTGAGTTTCAGTGGCCAATAGTGAAGCCTGGAACTTTTTCACTTGTTCCTTCAAGCTCTTGTTCTCCACCTTTTCCAATCCCAACTGCTTTTGCACTTTGGTTTTGCTGGCCTACACTTTTGATAGCTCTATGGCAGTCCTCAACAACTTGTTAGAGATGACTTCACCTATCTCCTTGTGCAGATTGATCACATCAGGTACTAGGATGTCTTCCAGATTTACTTTTAGTTCTGTGGCCTTACTCTTAGTGGCTAAGGAAAGACTCAAGGTATTATGGGCAAGGTTCCTTCTTTCCACCAAGGCTACATCCTTCTTGGACATTTTTCTTGCATCAACATACAGTTTAGCTTCTTCTGAGATTGTATCTGGGCTCTCCTCATATCCCTCCAATAACTTATCCCTGCTTAGGCTTGATGCTGCAGCTCCAGTAGGTGTTATGTTGAACACATGTTTCTTAACCTCAAAGGATGGCACCGAGGATCTGACTTATTTTTTCTTCGATTGTTTTGCTTCTACCTGTACTAATTGCTTCTCAGTCTCCTCTATATTTTTCCTCTTCAAGGATCTCTCAGCATCACTGTCTACATCCATGGGCTCACTACCCCCTTCCTTTATAGAGTTTTCTGGAGGAATGGTAAGGGACATGGCTGCTGATATTGCTGGGGTTTTACCAGGTGAACCAGGCACTACTGATGTGCTACTTTGAAAAATGAATGCTAAAGATGAAGAATCTTCTGGTGGGTCTACTTCCAACTGGACTTTGTCAATGTATTCTAACTAGTTTGCCATCTCAGCTAGACCTGTCAGTTTGAAGTGGTCATATCCTTTCATGTTACTTTCCTTCCTTCTTTCTGAGATAATCTGGTGAGGATCATAGTTTATGGCTGCTTTGGATGGGAATCCCAAATCACCCATCATTCGTTCAATAGTTGGGAGAGCTGTTTTGTTTTTGACAATGAAGGAGTACAATGTCCATGGAAATCTGATGTTCGAAGACTTCCTGTCATCCAAGAAATGTTCACACTCCACCTTCAATTTTTGTCTTATAAATTCCAAGGTGAGTACTCTGGGGGTTAGGAAGGTAGGTAGCATATAGGGGGCATGGGAGTAGCCATAAACTCTAATCACAGTCCCATGCTCTAGTAGGAACCAATCCCCAACCCTCTTCTGCATGGATGGCTGTAATAGGTCTTTCATCTCAGGCAGTACCCTAGGAAGTCTCTTCTGGAAAAAGATGAAATATATTTCTACCATAAGATCATTCATGAAGGTTTTGTAGTCAAAATACATGGTTGCAGGTTTTCTTCATTAGCTGTTAGGAACATTTTTAACAAGTAAGACTGGAACCTGAAAGTTCTTGTCTTAAGGAATTCTATGAGCTGGGAGTGGATGTTGTCTACCAAGGCTTCATCAAACTTTAGGCATGCACATTATGTAAGCGAATTTGGGCCTACTAGCTCGATAGGACAAGTGCTTAGAACAAACATCAAACTTATCAGTGGCTTGGTTATGTATAGGTCATTGTCTAAGCCTAGGAACTGGGCTAGCATGGAGATAATACACTTCGACTCTTCCCTAAAAAGGTTGGCCTCACCAAAAAAAGGTGCGCCCTAAGAGGAGGTATTTGGTAGTAGGGAAGCATGATAAAATCTCCATTTGAAGTCATCTGGGGCTTGACGGAAATGTTGGATCAGGAATTCCATTCTATAACTTTGGGATTTTTGGCAGAATTCTTTTGGAACGACCAAAGCTTTCCTAATAGTAGGGGTGTCTACATAGCACAGGATTTTAGAGTTTGAGGCATCCATGATTGCTCTTCGGTCCGAGGAGTAATGGACAGAACACCAGTCTACAAATTCAAGGAAACTAGGGGTTTGGATGGTTGTAAACAAATGGAAAAATGATTGATAAATCTTATGGACATCCACTTGTCTAGCCCTTATGATCTCCAATCTTTCTTTGGCAGTTTCTATGGTGCTATTTATCAGCATGGGATCGCAAACCTCACAATATTTATCCTCTAAAAGGTCAATTATCTTTGGAGGCTCAAAGTCTGGGGGTACCACGGGTCCAGCCATTTAAATAGTTTAGGGTGGAGGTGGATGGCCTACCTGGTCGGTTGAAAACTGGGTGGAGCTTCTAGGCCTCTGGTTGGCTGGTCGGCTCTGAACAATCCGCTCCTTTTGCTTTCCAATGTAGACAAGTCAACTGGGATGTGAATCTTCGTGCAAATGGGAATTTTATAATATAAAAATTCCATATCACCCTTATAGCTATGACAGCGATGGATCCACGTCAGCCATCTATCCATACGATCAACTCTCATTCGCAGATCTCCTTGAACTTTACCTGCCACATATCAACTCGACAACACCTTTAATCTGCAAAAACATTTTCAAGCATCGATCCGCTCTCCTCCTGGATCTTTACTGTCCCTGGATGCGCCCTTTACTGAGTTCATGAATTTTGGGTCTATTGATTTCACACACAAGTCATATCCACGAACTAATCCTGAGCCGTCGATCTTCATCTCACTAGATTTACACCATTGGGATATGCCGAACTTTATCAAAAGTTCACGGATTTGAATCATAACCCTTTTCGCGCATGTTTAAATCGAGAACAATTTTCTAACCATTGATCTAAGCCTTCCGTCGTTGATCTTCCTTGACCTGCCCGCAGGCTAGCACCCCGCCAGCGTTTAAAAGACCTTCAACTTGTTAAGATCCTGGTGGGAGGCCTTCACTAACATCTCGAGGTTTTGGTGTAACGGTTTGTATCATCTGGTATCAGAGCCTTCACCCAAGTTCAAGTCATAGAGCAGGTTGCAACGCCGGCATTGCAGTGTTCACCCGGGGCTCGTACGATGCAAAGGGGACACCACCGTATGGGCGCACATCCAGCCCAGAGTCTGGACTACAGAGCGTGGTGGGATGTTAAGATCTTGGTGGGTGGCCTTCACTAACATCTCAAGGTTTTGGTGTAACAGTTCGTATCACAACTTTTTTCGCGAAGGAGGCTCATGACTGTTGATCTCCCCCGCTTTTGATCTAAACCATCTATAGGCATTAATCAACGTTGCAAGCACATTCGTTTATAATTAATCCTCCGATCAACATCAAGATTGTAGCTTCCCCAAAATTCTTATCTCGGCTCCAAGTTAAAACCAAAATATTATGTAATTGATGTTTGGATTTGGTTATTATAAGGTGGAAGCTTGTATGGTGTAATATATGGTTTCTAGGTGCTGGTAAAGGCTATTTTGGAAAGCATATGGGTGTACTACAAGAATATTTGTAACCGCATATTGGAAGGAAGTTGACAGGACAACTCTCGAGGAGCCAATTTGAGAAATTGGGTTGTTTTATTTTCAAATGGCCAAAAAAAGGGATTGGACAGATTTGAAAATGAGGTACACATCTTAGATTATTACTTGGATTTACCTTTCATGCATATGTTTTTTGTTTTGCTATTGTTTATGCATATGGATCTTATCTGTTTTACTATGTTATGTAACTTTCATTTATTTTTATAGTAGATAGATTGGGTGTGGGGAATTGAGAGTGATGTGAGGGGGGGAGGGGCCATATGAGCTTCAAACTTCACGTGGTTGGCCCTGTTTAGTAGAGAATAAGATATTCTTCAAACCAAGAGAAGCTCATTCAGGTATTTTCATTTCGTTTTTTTAGAATTTCATATATGTTATGCATTTTTTTTCATATATATCAATCGCTTATATGAAAATACCATTTTGTCATGATATATGGAGGTCTTCGCAATGGAAAGCAATATAATGACAATTTGTATCGTTCTCTAATGCATATTTGTAAGTTATCACCATAACGAAATTGTCAATTAGATATCTTATTGTTGTTTCATTGATTATAACGTGTTGATTTCTTCATTTTAAGTACAGTTGTACTTGTCTTTTTTATGAATTGATTTTGTTGCACATTTGTTGAAGGAAAAAAGTTGATTGCGGGGTAGCTATTGAGAACGGGCAGGCAATGTAATGAACAATATTGAAAGTATTTGATTACAACAAATTTAATTATACCACATTTATTACAACCATAAGTATAACAGATTGATGGTGTAACAACTAATTTGTGTGAAATATTTGTGTAAAGCACAGAGGATGCCAAGATCATCTGACGTATAGATCCTTATTTCTTTTTTGGAAGTAAGAAGAGAGAACTTTATATTAAAAGAGAAAGATTTACAACTGAACCCAAAAAGCTCATAATCCAGCCATCACACTCAGTCACCTGATTGAACAAAATCACCTCCGAAGAGGACTTCGCTTGACCATACATACTACAGAGACAAATACTACAGATACTGCAAAATTAAAACAAAACACGTGCACGTAGGCCTTTTGACTCCCATTATCACTCCTTTACACAACACAACCTCATGAAATAGAAATCAAAACCATAAGCAGCCGATAGCTTAGAAAATAGACGATAAATAGACACCCAACAAACCAGACACTAAACACCCCCCACGCCAGCCTAGAACGGAATGTAGGGGAAATCAGGATAGTACCCAAGAGGAGGAACCACAGAAGCTGCCGGTTGCGCAGGAGCAGGTTGAAGCTGCATAGCCTGAAGGAGAAAATATAGCTTATGGTGGACGACCCTGGTTTCCTCCAAAATGATTCTTTCATAGCTGAGCATCTCATTTACAAATGGATGCTCCATCCTATCGCAGAGAGCATAACCCATAAGATTTTTCATTACCGAATAGAGCGCAATGGTGAGCTCATATAGGCCAAAACAACCCGCGGTGTTTCCTAGGTCCATAACCCAATTTGTAGTCTGACAACATTCGGCATTCCAAAGTCTCCTTATCAAGATGGTTCCAAAGTTTTCGTTCTATAGTGCAAATCTCTTTCTGGAGATCCGGGGGAACATCCCAAACAAAGGCACTGGATTCCCAACGTGCCTTTTGCTGGGCACGAGAGAAATTCCCACTGGATTCACCCTGAGAAGTGTCGTCCACCCGATAATGATGACGGCTTGCAGTGGCACTGCGTCTATCCCAATTACCATGATCGCCCATACTATCTAACAAGAAAACAATGGCGGTGAATGCAACTAAATCTCTGAACTCTACATTCATGTCTACCACATTCCCTGGGTTTAAAAATAGTTCCACCACCCACTATCCATTAATGGAAAATCGTACTGCAACTAAAGGTGGTGATCTTTCACACAGTCCATTAATGGAAAATAGTACTACAACTGAAGGTGGTGACCTTTCTCACTGTACATTAATGGAAAATTGTGCTTCACTTAAATCCTTCCCTCTTGTAATCATGGTAGAAGTACCTTTCCGAGTTAGTGAGAAGACAACAAACTCCACGAAAAAGGGATGAAAAGATTGCTCATCGATCACGTGGTAGTACGATCCTCCGCCTGATGTTTCCCTCCATCATCGGCATGGTAACTCATCATATCGTGGGAAAGAATATCAGATTTCGATAGGTTTTACCATGTTTGGGCACTTAGGTCCAAGTGATTCACCACCCCAAGGTTAGCGAGTAGGTCTGCCAGCTTGTTCACATTGCGCTTAACATGGGAGAAAGAAATAGCCAGCACCATAGATAGTAGAGACGCCAAATTATCTAGCTTGCCCTCCAACCGCCATGACGTCGCCACCTTTGAGTTGCGTTTGGCCATGTGGAGAATAATCCAGGCATCACCCTCCACTACAAGGGGAGTACAATTATGGGTGCAAGCCAGCTAGATTCCCTGAAGATGACCTTCCAACTCAACTGCATTATTAGTTTCATGCCCTAGATGGCCAATTTTGAAGCTAACCATTACCATTCTGTATCCCTGAGAACACACCTGTAGCCGGCCGGGCCGGGATTATGAGGTATAGATCCTTATTATTAATACAATTTCAACATTATTTGGGAGTATCACCTATAGGTTTCCTTTTAGGCATTGGGAGTATCACCTATAGGTCTCCTGAAGCTTCCCTAACCACTTTGTGTAAATGTCAATACTCAAGACATTTCTTTAGTCAACATGGTCACAAGATATGATTCAAATGGGAAATTGCTTCCAAACTCAATCAATATACTCAATTAAGCCAAAAATACAGGCATACGATCTTATTTCACAATGGTCCTTTATCTGGACCTAAATACAATGGATCGATCATTACAAATAGAGACCTCTCTCTCTCTCTCTCTCTCTCTCTCTCTCTCTGTAAGATCCAAGAGTAAAAAAACTGAGCTTGTTCCTCTTGATCGAACCTTCCTCGAGCTAACTAAGCTCCACTAATCTACCTAAAAGCTTATGCGAGCTAACAATCTCTTTAAGCTAAAGCTAAGCTATCCATCTAAATGACTCAACTGGATTAAATATAACTCTTACTCTATTTTCCAGATCCTTCAAAGAAGGAGCAAAGTCCTTATTCGACTCTACTATCCTCTATCACTTACTATGCTTGATAACTGTTATTTTCCAGTATGGTAAACAAGCAGCTCATTTTATTTTTTCTTACTGTGGTTTTTTTACTTTTGGAAAATTATTGATGAAAACTGTCAAGGATTAGAGTGAAGGAGGAATATCTTGCATGTGGATCATTTATGCATTTAGAGTAACTTATGAGAATCCTATACATTGGGTATTTTTCCCTGCATTATTAATATTTGGTAAGCATTAACATTTTATTTAAATCATGGTTGTGTAATAGTTAATTTATTGACCACCTTACACATTGGGGTGATATCATATGATATTTGTATAAGATGTACTTTATAATTGTATAAATGGTAATTGAAAGGATATTTCTGCTATTTATTTGTGCTACAACTTTTAGAATGGGAAACATATTAAATTTGATTTTGACTTTGGGTGCAGAGCAAAATTAGTGGATTATGCTCTTGCCTCTAGCAAAATATACGAGGGAGCAGGGTTTAAACACATTAAGGAGTCCTTTGAAAATGACACACTTCATCTCATTGGCCTTTTGAGTGATGGTGGTGTTCATTTGCGATTAGATCAGTTGCAGGTATTCTATATCTATAATTGCATTATTATGAGTTGTTTATCTTAGAAAATCTTATAGATTTATCCGTGCTATGCAATTTTTAATCTTTGTATTTCTCCATCCTATAGTTGAATGCTATTTATATCACCAGACTCGATTGAGTTGGGTCTAAATATGTCATAATTGTAGAACCCATTGATCTACTGACAAAATTTTTAAGAGAATTCTACTCTTACATGGATCCATCAAGCAACCATTAGAAAAGATGCTCGTTTTTATCCATGAATACTTGAAATTTTAGTTAGATGTTCACTTTATGAGTATGTGTATGAACTTGAATGCCAACTTTGTCCTGCAAAACGTTTATGTATTACTGTTTTCTTTATTGAATCAATGCTACATATGAAACCTTTCAAGTTCAGCCAACTTATAAGGTCAAAGGCATTCAAACTACTTTCTTAGGTATCTCAAGTCAGAAACAATGTTGGGATTATTAGTCTTTTCTTAGAATTACAAATGATGCAATCTTGGTGTTAATATTGCCCCTTTCCCCAATTCTTAAAGGGTTCTAGCTCAATGGTAGAGCACCTGCTTTACAAGCAGGAGGTTGAAGGTTCGATTCCTTAGTGCCCTAATAATATTGCAATATTGATGTTTTAAATAAAATATATTTTATTATGACTACGAGGGGGGTTCTAAACTGACTTCATATGTCACTATGAGGGGGTTCATAACCGTCCCCAAAGGTTTGTAAAGATTTTTAGGGGGGGTTTTGAACTGCCTCCGTAGGTACCTACGAGGGGAGTTCATAACCACCCCTAAAGGTTTGTAAAACGTTTTAGGGGGGGTTCTGAACCGCCTCCATAGGTACCTACGAGGGGGGTGTTGGTTGTGGAGCCAAATCTTCTAGTCTCATAGATGATACTATATCAGCCGTGTTTGTACCCCAGTTTTATATGATATGTAGATGGAATGTATAGTCACCCCAGTGGGGGGGTGTGGGGGGGCATCGCCCCCCCACGGGGTTCCAGGGGGGACCATCCCCCCTAGTTGGGGGGTCCGGGGGCAACGCCCCCGAAGAAAATTTTTGGGGCTGTTTTTGCCAGCTGTTTTGCGGGCCCATGGTTTTGGGTATCCCGTGGTATTTTCCCATTGTATTTCCCTTATAAAATAAAGACATTGTAATACGGCTAGGGAGGAGGATGTATTGGTTTTATGCATTGTAAAGATCTTTTAGATCAGGAGAGAGACTATGAAAACAGAGAAGAGGAAGTGCAGCGGTTGTGCTGCAGGTTGTATCCCTTCACCTTGCTGGACGGTAATAATAATAAGGACTGGAAAATTCAGTGTGGACGTAGCCCAAGTTGGGTGAACCATGATATATCTGTGTCTCTCTTGTAATGTGAATGTGTGATTATATTTGCATATCTGTTTATTGTTATTGCTCTGCGATCCTATTTTTCTAATAGGGGGTTCATAACTGCCCCCAAAGATTTGTAAAGAGTTTTAGCGGGGGTTCTAACCCACCTCCTTAGGTACCTACTAGGGGGTTTATAACCACCCCCAAATGTTTGTAAATAGTTTTAGGGGGGGTTTTGAACCGCCTCCGCGGGAACCTATGAAGGGGGTTTATAACCGCACCAAATGTTTGTAAAGCGGTTTAGGAGGGGGTTGTGAACCTCCTCCGAAGGTACCTACGAGGGGGGTTTAAAACTGCCCCCAAATGATTTTCATAAAGAATTTTAGTGTCAGTGTTATTAGGGGTGGTGTTCTAAAGACCGCCTCGAAACTGCCCCCAAAAGTAACCTTTGGAGGAGGAAGGAAACCGCCACTGACATTCCAAAAGTAAATTTTTTTGGAGGGGATGGGGGTAGAACCACCCCCAAAATCCACGTTTGGGGGCGGTTCTAAACCCCCCCTAAAGTGACTTTTGGCGGCGGTTATGAACCGCCCCCAACAGTGACTTTAGGGGGGGTTTAGAGCTGCCCCCAAAAGTGGCTTTTGCGGGTGGGTATCAACCGCCGCCAAAACTCACTTTTGGGGGCGGTTTTGATCTCATCCTGAACCACCCCTAAAAGTGAAAAATTTTAGTGTCAGTGCTATTAGGGGCAGTTTTGGAAAGACCGCCTCCAAATCCAAAACCGCCCCCAAAAGTTACTTTTGGAGGCGGAAATGAACTGCCTCTAAATGTCAAATTTGTTGTAGTGTAAAACAAAACTCCCTAGGCATAAGATAATGTCTCCAATGCTTTAGTGCTTGGACCATAGCATAAAATTCCTTGTCATAATATGAGTATTTCTTTTTTGAATCATTCAACTTCTCGCTGAAATATGCTACAGGCCTATCCTCCTAACTGAGTACAGCTCCAATTGCTACTCCACTGGCATGACATTTCACTTGGAAAGGGTGTTTGAAATCTGTTAACTTCAATACTGGTTGCTCAGTGATCTTCTTCTTCACAAACTGAAAGCTACTTTCAGCCTTTGCTATCCATTTAAATGGTTGTTTGTCCTTCCTAATTGTTTCAATGATTGATGAACAAATACCACTGAAATTCTTTATGAAATTTCTATAAAAACTTGTCAATCCATGGAAACTTCTTACCTCAAAAATGCGCCGAGGTGAAGGCCAATCAATAATCGCTTGCACTTTTTTTGGATCCATCTTCAAACCATCTCTTGAGATAACAAAACCCAAATACACTAGTTCTGATTTCAGAAATGTACACTTCTTCACATTTACTAGCAAATTTTCCTTTTGTAATTTCTCTAAGACACATCTTAGATTCTCCAAGTGTTCTTTTTCTGTTTGACTGAAAATCAGAATATCATCAAGGTAGACTATCACAAACTTACGTATGAAATCTCTCAGGACTTCATTCATTAATCTCATGAAGGTTCTTGGTGCATTGGATAGTCCGAATGACATAATCAACCACTCATACAACCCATCATTTGTTTTAAACATTGTCTTCCACTCATCTCCTTCTAGAATTCTGATAGGATGGTATCCACTCTTTAGGTCTAAATTTGAAAAACATGTTTCCCCACTCAAGCAATCCATCATGTCATCCATCCCGGGTAATGGAAACTTGTATCTGATGGTAATATTATTTATGGCCCTGGAGTCAGTGCACATCCTCCATTCCCCATCCTTCTTTGGGGTGAGTACTGCTGGCACTACACATGGACTCAGACATTTCTGAATCAACCCCTTGTCTAACAATCCTTGTACTTGCCTTCTGACTTCTTCATTCTCTTGAGGTGTCAACTTGTATGCTACCTTGTTTGGTAAGCTTTCTCCAGGAATAAAATCAAGATGGTGACTTATATCCCTCTTTGGTGGTAACTCATTGGGTAAATAATCTACCACAATATCACTAAACTCACTTAGCATCTCCTAAATGTCCTCAGGCAGATCTGTAATATTGGTCCTCATTACTACCACCATAGGCTTACATACCACAACATAATTAAGCTCTTCTTCATCAATTTTCTGCAAATACTCTTTCCCTGTCAACATTAGTATATTAGAGGCTTGTTGCTTTTTTGTACTCCCTTCTTGCAAATGAAGAAGAATATTTTTTATTCCATCTTTCTCAAAACTATGACAATTTCTCCTACCATCATGTATCACCTTTTTGTCAAATTTCCATGGTCTTCCTAGAAGGATATGGAAAACATCAATGGGAATCACATCACATATAATTCTATCTTTATATTTACCTACTTGAAAATCAACTTCACATTGTTCACTTACTAGGATTTGATGTCCTTTATGCATCTAGGATACCATATGGAACAGGATGTTTGGTTCTCTTCAGACTCAGCTTCTCCACCATCTTTGTGGAAACAATATTGTCAGTGCTCCCACTGTCAATCACCATCTTGTAGCACTTCCCTTTGAATTTACACATGGTATTGCATAAAGCCTTTCTTTGAGTGGGTTCCTCCCTTTCCTTCTCAGGATTCAATAAGACTTTGTTCATCATCAAAGCCTCCTCCATTTCTGGCATATTTTCAACCACTGGCATCTAGTCTTGCTGCTACTCATTCTAAGCTACATAGGCTCGTCTGTGTCCTATGTCTTCCTTCTCAGGACACTCAAAGGATCTGTATCCTATTTTGTTACACTTGTAACACCTATAAACAATTTCTCTGCCTCTTCCTCTACCTCTACCTCCTTGGTAAGGTCTTCTCCCTCTCAGGTCACCTCCTCTTTTTTGCAACCCCTATTGGTTTGAGTTGCTGGATTCTCCTTTTTGGGTGGAAAACCTTCCTCTTCCAGCTGTTTTCCCGCTTCCTCTGGATGAACCTCTTCCCCTATTGAAGTTTTGCTTTCTCAATAACTTTTCTTCTGCTCTCAAGGCACATTGGTATGCCTCTTCCATTGTTCTCGGTGATATCATGATGATCTCATCCCAAATCTCCATCCTCAAATCATTGACATATCTAGCAGCCTTCTTTGCTGACTCCTCCACATAACCTGCCCTTAGGTTCACTTTGTAGAATTCTTTTGTATACTCTCTTATAGTTAACAATATTTTCCTAAGGTTCTGCATTTGTCTGTACAAAGTCAGCTGGTAATCCTTGGGAAAGAATTTGGCTCTCATCTTAGCCACCATCCTATCCCAGCTCTTCATCAATGGCTTGTTCTTCCGTCTCCTTTCAGCCTGCACACTATCCCACCATAAGGATGCATGCCCTTTTAACCTTGTCACTGCCAATATGACCTTCTTGTTTTCTTTAATTTCATCATACTCAAAGTATTTGTCTAACTCGCTGATCCAGTCAATGAGATGTTAAGCAGTGAGCCTTCCCTCATAGGTGCAAAACTCAGTTTTCGGCCTTGACATTGCTCCAAGAATTGACCAAAAGTATCTCATCTCTGGTGTCTCTTGCATAGGTGCTACTTCTTTTACTTTATCCTCTTCTTCAGGCTCACTCACATCCCCTGCCTCTGGATCTATTCGTCTTCCCATATCCAAAGCTTCCATATGTGCCTGTAGTTCTCTCATTTCCTCCACGACCTCTGCATTTGTCATTGGTCTCCCTCTGTCACGACCTCTTGCTTTGCCTACATGTATCACCATGCCTTTATTCTAATTTGTTGATCAAAGTATTGCTCTGATACCAAAATGATGTAGGATGGAGGTGACAAAATCCAATCCAACCCGCTTACCCCAGGATATCTGGTGATTCTATGAAATTGAACCACTGGCCTTAGATAAAAATAGCTAGTTCCTTCTCAATGATGGGTCTTACCTTCCAAATCGGCCTCCCGTAGTGGATTTCCCATCAGAAATGGCTTTCCGCAACATCCTTGCGTAAATGCCTGCTTTCCACAATTTCAATGTCCTTCCACAATGTTCTATCCACAGCCACCTTTCCGCAACACTTCCTTCCGTAACACTCCTTTCCGCAACTTGCGGATTCCGGATTGCGGGTGCGCTTTTCATGATTTATTGAAAAGGATTCCACAAGGACTCTCCTGCAACACAACTTCCTCAAATCTCGCTGATAACTCCCATGCTTCTTCCTTCTACGGAATGTTGTATCAACCGTTGATCTCCTACGGCTTTAATCTCGCCTGTTGATCTATGATCAATGCGAAATACTTTGCCTTGGCTTGCGAAAATATCAACTTCCATGCACGTTCCGTTGTGGATCCTGTCCCCGTCGTCGATATTCCTTTTTGGCTTCGATTTGAGATGTCGTCCAACCTCTGCTGATTGAATTGACTGCAACTCTACGATTCTTTCTCCGTTGATTGATTAGGGAATCGATCGATCCAGCTAGACCTTTGTCCTAATCTAATGAGAAAATAAAGACAACAAGAAATTAAATCTGTTACATAATGATTATTGGTTTGTAGAGGGTTTGGATGTTCTTAATTGTTCATATAAGCACGAAAACAAAGACTCATTCACACAGACATCAGGTTAACGCTTTCACATTACTCCACCTGAAAGAGTCTAAGATAATCTCTTGGTCATATGCACAGTAAACATCGTTAAACACGCAGAACTTGCTAATTTACTTAACTCATAGCCAAAGCATCCATATAGTCATATTTTCCTTTGGTATTCAAGAAAATATCCCAGCGACTTTCCTTCTCGCAGAGCCCTCTTGTGCCGACCTTCCACTGAGTCCTTGTCTCCCCCTTTTCATCCATTCGAAGATCTCCCCCAAAACCGAATGGGTGAACAACAAATAAACTAAGTGACAAACACTCCCCCATCACTGAAGGTGTCACTATCATTTAACAACGAACTTGCTATCAGGCTTGATATCCTCGCAGGGATTATCAACTCGCCACTAAGTCGTATTCTCTCACAAACTGACAAAACACTAGTTGGTTACATACTTGTAAATATTAAAACACTTAATAAATGAGTTTCCTTCCCACTTCAGGATAACTTGTCCTCTTGCTAGCCACAACATGTGAACACGCAATCACATTGCTGACGTAGAGTTGATGCTCCTGCATCGGGCACATAAGTTATTTAAAATTTAGGGGATGTTCCTGAGATGACGGTCAGCAGAGATATTCAGTTGGATAGGGTCCTTAGTCTTTCTGTGCGGGAACTGGTGGGGAAAGTATGTTTTGTTCCTGTCTGTAGGAAAATCATTCTGTCTTGGGTTTTGGAGGTTTGGAAAACTTTTCTTCTTTACAAACTGTGTATACATATTCTGGTTAATAACTGGGTTGTGTTTCAATTTCTGGATTCTAAACATGCAGACTTGTTTCTGAATAGGACTTGGGTTTTTGGTCGAGGTTCACTTTGTCTGCGAAGATGGAATTCAAACTTTAATCCACGTACAAAGAAGCCGATGGAGACACATTTTTGGTTTATGCTCAAAGGGTTTCCCTGGAACTCTAGTCTCTGAATATTTTTGTTTCTCTGGCTAACCAGATAGGACGTTTAATCTATTTTAATGAAAACACCTTTTTTCACGAGGATAAACAAATGACCTAGGTCCTTACGGAGATTGATGTAGATTTGGGACTTCCTATGGAGGTTATAATCAACTAGGGGTCTAAGTGATTCTCCCAAACCCTTTATTATTGGGGGATTCCTTTCAGATGTCATTCTTGTGGGGAGGCTAGACATCTTCGAGCTAATTGTCAATAGGGTTTGGTGGATTCTGCTGGTCCAACTACACCGCTTTTGGATGGATTGATAGAGGAGGCGTCTATTGATTTGGCTACTGTACATCTGCAGGGGTGTCAAGATATAGCTTCTTCATCTTTTGTGGGTACATTCAAATTCCTTTTTCCCAATTTCTTTGCATCTCTATCATCGACTGATCTGTCTAGGGTTTCTGGGACTAATTTGGAATCTCCTGCCTCTATTATCCCTAATAACCTATCTTTGAGGATTACGGGTGAGATGGGTATTGTTCCTTTATGTGATGAGGATTCTTTGTCGACCAGGGTTTTTAACCCTTTACTTGATTCTCAAATATTGGAGGATGAGTTGGTTCTTCTAGAAGAATTTGGGCTTACACCGTCTACTGTTCCTATAGTTTCTTTGGATTTGAAGGTTCTCGGTAAGGAATATCTTGAGGTTCACCATGGTTTGAAATCCCTTATTACTCCTCTTCGGTGGGGTAACCCTAATGTTACCGTTCAGAAAAAAATGGGGGAAGAAGGCGCAAGGACCTGGATCGGATTTCGGGGGTGAAGAATTTTCTTTTCCTCTCTCTTGTATCCCTACGTGGCTTTTAGACTTGGACTCTATTTCTGGTTATGTTTCAGATACCTTTGAACCTATTAGGGTGATGAAGGTTGTGCTTGAGGTCACCTGATATTTCTTCTATCCCTTAACTTGAGAGGGTATGGGGGTGCCCTTAAATTCCAATCCCTTAAGCATTTGGTTGATTCTACTAGACCGGATATCATCTTCTTTCAAGAAACTATGGTTTTGGGTGAGAAGGCTCGGGCACTCATTTGGCACTTATTCCCCTCTTGGGACTGTTGTACTACTTATTCATTCAGTATTTCGGGTGGGTTACTTACATCTTGGAATCCCTTAATTTTTCATTTCAGTCCCTATATCTCTGATGGGGGAATACTAATCCTGGGCAGGTCTCTTGAGCTTGATTTGGATTTACATTTTCTTAATTGTTATGGGCCCTATGTGGGAAGACAAATGTTTGGTCTAATTTGGAAGATTCAGGGATTTTGGATTTAAAATATCTGGTCATTGCAGGGGACCTGAACCTCACGATGTAGGTAGGGGATATCTGGGGTGAGATTGCTCTTACAGATCTGCTACAACTTTGGTTTCATACACTTTTTTCATCACATGTCTTAGTTGATGTGGCTCCTAAACCCATTAATTCTACTTGGACGAATGGGTGCAAGGATGGAGCTCACATAGCTAAACGATTGGACTGTTTTCTTGTTAGTAAGAAATTTCTTAGATCTGCTACTAAATGCTCTTCTAGTATCATTCCTGCTTGTATCTCAGATCATTTACCTATTCTATTGAAGGTGGGTAATGGAGAAAGGTTATATAGACACCCATTCAAATATTGTACTGCTTGGTCAACAAATTTTTCTTTTGTGACTTTGATTCGGGAACACTGGTCTTCTTCTTATTCTTCATTGGTAGGTCATGCAATGAGGACACTGCCGAGGTTTCTTCGTTTTTTGAAGCAAATTATTTTTCCGTGGATAACCGATAGAAAGAGTTGCATATGGAAAGGCTTATTTTTTTAGAAGAACTTATTTCATACTACTACAAGGATCCTACTTTTAATAGCTTTGTGGACTCAGATGTTTGGGATCTACGGTCTTTGGAGGCAGAAAAGGATGGCTTATTATAGCAGGAGGAAGTTTTGTGGAGTCTTAAAAGTAGGGCACTTTGGATCTCTGTCGGGGATCTAAATACCAATTTTTTTCATTCCTTTGCTGATATGAGACGAAAACACAACATTGTTTGGGAAATTAAGGATTCAAAGGGTTTGCTGATCACCTCTCAATCAGGTATCGAATATGCTGCTAAGGATCATTTTGGGTCTCTTTTCACGAACTCTAAGTCTATCAACTTGGTGACACAGATGGATATACTTCAGACTATGCCTTCTTTCTTTTCTTTGGAGGACAATGTTCTTTTAAATTCTCCGGTTACTTTGGCTGAAGCAGAGGGGATTCTGCGTAAGATGGAAAAGGACAGATGTCCTGGGATGGATGGTTGGTCAGTTGAATTTTATCTACAATTTTTTGATCTTATTGGGTTAGAAATTGTCTATTTGGTGGAGGAATCCAGATTTTCTGGTCAGGTTTCCGGAGATCTTAATGCTACTTTTCTGACTTTAATTCCTAATATTTTTTAACCGAGGAAATTTGGAGATTTCCGTCATATTTTTCTCTGTAATTTACTCTATAAGATCATTGCTAAAGTCATTTCCAATCAGATTAAATCTAGCACATCTAGGGGCATTTCAAAAGAATAGTTCAGTTTTCTTGATCAAATATTAATCTTTGATGCGACCGGTTCTGCTCAAGAGGCTTTACACTCTGCTAAAGCTCATCGCAGTCCTTCTATTATGCTGAAAGTTGATTTGGTCAAGGACTATGATCTAGCTGATTGGTCATTCTTAAGGCTTCTTCTATTGAATGGGGGTTTTGATTATACTGGTACTTAGTGGATTCTTGGTTGTGTTACATTGACCAACTATGCAGTTCTTATTAATGGTTGCCCATATGAGTTTTTTCAAGTTTCGCGTGGTCTACACTAGGGATGCCCTATCTCCCCACTACTTTTCCTATTGGTTATTGAAGGCCTTAGTTGACTTCTTAATGAGGTGAAGTAATATGGAATGATCTTGGGTATTAATATCTCAAAGAACCATACTATAACTCACCTATTATTTGTTGATGATCTTCTCATTTTTGGGATTGGAAAGTTTTAAGAGTGGTTACAATGTAAATCTATTTTAGATATTTTTTTCCTGGCTTTGGGTATGGTCATCAGTGTTCCTAAATCCTGTCTTTATCATATATTTGTTGATGAAGGTATTCGTTCATAGATTTGTGCACTATTTACTCTGACTTGTATGTCAATGGTGCATGGTTTGGTATACCTTGGTTATTTCATGAAACCAAATGGTTATCTTCTTAGTGATTGGAACTGGTTGATACATAAATTTGAGAAGAATATTTTGGTATTGTAGCTAGGGTTTTACCCCTAGCTTGTGCAAATGATCACCTACTAAGGAGAAGGGACTCCTTAGTAGCAGTTCAGTAAATGTAAATAATTAAGCTAAAACAAAAATAAAAACTACTTTGAAACATGCATGAAACATAAACAAAAAATTTAAATAATGGTTTTTTGTATTGATATTACCTCCAATGTGGAGGTTGATGAAGCTCCTTGCAATGTCCAAGAGGGTTGCTCCAAGCTCCAAAGTGCTCCTTCTCTTTCTCCAATGGTGGAAATGGGCCAAAAGTGGCTCTCAAGGTGAAAGTAGTTCAATGGTGAACTAGGGTTTCGAGAGAGATTTTGGCAGAGTAAGGGTATGCTTGATTGTGGATGTGGAATAAGGGATCTCCATCACCTATTTATAGTTTTTTGGTGGTGGAGTGCTGACCCATGGTTTTGGGAAACACATGGTTTAGGGCAGCTGTATAGGGTTTTTTCCTCATTATTTTATATTTTTTATTCCCTTTTTAGGGGATTTTTGCTATTTTTTGAGGAAAAGGGGGTTTTTAACCTTTTTGAGGCTATTTTGATGGTTTTGTGGCCTTTTGGAGGCATTTTAGGCCTTTTGGAGGCTTTTTAGTGGGATTTTTTGGGTTTTTAAGGGAAGTATGGTAGGAAAATGGACAAATGAGCCATATAATGTGGTAGATGAGGTAGTGAGCACTTTTTGGGTGTTAACAGATTGCCCCCTGATGTGCGAGGGCAGGAGCTCATCGTATGGCCGATGGACATCATAAGTCATGAATGGTTTTCCTGGGTGTGGAGAGAAGAGAAGAAACAAACCGAAGCCCAGAACAACGATCCCGAACAACTGCAAGAACTAAAAGTACATAACCTCAATAATGGGGGAGGAATCATCTGATCATATGGACGAGGTGGGCATACCCATGCTCGTATCAGGATATAACATAACAATAACAATAGGGTCCAAAAAATGGGGACCTGACATATACATGACCTCAAATACTGACTGAGGAATAATCTCAATGTATGGACGAGGCGGGCATACCCATGCTCGTATCAAGATACATAAAATAACTGTGAGGTCCGAAAAGAGGGACCTGAAAGATACATAGCCACTGTGTACATCATAAGAGTCCAGAGGGGACACAAATCTGGGACATACTGTTGGGCGGACCATGTGTAATCTGAAGAACTGGTGCACTGGAATATCAACAGTGCTGCTGACTGGGGTACTAGAGGAACTGATGAGCTGCTGGATCATAGTGACTGGGAGCAACAACCTCGATGGTACACTGAACTGGGATAAACCTGGGTACTCAAGGAAGCATATAGCTGAATGGCTTCCGAATACAATCGCCAACGCAGCCTGGACATCCACGGGAACATATAACTGGGCATTCCGAAGTGACTCACCAATGTGCTAGAGTCAAGGGAAATCCGGGGTCTTCGACTAAAAACTGATGGGATATAATCCTACGCGATCCTCAACGATGCGATCAAGGTGCTGAAGTCGAGCATGTGAGAAACAACCACTCGGAGAGGCAATGATGACTCCTCTCAGAAGGGTCCGTAGGCACTTACCACAGATGGTGATAAGTCCAAGGCGTAGGGACCTCTGGGCCTATCCTCTGGAATAGAGGAGCTGTCGTCGACAGAGGGAGACCTGCAACTATCAAGGCAATGATGTTTCCTTGACAGGAGTGCGAGGTACAGGACCGAAATGTGATAGTACTGATGGCAGGGCTGACAAACTATGGGGAGACAACTGGGCAAGTAGAGTGGGTGGACTCAAACTTCCTTTGTTCAGAGTATGATAATGGGAATGATCTGGAAGCATATGAAACTGACTAAGGGGAAAGGGATCATAGCTGTGTTGGATCTGGGAAGGTGACTGGTCTGAGGGAGACTCAAGCTGTGGTAAAATGGCAGGAGACTGCAGAATACTCTGAACAAAGGCGACCTGATTGGGGGTGTTGCCAAGATGATCGATCATAGTGCCAGGAGGCACGGGAGGGTACTTCTTCATGGGTTAAGGAACTAGAAGAAGTGTGTGTAAAATGGTACTGTCGTGTGGATTTTACGAGCCCAGGACAATTCATGCTCGTGGTTGCTTTCAATTTTAAGGAGTCTGAAAGCAAATAAGAAGACTCTGAAATGATGGAATGGTACTGTCGTGTGGATTTTAAGAGCCCAGGACAATTCATGCTCGTGGTTGCTTTCAATTTTAAGGAGTCTGAAAGCAAATAAGAAGACTATGAAATGATGGAATGGTACTGTCGTGTGGATTTTACGAGCCCAGGACAGTTCATGCTCATGGTTGCTTTCAATTTTAGAGAGTCTGAAAGCAAATAAGAAAACTCCAGGGGGTTGCTTTTTCGTAGATTTAGTCTCCAAGGCCCAAAGAAGCATAAAAGGATGCAATGAAGAAATCTTCTAGCCGGTGTGACTAGAGTATTCCTTTTTCGTAATTAGTCTACCAGGTCCGGAAAAGGGTTAAACTTATACCAGATAGACGCCCTTTCAGGTACTTTAACGAGCAAGAAAGGAAGCAAGATTGCTCGGTGATCTTTTCATTCTTTTAGGAGTCAGAAAAGAGCTTAACGGAAACTCCCTAAGTGCCTTTTTCGTAAAGGACTTGTCCGGCCCGAAAAAGGGATAAAATTATACCGAACAAAAGGAATAGCCAGGCAAGGAGGAAGTGTTCAATCAAGGATCAGTAATGATGACCAAGAACAAGGGTAGGGGGGAACACTGGTGGGCCTCCTTGCGGGGTGGATGAAATGGTGGCAAAATAACGAAACATTTGCAGTATGACAGGAGTGAATGGCTCATGTAAAAAGTGGAACAATCCGATAGCGGCCGATGTGGCGCGCAAACTGAGGCAGCAAGGTGTCGGGACACAATGTTGAAATTGTACCAAGTGAGAGCGAGAAATGATCTCAAGCATCATCACGAGCTCGGAAAAATGAATCCGGCGTTATAAAGGGTGTCAAAAATGGATAACGGCCGATGTGGCACGCAAACCGAGGCGACGAGGGCGTTTTGGAAAAATACCCAAAAAATCGGGGGTGAGAGCGAGAAATGATCTCAAGCATCATCACCGGATCGGAAAAATGACTCCGGTGATATAAAACATGTGAAAAAATGGAGAACAACCGATGTGGCACGCAAACCGAGGTGACTAGTGGTGTCGGGACACAATGCTGATATTGGTACCAAGTGAGAGCGAGAAATGATCTCAAGCATCATCACGAGCACGAAAAAATGAATTCGACAGTGCAAATGGTGCGAAAAATGGAGGTCATAAGGACTCCAGAATTGTCAAAGGAAAGAACTATGCATATCAAATCAAATATACACGTGACACGTGACCTCAAAAATGGTTGAGATCACAAATGTGAAAAAGTGAGCAAGGTTAATGACCTGCCCCCATGCTATGTGCATGGGGTTTGTGATTGTGGATCACATATGTGTTCGTTTGAACGATGGGTTCATTGACGTGCCGAGATAGATGTGATGGGGAAGGTTCAAAATGGTTGATCATGCCCCCTATCCCAGGGTCGAGGGAATCTATTATTCCCCTTGACTCAGAGGTGTCAAGGTGGTGCTCTATAATGGTGGGGTCAAGCCCGGGCATTTCGGTATAGGACCAGGCAAAGACATCACGGAATTCTTGGAAAAGGTTTATGTAGTCCTCAATCTCTTGTTTACTGTAGAATGCTCCTAAAGTGATGAGTACAGGGGCACGTCCTGGGGTAGCGATATCAACTTGGATGATGGGTGAGATGTTGGCCATGTTACCTTCCTCGAAGGCGTCAGGAGCAGGAATAGGGTCCTTGAACCAGTCGACCTTAGTGGGAAGGAAGTCTTTGCATTCAACCGCAAATTGGGTAGCGGTGCTAGAGGAGGATTCTTCTGGGATGAAATAGGAATGGTGGTGCATGTCATCCCAGGGATAATCCGGGGCAGTAGGGGCCTCAATCTCTTCATCAGTACGGAAAGTTTGCGTCGTCAAATCGGTTGACGAGGGGATAGTGGTTGAAGAGATCATATAAATGGTATTAACCTCTCCTGAAGGGGAGGAGACCGGAGGGTGGATCTCCTCAATGGTGGGTGGTGCCGTCTCAAGATCCAAATTGTTCATCTCATAGAGAGCTGCTCTGTAATCCGGGAGATCAGGACAATGATGTGAATAATGCCCGTAAATACCGCATATGGCACAGGAGTGGTTGGTACGCAGGGACTTATCTTTAGACTTGGGAGTGGGGTTTAGTTCGACAGTTGGGATGTTAGGGTCATCGTCGAGCATTTGCATGTGCTTCTGCAATGCTGGTAACTGTGGGCATTGGTGGGTCGCATGGCCCAACTCGTCTCACAGCGAGCATTTGGGAGGAGCACGAAATACTGGAGGGTTTTTTACTGTCTTGGGAGGCGGTACAGCAGTGTAAGGTTGTGGCCCTCTGCCCTCAGTGGGTTTGGGAGTAGGAGGGGGAGTTGTGGAGGACGAAGGGGTAGAGACACCAAGAGGTGGCTGAGAGGTAGTAGCCATGGGTTGCACCGGTTGGAGGACGACATCAGGTGTCGGTGGGCGAACGGGAGGCGAAAGGTACCAGACGGGTAATCCCAAGGTTAACCCAGGGAAGCTAAGGGTAGCCATAATCGGGGCGCTTACTACTCCCGATGGAGGGACTAGAAAGGGGATGGTATGGATCGGTGTAACACCAATGTGGCTAGGTACCAATGGTGGTTTAGGCAACAAGGGTGGTTGATTGTTAGGTGGTGGGCTATCATGGGACAAGGTACATAAGTCAGACACGTCCGTGTGGGATGATGGAGGTGGAATAGATTGAAAGGTGGAGGTCATCGGCGCGTCTGAGTAGACCCCAGGCCCCGTAGAGGAAACAAATGAGGTGGTGGCACGAGAAACAGGTTGTTCAACCATGGGGAGAACATTTTCAGGTGCCGCGGGAGCACTGGGATCATAGTAGGTGAGCTGGTCAACCTTAACCACGCGTCCCTCATGGGGGAACATCATGGTGCGAAATACGGAAGAGGCAACTGCCCGCATGGCATACATATAGCTGCAGCCAAGTAAAAGGTTATAATCCAATTGGGCATTGATTACTTCAATGTCAATGAGTACAGTTTTGCCACCTAACTGGACGGGGACATTGGCTAGGAGGCCTTGGGGCTAAGCCGAACGACCGTCGTAGGTGCGTAAGGCAATGGTGGACTGCTGGAGAGTAGGAGATCCCAACTTCTGCCATACGAATGTAGACATAACGCATGTAGAGGCACCTTCATCGATGATGCATCGATGGATGACAAGATTCCGAATGGAAACAGAAACTTGGAATGCTAGGGTGGAAGGCAGGCGAGGTTCAGACTGGTCTAAATCAAATGCCATCAAATTCGAATCATTTGGGTCAATCCCCCCAATGGCGGAGAGTAAAGTCTTGCGCTGGGAAGGGCAATTCTTCAAGACTTCTAACGCAGACATGGCTGCGGGAGATTGGGCTAGGTCGTCTACAATGTTGTAGTTTGACGCAGCGCGCGCATTGGGGTTATTATTGATACGGCGAAGTGGGAAACGAGGGGCTTTGGAAGCGCCATCGACTGGCGGGGGAGGGATACGTAACGCTTGATCAGTGGGATGAGCGTTAGCGGTTTTATCAGCAGGAAGGGCTTCAGAGGTGGAACCATATTGGTTCCGACGGGTCTGTAGGTTGACATCATTGGAAGACATCATCAACAAGTGATGGGTACCTGAGTCAAACATGGGTTGATCAGGAGCGGCGTATGTGATCTGTTGTTGTTGGGGTTGCGCGTTAGCTTGAGGGGCCAACGGCTGAGTGTTCACCACGCCTTGGGTTGGTAAGGGGTTTTGTAGCACCAAAGGTTGCTGCTGAGGTTGTGGGGGGTTGGGAGGTGCTTGAGGAGCCGCATGCCCTTGGCGATGGGCATCATCAACCCAAAGTTGTCGAGCTCGCTCCAAATGTGGGCAAGTATGTGTGTAGTGGCCATAGACCCCGCAGATAGAACAAGGATGGTTTGTTCTCAAATTAGGGTTTTTAGCCTGCTTGGGCGGGCGATCAGGGTTTTGGTTAGCGGGGGCTACGTTGTTGTTGTCGGGGGGATTAGCCGGTTGCCCAGCTTGGTCTGCAGGTTGGTTGTTCCCACGATTACGGCCTTTGCCGTGGTTCTGTTGGCCCTGGTTACGTGGGTTGTTCTGGTTTTGCTGCGGGTTTTGTTGGGCGTAAACTTGCCCTTGGGCAGCAGGTGGATTCTGAGGTTGCGCAGGTGCTGGAGCAAGCTGCGGTGGATGATATGTAGGTTGAGGCTGAGCAGGTGCAGCAACTTGAGGGGGTTGCTGATACGACTGCGGAGCGGGTTGTGGGTTTGCCGCAGGGGCTGCCTGTGGTGGATAATAAGCGGGTTGGGATTGTGAAGGCGCAGGAGCTGGGGCAGCCTGCTGATGGTAGTAAGGCGGAGGTGCGACTGGGGGGCATAAGCGGGAGTCGCATGACCGAAACACTGAGGAGGACATGAGGGTCCATGGTGATGGTGATGTGTCATGGGAGCATACGAGTTGGTTGCTCCAGACTGTGAGATAGCCCGCGAAAGGTCGGGGCCAGGGGAGGGACGTGTAATAGAAAATGGTTGGGGATGCGAAGAAACACGGCCAATGATACCGTCTGCAGCGTGGGATGCCCCCGGCGCATCATGCTGGGAGGACTCGTCGCGAGGGGCATCAGGTATAATGGTATAAAGGTAACCCGACTGGGCGTAAATGAGGTCGAACTGTTGGGCCTTAAGAATGGCCTCTTCTTCAGACTGGGGTCTTTCTGATGCCACATCCTTAGCAATAACAGGGAGAAGGGATTTGAGGAACCAATCTAGGAAGATACGGTCGTCTAGTTTGATCTTGCATAAGCTACGGCGTCGACGCCACTCATGGATGTGGTCCGTGATATGGGTAGCCGTGTTTTGTCTACAAGATAGGAGGATCTCAACGCCCGCGTCGTAGCGGACAGGCAACTGGAAAAACTGCAGAAAGGTTGAGGCAAGGGAAGCAAAGGTGGCGTGGGTCCCATGAGGTTGTTCGATATACCACTTGGCTGCAGAGCCAGTGAAGGTGCGCTGTAAGAGACGGAGGCGAACAGAGTCGTCCACTATGGAGTTGGAGGAACACCATAGGTGGAAAGACATGATATGGTTTTGTGGGTCCTCACCTGCTTTACCCTCGAACTTAGGGATGTCCGAGGGAAGCTTGGTAGGCATATGAGGCCATGCAGGGTCATGTCTGATAGGGTCGTTGGTCAATCTGGCCAGGTCAGGTAGGTTAAGGCTAGCCATAAATGGAAAACTGGAAGAAGGATGTGACACAGTAGTGGGTTGGACCAAGTTGGGGCCAATGCCCCCAAGTGGAGGGACAGGATTTGGGATGGTGCCCCCAAGTGGGGGAACTAAGGTGGTGGAGGATGGTCCAGCACCACCATGGGTAGTGTGAGCCACTGATGTAGTGGGGATAGGGATTCCCGCTGCGGGAATAGGTACCGTGAGGGGAACGGTAGATGGGGGCCCCATGGAGGGTGTTAGCACTCGGATTTTCCTTGGGCTGTATCAAAGAAACCCGAGGTAACCTATTTCAAACCAATCTTTAGACTGAAAGTTGGCCTCCTTCAGCCAGAGAGGGCTCTCTCGGCAAATCTGCCATCCAATGTCACCACGACAACAGTTTGACAATAAAACTCAAGGGCCAATTTGTAAAATAAATAGAAACTTAAGGATTTTTAATGAGGTGGCTAGATCAACATGAACAGGATACCATTGGGCAATGGAGTCGAGAAAACAGAAAAATATAGACCAGCAGTTAAACAAATATTTTCATACAAAGGCAAGATAGCTGTCTTATTACAGTCAATAAGATTTTTGCAGGTGATAGGGAAAGAAATAAAGACAGTCCATTAACAACGGGCATCAATTTTTAGATGAATCCACTGCTAATTTTAGAGAAATAAATGGATGCTCAGAAGCGAATAAATCGAGGCATAGAAACATGAATCTCAATCTATTATGAACGTTCATCTAAGCATAGAAGAAAACGACAGAATGAAAGGAATAACGCAGAAAGTAAACTTGCACGAGTAGAGAAAGGAAATGGTACAGACTGCAATTTTAAACAACACATGAATCTTTGAAGAAAAATCTGTTCAATCATGAGATCTTTATTAACTTCTGAAACCCTTCAAAATACCCAGAATGGGTTTCTCCTTACTGAAAATCCAACCCTCTTTACATTGTAAAATGCATAATTTATACAAATTTTTTCCCTATGAGCAAACCCTAACTGTATTTTTCTAAAAATAAACCACCGATACTAAAATAACAATCAAATAACTAATCGTTACTTTACAGGAATTAATTTTTAAACTATAAATGACGGAAAATCTGGAATGTTGTTCTCGGAAACTAAAAGATGGCTGCCAGCTATCTCTATTTATTCACTTCTTCCACCGATATTTAATATTCTGCCACTTGTTGATATTCTGCCTGGAATTTTGGGCTTTCGGAGATTGATGAGTTGCCTCTGCTTATGCTATAATGTATTTAGATGTGGCTCCCCAGAGATGTGGTCACATCGTTCTACTAAAGCTCGATATACTCTAAAAACTTCTTCGACCAAATGTACCAGCTTTTTATATAACATCTCTGCCCATTTGGAAAATAAATCTGCATCCTCTTCGATTTGGATCTTTGATATCCATATCTGTCAGGGTTTCATGAAACCATTTCGAATTTTTAGGGCTCAAATAGCTTTTCCCATTATTAAGAATAAGAACGGCGAGATTCTGATTGCAATATAGCTGGTTTTATTGAGCCATAATATACCATACGTTTGAGACTGTAGGATTGTTTTCTGATGAGGCCATTTCACTTAAACCTGTTACATCATTCTCCAAGAACCTTTTTAATATTCATCATATGAAATGGATTGGACAAAAATAGCAGACTCGCCAGCTCTTGGATAATGGCGTCTTATCTCTTTGATTTTAAACTTTTAGCCTTTAGCTTCTCGCTCCTGTATAGAAAACCAAACTTTTTGGCCAGGCTCACATCGCAGCGTTCAAAGACCCCATCGAATTTGGCTTAGGGTTTTGGAGAGCGTGACGGCTTTGGTCAAAAGAAGAAACAAATACTACAAATGTGACCACCTCCTTTTTATAACATTTCCAATGGATGGTATCCGCGCGGGCTTGGAGTGGTTTGCAATACAACTTTTCACGTATCCGGACGCATCAGAAATGGACACGTTGCATGGTGGTTTTTGTTCCGCGACCACTAACCGACGTTATCTCACGAACATGTGAACGACGCGGGATGGATTAGGGACCGTAGATCTTTCTTTCTGACTTTTGGCAAACATCCCATACGATACATCTTGACAGACTTGACGCCTTTGCTATGTCTTCATCTGCCGTATCAATTTCCTTAGCAACATTACTTCTGTCACCAATATTTGAATGCAGAATTTAACTGCTTCCAACTTGATATTTTCCATCTTAACTGTAAAAAGTACATAGCCGAATGGAGGATGGCGTATTCGTTGTAAGGCTGTTGCTTCTGCTTCTTGCTGTCACTTTCAACAACGAGTTCAGCATTGCAATTTTCACAGTGAAAACTATCCTCAGTAAGGCTGATCAGTTGCATGCATTTAAGGCTGAATACCTGCGACTGCAATTAGGACAGATATATTCCTGAAGTGTATTCCTGTCCTCTAGTTCATCTTTCAATCTTTTCTTCCTCCGATGGATTTTGTATCTGACAACATCGTAAGTCTGTGCATAGTCTAAACAACAATAAGAATGTGTATGGAGCTTCAGCTTTTCTTCACCTATAATCCTGTTCACGCCGATAATAGATGAACTCTTACTTTCGAGCTTTACATTCCCTATTTTTATAACTACCACTGCAATTATTATTTGTGACAATCGATGCTTCCTCAACACAGATTTTATTGAGTGTCAACAACTGGCTCCTACTGGGGATGCTATCCTCCCTGTGAGGTAGCAAAGAACATCGTAGACCAAGTGCCTGATCCATTGGGCGGCTTCCAATCCTGAAAACCTAAAACCTGCAATCTGTATCCTGTATCCTGTATCCTGTAACCAGTCCTCCATCCAAAACTGTAACTGAAAACCACTTAACTATAGAAAACTGAAAACACTACTGTACATACTGAAGACTGCTTGCCTGGCAAACTTATTTCTCCTACCTACCCTACCTTTAGAATGTCAAAGACTTTCCATCAATTAAGTAATTCGGAAATGCCAATGAAGCCAATCCATCAAATGTTCAAGTAATCTGTTTCTTTCACTGTTGAAATAAGTCACTAACAGAAAATATGACAGCACCGGCAACCAATGATATTCTTTATTCTCAAAATAAAAACCCAGCTGCAAATCGAAACTGAGAAATTTCTTCATATACTCAAGTATAGGATCAAAAAAGATACATTTTATTTGAAGTACCTTTGGATTTTTTGCAACTTGATGGGAGAGCTGGAATATTTTTTCTTTCTTAACATTCTTTTCCAGAAATGAATGATTATCCTCATAATCTAATGCATCCTCAAATAGCAAACACTCTGCAAGGTCTTCAAATATGACAGCTCTATCTTTTTTATGAAAGAAACTGGTGTCTAATAGATGATTTTCTTGCGGAGAATCATCATCACTAATGGATTCTTTCAAAAGATCTTCATTACTGTCACCATTTAATTTCAGATTCACATGCCCAAAAATGGAAGAAGATTGACTTACATATTTCGGAATATGTGAACACTGCAAATCTGTATAAGCAGGTGTCGTAGCATGACTCTGCAGGAGCTGATCTATTTCTTCTTCTGTTAAAAGAGGAGGTGTTTTGTGCATTTTCTGAATCAAACAACTATAGTTTTCCTTATCTTCTGCAGATTGATCATGATGCTGAAAGCATTCTTCATTTGTATATAAAGAAGTAAATGAATCATCATTTGTTTCTGAATAGAGCTCATGGGAATCTACTTTTATTTCTTCATTGATTTTATCTACAGCTAGCTTCTCTTGATCATCATGGCTATGGACTTGCGAAGAAAAATGATAAAATATTTCAGACATGTCTTCATCATTCATACCCTCCAGATCTTCGTCAATATTTTCAAGATACTATATGAAACCCTCAAACTGATCACAACAGCTTTCCACTAAAGATAAAGCTGGAAAATCTACTGTATAATGCTCAGAAAATGTTATGTGAAAATCTTTTAAAGAAAACAAGCTACCAGGTCTTAAACTTTCATACCAATCCCTTGCTTTTCCTTCTAAAGAAGCCATGAACATCTTCATAAGACAGTCCTCATGAAACCTAATCTTCAGCTTGTGTATATGCGCATGAAATTTGATTAAATGTAAAGCAGCATTATCACTGTTTTCATCTCTGAATTTAGGCAAATAAGACTGCCAATCTATTTTAGGAATTTGATTCGGAAAACCGGGAATATGAGACCTGCTCATAGGAGCATACCTTCTTAATAACGAGGCCATCTCGAAATGCTGGAACTGTAGATTCTGATTTGAGAACTGAGGAGACTTGTCCTGTGAACCAATGCAAAACTGGATTTCTTTAATGTGGAGTCGCCATGGAATTTCTGAAAACTGGATTCTTTGAAGATGGAGTCGCCAGGTGAAAAATGCACAGCCTGCTTGATATCTGACCGTTGTTCACCATCAACAATCAAACCTGCAACTTTGTCGTTCCTACCCAGGGAAAATGAAACCCTCGTTCCCCGGCAACGGCGCCAAAATGTTAGCACTCGGATTTTCCTTGGGCTGTATCAAAGAAACCCGAGGTAACCTATTTCAAACCAATCTTTAGACTGAAAGTTGGCCTCCTTCAGCCAGAGAGGGCTCTCTCGGCAAATCTGCCATCCAATGTCACCACGACAACAGTTTGACAATAAAACTCAAGGGCCAATTTGTAAAATAAATAGAAACTTAAGGATTTTTAATGAGGTGGCTAGATCAACATGAACAGGATACCATTGGGCAATGGAGTCGAGAAAACAGAAAAATATAGACCAGCAGTTAAACAAATATTTTCATACAAAGGCAAGATAGCTGTCTTATTACAGTCAATAAGATTTTTGCAGGTGATAGGGAAAGAAATAAAGACAGTCCATTAACAACGGGCATCAATTTTTAGATGAATCCACTGCTAATTTTAGAGAAATAAATGGATGCTCAGAAGCGAATAAATCGAGGCATAGAAACATGAATCTCAATCTATTATGAACGTTCATCTAAGCATAGAAGAAAACGACAGAATGAAAGGAATAACGCAGAAAGTAAACTTGCACGAGTAGAGAAAGGAAATGGTACAGACTGCAATTTTAAACAACACATGAATCTTTGAAGAAAAATCTGTTCAATCATGAGATCTTTATTAACTTCTGAAACCCTTCAAAATACCCAGAATGGGTTTCTCCTTACTGAAAATCCAACCCTCTTTACATTGTAAAATGCATAATTTATACAAATTTTTTCCCTATGAGCAAACCCTAACTGTATTTTTCTAAAAATAAACCACCGATACTAAAATAACAATCAAATAACTAATCGTTACTTTACAGGAATTAATTTTTAAACTATAAATGACGGAAAATCTGGAATGTTGTTCTCGGAAACTAAAAGATGGCTGCCAGCTATCTCTATTTATTCACTTCTTCCACCGATATTTAATATTCTGCCACTTGTTGATATTCTGCCTGGAATTTTGGGCTTTCGGAGATTGATGAGTTGCCTCTGCTTATGCTATAATGTATTTAGATGTGGCTCCCCAGAGATGTGGTCACATCGTTCTACTAAAGCTCGATATACTCTAAAAACTTCTTCGACCAAATGTACCAGCTTTTTATATAACATCTCTGCCCATTTGGAAAATAAATCTGCATCCTCTTCGATTTGGATCTTTGATATCCATATCTGTCAGGGTTTCATGAAACCATTTCGAATTTTTAGGGCTCAAATAGCTTTTCCCATTATTAAGAATAAGAACGGCGAGATTCTGATTGCAATATAGCTGGTTTTATTGAGCCATAATATACCATACGTTTGAGACTGTAGGATTGTTTTCTGATGAGGCCATTTCACTTAAACCTGTTACATCATTCTCCAAGAACCTTTTTAATATTCATCATATGAAATGGATTGGACAAAAATAGCAGACTCGCCAGCTCTTGGATAATGGCGTCTTATCTCTTTGATTTTAAACTTTTAGCCTTTAGCTTCTCGCTCCTGTATAGAAAACCAAACTTTTTGGCCAGGCTCACATCGCAGCGTTCAAAGACCCCATCGAATTTGGCTTAGGGTTTTGGAGAGCGTGACGGCTTTGGTCAAAAGAAGAAACAAATACTACAAATGTGACCACCTCCTTTTTATAACATTTCCAATGGATGGTATCCGCGCGGGCTTGGAGTGGTTTGCAATACAACTTTTCACGTATCCGGACGCATCAGAAATGGACACGTTGCATGGTGGTTTTTGTTCCGCGACCACTAACCGACGTTATCTCACGAACATGTGAACGACGCGGGATGGATTAGGGACCGTAGATCTTTCTTTCTGACTTTTGGCAAACATCCCATACGATACATCTTGACAGACTTGACGCCTTTGCTATGTCTTCATCTGCCGTATCAATTTCCTTAGCAACATTACTTCTGTCACCAATATTTGAATGCAGAATTTAACTGCTTCCAACTTGATATTTTCCATCTTAACTGTAAAAAGTACATAGCCGAATGGAGGATGGCGTATTCGTTGTAAGGCTGTTGCTTCTGCTTCTTGCTGTCACTTTCAACAACGAGTTCAGCATTGCAATTTTCACAGTGAAAACTATCCTCAGTAAGGCTGATCAGTTGCATGCATTTAAGGCTGAATACCTGCGACTGCAATTAGGACAGATATATTCCTGAAGTGTATTCCTGTCCTCTAGTTCATCTTTCAATCTTTTCTTCCTCCGATGGATTTTGTATCTGACAACATCGTAAGTCTGTGCATAGTCTAAACAACAATAAGAATGTGTATGGAGCTTCAGCTTTTCTTCACCTATAATCCTGTTCACGCCGATAATAGATGAACTCTTACTTTCGAGCTTTACATTCCCTATTTTTATAACTACCACTGCAATTATTATTTGTGACAATCGATGCTTCCTCAACACAGATTTTATTGAGTGTCAACAACTGGCTCCTACTGGGGATGCTATCCTCCCTGTGAGGTAGCAAAGAACATCGTAGACCAAGTGCCTGATCCATTGGGCGGCTTCCAATCCTGAAAACCTAAAACCTGCAATCTGTATCCTGTATCCTGTATCCTGTAACCAGTCCTCCATCCAAAACTGTAACTGAAAACCACTTAACTATAGAAAACTGAAAACACTACTGTACATACTGAAGACTGCTTGCCTGGCAAACTTATTTCTCCTACCTACCCTACCTTTAGAATGTCAAAGACTTTCCATCAATTAAGTAATTCGGAAATGCCAATGAAGCCAATCCATCAAATGTTCAAGTAATCTGTTTCTTTCACTGTTGAAATAAGTCACTAACAGAAAATATGACAGCACCGGCAACCAATGATATTCTTTATTCTCAAAATAAAAACCCAGCTGCAAATCGAAACTGAGAAATTTCTTCATATACTCAAGTATAGGATCAAAAAAGATACATTTTATTTGAAGTACCTTTGGATTTTTTGCAACTTGATGGGAGAGCTGGAATATTTTTTCTTTCTTAACATTCTTTTCCAGAAATGAATGATTATCCTCATAATCTAATGCATCCTCAAATAGCAAACACTCTGCAAGGTCTTCAAATATGACAGCTCTATCTTTTTTATGAAAGAAACTGGTGTCTAATAGATGATTTTCTTGCGGAGAATCATCATCACTAATGGATTCTTTCAAAAGATCTTCATTACTGTCACCATTTAATTTCAGATTCACATGCCCAAAAATGGAAGAAGATTGACTTACATATTTCGGAATATGTGAACACTGCAAATCTGTATAAGCAGGTGTCGTAGCATGACTCTGCAGGAGCTGATCTATTTCTTCTTCTGTTAAAAGAGGAGGTGTTTTGTGCATTTTCTGAATCAAACAACTATAGTTTTCCTTATCTTCTGCAGATTGATCATGATGCTGAAAGCATTCTTCATTTGTATATAAAGAAGTAAATGAATCATCATTTGTTTCTGAATAGAGCTCATGGGAATCTACTTTTATTTCTTCATTGATTTTATCTACAGCTAGCTTCTCTTGATCATCATGGCTATGGACTTGCGAAGAAAAATGATAAAATATTTCAGACATGTCTTCATCATTCATACCCTCCAGATCTTCGTCAATATTTTCAAGATACTATATGAAACCCTCAAACTGATCACAACAGCTTTCCACTAAAGATAAAGCTGGAAAATCTACTGTATAATGCTCAGAAAATGTTATGTGAAAATCTTTTAAAGAAAACAAGCTACCAGGTCTTAAACTTTCATACCAATCCCTTGCTTTTCCTTCTAAAGAAGCCATGAACATCTTCATAAGACAGTCCTCATGAAACCTAATCTTCAGCTTGTGTATATGCGCATGAAATTTGATTAAATGTAAAGCAGCATTATCACTGTTTTCATCTCTGAATTTAGGCAAATAAGACTGCCAATCTATTTTAGGAATTTGATTCGGAAAACCGGGAATATGAGACCTGCTCATAGGAGCATACCTTCTTAATAACGAGGCCATCTCGAAATGCTGGAACTGTAGATTCTGATTTGAGAACTGAGGAGACTTGTCCTGTGAACCAATGCAAAACTGGATTTCTTTAATGTGGAGTCGCCATGGAATTTCTGAAAACTGGATTCTTTGAAGATGGAGTCGCCAGGTGAAAAATGCACAGCCTGCTTGATATCTGACCGTTGTTCACCATCAACAATCAAACCTGCAACTTTGTCGTTCCTACCCAGGGAAAATGAAACCCTCGTTCCCCGGCAACGGCGCCAAAATGTTAGCACTCGGATTTTCCTTGGGCTGTATCAAAGAAACCCGAGGTAACCTATTTCAAACCAATCTTTAGACTGAAAGTTGGCCTCCTTCAGCCAGAGAGGGCTCTCTCGGCAAATCTGCCATCCAATGTCACCACGACAACAGTTTGACAATAAAACTCAAGGGCCAATTTGTAAAATAAATAGAAACTTAAGGATTTTTAATGAGGTGGCTAGATCAACATGAACAGGATACCATTGGGCAATGGAGTCGAGAAAACAGAAAAATATAGACCAGCAGTTAAACAAATATTTTCATACAAAGGCAAGATAGCTGTCTTATTACAGTCAATAAGATTTTTGCAGGTGATAGGGAAAGAAATAAAGACAGTCCATTAACAACGGGCATCAATTTTTAGATGAATCCACTGCTAATTTTAGAGAAATAAATGGATGCTCAGAAGCGAATAAATCGAGGCATAGAAACATGAATCTCAATCTATTATGAACGTTCATCTAAGCATAGAAGAAAACGACAGAATGAAAGGAATAACGCAGAAAGTAAACTTGCACGAGTAGAGAAAGGAAATGGTACAGACTGCAATTTTAAACAACACATGAATCTTTGAAGAAAAATCTGTTCAATCATGAGATCTTTATTAACTTCTGAAACCCTTCAAAATACCCAGAATGGGTTTCTCCTTACTGAAAATCCAACCCTCTTTACATTGTAAAATGCATAATTTATACAAATTTTTTCCCTATGAGCAAACCCTAACTGTATTTTTCTAAAAATAAACCACCGATACTAAAATAACAATCAAATAACTAATCGTTACTTTACAGGAATTAATTTTTAAACTATAAATGACGGAAAATCTGGAATGTTGTTCTCGGAAACTAAAAGATGGCTGCCAGCTATCTCTATTTATTCACTTCTTCCACCGATATTTAATATTCTGCCACTTGTTGATATTCTGCCTGGAATTTTGGGCTTTCGGAGATTGATGAGTTGCCTCTGCTTATGCTATAATGTATTTAGATGTGGCTCCCCAGAGATGTGGTCACATCGTTCTACTAAAGCTCGATATACTCTAAAAACTTCTTCGACCAAATGTACCAGCTTTTTATATAACATCTCTGCCCATTTGGAAAATAAATCTGCATCCTCTTCGATTTGGATCTTTGATATCCATATCTGTCAGGGTTTCATGAAACCATTTCGAATTTTTAGGGCTCAAATAGCTTTTCCCATTATTAAGAATAAGAACGGCGAGATTCTGATTGCAATATAGCTGGTTTTATTGAGCCATAATATACCATACGTTTGAGACTGTAGGATTGTTTTCTGATGAGGCCATTTCACTTAAACCTGTTACATCATTCTCCAAGAACCTTTTTAATATTCATCATATGAAATGGATTGGACAAAAATAGCAGACTCGCCAGCTCTTGGATAATGGCGTCTTATCTCTTTGATTTTAAACTTTTAGCCTTTAGCTTCTCGCTCCTGTATAGAAAACCAAACTTTTTGGCCAGGCTCACATCGCAGCGTTCAAAGACCCCATCGAATTTGGCTTAGGGTTTTGGAGAGCGTGACGGCTTTGGTCAAAAGAAGAAACAAATACTACAAATGTGACCACCTCCTTTTTATAACATTTCCAATGGATGGTATCCGCGCGGGCTTGGAGTGGTTTGCAATACAACTTTTCACGTATCCGGACGCATCAGAAATGGACACGTTGCATGGTGGTTTTTGTTCCGCGACCACTAACCGACGTTATCTCACGAACATGTGAACGACGCGGGATGGATTAGGGACCGTAGATCTTTCTTTCTGACTTTTGGCAAACATCCCATACGATACATCTTGACAGACTTGACGCCTTTGCTATGTCTTCATCTGCCGTATCAATTTCCTTAGCAACATTACTTCTGTCACCAATATTTGAATGCAGAATTTAACTGCTTCCAACTTGATATTTTCCATCTTAACTGTAAAAAGTACATAGCCGAATGGAGGATGGCGTATTCGTTGTAAGGCTGTTGCTTCTGCTTCTTGCTGTCACTTTCAACAACGAGTTCAGCATTGCAATTTTCACAGTGAAAACTATCCTCAGTAAGGCTGATCAGTTGCATGCATTTAAGGCTGAATACCTGCGACTGCAATTAGGACAGATATATTCCTGAAGTGTATTCCTGTCCTCTAGTTCATCTTTCAATCTTTTCTTCCTCCGATGGATTTTGTATCTGACAACATCGTAAGTCTGTGCATAGTCTAAACAACAATAAGAATGTGTATGGAGCTTCAGCTTTTCTTCACCTATAATCCTGTTCACGCCGATAATAGATGAACTCTTACTTTCGAGCTTTACATTCCCTATTTTTATAACTACCACTGCAATTATTATTTGTGACAATCGATGCTTCCTCAACACAGATTTTATTGAGTGTCAACAACTGGCTCCTACTGGGGATGCTATCCTCCCTGTGAGGTAGCAAAGAACATCGTAGACCAAGTGCCTGATCCATTGGGCGGCTTCCAATCCTGAAAACCTAAAACCTGCAATCTGTATCCTGTATCCTGTATCCTGTAACCAGTCCTCCATCCAAAACTGTAACTGAAAACCACTTAACTATAGAAAACTGAAAACACTACTGTACATACTGAAGACTGCTTGCCTGGCAAACTTATTTCTCCTACCTACCCTACCTTTAGAATGTCAAAGACTTTCCATCAATTAAGTAATTCGGAAATGCCAATGAAGCCAATCCATCAAATGTTCAAGTAATCTGTTTCTTTCACTGTTGAAATAAGTCACTAACAGAAAATATGACAGCACCGGCAACCAATGATATTCTTTATTCTCAAAATAAAAACCCAGCTGCAAATCGAAACTGAGAAATTTCTTCATATACTCAAGTATAGGATCAAAAAAGATACATTTTATTTGAAGTACCTTTGGATTTTTTGCAACTTGATGGGAGAGCTGGAATATTTTTTCTTTCTTAACATTCTTTTCCAGAAATGAATGATTATCCTCATAATCTAATGCATCCTCAAATAGCAAACACTCTGCAAGGTCTTCAAATATGACAGCTCTATCTTTTTTATGAAAGAAACTGGTGTCTAATAGATGATTTTCTTGCGGAGAATCATCATCACTAATGGATTCTTTCAAAAGATCTTCATTACTGTCACCATTTAATTTCAGATTCACATGCCCAAAAATGGAAGAAGATTGACTTACATATTTCGGAATATGTGAACACTGCAAATCTGTATAAGCAGGTGTCGTAGCATGACTCTGCAGGAGCTGATCTATTTCTTCTTCTGTTAAAAGAGGAGGTGTTTTGTGCATTTTCTGAATCAAACAACTATAGTTTTCCTTATCTTCTGCAGATTGATCATGATGCTGAAAGCATTCTTCATTTGTATATAAAGAAGTAAATGAATCATCATTTGTTTCTGAATAGAGCTCATGGGAATCTACTTTTATTTCTTCATTGATTTTATCTACAGCTAGCTTCTCTTGATCATCATGGCTATGGACTTGCGAAGAAAAATGATAAAATATTTCAGACATGTCTTCATCATTCATACCCTCCAGATCTTCGTCAATATTTTCAAGATACTATATGAAACCCTCAAACTGATCACAACAGCTTTCCACTAAAGATAAAGCTGGAAAATCTACTGTATAATGCTCAGAAAATGTTATGTGAAAATCTTTTAAAGAAAACAAGCTACCAGGTCTTAAACTTTCATACCAATCCCTTGCTTTTCCTTCTAAAGAAGCCATGAACATCTTCATAAGACAGTCCTCATGAAACCTAATCTTCAGCTTGTGTATATGCGCATGAAATTTGATTAAATGTAAAGCAGCATTATCACTGTTTTCATCTCTGAATTTAGGCAAATAAGACTGCCAATCTATTTTAGGAATTTGATTCGGAAAACCGGGAATATGAGACCTGCTCATAGGAGCATACCTTCTTAATAACGAGGCCATCTCGAAATGCTGGAACTGTAGATTCTGATTTGAGAACTGAGGAGACTTGTCCTGTGAACCAATGCAAAACTGGATTTCTTTAATGTGGAGTCGCCATGGAATTTCTGAAAACTGGATTCTTTGAAGATGGAGTCGCCAGGTGAAAAATGCACAGCCTGCTTGATATCTGACCGTTGTTCACCATCAACAATCAAACCTGCAACTTTGTCGTTCCTACCCAGGGAAAATGAAACCCTCGTTCCCCGGCAACGGCGCCAAAATGTTAGCACTCGGATTTTCCTTGGGCTGTATCAAAGAAACCCGAGGTAACCTATTTCAAACCAATCTTTAGACTGAAAGTTGGCCTCCTTCAGCCAGAGAGGGCTCTCTCGGCAAATCTGCCATCCAATGTCACCACGACAACAGTTTGACAATAAAACTCAAGGGCCAATTTGTAAAATAAATAGAAACTTAAGGATTTTTAATGAGGTGGCTAGATCAACATGAACAGGATACCATTGGGCAATGGAGTCGAGAAAACAGAAAAATATAGACCAGCAGTTAAACAAATATTTTCATACAAAGGCAAGATAGCTGTCTTATTACAGTCAATAAGATTTTTGCAGGTGATAGGGAAAGAAATAAAGACAGTCCATTAACAACGGGCATCAATTTTTAGATGAATCCACTGCTAATTTTAGAGAAATAAATGGATGCTCAGAAGCGAATAAATCGAGGCATAGAAACATGAATCTCAATCTATTATGAACGTTCATCTAAGCATAGAAGAAAACGACAGAATGAAAGGAATAACGCAGAAAGTAAACTTGCACGAGTAGAGAAAGGAAATGGTACAGACTGCAATTTTAAACAACACATGAATCTTTGAAGAAAAATCTGTTCAATCATGAGATCTTTATTAACTTCTGAAACCCTTCAAAATACCCAGAATGGGTTTCTCCTTACTGAAAATCCAACCCTCTTTACATTGTAAAATGCATAATTTATACAAATTTTTTCCCTATGAGCAAACCCTAACTGTATTTTTCTAAAAATAAACCACCGATACTAAAATAACAATCAAATAACTAATCGTTACTTTACAGGAATTAATTTTTAAACTATAAATGACGGAAAATCTGGAATGTTGTTCTCGGAAACTAAAAGATGGCTGCCAGCTATCTCTATTTATTCACTTCTTCCACCGATATTTAATATTCTGCCACTTGTTGATATTCTGCCTGGAATTTTGGGCTTTCGGAGATTGATGAGTTGCCTCTGCTTATGCTATAATGTATTTAGATGTGGCTCCCCAGAGATGTGGTCACATCGTTCTACTAAAGCTCGATATACTCTAAAAACTTCTTCGACCAAATGTACCAGCTTTTTATATAACATCTCTGCCCATTTGGAAAATAAATCTGCATCCTCTTCGATTTGGATCTTTGATATCCATATCTGTCAGGGTTTCATGAAACCATTTCGAATTTTTAGGGCTCAAATAGCTTTTCCCATTATTAAGAATAAGAACGGCGAGATTCTGATTGCAATATAGCTGGTTTTATTGAGCCATAATATACCATACGTTTGAGACTGTAGGATTGTTTTCTGATGAGGCCATTTCACTTAAACCTGTTACATCATTCTCCAAGAACCTTTTTAATATTCATCATATGAAATGGATTGGACAAAAATACCAGACTCGCCAGCTCTTGGATAATGGCGTCTTATCTCTTTGATTTTAAACTTTTAGCCTTTAGCTTCTCGCTCCTGTATAGAAAACCAAACTTTTTGGCCAGGCTCACATCGCAGCGTTCAAAGACCCCATCGAATTTGGCTTAGGGTTTTGGAGAGCGTGACGGCTTTGGTCAAAAGAAGAAACAAATACTACAAATGTGACCACCTCCTTTTTATAACATTTCCAATGGATGGTATCCGCGCGGGCTTGGAGTGGTTTGCAATACAACTTTTCACGTATCCGGACGCATCAGAAATGGACACGTTGCATGGTGGTTTTTGTTCCGCAACCACTAACCGACGTTATCTCACGAACATGTGAACGACGCGGGATGGATTAGGGACCGTAGATCTTTCTTTCTGACTTTTGGCAAACATCCCATACGATATATCTTGACAGACTTGACGCCTTTGCTATGTCTTCATCTGCCGTATCAATTTCCTTAGCAACATTACTTCTGTCACCAATATTTGAATGCAGAATTTAACTGCTTCCAACTTGATATTTTCCATCTTAACTGTAAAAAGTACATAGCCGAATGGAGGATGGCGTATTCGTTGTAAGGCTGTTGCTTCTGCTTCTTGCTGTCACTTTCAACAACGAGTTCAGCATTGCAATTTTCACAGTGAAAACTATCCTCAGTAAGGCTGATCAGTTGCATGCATTTAAGGCTGAATACCTGCGACTGCAATTAGGACAGATATATTCCTGAAGTGTATTCCTGTCCTCTAGTTCATCTTTCAATCTTTTCTTCCTCCGATGGATTTTGTATCTGACAACATCGTAAGTCTGTGCATAGTCTAAACAACAATAAGAATGTGTATGGAGCTTCAGCTTTTCTTCACCTATAATCCTGTTCACGCCGATAATAGATGAACTCTGACTTTCGAGCTTTACATTCCCTATTTTTATAACTACCACTGCAATTATTATTTGTGACAATTGATGCTTCCTCAACACAGATTTTATTGAGTGTCAACAGAGGGCATACCCAAAATAGGTGTAGTAACTGGTGTAGTGGTGGATGTGCCACCAATGGTCCCTATAACAAAAGGAGTGGAAGTCGTGCCAGCCATGGGGCTAGTAGGGGCAGTGTAAATAGGGTTCTCAGACTCTTCGTCAGAATCCGAGGTAAAGTAAGGAGCGTCAATATCTGGTGATGGAGACCTACGTCGCTGACGAGTGGAGTCAAGTGACAAGGCTCTAGATCTGTAATGGGTGGTATCAACGGATGATGATCGAAATTTATGACGAGTGGTGTCAAGAGAACCGTGCTGTGGGGGCTCACCCCTGAGGCGCCGAGAATGTCTCGGGGACTCAATGGTGACAGATGGTGTCTAATATCTGTGGGTTGAGGTGAGTAAAAACAGCTCAAAAACCCTAATGCAACCGAGTGTGCAGAAGGAGAGCTCAAAAACAAGGCACTCAGGCCAACAACCAACTCAAAACACCCACTGCAACAGCTGTGCTACAATAGGTGGAGTAACAACAAAGATGGTCAGAATACCAACAAGCAGCAGGTTTCCTAAAAATAAAAAATGGTGAACTCACTAGACCAAAGGGAGGTAAAGGAGCATGCAAACACCTAACTAAAAGTATTCTGACTCAACTAAACATATCCTCTGCAAGGTGATGAAATCCAAGTCAGTCAATATGAGTAGGAAAGCCAAGTGGCTATGATATCCCCCTACCGGGAGGGACACCGGGTAGTCAATCCTAGAAGAATGGCAACTAAGATACCCCGTTCATGACACGTCCAGAAAGGTGAATCTGCCGTTTAGTCCGTTGACCGCAATACCCCTATACAGGGATATCCCGCGAACCACGAAAGGTAGCCCTTCGGTTACTGAATGGAGTGCGGTATTCCACTCAGGCCTCCGGAACCAGTCTCCCGACTTCAACCCTCCTAAGGGAGAGGCCCTCTGATAAACTGGTCATGACCGTGCCAAAAAGTACTAGGGGATTTTTGGTTCCCTATTTGGACAACAACTATGTCTCAAGTGAAATAATTGAGGGGTGTTATTGGAAGCCTATCCCCCCGATCCTACCTAACTACAATGATTCTTTTGTGTTCCCCAAGTGGGGTTAGAATGTTGGTTCAATTAGGTACTTTTTAAGGCTCACTTGATTTATGTGACAGAGTGTGTGCTCGTGAGGTGATGAACCCAAAATAGAAGTACCACAAGGGGGGCAACTTCTAACTATCAATAATGCTGGAATTGAAACTTTAACTTGCAAAATTTTCTGAATTAAAAATACTGAAATTTTAAAAGAATTCTGTAAAAGGAACATAAATTATGTTGGAGAAAGGCTATAAGGAAGTGGGACTGCAGGTAGGACAGAGGGCTGTTCAGATGCAGAAAATATTGCAACAAAAGGGGGCTGGGCTCAAATTAGGGAAAAAGTGCAGAGGTCAGACCGCGGGTCGGTGGTGAATCGGAACAGGCGGACCGCGGGTTTGAGGGAAACAGACGCGGTCAGGTCGCAGCTTTCGGTGCGAACAGATGCGGTCGGGACGCAGGAAACAGGGTGAAAGACGCAGTCGGGTCGTGGCAAAGAGGCTGACAGACGCGGTCGAGACGCGGGAAAACGGCTGAAAGCAGCAGTCGGGACGCGGGGAAAATGGCCGACAGGCGCAGTCAGATCGCAGCAAACAGGCTGATTAGCCGTGGTCGGATCATAGGTAACAGACTTGAATCCGCCGGCGGGGCGTCGGAAGCAGTCTGAGAGCCGCGGTCGGGATGCGACTGCAGAGAGAAAAAACGCGATGTACTGCGGCCGAAAGGGACAGCCGAAAGGGAAAAAATTATAAACGGAAACCAGAAATTCAAAATCTAGGGGAGTCGCCAAAACTGTAGCTAGGGTTTTTACCCCTAGCTTGTGCAAATGAGCACCTACTAAGGAGAAGGCACTCCTTAGTAGCAGTTCAGTAAATGTAAATAATTAAGCTAAAACAGAAATAAAAACTACTTTGAAACATGCATGAAACATAAACAACAAATTTAAATAATGGTTTTTTGTATTGATATTACCTCCAATGTGGAGGTTGATGAAGCTCCTTGCAATGTCCAAGAGGGTTGCTCCAAGCTCCAAAGTGCTCCTTCTCTTTCTCCAATGGTGGAAATGGGCCAAAAGTGGCTCTCAAGGTGAAAGTAGTTCAATGGTGAACTAGGGTTTCGAGAGAGATTTTGGCAGAGTAAGGGTATGCTTGATTGTGGATGTGGAATAAGGGATCTCCATCACCTATTTATAGTTTTTTGGTGGTGGAGTGCTGACCCATGGTTTTGGGAAACACATGGTTTAGGGCAGCTGTATAGGGTTTTTTCCTCATTATTTTATATTTTTTATTCCCTTTTTAGGGGATTTTTGCTATTTTTTGAGGAAAAGGGGGTTTTTAACCTTTTTGAGGCTATTTTGATGGTTTTGTGGCCTTTTGGAGGCTTTTTAGTGGGATTTTTTTGGGTTTTTAAGGGAAATATGGTAGGAAAATGGACAAATGAGCCATATAATGTGGTAGATGAGGTAGTGAGCACTTTTTGGGGTGTTAACAGGTATGGTATAACAAAAGGTTAACTATAGGTTATCATCTGATCCTTATCTGTTCTATACTAGCCAATCTTCCTGTTTATTGGCTTACATTGGCTCAGGTTCTAGTTTCCATACTTCATCAAATTCATCGTTTAATCTTTAATTTCCTCTGTTCAGATGTGATTGAGACGAAAGGTCCACATTTGGTGGCTTGGGATCAGATTTCCCTTCCTAGGAAACTAGGAGGTTGGGGTATATGTAATATATTTTGGGTTGCACAAGCTCTTCATCTTAAAAGTCTGTGGCGTGCTCTTACACATTCTGGCTTATGGGGATGTATAATGAGGGACAAATATTTGAAAGATTTGTTTGTTATAGATTGGATTTGTAAGATCCAAAATATTAGGTGGGTATTTCTATTACTTGGACAGCTCTTCTAGCGGTTTTTCCTCTTTTTGTAAAACATTTGGCTTGGTCCGTTAATGATGGATTCCAGGTTCATGTTGGTGTAGATCCCATTATTGGGTGTAATTCAACTCTCTCAAATACTACTTTGGATGCAGTACATCAGAGAGTAATATACTTCTTGCACCATGCCAAGAAAGGAATGAGATCAACTACTTCTATCTATTGGTTGTTGGCAAATGACATTGACTTATTGGGTTGTTGTAGTCAGGAATGGGATCACTATTTACATACAATATCACATGTTGGTATACGAATTTTTTCACAATTTACTTGTATCTCTTAGTCATGGGAGGATTTTTCTGGGGACATATCCTCACATCTCGCTTATTATGCGATTGTTCAACAACATCCTCCTCCTATGGGAAGATGGTGGTTTGGACTATTATGGAAGTGGAAAGTGTCGTTAAATATTTTATGTTTTATCTAGTTGGCTCTATCAAATAAGGTTCGCACTGGTGACAACTTTTATTGTAGAGGTGGTATGGGTCCTTTTGGTTTCCCCTTTTGTTATCAGGATTCTGAATCTGTGGACCATTTGTTTCTTTATTGTCAATTTACTCTTTAGCTCTGGCATTTATTTACTAATATATGGGTCATCGATTTTCAGTGGAATAGGGGTACACTGGATTTTGTTTTGTTTGATTGGTTTAGTATCAATAGACCATACACTTCCTTTACATTGTTTTTCATCTGGGGTATATGGTGCTTGCGCAATGTTGTTCTCTTTGAGGATATCATGCCCACATTTGTTCTCACTCGTACTTTTTTGCTTCGTTTTCTTATTGAAGTCTCAGATCAACAGAGTTAGATCCCGTCTCTTCCTTTTTACTCTCCTAAGATGGATAACTATCGGCCTTGTGGTTATTTTGATGGGGATTCTCAAAGTGGCTCTTGTAGTGTAGGGTGTCTGTTGATTATTTCCCAATCAGAGTACTATGAGTTGGTTTTTTGTGTTGGGGAGGGAAGCAATACTAGGGCGGAGCTTCTTGCACTTGGAGAATTATTGTTCTTTTCTAGGAATATAAATCTTACAAATATTCAGGTATTTGGATACTCTCGCGCTATTATTGACTGGGCCCATGGTTTGTGCTCTCTTTGGGTGGCTTCTCTTACTCATTGGAAGTAGAGGATATGTACCTTAATTGGCCAATTTTCTACTCTCGAATTTCAACATATTTCACACATTTTTAACCAGGGGGAGGATTCCTTATCTAAGAAGAAATTAATGCAAACTGAGGGTTTTCTTTATTTTGCACATTTTGTGGGACAAAGAATAGGGCATATGGCTATATTAGTTTGTTTTAGCTCTTCTAGTTTACACTGGGTTTTCTATGGACTGATATTGTCGGGAGTATGCATTGATGCCGATTTTGATAGATAGATGGTAATGATTAGATATGCATGTTTAGTATAAATATCAGTTTTATTGTCAGTTTATTTTGTGAAGTAACTGGAATGCAGTTATACCTGTAGCCTTTGTATACATGTACTATCTATGAGATAGGCGTCCATTGTAATTTTCTTTGATTCACACTTATGAATAGGAAGAGACTTTTTTTCGTTGGAAAAAAAATCATCTTACTCTCTTTTATTGTAGATTTATTGTCTCATAAAATAATAGTCATAAATGATATTTAACAATATTGAGTAAGTCATTCGATTAGTTAACCATATGAGCTCTATCACTTTAAATATTAGAACGATCTCTTTACCTAATAAAAGACAATGAGTTCCTTCTTTAGTAAAAGAACTAATAACTCTATTGGTTTAGAGATAGAGTCTAATATTTTATTAACAAAGAGCTTTGTTTTATTAACTAGTTACAATTAACTTTAAATAGACGAGGGCTCTAGTATTCAGCTTGGAAGATCAAGATTATTTAATTAACCTTTTTCATAGTCCAAATTCTTTAATACAAGTTGATAATACAAATAAGAAGGTTATCCTATCAAATTCTATAATAATTTAACCCATGTTCATTGGGAAATCTAGTCGTGGTTGTGATTTTGGTGTAAAGGTAAGAAGATAAGTGTTTTTATTGTTCTCCCGTCCTAGTGGATTCATTTTCCAGCTCGGGGGTGGCCTCTTGGTGGAAACAATATATGCCAGATAGAGAGCCAAAATTTTGGGTGGAATGTTTCAGTCGAGCCTTTAGTCATCAGTGTTAACACCCAAAAAGTGCTCACTACCTCATCTACCCCGTTACATGACTCATTTGTCCATATTTCCTACCATATCTACCTTCAAAACCTTAAAATCCCATTAAAAAGCCTCCAAAAGGCCACAAAACCATCAAAAAAGCCTCCAAAAGGCTAAAAAACCCCTTTTTCCTCCAAAATTATTCAAAATTCCTCCAAAATAGCAAAAACCCTCTAAAAAGGGAACAAAAAATATATAAAAAAGGAGGAAAAAGAGGAAAAAGGAGGAAAAAAACCTATACAACTGACCTAAACCATATGGTTCCCCAAACCATGGGCCAGCACTCCACCACTAAAAACCTATAAATAGGTGGTGGAGACCCCTCATTTCATATCCACAGTCAAATACACCCTTACTCTGCCAAAATCACTCTCGAAACCCTAGCTCACCCTTGAGCTACTTTCACCCTTGAGTGCCCCTTTTGGCCCATTTCCAACCCTTTGGAGAAAGAGAAGGAGAAAAGCTGGAGTTTGGAGCAACCCTCTTGGACCATTGCAAGAACTTCACCAACCTCTACACTTGAGGTAAAATTTTAATACAAAAAAGAAAGATCTTCACCATATTTCCATGTTTTGTTATGTTTATTAATGCTCATGCTAGTTTAGAATTCGTATTGTTTTATTACTTTAATTTACTGTTTATTGAGCTGTTACTAAGGAGTCCATTCTCCTTGGTAGGTGCTCATTTGCACAAGCTAGGGTGAAAACCCTAGCTACAGTTTTGGCGACTCCGTTGGTGTTCCTTTGAATTTCTGGTTATAGTTTTAATAGTTTTAAGCGTTTTCAATTTATTGCAATATTTTTTCTGTTTTTTCCTTTTGGCTGTCCCTTTCGGCTGCCGTAAACTGTGTCTTTTACCCCCCGCAGTTGCGTTCCGACCGTGTTTTTCAGGCATTTACCTGCGATCTGACCGTGGCTCTTAGATTGTTTCCAGCGCGCTGCCAGAGGATTCTAGTCTGTTACCTGCGATCTGACTGTGGCTAGTAGCTTGTTTGGTATGATCCAACGGCGGTTGTTAACCATTTTCCAACGTCCCGCCTGTGGCTTTCAGCCATTTTTCTGCAACCTGCCGGCGTCTTTAGGCCATTTTCCGGCGTCCCGCCTACGACTTTCAGCCATTTTTCTGCAACTCACCGACGTCTTTAGGCCATTTTCCCATGTCCTGCATGCAGCTTTCATCCATCTTTCTGCAACCCGCCAGCGTCTTTAGGCCATTTTTCTGCAACCCGCCGGCGTCTTTAGGCCATTTTCTCGCATCCTGCATGCGACTTTCAGCCATTTTTCTACAACCTGCCGGCGTCTTTCAACCTTTTTCCCACGTCCCGTTTGCGGATTTCAGCCATTTTTCTAGCAACCCACCTGTGGCTTTCGACCTATTTCCAGCGGCCCGACTGCATCTTTTGGCCAAAATCCCGCAACCTGTCTGCGATTGTTGAGCTATTTCCCACGGTCGGACCGCTCAGATTTGCCACAGACCCGTGGTCTGTTTTCTGCACTTTTTCCTGTTTTGAACCCAGCACTTTGCTACAATATTTTCTGCACTTGAACATCCATCTGCCCTACCTGCATCCATCCTTCCCTACAACCTTTTCTGCAGTATTATTTCTGTTCCATTTATAGAATATTCTTTTTAAATTTCAGCATTTTAAGTGAAAAAGAGAAAATTTTGCATTTCAAAGTTTAAATTCAGTATTGTTATTTTTAGTTAGCAAGTTGCCCACCCCATGGAACTTTTTATTTGGCTTCATCATCTCACACGCACACACTCTGTCACCTAATTCAAGTGAGCCTTAAAAAACTACTTAACACAACCAACATTCTAACCCCACTTGGGGAACAAATAAGAATTTTTGTAGTTAGGTAGGATTGAGGGGATACGCATCCAAATAACACCCCTCGGTTGCTTACACTTGACACATAGTTGTTGTCCATTAGGGAACCAAAATCCCCTAGTATGTTTTGGCACGGTCACAACCAGTTTTTCAGAGGGCCTCTCCCCTAGGAGGGTTGAAGTCGCCAGACTGGTTCCGGAGGCCTGAGTGGAATACCACACTCCATTCAGTAACCGAAGGCTACCTTTCATAGTTCTCGGGGTATCACCTGTATGGGGATACCGTGACGATAGAACCAAATGGCAGATTCACCTTTTCTGGACATGTCATGAACGGGGTATCTTAGTTGCCTTTCTTCTAGGATTGACTACCCGGTGTCCCTCCTGGTAGGGGGATATCTTTAGCCACTTGGCTCTACTATCCATATTGTTTGACTTGGATTTCATCACCTTACAGAGGATATGTCTAGTTGAGTCAGAATACTATTTAGTTAGGTGTTTGCATGCTCCCTTACCTCCTTTTGTTCTAGCGAGTCCCCTATTTTTATTTTTAGGAAACCTGCTGCTTGTTGGTATTTTGACCATTTTTTGTTGATACTCCACTTATTGTGGCACAACTGTTACAGTAAGTGTTTTGAGTTGGTTGTTGGCCTGAGTGCCATATTTTTTTGACCTCTTCTTCTGCACACTCGGTTGCATTAGGGTTTTTGAGATGTTTTTCACTCAACACAACCCCCAGATACTTGATACCATCTGTAACCATTGAGTCCCCGAGACATTCTCGGCACCTTTGGGGCGAGCCCCCACAACACGGTTCACTTGACACCACCCGTCGTAGACATAGATATTCATCACTTGATACCACTCATCATAGATCTCGAGCCTTATCACTTGACTCCACTTGTCAATGGCATAGAACTCCGTCACCCGAGCTAGACGCCCCTTATTTTACCTCTGATTCTGAGGCATAATCCGAGAATCCCATTTACATTGCACCAACTAGCCCCATGGCTGGCGTGACTTCCACCCCTTTCTTTGTAGGGACCATTGGTGGAGCATCCACCACCACACCAGCTACCACACCTGCTTTGGGTATGCCTTCGATGGGGCCCACATCTACCATTCCAATCACTGCACCCATTCCATTAGCTGGAATACCTATTCCCACTCCATCAGTGACTCACACTACCCTTGATGGTGAAGGACCGTCCCATACCACTTTCGTCCCTCCACTTGGGGGCAACCTCCCAAATCCTGCCCCTACACTTGGGGGCATTGGCCCCAACATGGTCCAACCCACTAGTATGTCACATCCTTCTACTAGTTTTCCATTCATGGATATCCTCAACCTTCCTGACCTAGCTAGACTGACTAACGATCCCATCAGACACAACCCTGCATGGCCTCACATGCCCACCAAGCTCCCCTTCGACATCCCTAAGTTTGAGGGAAAGGTAGGTGAGGACCCCCAGAACCATATTATGTCCTTCCATCTATGGCGTTCCTCCAACTCCATAGTGGACAACTCTGTCTGCCTCCGTCTGTTACAGCGCACCCTCGCTGGCTCTGCAGCTAAGTGGTACATCGAGCAACCCCATGGGACCCATGCCACCTTTACTTCCCTTTCCTCGACCTTCCTGCAGTTCTTTCAGTTACCTATCTACTATGACACAGTAGTTGAGATCCTACTGTCTTGCAGACAGAACACACCTACCCACATCACTGACCACATTCATGAGTGGCGTCGACGCTGCAGCCTCTGCAAAATCAAGTTAGATGATCGTATCTTCTTAGATTGGTTTCTAAAATTCCTCCTTCCTGTCATTTCCAAGGATGTGGCATCCAAATGACCCTAGTCCGAAGAAGAGGCCATCCTCAAAGCCCAACAATTTGACCTCATTTATGCCCAGTCGAGTTATATATATACCATCATACTTGACGCCCCTCGCGGTGATTCCTCCCAACATGATGCACTGGGGGCATCCCATGCCGCAGACGGTATCATTGGCCGTGTTGCCTCGCATCCCCAACCCTTTTCCATCGCACGTCCTATCCATGGCCCCCACCTTTCATGGGATACATCACAGTCCGAAGCAACCAATTCGTATGCTCCCATGGCACATCATCACCATTCCCATGGACCCTCCTGTCCACCTTAGTGCTTTGGTCATCCAACCCCTGCTTACGCCCCCCTGGTCGCACCTCAGCCATATTACCACCCACAGGCTGCACCAGCTCCTGTGTCCTCTCAAGCCCAACCTGCTTATTACCCACTACAGGCAGCCTCTGCGGCAAACCCACAACCCGCTCCGCAGACGTATCAGCAACCCACACAAGGTTCAGCACTTACACAGCCTCCCCCTACTTATTATCCACCGCAGCCTGCTCCCGCACCTGCACAACCCCAGAACCCACCTACTGCCCAACGGCAAGTATACACCCAACAGAAATCCGTAGCAGAACCAAAACAACCAGTGCCAACAGGACCAACAAAACCATGGCAAAGGCCGTAACCGTGGGAACAACCCCCCTCCAGACCAAGGTGGTCAACCTCCCAATCCCCCAAACAACAATAACGCGGCACCTGTGTAGCTAGGGTTTTACCCCTAGCTTGTGCAAATGAGCACCTACTAAGGAGAAGGGACTCCTTAGTAGCAGTTCAGTAAATGTAAATAATTAAGCTAAAACATAAATAGAAACTACTCTAAAACATGTGCATGAAAAAATAAACAACAATTTGTAAACAAGGGTTTTGTATTAATATTACCTTCAATGTGAAGGTTGATGAAGCTCCTTGCAATGTACAAGAGGGTTGCTCCAAGCTCCAATGTGCTCCTTCTCTTTCTCCAATGGTGGAAATGGGCCAAAAGGGGCTCTCAAGGTGAAAGTAGTTCAATGGTGAACTAGGGTTTCGAGAGAGATTTTGGCAGAGTAAGCGTATACTTGATTGTGTATTTGGAATGTGGGATCTCCATCACCTATTTATAGTTTTTTGGTGGTGGAGTGCTGACCCATGGTTTTAGGAAACACATGGTTTAGGGCAGCTGTATAGGGTTTTTTCCTCTTTTTCTTCATTATTTTATATTTTTTATTCCCTTTTTAGGGGATTTTTGCTATTTTTGGAGGAAAAGGGGTTTTTTTTAGCCTTTTTGAGGCTATTTTGATGGTTTTGTGGCCTTTTGGAGGCATTTTAGGCCCTTTGGAGGCTTTTTAATGGGATTTTTTGGGATTTTAAGGGAAATATGGTAGGAAAATGGACAAATGAGCCATATAATGTGGTAGATGAGGTAGTGAACACTTTTTGGGTGTTAACAAATTGCCCCCCTGATGTGTGAGGGCAGGAGCTCATCGTATGGCCAATGGACATCATAAGTCATGAATGGTTTTCCTGGGTGTGGAGAGAAGAGAAGAAACAAACCGAAGCCCAGAACGACGATCCCGAACAACTGCAAGAACTAAAAGTACATAACCTCAATAATGGATGAGGAATCATCTGATCATATGGACGAGGCGGGCATTCCCATGCTCGTATCAGGATATAACATAACAATAACAATGGGGTCCAAAAAAATGGGGACCTGAAATATACATGACCTCAAAAACTAAATGAGGAGTAATCTTTAATATATGGACGAGGTGGGCATACCCATGCTCGTATCAAGATACATAAAAAGAACTGTGAGGCCCGAAAAATGGGGACCTGTAAGATACATAGATAATCACTGTGTACATCATAGGTGTCCAGAGGAGACACAAATCTGGGACATACTGCTGGGCTGACCACGTGTAAGCTGAAAAACTGGTGCACCGGAATATCAACAGTGCTGCTGAATGTGGTACCAAGGGAACTGATGATCGGCTGGATCAGAGTGACAAGGGTCACACTCTCAATGGTACACTGAACTGGAACTGAAACGGGTACTCAAGGAAGCATATAACTGGATGGCTTCCGAATACAAACGCCAACGCAGCCCGGACATCCACAGGAACATATGACTGGGTGTTCCGAAGTGACTCACCAATGTGCTAGAGTCGGGGGAAATCCGGGATCTTCGACACATAATGTAAAGGATGTAACCCTACGTGATTCTCGACGATGCGATCAAGGTGCTGAAGTCGAGCATGTGAGAAGCAACCACTCGGAGAGGCAATGATGACTCCTCTCAGAACGGTCCGTAGGGACCTACCACAGATGGTGATAAGTCCAAGGCGTAGGGACCTCTGGGCCTATCCTCTGGAATAGAGGGGTTGTCGTCGACAGAGGGAGACCTGCAACTATCAAGGCAATGATGTTTCCTTGACAGAAGCGCGAGGTGGAGAACCGAAATGCGATAGTACTGGTGGCAGGATTGACAAACTGTGGGGGGACAACTGGGCAAGTAGAGTGGGTGGACTCAAACTTCCTTTGTTCAGAGTATGATAATGGGCATGATCTGGCAGCATATGAAACTGACTGAGGGGAAAGGGATCATAGCTGTAGTGGATCGGGGAGGGTGACTAGTCTGAGGGAGACTCTAGCTGATATAAAATGGCAGAATACTCTGAACAAATGCGACCTGATTGGGGGTGCTGCCGAGATGATCGATCGTAGTGCCAGGAGGCACGGGTGGGGACTTCTTCATGGGTTAAGAAGTTTGTGTAAAATGATACTGTCGTGTGGATTTTACGAGCCCAGGACAGTTCATGCTCATGGTTTCTTTCAATTTTAAGGAGTCTGAAAGCGATAAGAAGACTCTGAAGTAATGGAATGGTACTGTCGTGTGGATTTTACGAGCCCAGGACAGTTCATGCTCGTGGTTGCTTTCAATTTTAGGGAGTCTGAAAGCAAATAAGAAGACTCCAGGGGGTTGCTTTTTCGTAGATTTAGTCTCCAAGGCCCAAAGAAGCATAAAAGGATGCAATGAAGAACTCTTCTAGCCAGTGTGACTAGAGTATTCCTTTTTCATAATTAGTCTACCAGGTCCGGAAAAGGGTTAAACTTATACCAGATAGACGCCCTTTCAGGTACTTTAATGAGCATGAAAGGAAGCAAGATTGCTCGGTGATCTTTTCATTCTTTTAGGAGTCAGAAAAGAGCTTAACGGAAACTCCCTAAGTTCCTTTTTCGTAAAGGACTTGTCCGGCCCGAAAAAGGGATAAAATTATACCGAACAAAAGGAATGGCCAGGCAAGGAGGAAGTGTTCAATCAAGGATCAGTAATGATGACCAAGAACGAGGGTAGGGGGGAACACTGGTGGGCCTCCTTGCGGGGTAGATGAAATGGTGGCAAAACAACAAAACATTTGCAGTATGACAGGAGTGAATGGCTCATGTAAAAATGTGGAACAATCCGATAGCGGCCGATGTGGCGCATAAACCGAGGTAGCAAGGTGTCGGGACACAATGTTGAAATTGTACCAAGTGAGAGCGAGAAATGATCTCAAGCATCATCACGAGATCGGAAAAATGAATCCGACGATATAAAGGATGTCAAAAAATGGGTAACGGCCGATGTGGCACGCACACCGAGGCGACGAGGGCGTTTTGGAAAAATACCCAAAAAATCGGGGGGGTGACAGAGAGAAATGATCTCAAGCATCATCACCAGCTCGAAAAATGAATCCGATGATATAAAACATGTGAAAAACGAAGAACGGCCGATGTGGCACGCAAATCGAGGTGACTAGTGGCGTCTGAAAAATGGGCAAAAAATGACGGGTAAAACATAATGCAACGAGGTGACCATCATGACGGTCTCGGCGTGCTGATTCCAATGGTGGAGGATATGTGTAAAACAAAAAGATAGCAAACTGTACAATGCAGACCAACGAGGTCGCGGTGTCATTTATGGGAAAAAACGCTTAAGATACAACCCATTACGTGTTAAGTTTAAACCAAATAGACAAACAAGATCTCTGAAAGAAACACAATCACAAGATAGACACACAATATACCCTGGGAAACCCTCATGGGGTAGAAAACCCAGCAAAGCTTTCCTCAATAAGATGATCAACCAAAATACAAGATGTGCTCCTTCTCCTTGACTCCTTAGCAGATCTCCTCAACTAGTGCGCACTCTTCCACAAGTGAGTGAATGATCTAATGAGGAGTTCACCTCCTCTATTTATACTTGACTCCCAACTGACTAAAAGACTAATGGGGCCGACCTCACCTGGAGAAGTCTAATAACCCCTAAAATATAACTTCCGGGCCGACCCACACATGGTGGGTCTAATAACCCTAGTTAATACAAACCCCTGGAGGAATAAACATCTCCAGATACATGATAGGGTTACCTCGGAGGAATGAACCATCTCCGGAATAATAAAGTACAAATATAATATTCTTTGAAGTTACAATATTCAACACTCCCCCTTAACAAGAAGGATATTATAACAACATCTGCAAGAGCAAGGAGTCATCATATATGATACATCTACAAATCATCGGAAGCTTTCTTCAATTCATCTTCATCAGTAACTCAACCAGTTACTGGAACAGTGTCGATATCAATCCGATCATCGGCATCGTCATCAGCATCGTCATCATACGATCATCAACATCGCCATCATACGATCATCAGCATCGTCATCAGCATCGTCATCACACGATCATCAGCATCGTTGTCACACGATCATCAGCATCGTCATCACATGATCATCAGTATCGTCGTCACACGATCGTCAGCATCGTCATCACATGATCATCAGTATCGTCGTCACACGATCGTCAGCATCATCATCACATGATCATCAGCATCGTCATCACACGATCATCAGCATCGTCATCACACGATCGTCAGCATCATCATCACATGATCATCAGCATCGTCATCACACGATCATCAGCATCGTCATCACACGATCATCAGCATCGTCATCACACGATCATCAGCATCGTCATCACACGATCATCAGCATCGTCATCACACGATCATCAGCATCGTCATCACACGATCATCAGCATCGTCGTCACACGATCATCAGCATCGTCGTCACACGATCATCAGCATCGTCATCACACGATCATCAGCATCGTCGTCACACGATCATATTCCTAGGATGATCAATCCTGCTCCTTTTAGGACATAGGTCCATGGATGATACAATCCAATCTCCAGTTCTCGGAGACTTCAGTCTACGGATCAATTCTGGGACCTCAGTCCGGGGACGATGCAATCCCCTGCCTGTTCATTCAGGACTTCATTTATCGGAGACCCAGTCTACGGTTCTATTCTGGGACCTCAGTCCGGGGACGATACAATCCCCTACCTGTTCATTCAGGATTTCATTATCGGAGACCCAGTCTACGGTTCTATTCTGGGACCTCAGTCCGGGGATGATACAATCCCCTACCTGTTCATTCAGGATTTCATTATCGGAGACCCAGTCTACGGTTCTATTCTGGGACCTCAGTCCGGGGACGATACAATCCCCTACCTGTTCATTCAGGATTTCATTATCGGAGACCCAGTCTACGGTTCTATTCTGGGACCTCAGTCCGGGGACGATACAATCCCCTACCTGTTCATTCAGGATTTCATTATCGGAGACCCAGTCTACGGCTCTCTTTAGGACTGAAAGTCCAGGGATGATCCAATCCCCTCAACTGTCCGCTAAGGACTTCATTCTCGGAGACCTCATGTCTACGGCTCTCTTTAGGACTGAAAGTCCAGGGATGATCCAATCCCCTCAACTGTCCACTAAGGACTTCATTCTCAGAGACCTCACGTCTACGGCTCTCTTTAGGACTGAAAGTCCAGGGATGATTCAATCCCCTCAACTGTCCACTAAGGACTTCATTCTCGGAGACCTCACGTCTACGGCTCTCTTTAGGACTGAAAGTCCAGGGATGATTCAATCCCCTCAACTGTCCACTAAGGACTTCATTCTCGGAGACCTCACGTCTACGGCTCTCTTTAGGACTGAAAGTCCAGGGATGATTCAATCCCCTCAACTGTCCACTAAGGACTTCATTCTCGGAGACCTCACGTCTACGGCTCTCTTTAGGACTGAAAGTCCAGGGATGATTCAATCCCCTCAATCTGTATTCTCATCAATACAAGTACAAGTATCCTCATCCATACAAGTACATAATCAATATCTAGCATCAACAGCATGTATACGTCATATATCAAAAGCATGTATTCTTACTAATACATCTAAAAGCATGTATACATCTGTCATCAAAAGCATGTATTCTCACTAATACATCTATCATCAAATCATATATACATCTAACATCAGAAGCATGTATATATCTAGCATGTATTCTCACTAATACATCTATCATCAAAATCATGTATACATCTAACATCAAAAGCATGTATACATCCAGCATGTATTCTCACTAATACATCTATCATCAAAATCATATATACATCTAACATCAAAAGCATGTATACATCTAGCATGTATTCTCACTAATACATCTATCATCAAAATCATGTATACATCTAACATCAAAAGCATGTATACATCTAGCATGTATTCTCACTAATACATCTATCATCAAAATCATGTATACATCTAACATCAAAAGCATGTATACATCTAGCATGTATTCTCACTAATACATCTATCATCAAAATCATATATACATCTAACATCAAAAGCATGGATATATCTAGCATGTATTCTCACTAATACATCTATCATCAAATCATGTATAAGTGAAACTAAATGAAAATAAAATAGTCCTAAATCTAACTATTTCTAAGTGACTAGGTGAAGTCTCATTGTTGATGAGACTTGCTTATCATCAGGAACCATGCTACTCCCCCTTTCTAGGAGAGTCCTTTTGAACTACACCAAGCTTGTCTCGAAAGTATTCAAATTTCACACGAGACAGTGGTTTGGTAAGGATATCAGCAATTTGATCTTCAGTGCTCACGTACTCAAGCTTGATAGCTCCTTTCTGCACCATATCTCGAATATAGAAGTATCGGATCTCTATGTGTTTTGACTTATCATGGAACACAGGATTTTCTGTCATCTTGATGCAGCTTTGATTATCACACATAATCATAGTGGGATCCATTTCTAAGTCAAACACCCCAGATAACAGTTTCCGAAGCCATACAGCTTCACAGCTGGCAGAGCAAGCAGCTATGTATTCTGCCTCAGCAGAACTGAGGGCTACACTGGATTGTTTCTTGCTGAACCAAGAGATCATGGAAGATCCAACGCTATAACATCCACCTGAAGTACTTTTTCTGTCTGAGACACTGCCTGCCCAATCAGAGTCTGAGTAACCATGCAACTTGAGTTCATGACTTCCATCATAGAGTAAACCAAAATCTAATGTACCTTTTAAGTACCTCATTACATGCTTTGCAGCTATTAGATGAACCTTTCTGGGTTCTACTAGATACTGACTTAGGGTATTTATAGCAAAGCATATATCTGGTCTAGTATTTGTTAAGTACATTAGTGACCCAATGATCTGTCTATATAAAGTTAGGTCCACTAATTCTGATGAGTCATTAACCAAAATCTTTAAGTTGGAGTCCATGGGAGTGGCCATGGGTTTACACTCCAACATATCAAATCTCTTCAGAATTTCCACAGTATACTTACCTTGATTCAGAAAGATTCCTCTTGGTTCTTGCCACACTTCTAATCCTAAGAAGTAGTGCATCAATCCGAGATCTTTCATCTCGAATTCTGAAGAAAGCTTCTTCTTGCTTTCAATGATTTGTTTCTCATTTCCAGTTAGAAATAGATCATCTACATATAATAAAAGTATAACTGGTTCATCATCCATCACCTTGAGATAAAGGTTTGGGTCAGCTTTACTTTTGGTAAAGCCCATGCTAGTTAAGAAATTATCAATCCTTCCGTACCAAGCTCTGGGAGCTTGTTTCAACCCATATAATGCCTTTTTCAGTTTGCATACATGAGTCCTTCCGTCATTTACCTCAAACCCTTGTGGTTGATCTATGTATACTTCTTCTTCAATTACACCATTCAGAAAAGCTGTCTTAACATCCATTTGATGTAGTTTCCACTTCATCATGGATGCAAGAGCCATGATAGTTCTAATTGAAGTGTACCTAGCAACTGGTGCAAATGTTTCTTCATAGTCAATTCCCTCCTTCTGAGAGAAACCTCTGGCTACAAATCTTGCTTTGTATTTTTCAATACTTCCATCCGCAGCATGTTTTATTTTAAAGATCCATTTGGAAGAAACCACACTTTTGTCTTTTGGTTTGGGAACTATATCCCAAACATCATTTTTCATTATTGACTGATATTCTTCAGTCATTGCTTCTACCCATTCTTTCTTTTGAGCTGCCTCTTCATAGCTGGTAGGTAGTTGATCCACTAGATCACACATCAGGGCCATATAGTTGGATACTAACTTTGGTTTCTTTCTTTCTCTAGTGGAGCCTTCAGGAGCACCATATCTTTCTGCTCCTTGAATAATGTCTCTAGCCCATGCTGGTCTTCTTTTCCTTGACAATTCTGTAACAGGAGGTTCTTGTGGTTCCAGCATGTCATGATCCTCTGGTGTGTCCTCTTCAGGAATGTGAGCATTCTCTGAGATTCTGGGAGATGTATCTTCTTCATAAACTTCTTCAAGTTGACACTTTCTAGATTTCTTGAGGGCTGCTTCCTCATCGAAGGTAACATCTCTACTTATTTCTATATGATGGAAACCTGGTATGTAGATTCTGAAGGCTTTGGAGGTTTCACAATAACCAACAAATATTCCCTTCTTACCTGAGGGATCCAATTTGGATCTCTTTTCTTTTGGAATGTGTATGTACACAGGACACCCAAATATTTTGAGATGACTTACCTCAGGCTTCTTTCCTGTAAAGACTTCTTCTGGAGTTTTGAAGTCAAGAGCACTATGAGATAGTCTATTTTGAACATATACTGCTGTCTTGGCTGCTTCAGCCCATAGATACATGGGAAGGTCTTGATCATGTATCATAGTCTTTACAGCTTCCATGATGGTTCTATTTTTCCTCTCAGCTACCCCATTTTGTTGGGGATTGTAAGGAGTGGTTAGTTCCCTTTTGATTCCAGCTTCTTTACAGAACTCTTCAAATTCCTTGGAAGTATATTCTCCACCATTATCTGTTCTGAGAATCTTGATTTTCTTGTCTGAGAGGTTTTCTATTAGAGCCTTGAACTCTTTGAATTTTCCAAAGACTTCATTCTTACCCTTTAGGAAGTATATCCAAGTTTTTCTTGAATAGTCATCAATGAAAGAGAGATAGTATTCAAACCCACTTAGAGATGTGGTAGGCATAGGTCCACATACATCTGAGTGTATTAGCTCTAGAGAACCCTTAGTCTTTGTTTCACTTTTCGGAAAGGGATTCTTGATATTCTTCCCTTTCTTGCATCCTTTACATGAGCCATCATGATCAACCTTCAAGTTTGGCAAACCTATAACCATCTTACTCACATATGGTAAAGCTTTATAGTTAATGTGAGCTAGTCTTCTATGCCATAGCTCACTGGGACTAGAAACTTCATGAGCAAGGGCAGATTCTGGATGACCCTTGAGTTTATAAAGTCCTCCTTCTTCTTCACCAATGACAATTGCATCTTTGATTGATTTTCCTTTGGTCCACATGAGTACTTGACCATCTATGAAGGCTACTCTAAAGCCTTTCTTGTCTAGTGCAGAGATAGAAAGTAGATTCTTCTTTAAACCTGGGACATATAAAATTTCTTTCATCTTCAAAGGTGTTCCTGAATCAAGCTTGTAGCTTGCTTCACCAATTCCCTTGATGGGATATTGATAATCATCTCCTAGAGATACCTTCTGTGGTGAAGACTTCTCTTCAATCTTGGAGAGAGTTTCCTTATGACCTGTCATGTGCTTTGAAGCACCACTGTCAATGAGCCAAGTGCCTTCACCAGGGGACACAGATCCAGAGAGAGCAGAAAATAGTACATATTCTTCTGGTTCTTCTTTCTTTACTTTAGATCTTTTCTTTTGAGGCCTTTCCTCCACTTCTTCTTCTTCTTCTTCTTCTTCTTCACTGTCATCTTCTGCCATATGAGCATGATGTCTTTTGTGAACAAACCTTTTCTTCTTCTTCTCTGGTAGGGTACAGTCTCTGGCATAGTGTCCTAGCTTGAGACAATTGAAGCATTGGACTGTGGAGATGTCTCCCCCTTTCTTTTTGAATCTATGAGAGGGTTGAGGCCTTTTGTGGTTCACTTTCTTGAAGTAGCCTCTCTTTCCTCTTTTGGTGTGGGTGGCCAAAGCTTGGTCATCCTCTTTGAGAAGTGCTTCTCTGTTGGCAACCCTAGCCTCCTCTTGAACACAATCTTCCCATACTACATCAAACTTCATACTTTCTTTTCTGGCACACATAGTTTGAATGAATGACTCCCAAGGTCTAGTGAGACCATTTAGAGCTGTCATCACAAGTTCATCTTCATCAAGAGTATCACCAATGGCATCTAGTTGTTCTTTGATTAGAGAGACTCTTGAGAAGTAGTCTTGAATGGATTCTCCTTTGTGCATCTTGGTACTTTTCAACTGAGTCCTTAGATTCATCTTCCTGTTGATGTTCTTTCCTTCATACATTCTTCCTAGGGCATCATACATTTCCTTTGGAGTCTTCTTGGAAGACACTTGGGGAATCAAGTGGTCTTTAATGGAATCAGCTATGATTCTCTTTGCCCTAATCAGGTCCTTCCTGTGTTTTTCTTTGGCTTCATCATCTTCTGGTTCTGCAACTTCCTCCTTGATATAATGAGCAAGATCATTCTCCTCAAGAATGAGACCAATTCTGTATTTCCATGCCCGGAAATTCTCTATGCCTTCTAGCTTGTCTTCAAGCTTAGTATTTGGAGCCATCTTCTCTTGGGGGAGTCCAAGAGACAGAGCAGACTTACCTGGGAAGTTACTTTTCACTTTTCCGGAATCTGGAACAGAATTTTATCGCACTTTTGGTAGAATTAGGGTTTGACTTTCCCGGAGTTCTATCCAACCAAAAAGTTAGATCTATAGCTCAAAAGAATGCTCTTGAGAAGATCTATCCAGCCATGTAATCAGAAATAAAAAATTACAACTTTTTTCTGAAACCAAAATCTGACGTATCGCACTTTTGGTAGAATTAGGGTTTGACTTTCCCGAAGTTCTACCCAACCAAAAAGTTCGATCTATGGCTCAAAAGAAAGGTATTGATGAGAGCTATCCAGCCATGCAACCAAAAATCAATAATACCAACTTTGGGCTGAAAACCCTAACTTCACCAAAGAGAGAGAAAGAGGTATTCTTACCTTGTGAAAGATGTCCTATTCAGTCTAGCTCTGATACCATGTTAAGTTTAAACCAAATAGACAAACAAGATCTCTGAAAGAAACACAATCACAAGATAGACACACAATATACCCTGGGAAACCCTCATGGGGTAGAAAACCCAGCAAAGCTTTCCTCAATAAGATGATCAACCAAAATACAAGATGTGCTCCTTCTCCTTGACTCCTTAGCAGATCTCCTCAACTAGTGCGCACTCTTCCACAAGTGAGTGAATGATCTAATGAGGAGTTCACCTCCTCTATTTATACTTGACTCCCAACTGACTAAAAGACTAATGGGGCCGACCTCACCTGGAGAAGTCTAATAACCCCTAAAATATAACTTCCGGGCCGACCCACACATGGTGGGTCTAATAACCCTAGTTAATACAAACCCCTGGAGGAATAAACATCTCCAGATACATGATAGGGTTACCTCGGAGGAATGAACCATCTCCGGAATAATAAAGTACAAATATAATATTCTTTGAAGTTACAATATTCAACATTACGGGGGTTGCGCAAAGGATGGCCTTCGGAGTCGGCTAGGATGTATGCCCCCTTGCCTAGGCAGGTCCGCATGATGTAAGGGCCTTGCCACATGGATTCAAACTTCCCTTTGCCAGTTTTGTCGTGGGCTTGGTCATAGGCGAGGATGAGGTCTCCTTCAAGGAAAGTTCGAGGGTGAACATGTTTGTCGTAACCGGCTTTGGAACGGTTCTTGGCAGCTTCGATGGTCTGAAGAGTGGCCCGACGGTCTTCATCAGCTTGTTCGAGTGTCAGTAAATGCTGCTAGAGGGGTGAAGTGTCGGGGAGAAGCTCAACGACGATCTGTAAGGTAGGAATCTGACATTCGATGGGGAGGACAGACTCTACACCGTGAACTAGATGAAATGGTGTAAAACCAGTGGCGGTCTTAGTGGAAGTACGGTAAGCCCATAAGGAAGGGAACAGCATGTGGTGCTAATTGGACTTATGCTTGTCAACCGTTCGTTGGAGGGTGGTTTTGAGAATTTTATTAATGGCCTCTACTTGACCGTTCCCTTGGGGGTAGTAAGCAGAGGAAAATTGGTGTTCAAATTTGAGGAGGGTGGATAACTCACGCCAGACGGCATCTTCGAAGTGGGAACTGTGGTCAGAGACTAACTGCTTAGGAACCCCGAATCGAGCGATGACATGGTTGAAAAAGAAGCGGGCAGCAGTGTCGGCGGTACAATTGAAGGTAGGCATGGCTTCTGCCCATTTGGTGAAGTAATCAACAGTGACAATAATATATTTGTGGCCGTTGGCAGACTGGGGTCTACATTCCATGAAGTCTATGGCCCACTTACAAAAGGGACCAACGGTGACGACTGGGTGTAACGGAGCAGGAGGTGTCCGGGCCTTGGGGGCAAAAAGTTGGCAGTTATGGTAGTGTTTGACCGCAGTGATGCAGTCGGTGAAAAGTGTGGGCCAGAAGTATCCGGCGCGGACGACCTTTTGGGCAGTGGCCATCCCTGAGAAATGGCCGCCGCAGGCACCGCTATGACAGTCATTAAGGACTTGTTCAGCTTCCTCGTGTGTAAGGCAACGACGCAGAATTGTGTCAACCCCGCGTCGGTAAAGGACATCGCCTAAGAGGAGATACCGAGAGGCCTGGTGACGGATGCGACGGCGTCCATTACGGGTAACTTTGGGTCTGAACTTCTGTGTGCGCAGGTATAACAAGATATCACCGTACCATGGGTCATCGGACGAGATAGTGAACAGGTGATTGTCGGGTAACTCATCGGAGATTGGTTTGGCCGGGAGAAGTGAAGGGAGATCAGTAATGAGCTGGGCAAGCGCGAGGGCTTTAGTGCTCTTAGGTGTTTTGAAGGTAAGGTCATATTCCTGGAGGATAATGACCCATTTAGCAACACGACCTTGCAGGAGCCGCTGGTTCAGAAGATATACCATAGGGTTAGAGTCGGCGACGACTGTGGTATGACTCATTAAGATATAGTGTCGCAATTTTTGGACGGAAAAGACCAATGCTAGGGTAAGTCTCTCCTCATATGGGTAACGTAGGGGTGGACCAGACAAGGTCTGGCTGACGTAGTAAATGACGTGCTCTTGGTGAGAAGCGTCTTCTTGAACCAAGACTCCAGATACAGCATGCTCGGATGCCGAAACATAAAGGATGAAGTCTTGTGTGAAATCCGGAGGGGAAATCAGAGGAGCTTGTGTGAGAGCCTTCTTGAGGGCTTCGAATGCAGCTTCTGCTTGCTCATCCCAGACGAAGGGTATGTGGGTACGGAGCAGGCGCAAGAAACCATGAACGGTAGTGGCGTAATCAGGAACAAAACGTCAAAGGAAATTGGATTGCCCTTGCAAACTTTGGAGCTGCCGGAGCGTGCGAGGAGAGGGAAGGTCTAATATGGCTTGGACTTTTAGAGGGTCAACTGTAATTCCTTTCTGGGAAACAATGAAACCCAACAATCGGCCTGCCGGAACGCAAAAGACACACTTGTGTGTGTTCAAGCGGATTTGATATTTGCGACAACGCAGAAATACTTGCCGAAGGTCGTTAAGGTGGTCAGATCATTTCCGGGAACGAGCTGTAAGGTCATCAAGGTAGACTAACAGGATATGGACCAAGTCGTGAAAGCAATAGGTCATGGCCCGCTGGAAAGTGGCACCAGCATTTTTGAGGCTGAAAGGCATGACGCGATAGGCAAAGGTGCCCCATGGGGTAGTAAAGGCAGTTTTGTACTGGTCTTCCTTACGGGTCTGAATCTGGTTCTATCCGGAAAAACCATCCATGAAGGAGAGGACTTCATGCCCCGCACACGCATCGATGAGCTGGTCAATAAATGGTGTGGGGAAATTGTCCTTGGGACAAGCGCGGTTTAAGTCACGAAAGTTAGTGCATACTCGGATGGTGCCTTGTTTTTTGTTAACAGGAACGGGGTTTGAAACCCAAGTGGTATAGGCAATAGGATAAATGAACCCTGCCTTGCGCAGATTCTCAATCTCGGCTTTAACAGCTGGGAGCTTGGAAGGATGAATGGGGCGCTGTTTTTGACGAACGGGGGTACATCAGGCCATGTGTCGATGCGGTGCTCTATAATGGCGGGGTCAAGACTAGACATCTCGGTATAGGACCAGGCAAAGACATCACGGAATTCTCTGAAAAGGTTTATGTAGTCCTCAATCTCTTGTTTACTGCAGAATGCTCCTAAAGTGATGAGTTCAGGGGCACGTCCTGGGGCAGCGATATCAACTTGGATGACGGGTGAGATGTTGGCCATGTTACCTTCCTCGAAGGCGTCAGGAGCAGGAATAGGGTCCTTGAACCAGTCTACCTTGGTGGGGAGGAAGTCTTTGGATTCAACCGTAAATTGGGTAGCGGTGCTAGAGGAAGATGCTTCTGGAAGGAAATACGAACGATGGTGCATGTCATCCCAGGGATACTCCGGGGCAGTGAGGGCCTCAAGAATCTCCTCATCGGTACGGAAAGTTTGCGTCATCAAATCGGTTGACGATATTAACCTCTCCAGAAGGGGGAGAAACCGGGGGGTAGATCTCCTCAATGGTGGGTGGTGCCGTCTCAAGATCCAGATTGTTCATCTCATAGAGAGCCGCTCCGTAATCCGGGAGATTGGGACAATGATGGGAATAATGCCCGTAAACACCGCATATGGCACAGGGGTGGTTGGTACGCAGGGATTTTTCTTTGGGCTTAGGGGTGGGGTTTAGTTCGACAACCGGGATGTTGGGGTCATCGTCGAGCATCTGCATGTGTTTTTGTAGGGCTGGTAACTGTGGACACTGGTGAGTCGCATGGACCAACTCGTTGCACAGTGAGCATTTGGGAGGAGCACGAAACACAGGATGGTTTTTGACTGTCTTGGGAGGTGGTACAGCAGTGTAAGGTTGTGGACCTCTGCCCCCAGTGGGTTTGGGAGTAGGAGGTGGAGTCGTGGAGGACGAAGGGGTAGAGACACCAGGAGGTGGCTAAGAGGTAGTAGCCATGGGTTGCACCGGTTGGAGGACGACGTCTGGTGTCGGTGGGCGAACAGGAGGCGAAAGATACCATACGGGTAATCCTAAAGTTAACCCAGGGATGCTAAGGGTAGCCATGACCGGGGCGCTTACTACTCCCGATGGAGGGACTAGGAAGGGGATCGTATGGATGGGTGTAACACCAATGTGGCTAGGTACCAATGGTGGTTTAGGCAACAAGGGTGGTTGATTGTTAGGTGGTTGGTTGTCGTGGGACAAGGTACATAAGTCAGACACTTCGGGCATAGATGACGGGGGAGGAATGGATTGAAAGGTGGAGGTCATCGGCGTGTCTGAGTAAAATCCGGGCCCCGTAGAAGAAATAAACGAGGTGGTGGCACGAGAAACAGGTTGTTCAACCATGGGGAGAACATTTTCAGGTGCTGCGGGAGCACTGGGATCATAGTAGGTGAGCTGGTCAACCTTAACCACGCGTCCCTCATGGGGGAACATCATGGTGCGAAAGACGGAAGAGGCAACCGCCCGCATGGCATACATGTAGCTGCGACCAAGTAAAAGGTTATAATCCAATTGGGCATTGATTACCTCAATGTCAATGAGTACGGTTTTTCCACCTAACTGGACGGGGACATTGGCTAGGAGGCCTTGGGGCTGAGCCGAACGACTGTCGTAGGCGCGTAATGCAGTGGTGGAGTGCTGGAGAGTGGGGGATCCCAACTTCTGCCACACGAACGTAGATATGACGCATGTGGAGGCACCTTCATCGATGATGCATCGATGGATGACAAGATTCTGAACGGAAACAGAAACTTGGAATGCTAAGGAGGAAGGCAGGCGAGGTTCAGACTGGTCTAAATCAAATGCCATCAAATTCGAATCATTTGGGTCAATCCCCCCAATGGCGGAGAGTAAAGTCTTGCGCTGGGAAGGGCAGTTCTTCAAGACTTCTAATGCAGACATGGCTGCGGGAGATTGGGCTAGGTCGTCTACAATGTTGTAGTTTGACGCAGCACGTGCATTGGGGTTATTGTTGATACGGCGAAGTGGGAAACGAGGGGCTTTGGGAGCGCCATCTAGTGGAGGTGGAGGAATGCGTAATGCTTGATCGGTGGGATGAGCGTTAGTAGGTTTATCAGTGGGAGGTGCTTCAGTGGTGGAGCCATATTGGTTCCGACGGGTCTGAAGGTTGACGTCAGCGGATGACATCATCAACAAGTGGTGAGTTCCCGAGTCAAACATGGGTTGATCGGGAGCAGTGTACGTGATTGGCTGTTGGGGTTGCACGTTGGCTTGAGGGGGAGCCAACGGCTGAGTGTTCATGACGCCTTGGGTTGGTAATGGGTTTTGCAGCACCAAAGGTGGCTGCAGATGTTGAGGGGGGTTAGGAGGCGCCTGAGGAGCCGCATGCCCTTGGCGGTGGGCATCGTCAACCCAGAGCTGCCGAGCTCGCTCTAAGTGTGGGCAAGCATGCGTGTAGTGTCCATAGACCCCGCAAATAGAACAAGGGTGGTTCGTTCACAAATTGGGGTTTTTAGCCTACTTGGGTGGGCGATCAGGGTTTTGATTAGCGGGGGCCGCATTGTTGTTGTCTGGGGGATTAGCTAGTTGACTAGCTTGGTCTGCAGGTTGGTTGTTCCCACGATTACGGCCTTTGCCGCGGCTCTGTTGGCCCTGGTTGCGTTGGTTGTTCTGGTTTTGCTGCGGGTTTTGTTGGGCGTAAACTTGCCCTTGGGCAGCAGGTGGATTCTGAGGTTGCGCAGGTGCAGGAGCAGGCTGCGGTGGATGATATGCAGGTGGAGGCTGAGCAGGTGCAGCAACTTGAGGGGGTTGCTGATATGGCTGCGGAGCGGGTTGTGGATTTGCCGCAGGGGATGCCTGTGGCGGATAATAAGCAGGTTGGGCCTGTGAAGGCGCAGGAGCTGGGGCAGCCTACTGATGGTAGTAAGGCTGAGGTGCGACTGGGGGGGCATAAGTGGGAGTCGCGTGACCGAAGCACTAAGGAGGACATGCGGGTCCATGGTGATGGTGATGTGTCATGGGAGCATATGAGTTGGTTGCTCCAGACTGTGAGGTAGCCCGTGAAAGGTCGGAGCCAGGGGAAGGATGTGTAATAGAAAATGGTTGGGGATGCGAAGAAACACGGCCAATGATACCGTCTGCAGCGTGGGATGCCCCCGGCGCATCGTGCTGGGAGGACTCGCCGCGAGGGGCATCAGGTATAATGGTATAAAGGTAACCCGACTGGGCATAAATGAGGTCGAACTGCTGTGCCTTAAGGATGGCCTCTTCTTCAGACTGGGGTCTTTCGGAAGCTACATCCTTAGCAATAACAGGGAGAATGGATTTGAGGAACCAATCTAGGAAGATACGGTCGTCTAGTTTGATCTTGCATAAGCTACGGCGTCGACGCCACTCATGGATGTGGTCCGTGATATGGGTAGCTGTGTTTTGTCTGCAGGATAGGAGGATTTCAACGCTCGCATCATACCGGACAGGCAACTGGAAGAACTGCAGGAAGGTCGAGGCAAGGGAAGCAAAGGTGGCATGGGTCCCATGAGGTTGCTCGATATACCGCTTGGCTGCAGAGCCAGTGAAGGTGCGCTGTAAGAGACGGAGGCGAACAGAGTCGTCCACTATGGAGTTAGAGGAACACCATAGGTGGAAAGACATGATATGATTTTTTGGGTCCTCACCGGCCTTACCCTCGAATTTAGGGATGTCAGAGGGGAGCTTGGTAGGCATATGAGGCCACGCAGGGTCGTGTCGGATAGGGTCGTTGGTCAATCTGGCCAAGTCAGGTAGGTTGAGGCTAGCCATGAATAGCAAACTGGAGGAAGGATGTGACACAGTAGTGGGTTGGACCAAGCTGGGGCCAATGCCCCCAAGTGGTGGGACAGGATTTGGGATGGTGCCCCCAAGTGGGGGAACTGAGGTAGTATAGGATGGGCCTGCACCACCATGGGTAGTGTGAGCCACTGATGTAGTGGGGATAGGTATTCTTGCTGCGGGAATAGGTACTGTGAGGGGAACGGTAGATGGGGGACCCATGGAGGGCATACCCAAAATAGGTGTAGTAACTGGTGTAGTGGTGGATGTGCCACCAATGGTCCCTATAACAAAAGGAGTGGAAGTCGTGCCAGCCATGGGGCTAGTAGGGGCAGTGTAAATAGGGTTCTCAGACTCTTCGTCAGAATCAGAGGTAAAGTAAGGAGCGTCAATATCTGGTGACGGAGTCCTATGTCGCCGACGAGTGGATTCAAGTGACAAGGCTCTAGATCTGTGATGAGTGGTATCAACGGATGATGATCGGAATCTATGACGGGTGGTGTCAAGAGAACCGTGCTGTGGGGGCTCGCCCTTGAGGCGCCGAGAATGTCTCGGGGAATCAATGGTGACGGATGGTGTCAAATCTCTGTGGGTTGAGGTGAGTAGAAAAACAGCTCAAAAAAGCCTAATGCAACCGAGTGTGCAGAAGGAGAGCTAAAAAACAAGGCACTCAGGCCAACAACCAACTCAAAACACCCACTGCAACAGCTGTGCTACAATAGGTGGAGTATCAACAAAGATGGTCAGAATACCAACAAGCAGCAGGTTTCCTAAAAAGAAAAAATGGTGGACTCACTAGACCAAAGGGAGGTAAAGGAGCATGCAAACACCTAACTAAAAGTATTCTGACTCAACTAAACATATCCTCTGCAAGGTGATGAAATCCAAGTCAGACAATATGAGTAGGAAAGCCAAGTGGCTATGATATCCCCCTACCGGGAGGGATACCGGGGTAGTCAATCCTAGAAGAATGGCAACTAAGATACCCCGTTCATGACACATCCAGAAAGGTGAATCTGCCGTTTAGTCCATTTACCGCAATACCCCTATACAGGGATATCCCGCGAACCGCGAAAGGTAGCCCTTCGGTTACTGAATGGAGTGCGGTATTCCACTCAGGCCTCCGGAACCAGTCTCCTGACTTCAAGCCTCCTAAGGGAGAGGCCCTCTGATAAACTGGTCGTGACCGTGCCAAAAAGTACTAGGGGATTTTGGTTCCCTATTTGGACAACAACTATGTCTCAAGTGAAAGTGACCGAGGGGTGTTATTGGAAGCCTATCCCCTCGACCCTACCTAACTACAAAGATTCTTTTGTGTTCCCCAAGTGGGGTTAGAATGTTGGTTTAGTTAGGTACTTTTTAAGGCTCACTTGAATTATGTGACAGAGTGTGTGCTCGTGAGGTGATGAACCCAAAATAGAAGTGCCACAAGGGGGGCAACTTCCAACTGTCAATAATGCTGTAATTGAAACTTTAACTTGCAAAATTTTCTGATTTTAAAAATACTGAAATTTTAAAAGAATTCTGTAAAGGGAACAGAAATTATGTTGCAGAAAGGTTGTAAGGAAGTGGGACTGCAGTTAGGACAGGGGGCTGCTCAGATGCAGAAAATATTGCAGCAAAAGGGGCTGGGCTCAAAACAGGAAAAATGCAGAAATCAGACCGCGGGTTTGAGGGAAACAAACGCGGTCAGGTCGCGGCTTTCGGGCCAATAGACGCAGTTGGGACGCAGGAAATAGGGAAAAAGACGTAGTCGGGTCGCGGCAAAAAGGCTAACAGACGCAGTCGAGACGCGAGAAAGAGGCTGAAAGCCGCAGTTGGGACGCGGGAAAATGGCCGACAGGCGCAGTCAGATCGTAGTAAACAGGCTGCTTAGCCACGGTCGGATCACAGGTAACAGACTTGAATCCGTTGGCAGGGCGTCGGAAACCGTCTGAGAGCCGCGGTCGAGTCGCAGGTAAAGGTCTGAAAGACGCGGTCGGGACGCAACTGCAGAGGGAAAAAATGCGATGTACGGCGGCCGAAAGGGATAGCCGAAAGGGAAAAAAATTTAAACAGAAACCAGAAATTCAAAATCTAGCGGAGTCGCCAAAACTGTAGCTAGGGTTTTACCACTAGCTTCTGCAAATGAGCACCTACTAAGGAGAAGGGACTCCTTAGTAGCAGTTCAGTAAATGTAAATAATTAAGCTAAAACAGAAATAGAAACTACTCTAAAACATGTGCATGAAAAAATAAACAACAATTTGTAAACAAGGGTTTTGTATTAATATTACCTTCAATGTGAAGGTTGATGAAGCTCCTTGCAATGTCCAAGAGGGTTGCTCCAAGCTCCAATGTGCTCCTTCTCTTTCTCCAATGGTGGAAATGGGCCAAAAGGGGCTCTCAAGGTGAAAGTAGTTCAATGGTGAACTAGGGTTTCGAGAGAGATTTTGGCAGAGTAAGGGTATACTTGATTGTGTATTTGGAATGTGGGATCTCCATCACCTATTTATAGTTTTTTGGTGGTGGAGTGCTAACCCATGGTTTTAGGAAACACATGGTTTAGGGCAGCTGTAAAGGGTTTTTTTCCTTTTTTTCTTCATTATTTTATATTTTTTATTCCCTTTTTAGGGGATTTTTGCTATTTTTGGAGGAAAAGGGGGTTTTTTAGCCTTTTTGAGGCTATTTTGATGGTTTTGTGGCCTTTTGGAGGCATTTTAGGCCCTTTGGAGGCTTTTTAATGGGATTTTTTGGGATTTTAAGGGAAATATGGTAGGAAAATGGACAAATGAGCCATATAATGTGGTAGATGAGGTAGTGAACACTTTTTGGGTGTTAACAACCTGCCAACCAGAACCCTGATCGGCTGCCCAAGCAGGCCAAAAATCCTAATTTATGAACAAACCATCCTTGTTCTATTTGCGGGGACTATGGCCACTAAACACATGCTTGCCCACATTTAGAGCGAGCTCGGCAACTCTAGACTGATGATGCCCATCGCCAAGGGCATGTGGCTCCTCAGCTGCCACCCAACCCCCCACCCCATCAGTAGCAATCTTTGGTGTTGCAAAACCCCTTACCAACCTAAGGTGTAGTGAACACTCAGCCGTTGGCTCCCCCTCAGGGCAACGCGCCCCCACAACAACAGATCACGTATGCCGCTCCTGATCAACCCATGTTCGACTCAGGTACCCACCACTTGTTAATGATGTCATCCACTGATGTCAACCTCCAAACCCGTTGGAACCAATATGGCTCCACCCCTGAAGCCACTCCCACCGACAAAAACACTAACACCCATCCCACTGATCAGACGTTATGTATACCCCCGGCTCCACTCGATGGCACCTCCAAAGCACCTCATTTCCCACGTCGTCGTATCAACAATAACCCCAATGCTTGTGTTGCATCAAATTACAACATTGTAGATGACTTAGCCCAATCTCCCGCAGCCATGTCTATGTTAGAAGTCTTAAAAAATTGTCCTTCACAGCGCAAGCATTTGCTCTCCTCCATTGGTGCTATTGACCCAAATGATTCACAATTGATGGCCTTCGATTTGGACCAATCCAAACCACTCTTTCCTTCCACTTTAGCGTTCCAAGTTTCTATTTTCGTTCGGAATCTTGTCATCCATCGGTGCATTATCGATGAAGGTGCCTCTACATGCGTTATGTCCACATTCGTTTGGCAGAAGTTGGGATCCCCTACTCTCCAACAGTCCACCACTGCGTTGCGAGCCTACGATGGTCTTTCGGATCAACCCCAAGGTCTCTTAGCTAATGTCCCCGTCCAGCTAGCTGGTAAAACCATGCTCATTGACATAGAGGTCATCAATGCCCAACTTGATTATAAACTCTTACTTGGCCACAGCTACATGTATGCCATGCGGGAAGTTGCCTCATCTGTTTTTCGTACCATGATGTTCCCCCATGACGGACGCGTGCTCAAGGTTGACCAACTCACCTATTACGATCCCAATGCCCCCGCTGCACCCAAAAATGTTTTCCCCATGGTTGAACACCCAATTTGTGGTGCAACTACCTCATTTGTTTCCTTCGTGGGACCCAGACTTTACTTAGATCCACCGATGACCTCAACATTCCAATCCATTCCCCCCCCGTCACCTACGACCGAAGTATTTGACCTATGTACTCTTTCCCACAATACACAAATACCCAACAATCAACCACCCTTGTTACCCAAACCACCATTGGTACCTAGTCACATTGGTGTTACACCCACCCACACAATCCCCTTCCTATTCCCTCCCTCGGGAATAGTAAGCACCCCGGTTATGGCTACTCTCAGCCTCCTCGGGTTAACCTTAGGATTACCCGTGTGGTATATTTCACCTCCCGTTCCCCTGCCGACACCAAATGTCATCCTTCAACTGGTGCAACCCATTGTCACTACTAGTCAACCACCTCCTAGTGTCACTACCCCTTCGTCATCTACGAATTCCCCTCCTCTTGTCAAGCCCACTAGGGGCAGAGGCCCACAACCATACATTGTTGTAGCCCCTCCCAAAGCAGTTAAACTCCCCCCCCCCCCGTGTTTCGTACTCCTCCCAAATTCTCGTTGTGTGATGAGTTAGGCCATTCGACTCATCAATGTCCACACTTACCTGCATTACAGGAACACATGCAAATGCTTGACGACGATCCCAACATTCCGGTTGTCGAACTCGATCCAACCCCTAAGCCTCGTGATAAATCACTGTGTACCAACCACCCCTGTGCAATATGCGGTATTTACGGCCATTACTCACATCACTGTCCTGATCTCCCAGATTACAGAGCAGCTCTCTATGAGATGAATAATTTGGACCTTGAGAAGGAACCCCCCACAATTGAGGAGATCCACCCCCTGGTATCATCCCCATTCAGAGAGATTAACACCATTTATATGATCTCTTCGACTACCACTCCCTCATCAACCGATTTGACAAATCACAGTTTCTGCAATGATGAGGAGATCCTCGAGGTTCTCACTACCCCGGATTATCCCTGGGATGACATGCACCATCATTCCTATTTCCTCCCAGAAGAATCCTCCTCTACCACAGCTACCCAATTCACATTTGAGTCCAAATATTTCCTTCCCACCAAATTTGACTGGTTTAAGGATCCTATTCTCGCTCCTGATGCTTTTGAGGAAGGTAACATGGCCAACATCTCACCTGTCATCCACATAGATATCTTTGACCCACCTGGTGCTCTTGAAATCATTACCTTAGGAGCTTCCTGCAATGAGTATGAGATTGACGTGTACAAAAAACGTTTCCAAGAGTTCCGTGATGTCTTTTCCTGGTCCTATACCAAAATGCCTAGTCTCGACCCCGCTATTATAGAGCACCACATTGACACATGGCCCAATGTACCCCCTGTTCACTAGAAATAGCACCCCATTCATCCTTCAAAGCTCCTCGCTGTTAAAGCAGAGGTTGAGAAACTTCGCAAAGCAGGATTCATTTATCCTATCGCATATACCACCTGGGTTTCAAACCCCGTCCCTGTTAACAAAAAACAAGGCACCATTATAGAATGTACTGACTTCCACGATTTAAACCGTGCTTGGTCCCAAAGAAAACTTCCCCATGCCATTCATTGACCAACTCATCGATGCATGTGCGGGACATGAAGTCCTATCTTTCATGGATGGTTTTTCCAGATACAACCAGATTCAGATCTGTAAGGAGGATCAGTACAAGACTGCCTTTACCACCCCATGGGGTACCTTTGCCTATCGTGTCATGCCTTTCGACCTAAAAAATGCTAGTGCCACCTTCCAGTGGTCCATGACCTATTTCTTTCATGACTTGGTCCATATCCTGCTTGTCTATCTTGATGACCTTATAGCTCGTTCCTGGAAATGATCAGACCACCTTAACGACCTCCGACAAGTTTTCCTGCGTTGTCGCAAATATAAAATCCGCTTGAACCCACACAAGTGTGTCTTTTGCGTTCCGGTAGGCCGGTTGTTGGGTTTCATTGTTTCCCGGAAAGGAATTACTATTGATCCCTTGAAAGTATAAGCCATCTTATACCTTCCCTCTCCTTGTACGCTCCGGCATCTCCAAAGTCTGCAACAGCAATCCAATTTCCTTCATCGTTTCGTTCCTGATTACGCCACTACCGTTCATGGTTTCTTACGCCTCATTTGTACCCACATACCCTTTGTTTGGGATGAGCAAGCAGAAGCTGCATTCGAAGCCCTCAATAAAGCTCTCACACAAGCCCCTTTGATCTCCCCTCTGGATTTCTCTCAGGATTTCATCCTTTATGTCTCGGCATCCTAACATGCCATGTCCGGAGTCTTGGTTCAAGAAGACGCCGCTCGCTAAGAGCATGGCATTTATTACGTCAGCTAGACCTTGTCTGGACCACCCCTACGTTACCCATATGAGGAGAGACTCGCCCTTGCTGTGGTCTTTTCCGTCCAAAAATTGCAACACTACATTTTTCTCAGTCATACCACAGTTGTCGCCGACTCCAACCCCATGGTCTATCTATTAAACCGACAGCTCCTGCAAGGTCGTGTTGCTAAATGGGTCATTATCCTCTAGGAATATGACCTCACTTTTTGAACCCCTAAGAGCACTAAAGCCCTCGCGCTTTCCCAGCTCATCACCGATCTCCCCTCCCTTTTGCCGTCCCCACAAATCTTCGATGAGTTACCCGACAATCACTTGTTCATCATCTCGTCTGATGACCCATGGTACGGTGATATTTTGTTATACCTGTGCACACAGAAGTTTAGACCCAACATCAGTCGTGATAGACGCCATTGTATCCATCACCAGGGCTCTCGATATCTCCTCTTAGGCGATGTCCTTTACCGGCGAGGGGTTGACATGATTCTTCGTCGTTGCCTTACCTATGAGGAAGCCGAACATGTCCTCAATGACTGTCATAGCGGTGCTTGCGGTGGACATTTCTCTGGAATGGCCACCGCCCAAAAGGTCATCTGCGCCGGTTACTTCTGGCCCATACTCTTTACCGACTGCATCACAGCAGTCAAACATTGCCATAACTGTCAACTTTTTGCCCCCAAGGCCCGGACACCACCCACTCCGTTACACCCAGTCATCACTGTTGGTCCCTTTTGTAAGTGGGCCATCGAATTCATGGAATGTAAACCCCCATCTGCCAATGGCCATAAGTACATCATTGTCGCCGTCGATTACTTCACCAAATGGGCGGAAGCCATTCCCACCTTCAATTGTACAGCTGACACCACTACCCGTTTCTTTTTCAACCACGTTATCACTCGATTCGGGGTCCCAAAGCAGTTTGTCTCAGACCATGGCTCCCACTTCGAAGATTCCATTTGGCGTGAGTTATCCACCCTCTTAAAGTTCGAACATCAGTATTCCTCTGCTTACTACCCCCAAGGGAACGACCAAGTAGAGGCCATTAACAAAATCTTAAAAACCATCCTTCAACGCACTATTGACCAACATAAGTCCAATTGGCACCACATGTTGTTCCCTGCCTTATGGGCTTACCATACATCCACCAAGACCGCCACCAGTTTTACCCCATTTCATTTAGTTCATGGTGTAGAATCTGTCCTCCCCATCGAGTGTCAGATACCTGCCTTACACATCGTCGTTGAGCTTCTCCCCGACACCTCCCCACTTGAGCAACATCTGCTATCACTAGAACAAGCTGATGAAGACCGTCGTGCCACTCTCCAGACCATTGAAGCCGCCAAGAATCGGTCCAAAGCTGGTTACGACAAACATGTACACCCTCGAACTTTCCATGAAGGGGACCTCGTCCTCGCCTATGACCAAGCCCACGAAAAAACTGGTAAAGGAAAGTTTGAATCCATGTGGTAAGGCCTTTACATCGTGCAGACCTGCCTCGGCAATGGGGCATACATTTTAACTGACTCCAAAGGTCACCCTTTGCGCAACCCCCGTAATGGGTTGTATCTTAAATGATTTTATCCCTAAATAAACCTGTGGCCTCATTGGTCCATCTTGTACAGTTTGCTCTCTTTTTTGTTTTTCACCTTTTTTACCACAATCTTACATTCATCATTTTTTCATGACCACAGATGAACCATCTTCCACCTCATTACATTGGCTTCGCCGATGGAGCAAGCCGCTAGTATTCCAACCTGGCTTCTGCAGCATGGGTCTTATATTCCCCTTCACATGAATTGATTCACCTTGACGGACTATGTATAGGCATTGCTACCAATAACTAGGCGGAGTGTGATGCTGTGACTGGTCTCCTGACTGCTGCCCTCCAGATGGGCATATGTCACCTTCATGTTTTCCTTGACTCCCAGCTACTTGTCTCCCATCTCAACAACTGCTACCAGGTGTGTGATCCTTGCCTCTTTAGAAAATTCCTGCGCACAAAACAACTCAGCCGACAATTTGAATCCATAAAAATTCACCCATGTCCCAAGAGCTCAAAATAGTGTCGCAAATCAAATGGCTAACAACATCCTAGATTGGCACATCAATCACACCACGTAAAACCTCCATCATGCATCATCATCCTATAACATCTCATCAAAAATATATAAAAACCCAAAAAGATTGCAAGGGGCATCCACATGCCTATCACCACATAACCATTTTCATCCATGTGCAATAAAAATAAAAACACATTTATATACAGGGGCATCCACGTTCCTAATCCTACATACATCATGTTGCATAACATACAATACACAAGGGGCATCCATGTGCCCATCATTCTATACCACTTGCATCCACGTGCAATACAAACATATAACAAACCATAAGCGCATCCACGTGTGTACACTAAATCATCATCGCAAAAAGGTGCATCCATGTGCATATATATATATCAAAAAATGAATGTCAATATGCTACACATGTCCTGAGTACCCCCGTACTCAGCTATACAAAAAATATATATCTATACATCCCTACGCCTCATAGAATACATGCCGTAGCTACAAAATAAGGGGGGAGTCCCCTGTACTCCCTAATGAGAGTCATACCCTGCATCACTTCCTACATCAGCTGCCTCTGAGTCCTCCCCTCGCTCCTCCTCCGGCAGCTCCTCATCCCCTGTGGGTTCATGTGCCCGACCCCTATCCGCCAAGATAGCCACCCAGATCGTGATCAACTGGATTTCCCGTGGCACCCTCATGCAATCCTGAATCACCTCTGGATCCACGTCACGCCACCCGTCATCAGTCACTCCAACCAACAACCAATCTAGAAGCATCCGTACGGACTCTAGAGTCCCCTCAGCATCCCATTGATGCACCTCCCCTCGGCCTGGCAGGGCTGGTACCTCCACATGCCCCCTGCGCGATACATGTCCTGGTGGTGGTCTCGGGCCAACATCTGTAGATCACACATCAGTCAGTAACAGTATATCAAAAAACCTATCATACACAAATCTTGACATCCATAACATGCAATAGACTCAATATGTACCATCTGGTCCCCATGCCTGTCCTGGCGCTTGTGGTGCCTTTGGATCCCCGGTGTAGTCCATATCTCTGTATGGAAAGTCATCCAGTGTCAGCGGCATCTGCAGCCACTGCAGGTAAATCTCCTGAGTGAAGTATCTACCCACCTCACCGCCACCCCGGCGGCGCATCATCTCTCCCCACCGCACCATGCGTAGCTCCCTTAGTCCTCCTGCCTTGACCGGCACCCGCGGCCACAGTGTAGGTACCCGCTCCGTGAAGAAAGCATATAGAAAGGATCCATAATAGAATCCCTTGCCAAATTCCTTCACCAATATTAGCTGCCGCTACAAACAAGTGAGGAACATCTGGCCCCACGCATAATAGACACCATCTAGTACCCGCTCCACTAGCTGCATCTACCCCCTAGACACCTTTTCAGGTGACTGGGACCCCAAAACTCGGATCACGCACGCCACAATAGCCTGTACTGCTGGCTCCTAAAGGTCCACCACTCGGAGTGCATTCCTCTGCACCCTCACCTCTGGAACACAGTACCGCTCCAGCATGTCCTCCATATCTACATCCGCGGATACTCATGGCTGCGTATCCGCCACCCTACCCAAACAGGGAAACCCCATCAGGAAGTAGACATCTGCAAGGGTGAGAATCCACCCTCTCCCCCTGCACCTTGAATGCCTGAATGTTCGGCTCCCAAAATCTCACTAGCTGGTTCAGCAACAGCACTGCTGAATGCATCATCGGTACCTGTGTGAACTTCAGAAGTCCACACAATCCCAGCATCGACCGCACATGGCGATCCCTCCGGATAACCTTTACTATATCATCTGGGAACTCCCACTCTTGCCACAACACCAGCGGAATCCTCTCAATCACACAAGGCAAACTCATCAGACTCATGTCAACGAAGTAAACCTACCCCCCCCTCCCCCCTCGGGGAAACATAACAGCTCGATCCCAATCACAGCTTTAGGACCCCTTGCCGTGGTTTCTGACCATGGATATCAGGGCTACAGTTGCAGTCCCAAACTGCACCTGTAGGAGCCAAACTCCCAGCTTTGAACCGTGTGTTCAGCCTCGGACCTGCAGTCCCCAACCGTGGTTCCACCCCAAAAACCCACGATCCACCCACGTGGACCATACAATAAAACCCCCTGGGACCCACCACCCTACCCTGAACCCAATGAAAATGCAGGTATGAGTTTGTCGGAATACCTGTCACTCCCAGATTTGAAAACGGCCAGTCGGATCGTCCAGAAATGCCACCTCAGCTATGGTCCACTCTGATCACTAGTCAAAGTCAACAAGTCCAAATGACACTTGTCATGTTGGACCCACTGACTATTTATAGTCCATTGACTTTTTCTTGTTTTGGCCATTCTGAACCCATACGGAGTCCATTTTTTGAACCGTTTCCACCAATGGAATCAGCATGACGAGAACGTCATGATGGTCAACTTGTGATCTTAGTTTTTCCATTTCACACCACTTGGTTTGCGTTCCACTTTGGCTGCTCTCCATTTTTTGTATCGGATTCATTTTTCCAAGCCCGTGATGATGCTTGAGAACATTTCTTGCTCTCACCCCCAGATTTTTTGGGTATTTTTCCAAAACACCCCCTGTCACCTCAGTTTGCGTGCCACATCATCCGTTATCCATTTTTGACACTTTTTATATCACTGGATTCATTTTTCCAAGCTCATGATGATGCTTGAGATCATTTCTCACTCTCACTTGGTACAGTTTCAACATTGTGTCCCGACACCTTGCTGCCTCGATTTGCATGCCACATCAGCCACCATCGGATTGTTCCACATTTTTACATGAGCCATTCACTCCTGTCATACTGCAATTATTTCATTATTTTTCCACCATTCATTATCCCACAAGGAGGCCCACTGGTGTTTCCCCATACCCTTGTTCTTGGTCATCATCAATGTTCCTTGATTGAGCACTTCCTCCTTGCCTGCCCATTCCTTTTGTTCGGTATAATTTTATCCCTTTTTCGGGCCGGACAAGTCCTTTACGAAAAAGGCACTTAGGGAGTTTCTGTTAAGCTCTTTTCTGACTCCTAAAACAATGAAAATATCACCGAGCAATATTGCTTCCTTTCATGCTCGTTAAAGTACCTGAAAGGGCGTCTATCTGGTATAATTTTAACCCTTTTCCGGACCTGGTAGACTAGTTATGAAAAAGGAATACTCTAGTCACATCGGCTAGAAGAGTTCTTCATTGCATCCTTTTATGCTTCTTCGGGCCTTGGAGAATAACACATGAAAAAGCAACCCCCTGGAGTCTTCTTATCACTTTCAGACTCTCTAAAATTGAAAGAAACCATGAGCATGAACTGTCCTGGGCTCGTACAAATCCACAAAACAGTACCATTCCATTATTTCAGAGTCTTCATATGGCTTTCATACTCCTTAAAATTGAAAGCAATCACGAGCATGAGCTGTCATGGGCTCGTATAAATCCACACGACAGTACCATTTTACACACACTTCTTCTAGTTCCTTAACCCATGAAGAAGTCCCCCCGTGCCTCTTGGCACTATGATCGATCATCTTGGCAGCACCCCCAATCAGGTCGCCTTTGTTCAGAGTAGTCTGCAGTCTCCTGCCATTTTACACCAGCTTGAGTATCCCTCATCCGAGTCACTATCCTCGATCCAATACAGCTATGATCCCTTTCCCTCCAGTCAGTTTCATATGTTGCCTGATCATCCCCGCCATCATACTCTGAACAAAGGAAGTTTGAGTACACCCACTCTACTTGCCCAGTTATCCCCCACAGTTTGTCAGTCCTACCATCAGTACTCTCATACTTCGGTTCTCCACCTCGCGCTCCTATCAAGGAAACATCATTGCCTTGCTAGTTGCAGGTCTCCCTCTGTCGACGACAGCCCCTCTATTCCAGAGGATAGATCCAGAGGTCCCTGCTCCTTGGACCCATCACCATCTGTGGTGAGTGCCTATGGACCATTCTGAGAGGAGTCATCATTGCATCTCTGAGTGGTTGTTCCTCACATGCTCGACTTCAACACCTTGATCGCATCATTGAGAATCGTGCAGGATTTATATCCTTCAGTTATTAGTCGAAGACCTTAGATTTCCCCCGACTCTAGCACATTGGTGAGTCACTTCGGAACACCCAGTTATATGTTCCCGTGGATGTCCGAGTTGCGTTGGCGATTGTATTCGGAAGCCATCCAGTTATATGCTTCCTTGAGTACCCAGTTCAGTTCAAGTTCAGTGTACCATTGAGGATATGACTCCCCGTCACTATGATCCATCAGCTCATTAGTTCCTCTGGTACCCCACTCAACAGTACTATAGTTATTCCAGTGTATCAGTTCTTCAGCTCAGACATGGTTAGCCCAGCAGTATGTCCCAGATTTGTGTCCCCTCTGGACCCTTATGATATACACAGTGGTTCTCTATGTATCCTACAGGTCCCCCTTTTTTGGGCCTCACAGTTATTTTTATGTATCTTGACACGAGCATGTGTATGCTCGCCTCGTTCATATATTGAGATTCTTCCTCATTCATTATTTGAGGCCATGTATATTTTAGGTCCCCATATTTTGGACCCCATTGTTATTATTGTTCTATATCTTGATACGAGCATGGGAATGCCTGCCTTGTCCAATGTTCAGATTTTTCCTCATTCATTATTGAGGTCATGTCCTTTCAGTTTTTGCAGTTTGTTTGGGACTGTTGTTCCGGGCTCTAGTTTTTTTCTTCTCTTCTCCACACCCCAGGAAAACCATACAAGACTTATGATGTCTATCGGCCATACGATGAGCTCCTGCCCTCACACATCAGAGGGCAATCTGTTAACACCCAAAAAGTGCTCACTACCTCATCTACCCCATTACATGACTCATTTGTCCATATTTCCTACCATATCTACCTTCAAAACCTTAAAATCCCATTAAAAAGCCTCCAAAAGGCCACAAAATATAAAAAAAAAGCCTCCAAAAGGCTAAAAAACCCCTTTCCCCCCCAAAATTATCCAAAATTCCTCCAAAATAGCAAAAACCCTCTAAAAAGGGAATAAAAATATAAAAAAGGAGGAAAAAGAGGAAAATGAAGAAAAAGGAGAAAAAAACCCTATACAACTGACCTAAACCATATGGTCCCCAAAACCATGGGCCAACACTCCACCACTAAAAACCTATAAATAGGTGATGGAGACCCCTCATTTCATTTCCACAGTCAAATACACCCTTACTCTGCCAAAATCACTCTCGAAACCCTAGCTCACCCTTGAGCTACTTTCACCCTTGAGTGCCCCTTTTGGCCCATTTCCAACCCTTTGGAGAAAGAGAAGGAGCAAAGCTGGAGTTTGGAGCAACCCTCTTGGACCATTGCAAGAACTTCACCAACCTCTACACTTGAGGTAAAATTTTAATACAAAAAATAAAGGTCTTCACCATATTTCCATGTTTTGTTATGTTTATTAATGCTCATGCTAGTTTAGAATTCGTATTGTTTTATTACTTTAATTTACTGTTTATTGAACTGCTACTAAGGAGTCCATTCTCCTTAGTAGGTGCTCATTTGCACAAGCTAGGGTGAAAACCCTAGCTACAATCAGGTCTTCACAATTCAGATAAGTACTTGTTAAATGTTGTATATTCATTTCATGTATTTAAATCTAATCCTTTCAAAAATAAATAAACGGTATCCTTTCTGTGTAAGTTTCAATTACAAGTAATTAGTTAATATTTCAAATTAAATGTATAAAGAATGATTTTTACCTAAATACGGATTACTTATTGTAAATGGAAATCATGCCAACTCTTATAATAATTATTATGTGATTATTTATTTAGTTTTGTGTCTTGAATATAAAATAATAAACACAATGAAAAGAATTAGAGGTATAATAATGGAAGTGAATTTAGTATTCTTAAAAGATAAATGATTATAAATTTGGTGTTTAATTTCCATGTTGTATGGATATTTGTTTATAATAGGTATATTATGAATATCTACACCCAATTTAGTATACTAATAATTTGGAAAATTTGGAAAAATTGCAATTTTTTGGTTAATTTGAACCTTGAACTAGTGATGACCCAAGTGCTTCCAAATGGATCCTAAGGATTTAGAATTGGTTCTGAAGGTACTTGAAGGGTATTAGGAAATAAAAATTAGGCTTATAGTTTCTTGGACACTCTCAAAATACTTCTACAACATTCATTGTCAATCAGGAGAAAATAGGGAATTTACTAGTAATTTCGAGGTTCAAACCCCCTAGGATAGAGGTCACTAATGGCTTCCAAAATGCAGTACGAACCTACCAACATTCATAAAAGAGACATGAATTAGTTATGTGACTTAAAAGGTCACCAAAATGCATCATTAATTAGTTCCTAAAGTTTGTTGCAACTCCCATAAATCAGATATTTGTAAACATGTCTTAACATAGGAGGAAATGAGAGAAAAACACTATAACTTGCTATGAAATTTGAGAGAAATGTTCCAAATAATTGCATAATGTTCATGAAAATTATTCAATACATCAATGGCTCTCTAAACAACAATAAAACCACTGATATTGACTGGAACAATTCCATATCAAACAACTTCAAGCTCTTACAACAAGATATATGGGAAAATGGCACCATTCATACATAGTTTGGCATTTTTACATAGTTTCAATTGGAGTTTCGATCTGAGGTTCATTTGAGAATCAAATACAGAATGTATAAATCACATTACAAATAAATGGGTCCCCTTGTACTTCCCCAAAGATATCAACATCTCACCATGTGCACCAGTCCTCCAAGAGCAAGAATATGAAGAGAAGAGTGAGAGAGACGTGGGAACAATTTGAAGAAGATATGATCACTAGAAGCACTGTAGCTTCAACCTATAACAAATGAATTAGGATGGGAATCTTGTTCATTGGGAATCTCCAAATGAAAGGTCTGAATGGCCTCTCCAATTTCCAATTAGGATGGGAATCTTTCACCCTCGAAATTGGTGCTAAGGAAAGTAGAATAGACACTCAACTTGCATGGACAAGCTATGCACTCCAAATTACCAAATGAGAGATGATAAAAATCCCCTCTCCTTCTTTGTTCTTGTCTTTTATAATCCTTCCAAGTCCTCAATGGCTCTAATTCCCTCCAAGAGCTTCATGCCAACTCAAGATGGGGAAAGATTCCAATGAGTGCCACTTGTCCAACAATTCATAACCTCCCTCTTTGATCAATTCGAATGGGGGGAATCTTGGCTTCCATAAATACCTTGTGTGCCCTCTTGGAGGAAATTTTTATCCCTTACATGTGATATAGGTCAGATGTCAGCAATCAGGTCTGATCCTTGTCATAAGTGGCATAGCATCTTCATCATTGTTGTCATAAAGACTCAGGAATCTAGCCCAAGTGTTTCAATACCTCTAAGATGCCTCTTCCTCTTCCATGGGAGTTAATCTTCCACTCAAATTAGACCCTCAATGAGTCATGCCAAGTGTAATTCCCTTCAAACTTCCCCAATAACGTTGGACACCACCTTGTATTCAAATGGGTGAGAGTAGGATGCCACGTGGCATGGAGAATCTTGCTTTGTGTGGGTCCCACACCACCAATGTGCCTTCATGACCAAGTGCCACCTTATTTTCCTATTATAAATATTTATTTAGGCCCTTTTAATATATTTTTTCAAGCTAATGTCCATTTGGGGTTTCATAGCTCCCTTATTCCAAATCTAAATGTTTCCACCCCAACCTAGGGAACTAGTAGATTGGTGGAATTTTCCTTTCTAGTGATTTATTTGGATGGGGACATTACTGTCCTCCCCACCCAAGATTGCTTGCCCTCAATCAATTCGAAATTGGGATGCTACAAAATTTTTTCCTCTTCCCATGTGGAATCCTCACTTGGAAAATCTTTCCATTGTACCAAATATTCTCTTATGGTTCTGCTCAATTTCATTTCTCTTGTCTTCAATTTTTTTTTTTTTGGAATAAATATGAGTTGTCCTTCATCATCTAATGGAGGGAGTGTTTATGAAATAGAAATTTGCTGACCAATATCCTTATTAAGGCATGACACATGAAATACATTGTGGATTTTTCTACCTTCTGGAAGTTCTAACTCATAACCTACCTCCCCAAATTTTCGATCTATCTTGTAAGGACCATAATACCTTGGTTTGATATTTTATGATCCTTTCCATTTTAAAGAGGTTTGCTTATATGGATGCAACCTCAAATAAACCAAATAATTCACTTGAAAAGTTCTTTCCTCCCTATGTTGATCCACATACTATTTTTGTTGATTTTGGGAAACCTACAAATTGTCTTTAGAAGCTTCAAAATCTCTTGACTTTCCTCAAACCAATATTTAGATTTTGGGGCTCTACTATCACCAAAAATGTGATCAACAAAGGTGAGTTCTTCATAACCATAAAGTAATTTGAAAGGAGACATGCCAACGGACATATTGAAAGTAGTATTATAGCAAAACTCACCCAAGTGTATCCATTTCACCCATGCTTTCTACGGCTCACCAACATAGTTCCTCAAGTATCCTTCCAATCATTGGCTTACCATTTATATTTGGCCATCAGTTTGAGGATGATAGATTGTTTTAGGATTCAATTGAGTTCCCACCAACTTGAAGATTTCTTTCCAAAAATCACTCATAAATTTGTTATCCCTGTCACTCACAATGTTTTTGGGAAGTCCATGCAATCTAAAAAATATCTCTAAAGAATAGATTAGCCACTTGTTTAGTAGTAAAAAATGATGTAATAGAAAAGAAATGAGCATATTTGGTGAGTCTATCCACCACAACATAAATACAATCCTTACCTAAAGCCTTGGGTAAACCTGTGATGAAATCCATTAAGATGCTTTCCCATTTTTGTTCTGGAATGCGAAATGGTTGCAATAGACCAGCAGGATGGGTGTGTTCAAATTTGTTTTTATGACATATATTTCATTCATTCACATAATTTAGAACATATTGCTTCATCCCTTTCCAAGAGAACCTTTGTCTTAATTTCCTAAATGTTTTAAAGAAACCAAGATGGCCTTCTAAAGGAGAATCATGAGTTTCCTTCAAGATCTTGTGCTTTAGGTTCGAACCATGAACCAAGTATATTCGGTCCTTATAGTAGATTAGGCTATTCAATATATTGTATATATCATCTCTTTTGACCCCATCTAACACATCACAAGGAAAACTATCTTTGGCATACTCTACTATTAGCATATCTTTCCAATATTTCGAAATGTCCATAAGAGAAAATGAAGTTCTCCTAGACAATACATCTGCTAAAATATTATTCTTCCCTTTTACATATTCAATGTAAAAATAAAGAGCTTGGACCTTACTTACCCATTTTTGTTTCCTTTCATTCATATCCTTTTGTGTGAGGAAATGCTTTAAACTATTATGATCAATTTTGACCACAAACTTGTTCCCCACAAGATATTGTCTAAACTTGGCCAAGGAATACATGATGGATAACATTTATTTGTCATATATGGAGTATAGATTCTCATGTGGCTTCAATTTTAGGCTCTCAAAAGCTATGGGGTGTTGATTTTTCTTAAGGACTACCCCTATACCTTCTCCTAATGCATCACATTCCAAACAAAATGGTTTAGAAAAATCAGGTAATGCAAGTACTGGACAACTACTCATTACCTATTTAATTCTTTGGAAAGCCTTTTCAGCCTCTTCATCCCATTTGAAAGCATCCTTCTTGGTCAAATCAGTAAGGGGAGAATTTAGTTTGGAAAACCCCTTCACAAACTTCCTTTAGTAAGTGCATATCCCAATGAATCCTCTCAATTCAGTGATGTTCATGGGTGATGGCCATTCAAGAATAGCCTTTATTTTATCCAAGTGAAACCTTTAATCCATATTTCCCAATGATGTTCCCAAAATACAAAACTTCTTTCAACCCAAATTCACACTTGGAAAACTTAGAAAACAAATATTGTTCATGCAATATTTTCAATACAACTTCTAAATGGTGCAAATGTTCCTCCCATGTCTTATTGTAAATCAAAATATCATCAAAGAAAACCAAAACAAACTTACAGATCTGCTCGCAAAATGTTTTGTTCATGCATGATTGGAATGTGGTTAGAGCATTGGTCAAACCAAAAGGAATGACAAGAAATTCAAAATGACCATAGTGATATCTAAAAGCATTTTTCTACACATCCTCCTCCTTCATTCGAATCTTATGGTAACCAAATCTAAGATCAATTTTGGAGAAGAAATTTGCTCTAAATAGCTCATCCATGAGCTCATCTATTCTAGTAATGAGATATCTATTCTTTATTGTCTTCTTGTTTAGAGCTCTAAAATCAATGCAAATCCTTAGGGTTCCATCCTTTTTCTTCACCAAAACAACTAAAGAAACATAGGGACTTGAGCTTGGTATAGTGAGTCCCAATCCCAAGAGCTCTTGAATAGCATTCTCAATCTCATCTCTGAACCTTTTCTGGTGTCTATATGGTGGTATTTGTATAGGTGAAGTACCCACCTCCAAAACAATGGTGTTCTCAACTCCTCTGTAAGGTGGCCTTCTAGGAGGAAGATCTCCAAAAATCTTTTCATATTTTTGTAGTAGTTTCCTTATCTGTTATACCTCAAAGTTACACTTCAAGCCTTCATGTCACATCTTCGTGACATGCGACCTAGAGACACTTCCTCCTAATATGTGTTGTACCTTGTTGGACCCCTCCTTGGCCTCATTTGGAAGCTTTGGAGACAAATCCAATCAACGCTAGTCGAATGAAAACTCAATGGGCCAAGTGTCACCTTGATTGACCTTTCCTTGCCCTAATTTTTGCGCCCTTCCTATATCCCAAGGTGTGGAAATTCCCTATTTTTGCATCTTGCATACCTGCTGGGGCGCAAAAATACCAACATTTTCGTGCTACGCTCAGTTCATGGGGTGCGAAATCTCAGTAACAACCCTTTTCCTTGGATTTTGGATCTAACCTTCTGGGAGATTTCCTTGGGATTGGATCCTGTGATTCGATCCTAACCTATTTCCCTCGTTTAGCCTGGATGATACACTAAACACTCATCTAGTTCCATTTTCCTCTCCATATGGTTGCCTTCCCAAGTCCTATAAGATTGAGGCCATCCATGAGCCAAAGGGAGGACATAATGAGGCACCAAACCTATGATCTTATAAGGTCTGCAGAGATAGCTCGAGGAAGGACGATTTGGAGTTGAAGAATTGCTTGGATATCAAGGTATCATTTTTGTAAGTCTCTCATAGTTTCCATCTAATGAAACTTGTATTATTTCTCCATTTTGTGTATTGTGTTTCAGTCACAAACATGAAATGTATCTAATTTGATTTAGATCTAACCTAGTGTACGAGATATTTGGATATTGGTTTCATTTGTTGCTTGTTCAATCCAAATAGGTTCTACTTGTGGAATTCAAGACAAGAGTTGGAATCTAAACGAATGCCTGGTTTAAAAGTGAGTTATACAAACTTTTCCCTTTCAAATTCATTCAAAATTGTATGCATGGATTAGATTTAGATATTTAAGGTAGAATTTGTTTTATAGTTGTCTTAGGTTAAGCTTAAGCTAATCTTAGTTTAGTCTAAGGACAAGTATAGTACCTGAGACCAGTGCAATACCACAATCCACTATTGTACCAGAAATTCGCACCATAGTGGACACTACGTTAGCTCCTGAGGCTTGTACCTCATCTCCAACCAATGTCACACCGGAAGGTACTATCCTGCCAGAGCTTAGAACTACCCTAGTAAGGCCATCATTATTTGATATTCCTGAAGAGTACATCGAGATCATTGAGGAATCTGAACCTGCACCCCCTCGACAATTTCATCTTTCTACCAACTTTACCTATCCCTCTGCACAGTTGGAAACCCCACTTGTCATATATACATCCTTGGTCACACGTAGTTTTGAAACTGGATCTTCTAGCAATATATCATTCGGATTGCCTTCTCCTGAAGTCCCTTCATTCCTAGATATCATGACATCAATTCGATCCGAAACGGTTAGTCTAGATAACCAACAAGTGACAACTGAACACTTTAGACGTGAAACGGATAAAATATTGACTTCAACCTCGCAATACCCTCCCACACTTGCTTCCCAAGCAGTAATCTATCGTGATTCCCCAACACCCCGATCTTCATCCCGTGATACTACTTACGATGAATCATATGTAGGTCGGTCAAGACCCATGGACTAGACCCAACCAGAATGCTTCCCTGATAACTCAGGAACCACAAACATATTCGATCCAAACTCCTCGTTATGGAACACAACTCTGGGCCAAGCCCTCGACGATTTTTGCACTATTTTAGTACCTATGCAATTGACACCCAGAAGTCCTCTTCAACCTTCCCCACATCTATTTCCAGATGAAATTTTTGGTACTTCTTTGGGGAATATTCCTACTATGAGAACAAACCCTACTTTCTCACCGTCATCTTCACCTTTTCAAACTAGTGAACCACTATCTTCACAAGTCGGCCCTACTCGCGCAGTTAGTCAATATGCACAACCAAACTCTTCTAATGTGCTCATTGGAAGACCATCCATTCCTACTATTCGAACACCCAATGTGACTGGAGGTCAATATTCAACCACAATTTACACTATTTCCAGAGGACAACTGTTTATTGGAGCCCCAAGCAGACCCAGTAACCAACCTCCTCCATCTGGACCATCTACCATGTGGGCACCACATACCTCACTTTTTGGAGAAAAAACATCTGTTAGCGCCCCAAGTGGGACCAACGAACAACCTTCTCCATAGGCATTATCTACTCTATGGGGATCACATATTCAACTTGGCGGTGGACAACCTTTTGTTAGTACCCCAAGCGGTACCAACATCCTATTCCCTTCATCAGGTCCAATTCCTTCTTGGGCGCCACAAGTTCCACCTACTGGGGGGAATTCAATATTTGTAAACCAGAATCCACTTGGGGGGAAAGCTAATAAATATCAATCCTTTCTTCCCCCTAATTTGAATTCTGGCATACTCTATTTAGGTGCCCTGAACAATCAATAGAACCCACCTCCTCAAACCTCGTCTCTTAATCAAAGCGGAACAAACAATCTATGGGGCCCATTCTTTTAGGAACCCCCCTTTGCTCAAGGCATGGGAAATACACCCAACCAAGGATTTGGAAACAACCCCTCAGCTCAAAAACTCCAGGTCTCTACACCACTTATTCCCACCCAACAGTATGCCCAACAACCGATATCCAACTCGATTCCAAATAAATTTATCAATCCTATAATTCTGAACCAACCACTGGTGAACCAGATGATCCCTAATTCTCAAAAATTCCAATAGTACCCCACGGGTAATATGTTTGGGTACAACATGCAGCAATATGCGGTGCAAGGACCCACAGGAATCCCAACACCCCATCAATACTACTCATTCCCACAACCCAATCAACAACTTCCATTTCTAGCCACATTAGACTTACCTGACTTGTCCAGACTTATCAATGATCCTATTTGGCACGAACCTCACTTGGCCCCCATCCTTGCTAAACTACCATCAGACATCCCAAAGTTCGATGTGAAACCCGAGGAAGATCCAAAAATTCACGTTATGACATTCCATCTTTGGTGTTCTTCGAACTCACTGATGGATGATTCTATTCGACTACGGCTCTTCCAACGTACGCTCATTGGTACGGCAGAAAAATGGTATATCGAGCTACCTCAAAACTCCTTCAGATATTTCAACACCCTGGCTATGCAGTTTTTTACACACTTCTAGCTTCCCATCCGATATGAGACAGGAACAGAATTGTTAACTTTGTTGCGTCAAACTACTGCCACCCACATATCTGATCACATTCATGAGTGGCAGAGACGTCGAAGATTAATCAAGGCACCCATTCCGAACCAATTACTGGCTGATTGGTTCACAAATTCACTACTGCCACCCATTGCTAGGGATGTTGCTATGGGCAGACCTGTTACGAAGGACCAAGCAATCTCTCATGTGTTGTATATGGATTTGGTTTATATCCAATCCGAAACATTATACGAGCTCATTCCTCACGCTCCCCGCCCCAACAATGATCCATCAAAGCTCACTACTGAACCTCTTATCGATGGAGTAGTTGGTTCTGTGAAGGCTCATCCTGCAACCAAATCTAGTGGGAAAAAAATACTACTGCTCCACCTCCAATTCAGGCTACATCTAAAACATATACCTCTCTTGCTTAGTTCTCCGAGGTGAATGTCACCCAGGAAATATTCAAACCTTTGAGCCAGTTGTGTTAATCCAAATTCCATTGAGAGAACCCATAAACCCTCAACTACCCATTTTGACTTATGCACCCAATCATTTAAGTCTTCCAAGAGTTGGTTGAGGTAGTTAATGCATTGGGAATGGAGAGGTATGGCAACCAATTTCGTGTATGGGCAAGCCATCAATTTGGGAAATCGTATTTTGGCTTCAAGCCAGCCACGAAATTGTTCCCAAGCCATTCTTCACCCATGGTCTTTTCTCCCTCATGCAGTCTAAGCTAGCTAGGGTGTTTTCCTTCACGTTTTCCATCATTTACCTTCATTTTCCATAACTGGGAACTTTTTTGTGTGTTGCATAGTGGCTGGGAGGAAGAGAGTCACGATTTGGGGGTTTATAGAGGTCGTTTCTGCCCCTTGAATGCACATACACAAATTTATGAAATCAATTTTCTCTCCCAGGGTTGATTCCCCATCTAACATTTCGTTTTTGGTTGCCCACGATTTCTGAAACTAATGGAAACCCCATCTTGGGAATCCCACAGTCAAAATGTTTTCTTCATTCCCAACACTTGTGTTTTGCTGTTATGTGCACCCTTGTTTTGAGTTGAATTTTTGAGTAAGAAATTAGGATTGGAAGAGGATTAGAGTTGGCTTGATAAACCTAGTGAAGAGAGGAACCTCACAGAAAGATCAAAAGGGTTGGCTACTCTTCTATGCTCACCTTAAAGAGCATTGGAAAGGAATATATGGCCTGAGGAACTGTGTAGCAGTGAAGGGAATACTTTTTGGTGTCGGGTGTGTAGGTATTGTGGGGACCAACATAGATAGATCTTGTAGAGGTATCCATAGCTCGGTGGTTGAGCTCACTAGCTTAGCAATTCTTCCTTTCCACTGCCTTAGCATCCTGATAAACCCAACTGCGGATTGGCTTGGCTGTTTTTGGTGTATATTTGGCTATGTGTGAGTCTAATGTTGCCTTTTTCCTTGTAGAAATCATGCCCAACTCAGGGGTGGAAGTTGTGTTGAGAGATTGATGAGCAAAAATGGCCTATGGTTGGGTGGAACATTGCCGTTGCATAGCCAGTTGCTTGGGACTACTTTATTTCAAGATAAGTACTCTCTTGTGTTAATTATATAATGTATTTATTTGATGACTATCATGAATATGTTGAATGCATGCTAGATGTGTAGCTGAATTTACTTCCGTTGTGTTTCTTGTATATATACACATCTTCATATGTCTTTTTATTTTTACAATGAATTTTGTTAATAATCATGGGGCCATATGCCCAGCCATAGTGTCATGTTATCTCCATCGCACTAGATCTATGAGAGGGGACATGACAAAGGATGCAATCCTTATTGCACCAGGAGTGGAGAGGTTATCTACAACCCATTATGGGGGAGATGTTGTAAAGCGTAATGCCGTGTAAAGTTATGTAACATACTGTTCCCATAAAAGAATAGAAAAATGCAAATGATGTTGGTTTAAACAAAAAAATTAAATTATATTGATTTCATCTTAAACTTAGATATATCAAGTATGGGATCAAATATCTTGAGGTGTAAATTTTTTCTTAATCTATAAAAAAATTTAAGATAAAAAATTTACACCTCACGAAATTTGATCGCTCTCGGTGCTTGATAGATTTGAGTTTTTAGATGGATCTATGTTGGTTGTAATGTCAGGATTGTAATTTTGAACATTTATCCCTATGAGTTTCCTTGAGCTTCTTCCTTATTTAGATTTCTGGCCATTAATTCTCCACCATTGGTTGGTTTAATCAGGTTATTTTCATAATCTTTTGGTTCTTGTCAAACATTTCAAAATTTAGATTTATAAATCCATGATGAATTTAGGAACAATATAAATCTCTAAAAAATATGTGAAAATCCTTTAAGGAGCTATGCAAATGGAATGTTTTAAATTAGAAGTGATTATAGGCATGAAATAGCAGTGGTCAACCATCTAAGTAAACCTAGGTGCATTTTAGACATTGTCTGACCAGTTTTGAGAGTTGGAGTAACCTTGTGGTTAATTCTTGGCATGCCTTCCTGCCAACAACCTTGGTGAATAATTATGGTCACTTCTCACCATGAAAGGAAGCATAAAAAGACCTAATCCCAGTTTTGATAGAGTAAGCAGTCATAAAAAGACTAAACGTTACTCTAAATCAATTCTTGGCAAGGAATAAAGGCTAAACAACATTAAAATTATGTTTCTAAGGCATTGTCTCACCAATGTTTCTTTGGGAAAGGTTTGCAAGCAATGATTTGAGGGCTTGTGAGAATTTGTTTAGGTTTAGGTGGGATATGCCTTGCCTAGTAGTGGCGCTATGGAAATTTGGCAATCAAGGTGAAGTTTGTTGGGAAAATGATTGGTCAGCACTTGCTCTAGTATGATTTGAACATCGATGAACCCTAATTTTTGACATTTGATTGGCTTACTAGTCATTTGGTTAATTGATCTTCCCATGCAACAGTGCATCACAAATTTGACATTCCAAACACTCATTTGGGCTTGTTTGCATAATTTAGTGAACTTGTGAATTTGCACACCTCCCAATCAGGTGTATAGAAAAATGGAATTTCTTATTGCAAGTTTATTATGTGGATTGGTGACTTTATGAGGGAAACGCTAGAGATTGTGAACCTTTTTGGAATGTTCCTAAGTTCCTAAGAGAGCTACTTGAGAGCTGGTTATTATGGATGTTATATTTTGTATAGGAGGAACTGTAGATTAGGACAAGGTTATAATTGATGGGGAAAGTGCCCTTCAACCTCTTCTAACAAATTGCATGATCCCCTCACATGCATGTTTATGAGCAAAATGCATCACTGGTAAAGTATTACCAAGGGGCCAATTATCCATATTGAAGTTAAAAAAGGCCAGTCCATGTTGGAATATTTCAAATTAGTGTTATATTTGTTAAGTTTTATGATCAGTGGCTCTTTGTTTTATGTGTATAAAATGACTGCTCCTAAACTGTGATGTTATCAGATTATGATACCTCTATTGGAAAGTAATTTCAAATAGTCTAAATATTGAAAATATTGAAAATTATAATAGATGGAAATTTTTTTGTCTATTTCACTCAACATGCACTCTTTTTTCATTTTTTATATAATTTTGTTGCGACATGTTCATGCTAGTCATTTATTAAAAATGCATATTTTACAAGATGAAGCCATGGCAGCAGAGTGGAAAGAGTGTTATGGGATGTGCTAGAAGAGCGGGATTCTTTGTGGGGTCACTATCAAGATATTTTTTATAAAATACTGCTTTCTCCCATTGCAGGTCATATCAGTTTTCTTATGGAAATGAAATCTGGTCAATTTATGATTCCTATGAACAAAATCTTCCTATTTATAGTTTTGAACTGTGAGAGATTAGGTTTGAAAGAGTGTGTGCAATGTTGTCTACTATTTAAATCAAGTTATTTGGTGCATGCATGTATGTTTTTCCTGAAGCATGCATAGGCTATTGAAAAGGATGTTCCAACATTAGAACTACATGGAATGTTATTCCTTGCACTACAGTGGTTAAGTGGTAGCATGACTCAGTCACATCCGTAAGTGAAGTGTATTCAATTTCCATTTCCTTTGTCAAATTCAAGGTCATTTTTCTTGCATTTATTCAAGTAATTACATTTATACCTCACAAACACAATCTCTATATTGTGAACTATTATAGGGTCTATCCTTTACATCTGCTTCGAGAAATTGAAACTTGAGTATGAATTCTAGCTATGGAATCTAATGTGGAAATGAAGAATGGAAAGGAAACTTTTTAGACTCAAATGTTTATTCGAGGTCAAGCCAAGAAAGTATTACGGGAAACAATGATAGTTTCATTGACTTGACCACACAACAAGTATAATTGCAAGAATGGATAGTCACTTGTTTCTTCCTATTGGATTTCAAAGTCTTATAGAATTTCTATATCTTTGTACATGGTTTTCATAACTTGCCTGATCATATATTATTAAATTATACAATCTATCATACTTTGCCAGCCATTAGATACTCAAAGGAAGGTATTGATCTTTTTTTACCATTACAGAGCGCCTTTATAATGAGACTCTATAAGTTAGGTTCCCAAATTCTTAAAGGGTGCTAACTCAATGGAAGAGAATCTTCCTTACAAGCTGGAGGTTGGTGGTTCGATTCCTCCATGCCCTAATGATATTGCAATATCAGTTAAAAATGACTAAATTAGTGACCAAAAAATGCGATATAAGTGACCAAACAATGAGAGATAAGTGACCAAACAAAATGACCAAAATTAGCATATAAAATGACTAAAAATGACTAAATTAGTGAGAAAAAAATGAGAGATACGTGACCAAAAAATGAGAGATAAGCGACAAAAAAAAGACCAAAATTTGCATATAAACAACCAAATGGCAGTTTTGGTGGCTAATTTCTAGTCTCTTATCACGCGACAAAATATGTTGTCATATTTAGTTTGGTCATTTATATCTTGTCTTGTGGTCATTAATTTTGTTAGATTTTTGGTTGTATATTTGGTCATTAATTGTGAAAATTAATGACCAAATATACGACCAAATTTATGATCACAAGACAAGCTATAAATGACCAAACTAAATATGACCACAAATTTGGTCGTGTGATAAGAGACCGAAAATTAGCCACTAGTGATTTCTGAATCAAAAGTGGTCATTTATATGCGGGTTTTGGTCATTTTTTTGGTCACTTATCTCTCATTTTGTACTAATGTTCATTCACATAGAAGAGCATACATGGCTTCCCAAGCTCAAAATATTACCAAGCTCTCAATATCAATGGCATGAACAACCAAAAACCACCAACAATAATCAACAACCATCAACAACCTTAACAAAGGATATCAACCATGGATTTATAGAACAAAGAAGGAAATTTGAACCCAAGGGGGTCAAATCAAACCAAGGTAAGCCAACTTGAGACAATCCAAGGGGGGGTTAACTCAACCACAAGAGGCTAACTCAAATCCAGCCCAAGCAATTCAAATTTCAAGGAGAGTGGCCCCAAGTCACTCTACCAAACCAAAATTCATGTGTGGACACCTCATCCTTGTAGAGGAATTCAAAATAGTGAGGTGGGGAGTTACAAAAGCCAAAGCGTCTTCTCAAAATAGAAAAGGAGGGGTTACACAAACCAAGGCTAAAAATAGCCAGTGAGGGTGCACTTGTGCAAGTGGGGGTTCCAAAATCAAGAAAACATAGAATATTTAAATAATTAGGGTGATACACATAAGACTCCTAAACTCCATTAAATATTGTTTTAGAACCTACATTTTCTTATTTATCACCTTTTTTTAACACTTCTATCCCTGAACATCTTGAAGTTCATCCTCAAAGGACTCCCATTACACCTAAAGCCAGGAATATAATCTTGCAACATCTAAATATGGATGGAAGAGGAGGAGGAGGAGGTCCACCTCCACCCCCACCTTTAAAACCCTGGGTAGCTTCCAGTTATGGTCCATTAAATATTCCTAATAACCTTTATGACCTACTTGAGAGCTACTTAAATATTATTCCAAAATTTGATGGAGAGAAAGCTACAACAGGTGATGAATGCATGGTTGTGTTCCAAGATTTTACTGATAATATTTGCATCGAACATGATTATGTGTTTATGAGGTTGTTTATACAAACCTTAGAAGGTTAGGTAAGGGAATGGTTTAGAGCCTTACCACCAAACTCTTTAAACTCATGGCCTACTCTAGAAATTGCTTTTATGAGACAATAGGGTGAAAAGAGAGATCACTTATACTATCTAATAGAGTTTGTTCCATTAAGGAAGAATAATGGGAAAACAACTGAGGAATTTAACAAAAGGTTCAACGAAATATATAATTAAATTCCTCAAGACATGAAGCCTTCAAAAGATAATGCTAAAGTCACATTGGCGAGATATTTTGAGTGAGAATTTGCTATGACTCTTATATAAATAAGATCTGGAACTCTTCTAAGTATACAGGATGATGTTGTAGATGTGAAAGGAAACATGAAGTCCTTAAGAAGGCTCATATGCAGGCATGATTAAGACGAGAAGAATCCTAGATATGAAGTTGGTGCCTCGAGTAAAAGTAAATAAAATCAAGATGAAAAGATCGCGGAAATGTCAAGATTACTCAGAGGTCTTTCATCTAAAATCAATAGGATGGAAGTAGAAGTAAACAATCCTAATAGAAATCCTCAAACATTTGGATATAGAAATCCAAATCAATATAGAAGGCCCTTCAATCCTCAAATAATAAACATAGATAGAAGGAATGAAGATCCACCAATACAGCCTTCTGTGAGAGAAGGAAATAAAGATAATAATGTAGTTGATATGACTCCAGATTAAGAATATATTGAACCCCCTGAAGAAATATTGTGGATGGAAGATGAGAGTAACATGATTCACGTCACACAAGAGGACTATGAAATATCTTTACAGGAAGAAGTTTACCAAAATGATCAAGAAGTGCATAGAAGACACAACTTGAGTACAAGGAATAAAGCTTCAAATAAGAGTAACATTTCCTCCCCTAAATAAACCTCTACAAATCCAATAAATGAAAAATCCAGTGATAGTCCATTTCCTTTTATAAATCCTCCTCTTCCTCTAATTAAGCCTCCAAATCTAGTTAACCAAAAGAAGGATGAAATTTCACAATCAAATAGGGAAAGGATTGAAAGAAAGAGAAAGTTAAATCTTTAATTCCTTTTGATCTAGAGCATGAATTATCTAAGATAAAAATAATTATTCCTCTGTCCGAGTTGGCCAAAATCCTTGCATATCAGAAGAAGATATAAAAGGTCCTAAAACTAACTAGACAAGTCTACCCCTTAATACTCTAAATTTAGCATATGAGAATCCTTCTATATATGTAGGTACATCAATTGAAGAGGATCCATATGAACACATTGATCCTTTTTATATAACTTTGAATGTGCATGGGAAATTGTTACATAACTGTTTGTTGGAATCTAGAGCCTAACACAACCTAATGCCAAAAGAGATCATGGAGGAGTTAAATTTGGAAATTACTAAACCTTATCATGATATTTATAGTTTTGAATCCAAGAAAGTGAAATGTATGGGAATGATAAAGGATATACGATTTACTTCGGATTAGCTTCCTATCAACAATGTTGTAATGGATGTAGTAGTGGTAGATGTACCAGCGAGATATGGGATATTTCTATCTAGGACATGGGCCAAAAAAGTGGGAGGTATTCTCCAAATGGACCTAAAGTATGCTACTATTCCATTATTTGCAAGAGATTCAAGAATATTGTATAGGGAGGACACATTTTCATATGTAATTAGTGATTAGAGAAACCCCATAAACTACCATGTGTATGCCATCAAAGAAGACATAGGGTGTTGCATTCTGGCTATGGATCAAGAGTAAAAAGAGACATCCCACATATAATTTTCTGTCTCAAACGTTGCACCTACTACAAGCCAATTGTGGGAGATCTATTTTGATGGATCTTCATCCAAAGGAGAGGCAGGAGCTGGCCTGATTTTAATTGCCCCAAATAATTAAAGAAGAAATTACTTTATCCCTCAAACTAAATTTTGAGACTAGAAATAATGTTGTGGAGTATGAAGCCTTGATTTTGGGATTAAGAGTTTCTAAGAAGATGGGAGTGAAATATATTTATGTCTTTGGAGATTCAGAATTAGTGGTGCAACAAATTAGAAGTGTGTACCAAACCAAGCATCTCATGATGAGAGCATATAGAAATCAGGGATGGTATTTAGTACAAAATTTCTTTATTGCTTTCAATATCACTGCTATACCAAGAGAAGAAAATCAAAGAGCAAACTAATTGGTTGTAGATGCTGATACATTTAAGACTCCACTCAACCCCAGATAGAAGCATGAAGTTGAATTAATATATAAACCTTCAATACCTAACAATGTGAAACATTGTCAAGTATTCGAAGATGACATATAAATAAAGAGATTTATGGAAATGATTGAAGAATTCTCAAATTCTAAAATAGATCAAGATCAAGAAAATGAGGAAATTTTAACAAAAGGGGAAGAGAGTACGAAGGAAATAAAACCACAACTCAATAGTAAAATAGCCAATCATAAAATATTACATATCAAGAACAATTTCATTCCAAAGGCCTAGTGTCATTGTAGAGGCTCTTTGATAAAAATGAAATCTATGTGAATCCTATTGTGCAACCAATAGAGGAAGATGTAGAAGATGTAAGTGTTGGCACAACAAAAGATCCCAAATTTGTCAAGCTATCAAAACTATTGCCTATTGAAGTAAAACAAAGTTGTTTAAAGAATATGTAGATGTATTTGCATGGAAGTATGAATATCTTAGGACATATGATACATCTAAAATCCAACATAATATACCTTTGAACCCCAGAGTTAAACCTTTCAAACAGAAGCTTAGACAAACAAATCCCATGCTTCTACATATAATTGAAAAGGAAGTAAGGAAATTATTAGATGCCAAAATAATAGTTCCTTTGAGATACTCAGAGTGGGTGGTAAATATTGTACCTATTAGGACCAAGAATGGGGAAATTAGGTTATTTGTTGATTTTAAAAATATGAATAAATGTTCTTTAAAAGATAATTACATGTTGCCCAAAATGGATCATATTTTACAGAAGGTAGTACATGCATAATAATATCAATGATGGATGGTTTTTCAGGTTATAATCAAGTGTCTATGAGCAAACAAGATAGGGAAAAGACAATATTCACCACACCTTGGGGAAATTTTATGTATGATAAAATGCCATTCGAATTAATGAATGCATGGGCCATTTTTCAAAGGACCATGGATATATATTTTGTGGGAGAGATGGACAAGTTGATAGTGATATATCTTGATGACATGACTATTTTTTCCAAAAAAGATTATGAACACTTGTCACATTTGAAACATAAATTTATCAAATTGAGGAAGTATGGGTTGTCTCTAAACCCCAATAAGTCATATTTTTCCTTACATGAAGAAATATTACTTGGGCACACTGTTTCCAAATATGGAGTAAAGATAAACACATAAAGGGTGGAAGCTATTCAATTGAGATATCTACCTAGGAACAAGAAGGAGGTCCAATTTTTCATAGGGAGAATAAAAATTTTTAGGAGATTTATTCCAAATCTGGTAGAGCTAATAAAGACCACTACCAACATGATGAAAATAGGTAATGATGTAAAATGGACCAAGGAGTCCAAATAAGCCTTTCAATAACTAAATAAATCCATTGGGGAAGCTCCTGTGTTAATTAGTCCTGACTACACCAATCCTTCCGTGATATTCTCTTTTGCTTCCACCCACACCATAACAGTTGTACTTTTGTAGAAAAATCAAGAAGTGTATGAACAAACCATAGCATTTTTTAGTAAATACCTAAGAGATGCAAAATTAAATTATAGCCTAATGGAAAAATATGCATATGGCATGGTGAAAGCCCTAAAATATTTCATTTGATATGTGTTGCATTCTCATGTAATTGTATATATCCCGCACAACACAGTGAAATCAATTCTATGAAAAACAAACAATGAAGGAAGAAGAGGAAAGTGGATTGCCAATATAAAAGGGTATTTTGTGGAAATTAATCCCACAAATCCGGTAAAAGGTTAGAAACTAGAAAATTTGTTGGCTAAGTCAAATTGTGAGGAATTGGACTTGAATCTAGTGGTTAAACTGACCAAGGAAGAGAGAATAAGGAACAATAATGAACCTAGAAGCAGGATTATGATGGTAAATCCTAAATACTCAGAGTCCCCATGGTATAGGGATATTATTTTCTATTTGATAAATCTTGAATTTCCGGAGCATATGACTAGATCACAATCCAGATCCCTGAAGCCGCAAGTAGTATAGTAATGTATTCTACACTAATATATTTATTGGAAAGACCCTCAAGGAATATTACTTAATTGCGTAAGAGAATATGAGACAAAGGGGATAATTACAGAACTCCATAAAGGCATATGTGGAGGACATCATGCTTGGAAGGCCACTACATACAAATTTTTGAGAGCTTGTTATTATTGGCCAAAATTGTTTGTTGATGCAAATCAAATGATAAGAGCATGCATTGAATGTCAAATGTTTGCAAGAAAGCATAAGTTAAATCCTTTTCCTTTGAATCCAATCAAAACTTCTTCTCCTTCTCAACAATGGGGTATAGATTTCATAGGAGAGATAAATCCTCACTCTAGTGGTCAGCATAGATGGATCCTAACAACAACTTATTACTTCATGAAATAGGTTGAAACAATACCCACTATATCAACAAATGACACTATGATAATCAATTTCTTGGAAGAAAATATTTTATAGAGGTTTGGTTTCCCAAGGAAGATCATTGTTGATAATTCTCAAGCATTTAGATCATTAAAAATGATGGAGTTCTTCCATAAATATAACATTGAATTGGGGAACTCCACCCCATAGTATCCGAAAGGAAATGGCATGGCAGAATCATCAAATAAAAGTCTACTCATAATCGTCAAGAAAATGCGGTTAGAGAATAAAAAATACTAGGATGTAAACCTGAGATATGCTCTTTGTGAAGAGAGAATAAGTGTGAAAATATCTATTGTGACCTCTCATTTTCAATTGGTGTATCGAAAATAAGTTGTTATGCCTATCCAATTAGGATTTCATGTACTAAAGTTTATCCAAAATGAAACAAAGTAGAAAAATGATATGATCAAGAGAATGTATGAGCTAATAGAACTGCAATAAGATATGGAATAGGTCATTTTGAAACTGCAAGAGCATTATAAGAGAATGAAAGATACTTTTGATAAGAAGTCCATAGCAAGATATTTTCATCCAAGGGACCATTGTCCTAAAGTCATGGAATGCAAGAAGAGAAGATGAGGGAAAGCATGGAAAGTTTGACAACCTATGGATGGGCCCTTACCTCATATCAGTTGTGCAAGACACCAATACTTTCATCCTTGTTATACCTCCATATTTCATAGTGTCGCATCTTCACCACAAAAATAGTTGACAACACTTCCCCCGCTGCTTAAAACACCCAGAAGAGAAAAATGATGAGTGATCCTTGAAGACAAACCTATCCTGTTAAGAATCAACCCAGTTGAGACTTCATATACCTACACTACCGCGCCTTGCTCCAGCTTAGGTGCATGGTAGTCCACACTACTGCGCTATGCTCTTTCCATGCCATGCGGTACTACCGCGTTATGCTCTGTCGGAAAGGCACGGTACTCATTTTTTAGCCTTTTTGCCATGGCTTGTGGGATCTTGATCTTCAAGAGATTTTTTAGGATTGGTGTCCCTGATTCGATCCTAACTCACTTTCTGTGATTAGCAGGCCTGATCCACTAAACTCTCCCAAGATCCACCCTTCTCTCTTGTTGGTTAACCCTATTACACACTATAAGAGAGAGACATTCCATGAGCAAAGGGGAGGACTCTTGGATATATCAAACTTATGATCTTGAATCTTTGTGGAGATAGCTAGAGGAGGAAGCACTTGGAGCTAGGAGTTGGTTTGGATATCAAGCAACCATTGTAAGTGACTTCAAGTTGGTAATAGAACATAACTTGTCTTGTTTCCAAATCACATGTGTTGATTTTGTTTCAATTATATGATTTGTATCTATTATAGATTTAGATCGTAACTCATATTTCAAGTTATTAGAGAATCGTATATGCTTGTATCTTGGTTTCATTGTGACAGGTTCATTCGCGAGGACTTGGAATTTGGAGCGACCATTAAGACAAACAATTGAATTGAAGGTCAGTTAGATCTCTTCTATTTCTTCCAGCAGTTTAATCTTGAAATGTCTGTTTGGATCTAGGAATTCAAGGTAGCATTTGTTATTTTTTGTCTTAGTTTAGAGTCAGTTAAAGTCTACTTTAACCTAAGAGAATTTCTACCTATCCATAGGGAGAAAATTCTACTACAATCCTTGTTGAGCTAGATGGAGAAATATTGGAGCCTGCTGTCAATGGGAGACTACTCAAACATTTCTTCACGTACTGAAATCTCAGGAAAGTAGCCTAATGATACATAGTAGAATAGAGATGGTTAAAGTTTGATATATTTTCATTACAAGTCATTTGAGAATTTAATAATTTCCAGTTCTACATTTTATGTCTATAAATATTGTTGTAAGCTAAAAAAACTGAAGTTAAAAAGGTCTCATGAGGAATGAATCCATAGCCGAACAAAAAGCAGTAGTCTATAGTTCTCAGCTATCTGCATAGAAAACAATTGTCTTCATTGGATTCAATGGTAGTACTAATATATTCATAGGGTTTTGGGCCTCCCAAAAGAGTCTAATACCAAAGTTTTAGAGTTCAACCCATGAGGAGCTAAGGACAAAAGTTGCATAGAAATTCAGGAAGTTATTTTAATAAGCAAAGGATAGTACTATGGGACCATAATCTAAGATCCCAGTATTAAAGGTAGTTGTGGAAAACCATTGATCTATAAACAGATAAACAGTCATTTGTAATAACATGCTAGGAAGGTGTCAGCATGATAAGGTGAGCAATCGAGCAAATACAAAATTTGATCGTTAGATCAACGATCCACATCAATAGTGCATAGGTAAAAAAACCAAGGATAATTTGATCCAAGGAGGAGTTGTACTTGATGCCACCGAGGACACACGATGAATTTTTATTAATAACTCCTCAAAAATCACTTTTCCAATACTACCAAGCTCGCGGAGAATTACTGCTCATGTAAACTGCCTTCATTTCTACCAAAACCACCAAACAATAAAGTGTCCATGTTTGTAAAGTGCATGACATTATGGTGTATGCATCAGTCCCTTCCAAGTTGACATATGTCAGATGGATCCTAGACCATGGTCGATGTCATTCAAAGAGCGCCAAATCAAGTGATGATAACTACCCCAAAGGATTTCAAATATGGATATTTTTAAAAGGAAAAATACAATTGTTTTGTTATCCTGTTTATTTCAAAGAAGAGCGGCATCTGGAATATTTGTACCTTCCTATCAAGCACCATCAACCAAAAGTCTTTGACCACCACAAAAGTTACTCGCGTATTTATAATATTAACCTTTTACCCATTGCTAACATCTATTAAACAATAATTGGCCCTAAGGTTTATGGATAAAACCCCTCCTATGGATAGGTGAGACCTCCCTTGGGTGTGCCCAATATCCAAGACTAAAAATTGGGGTAGAGATCAATAATTTACCTCTATATCTAACCCTTTTACCATATGCATGGAATAGAAAAGAGAATGATTCGAGCATACCTTCTTTTCGACAATTGTCCTTTGTATGATCCTGGCTGGTGTAGTTCCTAGAGATCCTTTGCTCTAGCTTCTAAACACCTGCTATCTGCACACAAAGAGACAAAATACACCTTCCTCAAACCTTTTCAACAATATAGAATGCATAAAAAGTATATATCTAGTCTAGTTAATTCAATATATAATAAGATCCAATTTCAATAGTGCATAACATCGAAATAACAAAATGAATATGGGGGAAACCATCAATGTCTATATCCATGAAATGGAAATGAATACATAAAAAATATATACCTTGATTTGCGATGAGAGATCTCATTGACTCCTTGACCCAAACTCCTCCTAACCTCAATCACCAAAGGTTGGGCTCTCTCAATGATGACAACACATAAAAGGAAGTGTCTCTCTTTGAAAATGGGAACCATTTACTTAGTTGATCTCTTGATGATATTTCACCCTTGATATGCCTTCCATATATAGATTCATGAATGAGAAAAGAAGAAGGATCTAGACCTCTAGAACTTAGAAAAATCAAAATTTCTATGAGCTCCCAAGCTCATGCCACAAGGGATCCAAACCATTCGAAGGTGATCTCCTTGGAACTCACCAAAAAACATTTTGTTGATCTTGGTCACATCGAAAAAAACAAATAAATATGCGATTCGGTCACAATTATGGACAGGAAAAGTGAGATCCAGGACTTGATCGCAGGCTGCTAATAGGAAAAGTGTGATCCAGGGGGTAAAAATTCCAAGAAATGGGTCAAGCAAACAGGCAATCAAGTTGGAATGTGAGTGTCTTAGTCATAGTTCATTGATGGGTCTCATATGAGGATCATAGGTGGAAAATAATAGTATAATATATGCCCCCTAAAGTGTGAGGTCAGAAGAGGAACGTATGTCCAAAATAATTTACAATAAGGTAATGCAGCAAGGAGAGATAGGATGGGTACAGGGTAGGAGCTAGGATTCAAGTCATTGTAGAGAACCCTACAATCAATCATTTGGTCAGCAATATAGATCATCCCTAAGGTAGGCATACCCATTCTTGGAATAGGAACAAAGCACAACCGCCAAAAAATATACTACGGATCCATGGATCCAAGTACGATATAATGACTGTGAAAATTACATTATAGATCCATGTCATGACACACAACATAGCCACCGACCAATGCAGTGTGGATATATGTCACAACATGAAGCGAGAAGGAAAAAAAGCAAACTGGTAGTGCTTTGGTAGTCCTCTGGTACTCAAGTGATATAATCCATCACAACTTGGGAAGGGTAACCATAAAAATCAGTGAATGTCCCCTGCACTAGAGGTCTTCGACTCAACCCCTAAGGGTATGATTCACACAACATGTGAATAGATGTGTTGATGTTGAGCATGGGTGAACCGTCTGATTATTGGTCACTAATTTCTACCATTAAAATATGCGAGGGGAACCACCAATGATGATAATGGCCCCCAATTTACCTAGTATAATCTAACAAGTGTAAATGGATGAACTACTATTGAAAACTTTTATAATCATTTAAACAAGAGTCAATGCTAGGAACCCACTGTTGAACACAAGGAAACCTACCACTTAGGACTACAAGCTCCAAGGTACTGATGGTTTCTAGACTCACTTCCTAGATGATGATTTGGTTTCAATAGGAAGGAATCTGTCAAAGGAGGGATACTATGTATCCCCCATCAAATGACATTAAAACAAATCTAAGAGATGATGTGAAGAGATCATGTCACCAAATACAAATAAATCAATGATGACTGACATGAAAGGGAAATAAGGTCAATGAGACTACAGATGACTGAATCAGTTTTAACTTACCTTGAAAATATGACATGAAATGGAAGATTTGACACAATATCACTGGTTTATAGTAAAAATTTAGGAGGCAATGCAACCCTCTCCATAATTCCTATAAGAGTAACCAAGTGGAGAAGTAAAACAACTTATAAGGATCCTAGGAAATCTAATACCCAACTGTGAGATACTGACTCTAACAAGTACCCTGTTCAAGGGTGATGCAATTGTCTATTGCCACTTCATGGAATAGATACAAACTATATCTTCCCCCCATCTTCTCTTTTTAAGAGTTTCTTCTTCGTAGCTTAACGAGTTCAAAGAAGTAAACTCAGGTCATTCTTCATTTTTTAATGAGCTCGAAGAAAAGATAGATTAATGCTCTAAGGAATACCATCCCATGGATTTTTATCAATCCTAGGTTTGTGAATACTCATCGATGTTTTCATATTTAGAGAGTCTGAAAAAAGTTAAAGAAGACTCTAGGATTGTTCTTTTCCGTATATTTAGTCTCCAATGTCTAGAAAAGCATAAAATGATATGAGGGAGAACTCTTCTAGCCAAAGTTGAATAGAGTATTCATTTTTAGTAATTAATCCATGTGGCCTAGAAAAGGGTTAAAATTATACTGTATGGATTTTCTTTCAAATATTTTAGCGAGTGTGAAAGGAACAAGATTACTTGGCAATTTTTTCAATTTTAAGGAGTCAGAAAAGAGCTTAACAATGACTCCAAAGGCACCTTTTTCGTGGAATTTTAACAAGCCTAAAAAAGTAAACTCAAGGCCTCCTATTTTTAATGAGCTCGAAGGAGAGATGGATGAATGTTCATGAGGGTACCTTGTATATGAAATTTTAACAAGCCTAGATGAGTGAACTCAGATCCATCTTTATTTTTTAAGTATCTCAAATAAGGAAGAGAAAAATGTTCCATGGAGTGTGTTTTTTCATTCAGTTTTAATGAGCCCGAAAAACTATAAAAGGATATTTTGTATGTGTCTTTGTCATAGTTTAAAGAGCATGAAAAATGGATAAGAGTAAGATCATTGGGAATACCCCACCAGGTAAGGAAAACAATGGATGCATAGAAGGATAACGAGGCTCCATTGATGCATGAGAGAGACTCAGGAGGGCTCTCGCACCGACAAGAAATAATGTCATAGGTTTCAAATGGAAAGGAGGTGCTACTCTAGGACACCCATGGGAGAAAGTATTTATTTCACAAGTTACGATGTGCAATGAAAAGGAGGCATAATATCGCAACTTGATGGGAGGGATGATAAGGAGTGATGATGTCAAATATGGTGGTTAAAAATGCAATATATATATGCAAGAACTAACCTATCCCTGTATGCTAGGTAAAAAATCATACCTCAAGGACCAAGGTAGATGAATGTTTCCTTTAGACCCTATAAAAACTTAGTTGGTTTTTATGGTATACTTGTGAAAAATATCAATAATAGATCATTAGCCCAAAAAATCCATGCCAAAATAGTCTAAGAGGAGAAAAAACCAAAAAGCCAATTTCTCTCGTGCGAGAAGGGATTTTGTAGACTAGGTTTACTCCTTATATGGTAAAAGGGGGTAAACAATAGCTCATTTTTACTTGGTGAAACTTTTACCAGAGAGAGAAAGGTTTTTCTCTTCAATCTTGGACCATTGATTATGGGAGTTTTCAGTTATCAAATCCAACATTGTCTTCACCAGGTTGGTCACTCTCGCTTCCTCTTTCATTTTTATGCAGTTTAAGTTAAATTTTTTTATGATTAAAGATGAGGTCAACTCTTCCATTTTTTGTCTCTGTACATGGGAGACAGTGCGATCCAAGCCTTCGATCGCATCATACCCATGACATACCTGCAATCAAGAAATATTGGTCGCTCGATTGCGCTGGTTCTTGTTGAGTGCTTATTGAGATAAATATATCACCACAAATAGACTTCATAAAATGTCAACCCAGGGAGGTAACCTTTGAGGCATAAGCACTACATGTGTAGGATCAGAGCTTAGCCTAACCTGATCTAATCTAATCTAGAAACTATTTGAAATTCTCAATACTGATATTCTCAATCTATTGATCATTAACTCTATTCAAATTTTAAGATCCTAATGCTGACTAAATACTCTCACATCTAAACTCTACAAAGCAATCAAATTTCAAGCTCTAATGTAATTGCAAAAATGAAATAATGTTCAACTGACTTCAATCCAATCCTACCTCTAAAGCACATCCTTGCAAATGAAAATAACTAATAAAAATCACTCATACTCAGAAATTAAATTAAGTAAGCAGAAAACTATATAATGTCAAAGAAAATAGAAACTAAATTAAGTAAGCATAAAATGATAGAATGACACAGAAAACAAAACATGTAACAGAATGTGGGCTAGAAATTGATTTCTCATTTAATGTCTTAATGATTTTGTCAAATTAATAGATTTCCTTATCATGAGTTTTAATAAGTTTCATATCAGCATAAAGCTCACTATTCAATTTAATCTTAAAATGAATTACTACTTATAATTGAAACTATCCAAAATTAAACTTGCATTTAAAACTACAGTAAAATAAATGAAATTTGCAAAGGATACTTATCACTAAGTCTAAGGCTATGAAAAAATTACTGAAAGAAACACTCGAATTAACCTAGATTCTAAGCTATGATCAAACAAAGGAAGCAAATGAGATCTACAGATCCTATATTTAAAGAAGATACAACTAAATCTATTCCATTCATAAACTCAAATTTGCAGAAAGAAATGCATGAATCTAAAGCTAGAGTCTAAAGCATAAAAAATACTAGAATTTCAAACTATAGTAAAATCAATATAGTCCAAATCTATAACACTAGGAATTCAAAACAATTCCTCAAATAAATATGCCCCAAACATACAAGCTCGTTTCTACATCATCAAACATTGTGCACAATACTTCAACAATAATAAAATAATGAGGAATAGATTCCAAGCATATACAAGTTGTTTTCTACAACTGCTTGACAATCTTACTAAACACAATTCTTATTTCTAATAAAAATAGAAAGTAACTAGTTACATTATCTATTCTATTCATGAATTAAAGTTACAGGGGGAGGGCTTATGGTCTTCTTGGTGGATCCTTTCCAACAAGACCACAAGTCCTTAAACGACCTGCAGAATAAAAATCTAAGCTATAGACATATAATAAGATGAAGAAAATATTAAAATAGAAACAATTTCAAATTACAATCTACATAATCATATATATCATTATTGAAAGTAATAAGACAACATCATATCAATCAACCTCTATTTAATTCATAAAACCAACATTGGGGCAGTGCAATTCTTCAAACAATCATCCATTCCTATTACATTTCGATCCATGGTTTTTATAACTCGGGAGCTAAGATAACTAATCCCGATTTTCTAGTAATAGATCCTATCTTCTTTTTAATAATACAACCGTTTTACATAAGGTAAATGATTCCTTTAATTGATGACTAACTTCTTCATGCTCGGAAGATGCTCTGAACTCGTTATCTAATAATAGATCTTTAGCTCTATGGCATGGAGTGCCTAGAGATGCAGATCTCATTGATTGTATGTGAGTCATCGATGAGAGATGTGGTGGATAAATATGGTTCTGACTTGAGCAAGATGACATCGATTGAAGTATAGAAAATCCCCCACGACATCTAATCTACTGCTGAAATCAAAACATGCTACAGAATCCAATTTGATGAGTCATGAGCTTCCAAGAATTGTATTTAATCATTAAATTAAAGGAAATCAAAGAGTTTTGATAAATAATTATACCTGACTATACTTGCTAGATAATTAGGTGAATATATGAAAATATGGATGGATTTATAGGGTAAAGTGATCAAATGAAGAGGTCAAAAGTGGATTTGGAGGATGCAAAGAGTGTCAATTTGGCAAGCTAACACTCTCCCACGCCTGGGTATTTGCATGTCCTCATGCAAACAAACCTCTTTAGAAGCTTCAAAAAATATTTCAAAACTGATTTTCAATCCTTCTGACAAAACTTAGGATATATTGACAATGATATTCAATTTTCCACTGTCTTGCTCTCTAGTGAGCCAACACTCTCTCTCCCACGCCTATGTATTTACATGTCCCCATGCAAACATGCCTGTTGGAAGCTTCAAAATTGCAAAACCGGGCTTGAAAAACTTATGATGTTTTGGCAATAATATTCAATTTCTCACTGGCTTGATTTCTTCTGGATTTGAGTTTCTTCTTTAACATGCTGATGTGAGCAAGACGTTTTAAGGCCTCTATTTTTCAAGTCCTTCCTACCTTTGCAAGGCGTTTCTTTGCATCAATTGTCTTTTGATGCTTGGCAGTCTATTTCTCATATTTCTCTGCAAGCTGAAGACCACATGTCCTCAATTCATCAATGGATTCCACATACTTCCTATTGGTCACCTTCAATTGTTCATTCTCAGCCTTAATGTGCCGATCAAAAACATTACATTCCTCCAAAGATATCTTTAGCTGCTCTATTTCCCTGTATTTTTCCTAGATTTGAGCAATTACATCGACTATAGGCACAATGGTAGGGATTTCAAGATTTGGCAGGTCGTCTTCAGGAGTGCCATAATCGAACTGATGAAGATCAAATAATTCAGGGTTATATTCGACATGACCAGATTTAGAAGATAGTGGGTCATGAGCAGGCTTAGTATATTCAAATTCAGAAGGGTCATTGTGGGGAAGATTTAATGAAGAAAAATCGAATTCAGGGAAATCGTTGTGAGGCGAATCATGCTTGGGCACAGAAGAGGGTTATGAGGAGATCTTCTTCTTTTTCTTAAAGGGTTTTGGGTCTGACTCAGGGGATTCTTCCAAATTAACCAAAACAGACGGCTGTACATCATGTGTTGAATGTGAGGGTTTAACAAGCTGTCTAACCATACTTCTAGTGGTTCTGCGTGGTACTGTGGGTTCTGCAATAGTGGTGTTTTTAGACTGATGTCCTCTCTTTTTCAATACAGAGGAAAAAATTTCAATTAGGGGTGGTTCCAGTTCTTGGTTAGGAATGGGTTCTAATTCACAACCTGCGGCCTGAGGAGAAACTTGAATGCGTGGAGAAGGAGGGCTTTCAGATGAAGGGAGACCTCAAACTCTATTCACAAAATTATCCCAGGTATCCTTACGAATACGTAACTCATTTTCAACAAGAATCCTAATCAAACCATGATGAAAAAGACTGTTATAAGGGTTACCAGGATTATTTTGAACATGTCTGGACATCTTAGCTAGACTTTTGTATAGAAAATATGGAAGGTTCATCTCGAACCCATCTTCAAAATATAAGAACAGGTGAATATGATAATTTAAGGTGGTTACATACCTTCCTTCACAGGTTAGATATTTTTGCAATACATACAACACATTACACCACTCTTCTTCCATCCAATCCCGAGGAAAACCCTTTCTCCAATTTGCATAGTGATATTCTTCCTTCATAAACTAGATGCATGCTGAATGTTCCAATGGCTTATTCTTAAACCATCGTGCTCCCGTTCGAGGCAAGCCAGTAGCATGAGCAATTATCTTCTTGGAGACCATCATGATAAAATCACCAATATGGATAAGTTTTCCATCAAACCCTTGCGCGAACTTCAGTGTTACTTCATCATCATACCCTCGAAACTTTTGAAAGGAACCATACCATTTTGTGCCCACAAATTTTTATTTGCATGCATTGAACTCGGGAAGGAATTCTAACACTGATATAGAAATTGGCTCATGGCATTCAACTCCCTTCCTCCTCATAATTTGCTTGACACTATGCTCATACTGGAAATTGGATAGAGGACAGAGGATGAAAATGGGCACTGGGAGAATGGCGAAGATTACTAGGTAGGCGTGTGATAAATCTCAATAGATTTTCTCAAGGATTCTAATGTTGCGAATGAAGTGGTAAGTGATAAGCCCGAGTCGTATTTCACCATCATTCAAATGCATGGTGCAGAAAAAAAATGTTGGGCTGTTAGTGTAATGATGAACTTATTGTGCACGGAAACACAAAGAGGGAGTCAAATTATAAATGGATAAAAGATAAACATCATCATACTCTTTTAAGTTGAATAAGATCTTCATCTCTAGGCACTATGTGCCATAGAGATGAAGATCTATCTATAAGTTATAGGGGGTTACAGAATGATGATGACAAAAAAAAGTACGGTAGGAAGGGTGTAAATTATATGATGGCATTCAAAGGATAGAAAGAAATAGGCTGAGCAAGTATTGTAAGTATAATTAATGAAATTTCCTTAGATTTAATGAAATAAATATATTCAAGTAAAGAATCGTTACCTCATATAAGATTTACCTTATAAGACCAAGTTCTTCAGAAATACCTTGGTTGTCAAAAGTTTTTGTTGCATACTGTAATTACTGTGACAGAATGGGATTTTTGTAGCAGAATAAGATTTTTTGTTTTCAATTGCACAAGATATCGTGCTGTTGCAAGACTAAGAATAATACTTTTGATAGGCTTTCAAATGTATGTGTTGAATGATACTGGACTGTTGTAGAAAACAAAGGATCAGGCTTCCCTTCTTCAAAGTGAAAGCTGTAAACTGTTGGAACTGTCCATGATTACTGAGTAATGAACTGCAAGGTCTTTATCCACATCCTTCTCTTTGTGCAAGTCTACCTATGTGAATAAATTTTCTTGGTGTCGAACATAGGTAGAAATCATTGGATTACCAACCAATGAGGATAGTTGTTAACCAATGCGAGATATTCCACTCTTAATGTTAATGGAAATCAAAGCACTTGGTACATCCTAATAGTCATGAATAGATTTTTTGAAGTCAAATGAACTGTAGAATTCATTTTTCAAGAAACAATAATGTATTTCCTTAACAGATGACAAGGATACCTGCCATTAGGGCATGCAAGCTCCAGGGTACCCACTAATGTCTCGAGTTTCAAACCCAGAAAATGTTCTGAAGTCAATGGGTTGAAACTTGCTGGAAGGAGAGCCTTAATAAAATCTCCCATCATTCAGTTGATCACAGAACTAAAATGATTTTTCAAAAATGAAGTAGACATCACCAACAAACTTTATTATGGATTCTAGCCAGCCAGTCACCTGGTTTTCTAACTCGACCTCTGCTAGACTGTTCCAGACAAACTGGTTTTCACAGTAAAGCTTATTTTTCTCTTTACTTTTATTCCTATCTCTTATATATATATTTACTTCCTATACTACCCTATTCTACTGGAAGTAAAAATATTCTTTCAAGTATATGCATACTTCTAGTGTAACCACCTACGAATTAGGATTTCTAAAACATTCTTGTTTACATAAAGTATATGAAAAAATACCTAGATATGAAGAACCAGCTTCTCATGTGATCTGCATTTCAAAAGTTGCTAAAAAGTAAAAGGCTAGAGTTGGAAAACTCATTCTGTCCATGACTTAATAGATTCTTGATTTGCTTGACTTCCTCCTTTAGTATCCTTTATTTCTAAGCCAAGTTGATATTCTTCCTCTGGTACCAGGCAAGCAAGAAATTCTGTAATTTCAGGTTCTAATTGTTGTTCTTCCTCAGCTACCATCCATGATTCTTGGGCTCCTTCACTGGATGAGGAAGGATAGATGAATAGACCTCCATGTTGAGAAAACTTATTAATTTGCTGACTCTTTGGAAGATGAATTCTTCTTCAGATATGGTTCTGATATTATAACAAGGATTGAAGAAACTCCTTGTGGTAATAAGCCCTTCTCTGTTCAACAAATTCTTGAACATCCTCAAACTTGTACTGGTTCAAATGTCCTACTTCATAGATGGGTCAGTAACAAATTTCTTACAACACCCAAATGATTTTAAAGTTCGAATTTTAAAGCTAAAATTAAACTATTTGCAGAAAATCAAATGCATGCCTTACAAAAATGTAAATAGCTTGAAAGCAAAGAAACTAAGTTAAAATTAAGTGTTGTGGGTGCAACTGGCCTAATATTTTATGCAATAAAAAACCAATATTGAAATGAAAGTAATCAGACTCTTCACTATGAAACCATAAACTTAAAAAAACATTCCTACTTGAAAGAAATCTTACTTTTGCTGAAGAAAAGGTAGTCTTGCACACTATTGAAAGAAAAAAAAACACACTTGCATCAGAAGTAGCTACAAGAAAAATAAACTACCTAAATAAAAGCATATATGTATAAAATTAAACTATGTGAGAGTACACTGTCTATATTTGCATAAAGGGAAACATACAAACTTGTGCAGAAAAGGAACAACAAGGCTTTGGGGCACCCCATTATAGTGGATGCACAGGTTCTTACCTCTCGTCTTACCATCCTCTCCTCCCCGTTGTTGTGTAATGTAAAAGAGTCCTATCTACTTAGACTCCAACCCCTTTATCACATCCCCAACAACGGTGCCAAAATGTTGAGCTAAATATATCACTACAAATAGCCTTCATAAAATGTCAACCTAGGGAGGTAACCTTTGAGGCACAAGCACTATATGTGTAGGATCAGAGCTTAGCCTAACCTGATCTAATCTAATCTAGAAAATATTTGAAATGATCAATACTGAGATTCTCAATCTATTGATCATTAACTCTATTCAAATTTTAAGATCCTAATGCTGACTAAATACTCTCACATCTAAACTCTACAAAGCATTCAAATTTCAAGCTCTAATGTAATTGCAAAAATGAAATAATGTTCAACTGACTTCAATCCAATCCTACCTCTAAAGCATATCCTTGCAAATGAAAATAACTAATAAAAATCACTCATACTCAGAAACTAAATTAAGTAAGCAGAAAACTATATAATGACACAGAAAACATAAACTAAATTAAGTAAGCAGAAAACTATAGAATGACACAGAAAATAGAACATGTGACAGAAAGTGAGCTAGAAATTGATTTCTCATTTAATGTCTTAATGCTTTTGTCAAATTAATATATTTCCTTATCATGAGTTTTAATAAGTTTGATATCAGCATAAAGCTCACTATTCAATTCAATCTTAAAATGAATTACTAATTATAATTGAAACTATCCAAAATTAAACTTGCATTTAAAACTACAGTAAAATAAATGAAATTTGCATTTAAAACTAAGTCCAAGGCTATATAAAAATTACTGAAAGAAACACTCGAATTAACCTAGAGTCTAAGCTATGATAAAACAAAGGAAGCAAATGAGATATGTAGATCCTATATTTAAAGAAGTTACAACTAAGTCTGTTCCATTCATAAACTCAAATTTGCAGAAAGAAATGCATGAATCTAAAGCTAGAATCTAAAGTAGAAAGAATACTAGAATTTAAAACTACAGTAAAATCAATACAGTCCAAATCTATAACACTATGAATTCAAAACAATTCCTCAAATAAATCTACCCGAAACATTCGAGCTCGTTTCTACATCATCAAACACTGTGCACAATACTTCAACAATAATAAAATAACGAGGAATAGATTCCAAGCATATACACGTTGTTTTCTACAGCTGCTTGACAATCTACTAAACACAATTCTGATTTCTAATAAAAACATAAATTAACTAGTTACATTATCTATTCTATTCATGAATTAAAGTTACAGGGGAAGGGCTTATGGTCTTCTTGGTGGATCCCTGCCAACAATACCACAAGTCCTTAAACGACCTGCAGAATAAAACTCGAAGCTACAGACATATAATAAGATGAAGAAAATATTAAAATAGAAACAATTTCAAATTACAATCTACAGAATCATATATATCATTACTGAAAGTAATAAGACAACATCATATCAATCAAACTTTCTTTAATTCATAAAACCAGCACTGGGGCAGCGCAATTTTTCAAACAATCATCCATTCCTATTACATTTCGATCCATGGTTTTTATAACTCGGGAGCTAAGATAACTAATCTCGATTTTCTAGTAACAGAGCCTATCTTCTTTTTAATAATACAACCATTTTACAAAAGGTAAATGATTCCTTTAATTAATGACTAACTTATTCATGCTCGGAAGATGCTCTGAACTCATTATCTAATAACAGATCTTCAGCTCTATGGCGCATAGTGCCTAGAGATGAAGATCTCATTGATTGTATGTGAGTCATCGATGAGAGATGTGGTGGATAAATACGGTTCTGACTTGAGAAAGCTGGCAGCACTTGAAGTATAGAAAATCCACCATGACATCTAATCTGCTACTAAAATTAAAACATGTTGCAGAATCCAATCTGATGAGTCAGGAGCTTCCAAGAATTGTACTTAATCATTAAACTAAAGGAAATCAAAGAGTTTTGATAAATAATTATACCTGACTATACTTGGTGGATAATTAGGTGAATATATGAAAACATGGATGGATTTATAGGGTAAAGTGATCAAATGAAGAGGTCAAAAGTGGATTTGGAGGATGCAAAGAGTGTCAATTTGGCGAGCCAACAGTGCTTGCAATCGATACTTGTAGGGATGCTTGATCACACTATTGTTTGTGGGATGTCCACGACCAAAGCATTGGATCTTAGTGTGTGTGGAAGAAATTTGTGAACGATCCCTTTTGATCGCTTTGTTTGCATAGAAGGGATGTGATCAAGGAAAACACTACCACTGTTGTATGAATTTTTTGAAAAAAAGATGAATTTGGTTGTTGTGGGATGAGTACTGAGTGCTAAGTGTCTATGTGCAGGAACATGAACCATGTTGGAGTGGAAGGAACATGAACATGTGTTGGATGAGACTAGGGCCTTTCAAGATCTGAACACAATTAGGGAATTAAGAGAACGTGGGTTGCTGAAATTCTTTATGGTACAAAAAATTAGGTTTCAAGTACCTTTGTTGGAGAGGTTGGTGGGGATGTGGGACCTCAATGACTAATTATTTAGAGTGGGAGACCAAATACTCACCATAGAAGTGGAGGATATTTACTACCAGACTAGGTTTTTGAGGTGAGGGGCCTCGATTAACCTTACCGGTGGGCATGGTGATGTGGAGGGTAGTGTAAATCAATTTATTACACATTACTGTCAACCAGGAACACAAGTGATAAGCCACAAAGTGCCCATCAAGCATGTGGTAGATTTATCAATATGTACCATCTTGTTTTCCATTACTTGGGTAGAAGGAAGTACAACCCATCACACAGCCTCTCATGCTCATGTATGGTATGCCACTCGGTGCCTTTGTTTGGTAGAATTTTTCCCTACGGATAAGTCAAAATTCTCTTAACTTAAAGCAGATTCCTAACTGACTCTAAGGTAAGAACAAAACAAAACAAATGCTACCTTGAAATTCCTGAACTAACTTTCACAACAAGATTACATGCATTCAGAAACAATGAAAGAGATGACTCACCTTTCAATCTGACGTTTGTCCCGCTTCTAGCTCTTGATCCAAAAAGCTCCAATGTAGAACCTGTTGAAATCAACCAAAGAACAAGCATACAAGCTTCCAAATACCTTGAAGTAAAGATTAGATTCAAATCTAGATTAGACACATTCCATGCTAAGAACTTATGCTATACACATGAAATGGGAAAAACAACACAAGTTATCTTATTACAAACTTGAAGAATGCTTACAAAGGTTGCTTGATGCCCAAGCCAATCCTCTAGCTCCAAGTGCTTCCTCCTCTAGCTATCTCCACAAGACTGCAAGATCATAAGTTTGATACTACTAAGATTCCTTCCCCCTTTCCCATGGAATGCCTCTCTTTTATAGTGTATGGTAGGGTTAACCAACAAGAGAGATGGGTGGATCTAGGGAGAGGTAAGTGGATCAAGATTTCTAATCACAGAAAATGAGTTAAGATCGAATCAGGGATCCCAATCCTCCAATATCTCTCGAAAATCCAAAATCCCAAAATCCATGGAAAAAGGGCTATAAAAAGAGTACCGCACCCTGAGATTTGAGCATAACGCGGTAGTACCACGTGTCAAGGACAAAGCATAGCGCGGTAGTGTAGACTGTGGTATTCCTGGACTAGCACCATACCGATGGTGGAAGTCGAAGCTGCGAGATAAAGAATATAATCCCGTGTGTAATCGGGGGGTTGGATCACAAGATCTTTGGTTAAGGATGCCTTTAGATTGTCAAAGGAACGTTGGGCTTCGTCATCCCAAATAAAGGGAACATTCTTCTTGATAAGCCGCATGTATCCTTTTGTTATCTCGGAAAGATTACAGATGAAACGGCGTAGAAAGTTTGCATGCCCTTGCAAACATTGAAGTTTTGGAATGTTGGTGGGTGAAGGCAGGGCTAAGATAGCTGCTACCTTTATAGGATCTAAACGTATCTCGCTTTTGGAGACTATGAAGCCCAACAGTTTTCCGGCTTCTACACAAAAGATGCACTTATGCGGGTTCAAACGTATATTGTAGCGACGACACCTTTCGAAAATGGCACTTAAGTGGTTTGGATGGTCTTCCCGGGTCTGAGACTGAGCGGGAAGGTCATCAAGATATGGTTCTACAATATGTTTGATGTCGTGAAATGCATATGACATTGCCCGTTGGAAAGTTGCCCCAGCATTTTTAAGGCCAAAAGGTAACTTTCGATATGCAAAAATCCCCCAAGGGTAGATAAAGGTCGTTTTGTGCTGGTCGGCTGGGAGGATATCGATCTGATTGTAGCCAGAAAAGCCATCCATAAATGAAAAGATGACACTTCCGGCACAGTTATCAATGATATGGTCGATGAACGGAGTTGGGTAGTTGTCCTTTGGACAAGCTTTGTTCAAATCACGGTAATCAACACAGACTCTAATCGTTCCCTATTTCTTGGCTATGGGAACGATGTTGGATACCCATTCTGTCAATGGGACATGATAGATAAAACCAGCATGCAAAAGTTTTTCAACTTCTGCTTTAATGGCGGCTGCCTTACGAGGATGGACGGGTCGAAGCTTTTGCCGAATAGGTCGGGTGCCAGGGAAAGTTGGAATTTCGTGGACCACAATCGAGGGGTCTATTCCTGGCATTTCTTCATAACCCCAAGCTAATCCTCTAGCTCCAAGTGCTTCCTCCTCTAGCTATCTCCACAAGACTGCAAGATCATAAGTTTGATACTACTAAGAGTCCTTCCCCCTTTCCCATGGAATGCCTCTCTTTTATAGTGTATGGTAGGGTTAACCAACAAGAGAGATGGGTGGATCTAGGGAGAGGTAAGTGCATCAAGGTTTCTAATCATAGAAAATGAGTTGAGATCGAATCAGGGATCCCAATCCTCCAATATCTCTTGAAAATCCAAAATCCCAAAAGCCATGGAAAAAGGGCTATAAAAAGAGTACCGCGCCCTGAGATTTGAGCATAACGTGGTAGTACCATGTGTCAAGGACAAAGCATAGCGCGGTAGTGTAGACTACCGCGCACCTATAACTGAGCAAGGCGCGGTAGTTAGGGTAAATAGAGTCTCAGCTGGGTGAAAACTTTGTTGTAGAAATTTCTCCCTACGGATAGGTAGAAACTCTCTTAGGATAAAGCAGGATGTACTGACTCTATACTAAGACAAAAAGGAAACAAATTGAATCTCTAGATCTAACAAACGTCTCAAGATTAAAATGCTAGAAAGAGTAGAAGGAGTTCAACTGACCTTCTATCCAAACGCTTGTCATTGTAGTTGCTCCAATCTCCAAGTCCTCACGAATGAACCTGTCAAAATGGAACCAAGACACAAGAATGCACTATTCTCTAGCAACCTGAAACATAAGTTAGAATCTAAATCTATGCAAGATACAAATCATATCATTAAAACAAAATTAACACAAATGATTTGGGAAAACAAGACAAGTTATTCTATTACCAACTTGAAGTCATGTACAATAGTTGCTTGATGTCCAAGCCAACTTCCAGCTCCAAGTGCTTCCTCTAGCTATCTCTGCAGAAGTATGAAGATCATAGGTTTGATGCCCCAAAAGTCCTCCCCTTGGCCCATGGAAAGCTTCTCTCTTATAGCACATGGGAAGGCTAACCAACAAGAGAGAAGTGTGGATCTATGGAGGGTTTAGTGGATCAGGCCAGCTAAACAAAGAAGGAGTTAGGATCGAACCAAAGGTGGTAATCCCAACAAAATCTCCTCGAAGGTCGAAATCCCAAAATCCAAGGCAAAAAGGCTAATTTCAGACTACCGCGCCCCTATAACTGAGCATAACGCGGTAGTACCGCGCCCCAGAGAAGGAGCAACGCGCGGTAGTGCTAACTACCACGCCCCTGTAGATGTGCAGGGAGCGGTAGTGCTCACAAACAGGGCTAAATTGGGCTGACAGATGGCAAAAAAAGGTTTTGCTTTCAGTGCTCAGTCAATGGTTTTCATTCTGGATGTTAAGATGATCTTTAAGGGAAACTGTCGTTTAGGTCGGTAATGCAAGGATGCGACACTAATATGAAGTGTGTAATATTGAGGTATAACAGATGCCCCCTAAAGTGTGAGGTCAGAAGAGACTGATGGCCGAAAGACTTTACAAATATGGTTCGAAGATAGCATCGAGGAGAGCAACAAGGAGCTGAAATAGAAACAAAATGTCAGATATACCACCGAGGCGGGCATTCTCATGCTCGGAAACAAATGACTCAAAGCATGGCTACCGACCAATACATTGCAGATCCATGAGTACTGAGATGATATAGACTGTAGACAAATCATGGCTACTATGAACAAGCGTAGATCCATGAGACAATAATGACACAGCCACGACCAATACAATAAGTGGATCTGTGTGACAATACAAATGACATCTCCATCGCAACCTGGACGCAATCAAAATGTAGAGGTGCGCCCAGGGTCTTCTACCCGATCGCAAAAGATACAAATCTAGCCATGTGATTACAAGGTGTTGAAGTCGAACATGGTAGAAACCATTTGATTACTGGTCAATGATGTGAACCGTTAACAAATGCGAGGGAAATCACCAATAATGACAATGATCCCTAAGGTATCTATAGTACATCTTAACGAAATGCGAATAAAGGAGTTGATGTCGAACATCCAAGAGATCATTCAATCAGAGGTCATTGATGAAAACCTACTGTTGAATACGAGGAAACCTGCCATTGAGGCATGCAGGTACCAAGGTACTAGTGGTTGACTCCTAAGCCTAATTCCTGGATAGTGATTTGGTGTCGACAAGAATAGACTCGTCGAAGGTGGGCCATAACGATTCCCACATCATCGACACGAAATCAGAACGAGAGATAGTATGGACCGATGAAACAATGGAATATGTACTGACACAAAGGGAAGGTTTGACATGAAGTGGAGGTGGACTCAAGGTAATAACCCTTTGAACATATAACAGCATGAAACAGAGCTTGGCAGCAGGGATTAATTGAACAGACAGAACCGCAGGAAGTGTGAACTCATATCAATAATGAGGACGCATGATCATAATGATGACACTATTAGCAAGACTGACTACCCAAAACAGACAAGGTGAGGATGCATGCCATGTTCAAAGGTGATGACTTACAAGCTGCCAACAAGGTAAACTTGACTCATTTTCCCATTTTCCCCCCGACATGATGGACAAGTACCTCTTTGTTTTTTAACGAGCTTGAGGAGGGTAACAGATGCTCGATATAGCTCATCTCATAGATGAGTCCAATCTCACATGTTTTTCGAACCTGAGAAAGGAGGGGTTCGTCCCAAAGTGGGCCCTTCGATGTTTGATTTTACGAGTCCAAGGAAGGAAAACTCGGCAGTTTTTCATGTTTAGAGAGTCTGAAAAGAACTAAAGAAGACTCCAACGGTCCTTTTTCGTAAGGTTAGCCTCATCGCCCGAAAAAGGGTAAAACAACGCGGGAGAGGACTCTTCCAGTCATGATTGGCTGGAGTATTCCTTTTTCGTAAGTAGTGCCCCCTAGTCCGAAAAAGGGGTAAACTATCACTAGGGAGATGATCATTCAAATCCTTTTACAAGCGTGAATGAATCAATTTCGCTTGGCAATCTTTTCAATTTTAGGGAGTCTGAAAAGAGCTTAACTATGGACTCCATGTACAACTTTGTCATGGTTGATGACCGAGTACGACAAAGGAAAAGTAAACTTGGCACAGTTCCTTTTCCGTAAATAGTCTAGCGAGGCTGGATAAAGTGATAAACCTATACTCGTTAGACACACCTTTTTACTCCAACTTGTTTAACGAGCACGATAATGGTATCAAAAGCACTCGGAATCTTTTTCATGTTTGGATCCAGAGCACGAAAAAGTGAAAAGTAAGCTCAAACACTATCTTACTGTTTTTAACGAGCTCAAAGATAGGTTGGAAGAATGCTCATGATGTCTGCTTCATTTTTTAATGAGCTTGTAACAAAAAATGAACTATGCTCAGGAAAATTTTCATGGTTTAATGAGCTCGAAACCTAAAAGGAAAGTATGCTCGAAAATGTTCCCAATGGTGAACTTCTTCCCGTCATGAAATCCAAAGGTTGGTACATGCCACCAGCATGATTGCTAGAAGTAAGTGACTTAGCTCCAACGTGGTGTGGAGAGGCGATCGAGTTGACTTCAACGTAACTTCCAGAGGTTGAAGACATGCCCCCAAGCTTCATTTCATTCGCCTAAGGTATAGGCAAGTGAAAACACGGTTCAGGTACTAAGTCTACGAGGAGACTCGACTCAAAGGGAAAGGATATGTTTCATTTTTTAACGAGCTTGACACAGGAGTAGAACTTTGCTCAGACTACTGATTTCATTTTTTAATGAGCTTGAAGCCAATGGTAAACTCTGCTCACGGTTAAGGCCCATTGATGGGTTCCCTCCCAACATGATGACCAGAGGTTGGTAAATGCCCCCAGCATGATTGCTAACGGCTAAACATGCCCCCCAAGCTTCATTTCGTCTGACTACTCTTCTTCCTTACCCAAAAATCCTGGCTACTAATCCGAATGTGTTCACCAGGGGGATAGGGAGAACCAGGACCAAGTGACCCAGGCAGATGAAATGAAGGTTCAAATCCTAACTCTAGTGATAGACTCAAACAAATGGAAGGGAGATCTATTTCATTTTTACACAAGCTTGAAATAGATAATAACAATGCTTGAAAGGGTCCTTTTTATTTTTTAATGAGCTTAAAACAGAAAGAAATTATGCTCGAAGGTAGTTTCATTTTTACGCAAGCTTGAAACCGAACGTAAACTATGCTTGGGATTGGTTTCATTTTTACACAAGCTTAAAACCAAAAGTAAACTGTGCTTGAGGGTCGGTTTCATTTTTTAACGAGCTTGAAACAAAGAGTAAACTATGCTCATAGGAACCTATTTCATTTTTTAATGAGCTTGACATAGAAAGGGAACTATGCTCATAATGATGGTTGGTTTCATTTTTACACAAGCTTAAAACCAAAAGTAAACTATGCTTGAGATGAAGGTTGGTTTCATTTTTACACAAGCTTAAAACCAAAGGTAAACTATGCTTGGAAAAATGGTTTTATTTTTTAACGAGTTTGACACCAGAATAGAACTTTGCTCCGACGTCCCCCCTTAGGGGGAAGAAACCACTAAAACATGTGGAACATTTAGGGAAGTCTGGTGACTAGGAGTCATGCGATGAGTGGGAGTCACAAAGGAAAGTTGATCGATGGTCACAACATTCCCATGATGGGGAAAATACATCACTCGGAAGAGTGAGGACACTACAGCCTTCATTGCATGGACGTAATCGCGTCCAAGGAGTAGATTAAAATCTAAGGGACCTTGGATGACCATAACATCAATACAGACAGTTTTCCCTCCCAAAGTGACAGGTAACTGAGGAAGGGACCCTAAAGGTCCAGTAGGCCTTCTATTGAAAGCCAGTATCTGGTCAGTGACGGGCACAAGCCGAGGAGAACCTAAGGCTTGCCAAGCAGTTGAGGATAGAATACTAACAGAAGCTCCTTCATCAACTATCGTACGAAAAATTTCTTTATCGGAAACTCCTACAGATATTTGAAAAGGAACACCTGAAGGAAGACGAGATTCTGTTAGACCATTCCAATCAAAGGAAATAACCTCAGTACTTGGAGGGGGTCTCGTGGAAATGGACAGGGTTTCCCCTTGCCGAGGACATTCTGAACCAATAAGGAAAACATCAGCGGTTTCCAATTCACTCTCGCTTGGAAGATAAGAATGAGATGAAGATTGTGTCAAGGTGACTGCTTCAGTCTGGACTTTCTCCAATGAAAGAGCGGGATCAAGTGGGGATGATAGCGACTCGATCACTTCACTCTCGGAAGGGAGAGTGGGATCAATTGCAGATGAAACTGAATTGATCACTTGGTCAACTAGCGGGGGGTCGAGGGATAGTTTACCATGGTCTGTTGGAGGCACCAGTTGAGAACTAGTAATATCCTCCAACCACCGCGAGGCTTCATCCATGCTTGGACAAAGGAAAGTACAGTGCATACCCTTGCATATCAAACAGGGATATAGGACTTTACCCTTACGACCCTTCGCCAAGGGGTCACTGGTCAAAGGAGTGTCATCGACATGATGGTCAGAGGTCGACGATACAATTGGTTTGGGGTTTTTAGACCACACTTCTGATACACGGGAAAGATCAGGACAATCCTTGAGAAGGTGATCACCCTTACAAAGTTTGCAAGGGAACTTGGGCTTACGGGGTGTTTTCGTAGAATGAGTGCCATTAGAGGCGACTGGTTTACGCTTGGTCTCTTTTTTATCCTTCTTTTTCTTAACTTTCCTTTTCTTCTTCTTCTTATCCACCTGATTACTAACACTATTGCTTTGGTCAGGTGAGGAAGAAGGAACGGAAGAATATTCATCCGACGAAGAAGGAGAAGGATTAGTTTGGGTTTGACTCTCTCGTGGTGGAGAGTTAACATTCGAAACATTGGGTGCAATCGGAATTACCGGATTGAATAACCATACCGGTAATCCTATGGTTAATCCAGGAAGATTTAACGTGGCAATAAAGGGAGGACCAATATCTCCAACTGGAGGAAAAGTAAAGGGTACCCCTTGAAAAGGGGTCTCTAGATTAGTAGTCCCAGAAGGAGCATGGGTGCATGGAGGTGGATTCTCCATGGAACAAAACTAAGTGATGTGGACAAAGTCTTGTTAAAAAGAACTCAAAAACCCTTAGGCAACCGAGCATGCGAAAGGGGAGCTAGGAAAAGACAAGGCTCACAGGCCAAAAGAGCAAGCTCAAAAAACTATACTGAGACCGCTGCCACAGTAAGTGAGCTATACAACAAAACGGCCAGAATGCCAACAAGCAGCCCTACAAAGAAAAAGACCCTCTACAAGATAGCAAGCAAAACCTCCTAACTAAGAGCTGGAGACCTCAACAAATTGTATCATTCGCAAGGTGATGAAATCCAAGTCGAACAATACAACATGAGAGACCGATATAAGAAGGATATCCCTCTACCGAAAGGGATCCTGGATAAAAGAGCCCTAGTAGAATAGATACTAAGCTACCTCGTTCATGACACGTCGGAAAAGGTTTTGGGCACTTCAGCCTTCCGAAGAAGACAGCGATCGATGTTTCCTTAGGGCTAAGTGGAGTACAGTATTCCACAGAGTCCGTCCGGTTCTCAATCTCGCGGCCGTTTAACCCCTGAAAGTTAAAAACAGTCAGGAGGCCCCTCCACAAACTGGCTGTGACCGTGCCAATAAATACTAGAGGAGTTTAGTTCCCTAAAGACAATGACTATGTCTCAGATGAAAATGACAAGGGAATTATTTTGATGCCTATCCCCGGTGTCCTACCTAACTACCAAATTCTTTTGATTTCCTCAAGTGAGGTTAAAGTTGGTTTAATTAGGGAGATTAATTTTAGTGGTTGTCTTACTCAATCGGGTTATGGAAGTGCAACTTGATGGTGTTATGACGACCCAAACCATGCAAATGAAGATGAATCGAAATGAGCCTTTCTCTTCGATGAACACTAGCTAAAGTAAGGAAGAATTCTTTCCGTTCCCAATATGCACAACCCAATGCACATGCAATTTTATTTCTTTTCAAAATGATAGAAATAAGTAAAATATGTACCCAAAACTAACCCAAAGCAATAAAAAAGTTCCTTATATGAACACCAAACGTAATGACTCTAATTCATTTCCTACCTTTTTACACTTGAAAAAGACACATCCAAGCTATGGAAAGAAAGATTCTACAAATGCTTCCAATCAAATGCAAGACAAAGAGAAGAATCTAATAATATCGTCTAACTCAAATGCACATAAATATGAAATAAGCATTTCTTCTTCTCATAAATATCAAATGATTAAATTAAGGCAAGAAGAATACCTTTGTGTTTCAATTTCATGAATATGGTAAAAGAATGACAAAATCAAGCTTCTCTTTGAACTAAAGCGGAGGCAAGGAATCAATCATTTCAAACAATCATTGAATAGGATGTAAAGGAAATAAGATGCCAAGCAATCCAAACACGCCAAGCAAACCAAACCAAAAATGATCTCAAAACCTTAATATGGGTCAAAACGACTGTAGGATGCACGATTCAAAAATAGAACCCATTTCGCTTAAAAACTGCAAGCAAAACACTAGTATTGACTCAAAGGGCCAACATGGATCCAAATCTCGAAAAGACCCAAAAATAAGCAAACAAACCAAATAAACACAGCTTCCAGGAACTACCGTGGACCTGCAGGCCACCTGGGAGCGGTACTGACAGACTACCGCGCTGTAGACAGCGTTTAAAGGGCGGTACTGCAAGACTACCGCGCTGTATACAGTGCTTAAGGGGTGGTACTGACAGACTACCGCGCTCTGGATAGCGGTTAAGACGCGGTACTACTGCTCTGTAGGTAGTTACGGGGGCGTGGTACTGTGTGAACAGGGAAAGAGGCGGAAATTTGAGAAAAGATCTTGACTTTTCAAGGGTTCGCCAACCCAGAGGACTTACTGATCTGTAACAGGAGTCTAATGCAGAGAGTAGGGAAGTGAATGAAGGTGAAAGAACCCAATTCTTACAATCAATGAGTGAAATTGAAAGCAAACTTCACAATCAAAGAAAATGGATTCAAACGTCCCCAGCGGAGTCGCCAGTTTTTGTTGTAGAAATTTCTCCCTACGGATAGGTAGAAACTCTCTTAGGATAAAGCAGGATGTACTGACTCTATACTAAGACAAAAAGGAAACAAATGCTACCTTGAATCCCTAGATCTAACAAACGTCTCAAGATTAAAATGCTAGAAAGAGTAGAAGGAGTTCAACTGACCTTCTATCCAAACGCTTGTCATTGTAGTTGCTCCAATCTCCAAGTCCTCACAAATGAACCTGTCAAAATGGAACCAAGACACAAGAATGCACTATTCTCTAGCAACCTGAAACATAAGTTAGAATCTAAATCTATGCAAGATACAAATCATATCATTAAAACAAAATTAACACAAATGATTTGGGAAAACAAGACAAGTTATTCTATTACCAACTTGAAGTCATGTACAATAGTTGCTTGATGTCCAAGCCAACTTCCAGCTCCAAGTGCTTCCTCTAGCTATCTCTGCAGAAGTATGAAGATCATAGGTTTGATGCCCCAAAAGTCCTCCCCTTGGCCCATGGAAAGCTTCTCTCTTATAGCACATGGGAAGGCTAACCAACAAGAGAGAAGTGTGGATCTATGGAGGGTTTAGTGGATCAGGCCAGCTAAACAAAGAAGGAGTTAGGATCGAACCAAAGGTGGTAATCCCAACAAAATCTCCTCGAAGGTCGAAATCCCAAAATCCAAGGCAAAAAGGCTAATTTCAGACTACCGCGCCCCTATAACTGAGCATAACGCGGTAGTACCGCGCCCCAGAGAAGGAGCAACGCGCGGTAGTGCTAACTACCGCGCCCCTGTAGATGTGCAGGGAGCAGTAGTGCTCACAAACAGGGCTAAATTGGGCTGACAGATGGCAGAAAAAGGTTTTGCTTTCAGTGCTCAGTCAATGGTTTTCATTATGGATGTTAAGATGATCTTTAAGGGAAACTGTCGTTTAGGTCGGTAATGCAAGGATGCGACACTAATATGTAGTGTGTAATATTGAGGTATAACAAACTTGTCAGGGTAAATTTATCTTCAAGGTTCACTCATTATTTTTCTCTTCTGAGTGGTTTAAAGCAACAAGGGAAGTGTCATCAGCTCTTTTTGTAGTGGAGACACAACACTGTGGAATATGGAGGTATAACAGATGCCCCCTAAAGTGTGAGGTCAGAAGGGACTGATGGCCGAAGGAATTTACAAATATAGTGTGCAGAGATAGCATCGAGGAGAGTGACAAGGAGCTGAAACAGAAACAAAGTGTTAGATATACCACCGAGGCGGGCATCCCCATGCTCAGAAACAAAAGACTCAAAGCATGGCTGCCGACCAATACATTACAGATCCATGAGTACTGAGATGATATAGACTATGGACAGATCATGGCTACTATGAAAAAGCGTAGATCCATGAGACAATAATGACACAGCCACGACCAATACAATAAGTGGATCTGTGTGACAATACAAAGGACATCTCCATCGCAACCTGGACGCAATCAAGATACAAAGGTGCACCCAGGGTCTTCTACCCGATCGCAAATGATACGAATCTAGCCATGTGATTACAAGGTGTTGAAGTCGAACATGGTAGAAACCATTTGATTACCGGTCAATGATGTGAACCGTTAACAAATGCGAGGGAAACCACCAATGATGACAATGATCCCCCAAGGTATCTGAAGTACATCTCAACGAAATGTGAATAAATGAGTTGATGTCGAGCATTTGAGAGATCATTCGATCAGAGTTCAATGATGTAAACCTACTGTCAAACACAAGGAAACCTGCCATTAAGGCATGCAGGTACCAAGGTACTAGTGGTCGATCTCTAAGTCCAATTCCTGGATAGTGATTTGGAGTCGACGGAAATAGACTCGTCGAAGGTGGGCCATAATGATTCCCACATCATCGACATGAAATCAGAACGAATGATAAGATGATGAAACAATGGAATGTGTACTGACACAGCGGAGGCCTGACACAATGAACGACTCTGAACAATGCAACCCTTTGAACATATAACGGCATGTAACAGGACTTGGCAGCAGGGATTATTGAAAGCAGAGGATAGACACCGGATGAGTAGGCTCGTGGCCAGGGAGACGACTCAAGATGATGACCATAACTCAGTGAAAAATGGATACCCAATATGGACAAGAGACAAACACATGCCATGTTCAAAGGTAATGACTGACAAGCTGCCATAACAAACTTGACTTGTTCCCCATATTCCCCCGACATGATAGACGAGTACCTCTTTGTTGTTTTTCAAGCTTGAAGAGGATAAAAGATGCTCGGTGTATCTCATCTCATAGATGAGTCCAATCTCACATGTTTTACGAACCTGAGAAAGGACGGGTTCGTCCCAAGGTGGGTCCTTCGATGTTAAATTTTAACGAGCCCAAGGGAGGAAATCTCGGTAGTTTTTCATATTTAGAGAGCCTGAAAAACTTAAAGGAAGCTCCGCGATGTACTTTTTTGTAAATTTAGTCCCTCGATCCCGAAAAAGTGTAAAACAATTCCCGAGAGAACTCTCCCAGTCAAGATTGACTGAGGTATACCTTTCTCGTAAATAGTCTAGATGGGCCGAAAAAGGGGTAACCTATCACCGAATAGACGACCTTTCAAATACTTTAACAAGTGTGAAAGAGTCAAGATCACTTGGCAATCTTTTCAATTTTAGGGAGTCTGAAAAGAGCTTAACTATGGACTCCTATGGTCTTTTTCGTAATTTTTAATTATTCTGGCCCGAAAAGGGAATAAAATACAACCAGGATAATACTTTCCTCATTGTTTAACGAGTATGAGTAAAGCTGACCATACTCGACACCATTTACTTGAGTTTGACAAGCACGACACGGGTGTAAAAGTGCTTGGAATATTTTTCAAGTTTTAATCCAGAGCACGAAAAAGATAAAGTAGGCTAAAAAATGAAGGTCAAACAATGAACAAACGCCAGTGTGAATATATCACTTTTTGAAGGAGATCCTGTCAATAAAGTGCTCATAAAACTGGGTATTAGCAATGTGAAATGGATTTTTCTTTTAACCATATAAAATAATAATTAAAAAATAGGTGAAAAAGCTATAAAAGGATGGTTGAAAATAGAAATTTACCATTTCATTTGTGTTTTTACCCAAAGAGGAGATTTTACCCATTTGAGGAGAAAAACTTCAAGGATCCATATCGGGAGTTTCAGGACACCGTTTCAACAACCGTCTGCGCCAGGTAAGAGCTCTCAAGCTCCTCTTTCATTTTATGTAGGAATCATTTGCTTTCAGTAAGAAAAATTGATTTTTTGGGAAGGCCCTATTGGGAAAAAATCACCCTTCACAGTACCGCGTGGGGCCCATATCGGGAAACGCGGTACTGTTTGATAGTACCCGCGCTGTGGAGCTAAACCAAAATGCGGTACTATGCAGTACCGCATGGCAATGTTTTCCCCATGCGCGATGAAGACAAATTTTAAGATGAAAAAATCAAATTTTCTCAAATTTTTTGCTAAAACCGAGTTGTTAAATGATTACTAAATGTTTCCCCTGACCTTTTGCAGGAGTTTGCAATTTGTTCGGATCAAAATGGTCAGTTGGAAAGAAAGAGAGCATGAAGTAGATGATTTGGCGGCTGAAAATGACTTACCGACTATGACCGCATTGCGAGAATGTGGTTTGTTGAAGTTCTTTAATACCAAAGGGATTCGTCAGCAACCCAAGCTTCTCACCCATCTTATTCAATTGTGGGACCCTGACATTCAAGCTTTCTGAGTGGGAGAGCACGTTCTCGAAATTCAACTCGAGGATATTTATTTCCTCACGGGCCTCTCGAAAAGAGGGGCCCGGGTGAACTTTACTTGATACACAGCCTCAGAGATGAGCACAGATGCTCTGATTGCTCGGTATTGCCGTCAGGGTTCGAGTAAGAAAAGCGGCAAAGTGGTCATAAAATATGTTATAGAACTCCCTGTAAAAACCAAACTGTTCACCATCACACGTGCAGTAGGGAGTGTGGGTCCGCATCAGGCGTCCTGCACACAGATGAACCTGGCAGTGGATTGTATGTCTGGAACAGTATTCAACTCGTGTGAAGCGATGTTGACCAATCTTAAAGAACAAGTGCACAAGTGTAGAGTTGGAGAGAACTCCCAATTTGGTTATGGGAGTATCCTAGTCACCTTCTTTTTGGCGAGGGTGCCATTGCTGCGTCCACAGATATCTATGCCTCGCCGTCCACCTACCGAGCCATGGATGGCTCGATGGAGTGATTATGCAGGGCGTCTTGGGGGACCTCAGCGCTTGGCGTTTGGTGAGGATTTCTTCTCCTGGCTCAAGGAGCAGATAGTTATGATCGATGACTACCCCTACTCAGGGGTGGACTTCTGCGAGGACATCAACTTGGCACTGCCAGAGGATGAAAATTGGGACAACTCAGGTATGACCTTCATGGATATATATTTTTTCTTTTTGAATATATAATTTTTATTGTTTTTTTAGAATGTGTAAAAGACTTCTAATGTACGTTCGCATGCATGTCACAGATCGTGGACCATAGAGACCAGCTGGGTACTCTCCCTTACGTCATGGTGGTGTTGATCGCCAAGCCGTTCCTGACGAGGAGGAGGACGAAGACGAAACAGGAGGTGTACGGGACATAGAGAGGAACTTATAGGGGTTGAATCATGGTATCCCTGCTATGAGGATGGATGACGTCCCTTTACATCTCCAGCGGCATACTGTAGGTGTGCCTAGTCGTATTGGTCGACTTCTTCGTAGGGTGGCTCGAGCTGTAGTGTGTTACCACCATCAGTGGGAGGAGTCTGACGAGGGACATGATAGATCTCCCAGATCTCCATAGATGGTCTTTTTTCTATCTTTTGCGGCATGTATACAATGTGTAGGCTTTGAGAGCCAAATTTTTGTATGGGATTTGATCCCAAATTTTGTCTTTGACACAAAATTTATGTATTTTGGAAAAACACTCTTATATACAGTGATATGGACTTATTTTCATGATCTATTTATTTACAATGACTTATGCATTTTATCTTTTATGATGTGTTTATGTATGGGAAAGAAGCCAATCCAAAATGTAATTAGCCAATGAATCAGCTATACAATAGAATTCTCTCGGTATGTGTTGATATGTAATGAAATTAAATGATGAGGCGTACTCTCCAAAATAAACGAAGTAGTATAGGATTGCGAACTGTGTAAACACTGTTTAGATGAGAAACCACGAGTTGGGAGTCTAAAAAGAGTGATATGGAGTCGATTCCGACTGAAGCAACCTCCGTCAAGAGACCAATGACTGCATGGTACTCCGCGATATTGTTGGTTGCAGGACCTAAACAATTGGCTCCTGAAGAAATCAACTCGCCAGTGGGGGAATAGATTACCCATGCTGCGGAAGAAAGATTCCAAGTATGTCGGCTTGCACCATCGGCGAATCCGAAGTAGGAAGACATCTGCGCATAAAATCACGAGTCAAAGTAAGAGTGGATACATGAGGTCCACGTGCACACCAAAAAGATGAGTAAAAGAAAACTAAGTACATTATGTACAACAAGTAACCCGCGTAGGGAAACCTTACGCGTAGAAGCGTTTGAGGTATAGCCCATTGCGGGGTCGTGCCAATGGCGTACCATCACAATCGATTAGTTCATAGGCTCCTTTTTCCAGGACACGTTTTACAACAAAGGGGCCGTACCACATAGATTCAAGTTTTCCTTTTCCGAGCTTATCATGCATTTGATCATATGTAAGTACGAGGTCACCTTCATTGAAGATCCGAGGTTGAATGGATTTGTCATATTGAGCTTTGATGCGTTTTTTATGAGCTTCATTAGCTAAAGCAGCGTCGCGGTGGGTTTCATCTAGCTTGGCTAGGTATAGAAACCGTTCCTCTTCGGAAGTGGTGTGGGGAAGCAGCTCTATGGCTATCTTGAGTGATGGAATTTCACATTCAATCAGGAAAATGGCTTCTAGGCCATACACCAGTTGGAATGGTGTAAACCCAGTAGCACTTTTCACTGAGGTTTGGTATGCCCATAGTGCTGAGAATAGAGCTGAGTGCCAATTGGATTTCTGGGTACCCACAATACGCTGAATCATTCGTTTCAGGACTTTGTTAATGGCTTCAACTTGGCCATTCGCTTGTGGGACAGGGTTGAGTTTTCATGGAGAAAACCCAGCTTGGCACTTAGTTCTTCGATCATATAGTTCCTGAAATGGGAGCCATGATCGGTCACGATAGATTGAGGGACACCAAATCTAGCTATAATATGATTGAATATGAATTGCGCTGCTGTTTTGCCGTCCTCAGCATACGTAGGCATCGCTTCAGCCCATTTTGTGAAATAGTCGATAGCTACTATGACATAGCTATGCTCCCCGGCTGAAGTGGGCTTACAGTGCATGAAATCGATGCCTATTTGGTAAAAGGGTCGACGGCAATAACAGGATGGAGTGGAGCAGGGTGCGAGCGTGCTTTACTATGAAAGAATTGGCATGGTGGACACTTCTTGACTGTTTCAATGCAGTCTTTGAAAATTAAGGGCTAGAAGTATCCTGCTCACAGTATTTTCTGGGCCGTATCCATCCCAGAGAGATGACCACCACATGCTCCAGCGTGGCATTCATTAAGAACACGTTCCGCCTCATCTAAGGTCAAACAACGTCGAAGAACGGTGTCGACACCACGTCGATAAAGAGTATCGTTGACTATGAGGTAGTATTTTGCGTGATGTTGGATGCGTCGCCGTTCATCATGAGTGAGGTCGGGGCGGAAGCATTGGTTTTGGAGATATAATAGAATATCCCCGTACCATGGATCAGACGTGCTAATGAGGAACAATGATTCGTCAGGAAGAGAATCAATGGGCTCGGATTGCTCAGTAGCACAGGGCAAGTTACAAATTAACTCAGCAAAGACCAGAGATTTTTTGGACCTGGCCTTGACAAATTCCAAGTCGAACTCTTGAAGGATGACGATCCAACGAGAATATTTTCCCCCAAGAACCTGGCGCATGAGGATATAATACATTGGATTGAAGTCGGCTATAACAGTGGTCCAGCGGAGTAAGATTTAGTGACGAAATCTATGGACAGCAAATACTGTTTCCAGAGCCAGTTTTTCAACATGTGAATAACGAGTTTCGGAGTCGAGAAGACTCTTACTGAGATAGTATACCACATGTTCTATGCCGTTGTGATCTTCCTGGACTAGCACCATATCGATGGTGGAATTCGAAGCTGCGAGATAAAGAATATAATCCCGTGTGTAATCGGGGGGTTGGATCACAGGATTTTTGGTTAAGGCTGCCTTTAGATTTTCAAAGGAGCGTTGGGCTTCGTCATCCCAAATAAAGGGAACATTCTTCTTGAGAAGCCGCATGTAGCCTTTTGTTATCTCGGACAGATTACAGATGAAACGACGTAGAAAGTTTGCATGCCCTTGCAAACATTGAAGTTCTGGAATGTTGGTGGGTGAAGGTAGGGCTAAGATAGCTGCTACCTTTGCAAGATCTAAACATATCCTGCTTTTGGAGACTATGAAGCCCAACAGTTTTCCGGTTTCTACACAAAAGATGCACTTATGCGGGTTCAAACGTATATTGTAGCAACGACACCTTTCGAAAATGGCACTTAAGTGGTCTGGATGGTCTTCCCGGGTCTGAGACTGAGCGGGAAGGTCATCAAGATATGGTTCTACAATATGTTTGATGTCGTGAAATGCGTATGACATCACTCGTTGGAAAGTTTCCTCGGCATTTTTAAGGCCAAAAGGTAACTTTCGATATACAAAAATCCCCCAAGGGCAGATAAAGGCCGTTTTGTGCTAGTCGGCTGGGAGGATATCGATCTGATTGTATCCAGAAAAGCCATCCATAAATGAAAAGATGACACTTCCAGCACAGTTATCGATGATCTGGTCGATGAACGGAGTTGGGTAGTTATCCTTTGGACAAGCTTTGTTCAAATCATGGTAATCAACACAGACTCTAATCGTTCCCTGTTTCTTGGCTACGAAAACGATGTTGGATACCCATTCTGTCAATGGGACAGGATAGATAAAACCAACACGCAAAATTTTTTCAACTTCTGCTTTAATGGCGGCTGCCTTACGAGGATGGACGGGTCGAATCTTTTACCGAATAGGTCGGGTGCCAGGGAAAGTTGGAATTTCGTGGACCACAATCGAGGGGTCTATTCCTGGAATTTCTTCATAACTCCAAGCAAAAACATCGCATAAAGTTTTGAATTAGGCACTATAGAACTCCATTTCGAGGGGAGTACATGTTTTTCCGATATGAATGTTTTCCACGATACCAGGCTTCACTGAAATATCAATGGGAGTGGTTTCCATAAGGTTAGCCAAGTTTCCTTCAGAAAATACCTCGTCGAGGGAAGTGGGAAACTTGGTTTGAACCATCCCAAGTGAAGTACTGGATTTTGTATCAGGCTCAAGTGGCTGAATGGTGGGGAATGAAGATCGATGATGAAAATATTCCCATGGTGGCTCATCACCGCACATAACCTCCATAATTGATTCGTCAGTGGGAAAAATCAAATTGAGAGGATCGAAAAGTGGTGGGTGTGGATGGGTTTCAGCCGAGAGCTGCGCCACGGAATGATGGGTAGGATAGTCGACCCAATCAGTGGCTGATTGGATCGCTTCATATGCTGCAAGGTTTTTGTTCAAGGGCATGGAGTTGTCGTAGCTTTCAATCTGAGTGGGACTCGGAATCACCCATGAATCATTGGAAGGGGTGACATTCGATGAAATCATGTTAACTGGTTGAACATGGGTTCCCAGCTCTGGAAAAAATCCGATGAGGGAGGAATCCTTCATGAGACCGACACCTATGTCTTGGAACCAGTACCGAGGTTGATCCAATAATGGAACGGTGTTGGCGGAGTTCGGATGGGAGTCTGCGATGCAGTAATCGAGTTGATCGATAGTGACAATTTTCCCTTCCTGAGGAAATTGCACAATCCGGAAGACTGTAGATGCGATGGCGGTCATGGCATAAAACCAGTTCCGTCCAAGTAGGAGATTGTAATCCAATGGTGCATCTATGACTTCAATGTGTATGGATACTGTTTTTCCCCCCAGTTCAACACCAATTGAGGGAATGATTCCATAAGGTTGAAATCCATGTCCATCAAACGCCCTGAGAGTAGTGGGAGAGGTCGTGACTTCGAGTGAGCCTAAAGCTCTCCAGCAATTCAAAGACATAATCGACGTGGAAGCGCCTTCATCTAACACAGTGCGGTGGATGATATTTCCATGGATTTTTGTGTGAACCTGGAAGGCTAACTGGTGGGAAAGCCTAGGTTTGGCGTGTTCCAAGTTAAACATGATAGAGTTTGAAGTATCTGGGTCCATTGCCCCCAGTGCTGAAAGTAGGGTTCTACGCTGCGTGGGGCAGTGTTGAAGAACCTCGAGAGTCGACATGGCGCAAGGTGCTTGAGCCAAATCCTCAACAATGTTGTAGTTTTGGGCAGCTCGCGCATTAGGATTAAATGTCGCCTTTCATATGGTGCCCTTGGGTGGGCGTAGCACTGTGTCCGTAAGTGGTCTCTCGATATGGAGATGGCCGGTGGGGGGGGGGAATAGGAATTGGATCTTCAACAGGATATTTTCCTTTGGCTATCTCGGGTTGTTTGTTTGAACTTGGAGGGTTGTTGTATGTCTTTGAACGAGTGGTTATATTAATCTCTTCATTACTCGTCATCAGGATTTCGTGGTTTGTGGACGTCTCTCCGCGGGTTGGATTGGACGGGTTGCCCCCTTGTGGGGTTTCTTGGGAAACTATCTATTGTTGCTGTTGGGGGAAAGGGTCAATTAACACTGCCGGGTGAGAGGATCCTTTAACAAATTTGTTGACTTTGTCCTTGTAGGGACAGTCACGTGTGTAGTGATCATCTTGACAAATTAGGCAGGGAAACTTAGCCTTTCGACGTGGTTTCTGGTCATTCTGGGTGGGTTGTGGCTTGGGGTTCTCTTGCTGATTCTTCTTGGTTTTACCACCATTGTTTTTCTTCTTTCCCCCGGATGGTTGTGACGTAGATTGAACTGCGTTCACTTCGGAGGAAATAGCAGGAGACGTAGAAGTTTTTGAAGCAGCCTGGGGTAGAGCGGGGGAAGCAGAAGTTTGTTGTCCCATCGAGTTGGTAATAGGATGGGCCTTGACTGAACCGACAATACCATCAATGGGGGGTTCAATGGTAGGTTTGGTTGGATCAGTGTTAACGCGGGCAGCATGAGGAAGAAGTTCATGTAAAGTACCGGATTGAGTGTATACCAAATCCATGTACTGGGCTGCGGAGATGGCTTGTTCTTCTGTAACCGGCCCGCGCATAGCGATATCTCTGGCTATGGGAGGCAAAAAGGATTTTGTGAACCAATCAGCGAGTAGCTGATCCGAGATGGGTGCCTTAATTATCCTACGGCGTCGTCGCCACTCATGGATGTGATCTGAAATCTGTGTAGAAGTGGTTTGACGTAATGAGGTTAACAGTTCTGTTCCAATCTCATACCAGATGGGGAGTTGGAAATGAGTCAGAAACTACATAGCCAAGGTGTTGAAATCACGAAAAGAGTGTTGCGGCAGCTCGATGTACCATTTTGCTACCGTGCCGGTAAGCATACGTTGGAAGAGCCGAAGTCGAATGGAATCATCCATCAAGGAGTTGGATGAACACCAAAGATGGAAGGTCATCATGTGGTTCTTGGGGTCTTCCCCGGGCTTAGCATCGAACTTAGGAATGTTCGATGGTAGTTTGGCTGGAATAGGTGGCCAGTGAGGTTCATGCCATATAGGATCGTTAATGAGCCTCGACAAGTTAGGTAAGTCAAGTGTGGCCAAAAAGGGAAGTTGACGGTTAGTCTGTGGGTATGAGTAATAACCATGTGGTGCAGAGAAACCTGGAGGGCCCTGCATAGCATACTGCTGCGTGTTATACCCATATGTGTTTCTCGGGGGTACTGCTGGAAATTCTGTGGATAGTAAGCCATCTGGTTAACCGGTTGAGTGTAGGTAACCGGTTGGTGGATGTTCTGCTGAGTGGCTATGGTTCCCTGGGGTTGCTAAAACCTAGGGATGGTTGTTGCTCCATGTTGGGAAAAAGTTCCTTGGAATTGTTGTGTTCCAGGAATGTTACCACTATACTGTGTAAGTGGAGGGTTTCCCATAGCAGGGTTGGGGGGTGGCTGCGATAGTGGTGTCCATGGAAGGCTCGTTCCTCCTTGGGGAGCGAGTGGAAATTGAAGTGATGGGCTCCATGGAGTTGTAGCAGCTGAAGGGTAAGGGAAGCCAGAATTCAAGTTGGGGGGAATCTGAGATTTCCCCCCAGCTTGGTTCCAATTTCCAAAAAGTGAATAACCCCCACTCTGTGGGATTTGAGATTCCCAAGAAGGAAGCATACCTGACGGGGGAGGTTGAGAGTGAGGTCTGGTTGGAACACCGGAATAAGGTTTCCCGCTGCCAGGTGTGTTGTACATACCATACTGAGCAGATGCTGCTGGTTGGGAGAGTTGTTGGATGGAACCAATGGGTTGTCCGCCAGTAGATGGGTTAGATGGCCCTATAGAAGGAGGCTGTTGACTAGGAACGGGGTTCCCAACCAAAGGTTTTCCTCCAACTAGTTGGTTTGATGGCCCTATAGGAGGAGGTTGTTGACTAACAATGGGGTTCCCAACAAAAGGTTGTCCTCCAACTAGTTGGGTTGATGGCCCACCAGGGGGGGTTTGCATGTTGGAGTTGGGGACCACTGCAGTCGGTTGTCCACCTCCTGATATAGTGTAAATAGTGGTTGAAGGTGATCCTCCGGTCAAAATGGAAGATCCAGCAGTATGACTAGGTGTTCGTCCGCCGCTAGTCAAATATGATAGTGTGGATTGGCCAACGACGCCAAAAGTACTGATTTGTTGAGGGGGTCGTCCATATCTGACAGGTGAGGACGGAGAAAAAACTAGGTTATCCCTCATAGAATGTGCGCCAAAAATGGGTGATGGCAGCAAATGTGGGGAATTTACTCCAGGGGTATCGGCGTCGTCCATAACGTGTTCAATGATAGGAGGACCATCGAAAACTGGGTCCGAGTTCATGTCCTGAAAAAGGTTTCAGGGATCCGGTGGGAACCTAGGTATAGTAACGTCTGAAGGTCCGGATCCGTCTGCATAGGAGTGATGAAACTCTGTGCTAGATGGGATACTGGGATCCCGATAGTCAGAAGGACGAGTAACGGGGGTATATCTAGACGTTGTCGAGAGCATTTGCTCTGTGTCGTGTCTAAACCGTGCTGATGCTAACAGGGAGTTCGCTAGACTAACCATACTAGACTGGATGGAAGCCATGATTTCATGTCCCGGAGGGAGGTTGGGTAGAGATATAGTACGAGGTACGTTGCTAGAATAACTTGTTTCCTGTGGATGAACACTGGGTGACGTAGTGATAACAGGCGGAAGCTCCGCCTGGGAAGTGATGAAGCCATAATTAGGTTCAAAAGGTGTGTCAAGAAGTCGAGTATCCTCAACGATTTCAACGTACCCGCCTAGGACTGAAATCAAGGCAGGTATGTCCTGGTCGAACCCTTCGGTGGTGCCAACATATCCGTCTGTGTCATCGTGAAAAGTGTCTGATGGAAGGGAAGTGCTGACATCAGGTAGGAGGATGTCCTCTGGTCTATTATTTTGGGCAGTACTAGATTCAGCCACTGTAAAGGTGTCCACTGTGGCAGATAAATATGGAATAACAGTGGGTGAAGTGACAGTGGAATTCTCAGATATGCTAGTGGTTGCAGAAGCTGCAGTAGATTCTGAGATTGTGCTGTGAGTAACAGTTACAGGCGGAACTGATGATGTCGTATGTATCGACGGTGGAATGTTCCCTCGACCAGCACCGCGGCCAGGAGGAACGGGAATGCGTGATGCAGGTGGACCAGAGGTCCTTGGCGGTGGCGGTGGTGGAGGGCTTTTTCCCTGTACTCGTCGTGATCTTCGTGGTGGTTTTGACATGATGACAGGAAAATGAAAATCGGGGGCAGTTTCGTAACAAAGAACTCAAAAAATCTAATGCAGTCGAGTGTGTCGAAGAGGAGCTAGAAAAAGTAAGGCTCGCAGGCCAAAAAAGCAAGCTCTAAAATCTATACTGAGACCGATGTCTCAATAAGTGAGCTGATAAAAAGAACGGCCAGAATTCCAACAAGCAGTCCCTACAAAGAAAAATGACCCTCTACAAAGATGAGATAACAAGCAAACTCCTAACTAAGAGCTGGAGACCTCAACAAGCTGTATCCTTCGCAAGGTGATGAAATCCAAGTCGAACAATACAACATGAGAGACCGATATGAGAAGGATATCCCTCTACCGAAAGGGATACTGGGTAAAAGAGCCCTAGTAGAATAGTCACTAAGCTACCACGTTCATGACACGTTGGAAAAGGTTTTTGGCACTTCAACCTTCCGAGGAAGACAATGATCGATGTTTCCTTAGGGCTAAGTGGAGTGCGGCATTCCACAAAGTCCGTCCGGTTCTCAATCTCACGGCCGTTTAACCACTGAAAGTTAGAAACAGTCAGGAGGCCCCTCCACAAACTGGCTGTGACCATGTCAATAAATACTAGAGGATTTTAGTTCCCTAGAAGACAAAAACTATGTCTCAGATGAAAACGACAAGGGGGAATTATTTTGATGCCTATCCCTGGTGTCCTACCTAACTACCAAATTCTTTTGATTTCCTCAAGTGAGGTTAATGTTGGTTTAATTAGGGAGATTAATTTTAGTGGCTGTCTTACTCAATCAGGTAATGGACATGAAACTTGATGGTGTTATGACGACTCAAACCATGCAAATGAGAATGAATAAAAAATAAGCCTTTGTCTTCGATGAAATCTAGCTATGGAAGAGAGAGAGTTCTTCGATAAAAAATGCATGAAATTTTTCACAAGCAATTAAAAATCAAAGCAAAAGATTTTTTCTTTTTGTAAATAAAGCCAAACTGAAATAAACACTCCTTTTAATGCACTGATCCTACCACTAAGATGCTTCAAATATGATAATTTATGTGGCAAATTCAATGGTTCATTTCTTAATGCAAAATGATACTACTAGACTTTTTCAATTCAAACAACAGAATTGTTCTCAAATGATAATTTTTTTAATTATTGAAAATGATGAACACAATGTGACTGTAAAAGTTACAGAGTTCAGTAAAAGAGAACAGCAGTGTTGGGTTGGTTGTGGTGAAAAAATCAAGTAAATGCAATCAAACTGGAAAAGTGACCCAATATGCCAAAAATGCCACTAATTCAAACAAATCAAGCTCACAACAAGGAATTAATCACACCACACAGACTGTAAAATGACCAGGATGATAACAGGCAATAGCAAACACTACCTAAGGCAGAGAAAGACTTAGGAAACCAAGCAAGGATAATTTTTTTTAAAAAAATGCAGACACTACCACGGGGCAAAATGAGGCTAAAACGTGGTACTGCTAAACTACCGCTCTTGTACTAACACAGGAAACGCGGTACTACCACGCTGTAATCAGTGCATAGGGCACGGTACTGTGGCAAGGTAAGAAAAAATGCAACTTGAGAAAAGAAAATGGAGTTTTCAGGGTTGTTGCTAACCCAGGGGACTTAGTGATCATACAGGGAGAAAAATACAGCGAGGAGGGGTGAATGAAGTTCAAAAAAGACCAGGATTCAAACTGGTTTGAATTGAAATAAAAAATCGCAATCAAAAGATGGATGACAGTGAACTGAATCAATCAAGCAAAAATCAAAACTAGCGGAGTTTCCATTCTTGTTTGGTAGAATTTTTCCTACGGATAAGTCAAAATTATCTTAACTTAAAGCAGATTCCTAACTGACTCTAAGGTAAGAACAAAACAAAACAAATGCTACTGTTGGTTATATTCCTGGGTAGACCCGGGTTAGCTGTAATTTCTAAACCAACAGAACCCTTAGCTCACTGGCCCTTTCGGCAACAGGTCGCAAAAGCAACCTGAAGTCTCACCCGAAGTGATTCTAATGGATGGCAGAAGACTCAAGTGTCCTCAACCAGGTTCCGAGGCATCTAGGGTGCTAAAACCCACCCTTGCTCTCTCCTCAAGGGCTAACTTATCTCATTCTATTACTCCGGCTATACCCCTGCCTTATCGCATCGCGCAGGAAGTGCGATAAGTCTTCCCCTTATATGAGCCCGCCTAGCGATACCTAAGGTATCGCGGGTGCGATATCTTCCTCCTTTTTGTCCCGGCGGTATGTGATTCTTACTGCCTCCTAGATTAATAATCGGTCTCCCCCTCCCTTATCCCATTACTGAAGATAGTGATATCATTTAATCTCTAAGCATAACCCTTGCTAATGCGCTTGACCCTAGATGTTCTGTGACGATGTGACTGTATAGAGTATTACTTTGAGCACTGTTCTAATTACACTCTTCATGCATTACATTCATTCCATACTCGAGCATTATCCCTTATTAGACAAAGATCTAGTTCGCTAGGATTTAGATACGATTCTCACAATGATTAAACATCAACCAGAACTAAACTGACGACCATACACAGTACTCATAAACTGAAGGAAACATTCATGTATAATAGAGATAAGTAAATAAGAGCAACAGCTACACAACTACAATCGCGCTACTTAGGTAAGCACGTTGTCATTCCCAGGAGAGGAGCTACATTCACGGGAACTATGTTTCCCGTTAACAACTCGGAGAGTCAAATGCAGTTCTGTCACAACTCTTTGCAACAGAGGTCTTCTGGGACACTCCACCTCATTGGGAGCCCTTCTCTATAGACCTCTCTTCTTCTCCTGCTTCTTACAATGCATTCTCTTTCTCTTTCAATCCCAGTGGATTGCACAATCTCTTGATAGGTCGGCCCCTGTCTCTGGAGAATGGTCAGACTCTGTATCACAAAGACTCGACTACTCTCTACTTAATAACTTTCGTCCCTATGTGGCCAACCCGTTTTCATATAACAAGACTCCTATATATAGATGGCCCGAAGGTCTCATCGCTGTTACAAAACTGTGGGCCTTATCCCAACAGTGACTCAACCCTAACCACTTACAGTCAACTAGCTGTACTTCCATAGCCGCCTCCTGTCTCGTCGCCGCTTCCTGCAGTCCTTAGTCTTTAATGCATCGGCCCGTTGCTTCTTCTTGGTTCAAGCAACGCTGACTGTGGTCCTTCTTCATAATGAGGGTAGCTGAACCCTCTCTTCATCTTCGGCGCCTTTATTATGGTGGTTGAGCTCTCCCTTCGGCCTCTTCCTTGTACCATACACTCTGACTTTTCTATACATATCGCCGCAATTCCCGTCGGAATTTGCGCTACAACGATATCTTTGTCTTGTCGCAAAAATTGGTACTTTCTCCCCAAAAATGGTTATCTTTCCCAAAATTAGCAGCTTCCTAAATGCTGCGGAAGTTCTCTCCAACAGCTACCTTGAAATTCCTGAACTAACTTTCACAACAAGATTACATGCATTCAGAAACAATGAAAGAGATGACTCACCTTTCAATCTGACGTTTGTCCCGCTTCTAGCTCTTGATCCAAAAAGCTCCAATGTAGAACCTGTTGAAATCAACCAAAGAACAAGCATACAAGCTTCCAAATACCTTGAAGTAAAGATTAGATTCAAATCTAGATTAGATACATTCCATGCTAAGAACTTATGCTATACACATGAAATGGGAAAAACAAGACAAGTTATCTTATTACAAACTTGAAGAATGCTTACAAAGGTTGCTTGATGCCCAAGCCAATCCTCTAGCTATCTCCACAAGACTGCAAGATCATAAGTTTGATACTACTAAGAGTCCTTCCCCCTTTCCCATGGAATGCCTCTCTTTTATAGTGTATGGTAGGGTTAACCAACAAGAGAGATGGGTGGATCTAGGGAGAGGTAAGTGGATCAAGGTTTCTAATCACAGAAAATGAGTTGAGATCGAATCAGGGATCCCAATCCTCCAATATCTCTCGAAAATCCAAAATCCCAAAAGCCATGGAAAAAGGGCTATAAAAAGAGTACTGCACCCTGATATTTGAGCATAACGCGGTAGTACCGCGTGTCAAGGACAAAGCATAGCGCGGTAGTGTAGACTACCGTGCACCTATAACTGAGCAAGGCACGGTAGTTAGGGTAAATAAAGTCTCAACTGGGTGAAAACTTGTCAGGGTAAATTTATCTTCAAGGTTCACTCATTATTTTTCTCTTCTGAGTGGTTTAAAGAAACAGGGGAAGTGTCGTCAGCTCTTTTTGTAGTGGAGATGCGACACTGTGGAATATGGAGGTATAACAGCCTTAATCCCATAGTTTTCAATTGGTGTGAGGGACTCTTGGTGAATGTAAAATACCAGATCACAAAGTGCATGTGGGGTAGTCAAAAGCAGTTTCGCTATGGTTGCATCCTTGTTTCATTTTTCTTAGAGAGGGTGCCCCTATTACACCCACATCATGTGGTTTTTATGCCATGGGATCCTAGTGTACCATGCATGAAAAGATGGATAGATATGATGCCGAGATTGGGAGGTGGACAAGTGATCACATTTGACCCAAAATTATTTGCATGGTGGGCCCAACGGGACCACACAATCAATGCCAATGCATATGCCAGGATGGAATTCACAGCTGACCTAGACTTACCACTTCCTTAAGATGAATATTGGGCATACATTGGTAAGATATCTACAAGGTTTCTCACTTTTTGTTTTTATGCATTTTTTTAAGTGTTTTTGGATTTTTTTAAAATATACTTTTTGTTGTTGTGCAATACAGATGTGAACCCTGTGAGACCAATTGGAAAATATCCACTACACTGTTGCATAGGTTTTGGAATATAGGGATATGCGATAGATGATACAGATGAAACTAAGGAGTTGCACTAGATTGAGTAGAACATGACAAGGTTGGCTATGGGTGTGCCCCCGACACGACTGGAGGACTTTTTGAGGCATTTGCAGTGACACATAGTAGGAGTACGCAATAGTATTGGACAACTGTTGCATCATGTGGCTCAATGTGTGGTGTGCTACCATGGACATAACCCCCATCATTAGGGACTATAGGGGATAGTCCCAATTTTTGTATGTCTCTATCTAGCAACATGAATACATTGATTAGACCATCTATGGGTTTAAAGCTGAAATTTTGACATCATACATTTTGTGTATTTTTGTGGACACACTTTTATGTGTGTGTGTGTGTAAAATGTATGTATGTATGTCTATATATGACCGTTACATGACTTATTGATGGGTCATAAATGGATGAATGCTCTTTATTTTCCGAACTCATGTTTATATTCATGCATGCTTATATGTTGTTTGATTAATGAGACAAATGCTAATCTAATGCATAATTAACCAAGGAGTCAACCAATGCATTAGATCCTTGTGGAATGTATTCATAACTTATATACTCAAATGAACTTTACAGAAGACGAACACTTAGATACTTATGAAATAACACAAGATTCTGAACTACATATACCTAATTCAATTGTGACACCACTAACTGTGATTCTAATCGGACAATTAACCAGCAAATACCATGGGTAGGAGCCTCTGACAATAGTTCAATGACACCACTATATTCTGCAACATTATTAGATGCAGGTCCTTGAAATATGCCCCCAGAACTCACCAACGCATATGTGTGAGATAAAATTACCTATGTAGCAACAACACTGTTCTATGTACTACGATTGGCACTATCCATGAATCGTCGGTAATCCAAGGTGAGCGTATACATATGAAAATCAAGCACACAACATGATCAACAAGAAACCAAAATATTCCACTCATAGACAAATAAGAAAAACACACTCACACACCATCACTATGTACATGTATATAACATACCGTAAGACCCATATGGCCTAGACATAGTATTTCTTTAGTTAGAGCCCAATTTTAGGCTCTGGTATAGGAATCCCCTCATGATCAACCAGCTCGTAGGACCCTTTGGATAGAACATGTTTTACCACATAGGGACCATACCACATGGTAAAAAAATTACCTTCCCCCAAATCATCATGGTCCTAATCATAGACCAAAACCAAATCCCCCTCCAAAAAAGTTTGAGATATGACACTCTAATCGTATTGAGCCTTTACATGTGTTTTATGAACCTCATTGGCAATGGAAACATCTCTACGATGTTCATCTATTTTTTCAAGGTACAGAAGGTGTTCCTCTTCCACATAGGTTTTAGGTAACAATTCTAATATGAGTTTTAATGCAATGATTTCACACTCAATATGAAGGAAAGCCTCGATCCTGTAGACTAATTGGAAAGGAGTAAATCCTATAGTGTATTTGATAGAAGTCCTATAGAAGGCTCATAACTTAGGAAATAGCATGATGTGCCAATTCAACCTATTCTTATTAATTGTATGCTGCAACATGGTATTTAGAACCTTATTGAAAACTTCTACTTGTTTGTTTTCCTAGGGGTAATAAGGTGTTGAATGTTCATGACGAAAACCCAACCTTGAGGCTAGTTCCTCCATCATATGGTTTTGTAAATGAGAACCATGATCGGTAACAATTGTCTCGGGGACACCAAATTGAGCTATCACGTGGTTAAATATGAATAGAGCGGTTGTTTTTCCATCATTTGTTGATGTGGGAATGGCCTCGACCCACTTGGTGAAGTAGTCGACTGGAACTATGATGTAATGGTGTTGCTCAAATAAAAATAGGTTATATGTCATGAAGTATACCCCCCACTTTGAAAATGGGCTGGAGAAAATGACGAGATAAAGAGGAATTGGTGGGCATGCATATTATGAGTGAATATTTTTCATGGATGACACTTTTTTATTGCTTCAATGTAGTCATGCAATATGGTAGGAAACAAATATCATGCTCAAAGGATCTTTTGAGCAGTTGCTAGGACAGACAGATCACCACCACATGCCCTAGGATTGTATTCATTAAGGACACATTCCACCTCTGAATGAGTTAGACATCGGTGTATACCGTATCAACCACACAATGATAAATAGTATCATCAATGATCACATATCATTGGGACTGGTAATAGAGTGATATGTGTGAGGAAATTTGTTGGGTTTGAAAATAAGTCAGTATGGGGTTGTACCATTGGTCATAGGAGTGAATCAGAAACAATGTATCATCAGATAAGGCCTCTCTAATGAGGGTTGTTGTGTTGTGTGACCAAGGTTCAAACATCAACTAAACAAAAACTAAGGCTTTCTTGGATTTAGCTATGGAAAATTCTAAGTCATACTCGTGAAGGATAATAATCCATTTTGATTAATTATCCCCAATAACTTCACCTTTAAGGATATGTTTCACTAGGTTAAGTTTAGCTATTACAAAAAAATTTCACAAGAGAATATAATGTCGAAATTGTTGAACACTGTGAATCGCGGCCAAAGCTAACTTCTCAACTTGGGAATAATGTAATTATGCCCCAAGTAATCATTTGCTAAGGTAATAGATGACATACATTTTATGGGAATCATCCTCCTTGTCCAAGACCATTCCAATAGTGTGTTATGTGGTGGAAAGATACAAAATGAAGTCTCGCATATAATTAGGAGGTTGTAAAAGAGGGGCAGAAACCAAGGTTCAATTGAGAGCATCAAAGGATTTTTTTGCTTTCTCATCCCAAATCAAGGGAATGTTCGAACATCCTTTTTCAAAATATGCATCAAACCTTTGGACAACTCAACATAATTGGGGACAAAACTACATAAACAAATGGCTTTACCTTGCAAACTCTGAAGTTGTCGGATTTTGCATGGGGGAGGAAACTGAAGCATCGCCTCCACCTTAATGGGATCAACTTGAATCCCTTTGTACGAGACTATGAAACCCAATAATAGAATAGATGTAACAAAAAATTTACATTTGTGTGGATTTAACCAGATATTGTAAGCATGACATCTAGCGAAAATGGATCGCAGGTGTGTGGGATACGTATCCCTACGACGAGATCAGGTAGCCAAATCATCAAGGTAAACTTACACAATGTGTTTAATATCATGAAAATAATAGTACGTGGCATGATGAAAGGTTGCACCAACATTCTTCAAACTGAATGGCATCTTTCGATATGCAAAGGTACCCCATGGGAAAATAAAGGCAGTCTTATGTTGCTCTTTGGGACAGATTTGTATTTGATTGTAGCTAGTAAAACCATCCATAAAGGAGAATACCTCATTACCCACACATGCATCAATAATATGATTAATGAAGGGGATCTTTCAGACATGCCAAATTCAAATCCCGTAAATCCATATAGACAGCGATAGTCCCTTGCTTCTTAGTGACTGGAATGAGGTTAGAAACCCATTTAGTTAAAGGGATGGGATAAATAAAACTAGAATGCAGTAATTTCCCAACCTCTGCTTTAATAGCATCCACCTTTCTAGGATTGATGGGGAGGATTTTTTGTCTTATAGGTTTGGAAAATGGCTATAACTTGATTTCATGCTCGAAAATCCTAGGATCAATACCTGGCATTTCAACATAATACCAAGTGAAAACATCTCGAAACTCCTTGAATAATGTAGTCTAAGTGGCAATCTCATCGGGAAAGAAATCGACCCCAAGAAAAAATTCTCTACCACTCTTGGAGTGATAGATATGTCACTTGGGAGTGTGATTGAAATGGTGGATAAATTTCCTTTAGTAACGACATCTTCAACGTAGATGGGATTAGGACCATTTGTAGAAAGCACCAAACAAGATGGTGCAGAATCAATTCGTGGAGGCTCGGGAAGAAAATATGGTCTATGATGTAAATCATCCCAAGGGAATTCGGGGCCATGTAAGACCTCAAGGATGGCTTCATGATATGGAAAAACCATATCAAGAGCATCGTGAATGGAAGTTAGTGATGTGGCATAAATTGGTGAGGTAAACGGGTCAAACTCTTCTTGAATGGGTGAAATTAAAGGTACATCACATGAATATTTATAAGTAGATTTATAATTTAGTTCAATTACAATGAGAGGCATCCTATCCCCATAATCCCCCATTAGAAGGATACTCCATTGATCATGCGTGTTGTGCTCAACTGTGGTGGAAGTGGAAGAAACATCATTAAGGACAATAGACGAAAATTCTAATTCCATGGATAATACCATATGAATTGTGGAAAAGGACACATAGAAAATTGGTCTAGAAAGGTTGAATGTGCCTAACAAGGTAGCATCCTTGAACATGCCAACCCCTACATTTGTCATCCTTGAATTGGTGGCACTTATAAGGGTAATTTTCCTACCATTTGAAACCTTTGGGTCAGTGGTACATAAATCTAACTGGTCAATTGTTACCACTCTCCCTTCATGTGGAAAACATATCACTTGGTACACAATAGAAACCACCGCATGCATGGCATAGGAACAAATCCGTCCTAGTAAGAGATTATAATCCAATGGAGAATCGACAACCTTTATGTATACATTTACCGCCTTTCCATATAGTTCAATTAGGAAACCCACTATTACCCCTTTCAGTTGGAACAGATGGCCATCAAAGGATTGTAACGTAGTAGGTGAAGGGGTTGAAGTGGGAAAACCCAAAGCATTCCAACAAGACAAAGACATGACGCAATTTGATGCTCCCTCATCCACCACAATGCGGTACATAGTAACCCCTCCTAACTTAATTTTCATTTCGAATGCCACTTGGAAGGGAATCCTTAGTGTGGTGTGGTGTAAGTTGAAAGTGATGAAATTTGTGTTAAATTTTCAGAATTTACTTCAATCTGATCTAGGATCTTAACTGAGAGAACAACATGTACAGCAAATCTACAGCATATCAATCATGGACACAATAATGCAAGCACACAAGAGACACAGAGTTTACTTGGAAAAAACCATAAAGGTTAAAAACCCCAATAACTTCCTTAGAGATAGATAGAGCAATGATACAACCAGAATACAAGAGATAGTCTTCTCCTAGCAGCAGACCCTCCTCCTCCACAAGTGCAACACTCTTCCAAGTGTGAGTGTTAACACCCAAAAAGTGTTCACTACCTCATCCACCAACTCATATGCTCCCATGACACATCCCCATCATTCCCATGGACCCAGCGGTCCACCTCAGTGCTTCGATTATGCGACTCCTGCTTATGCTCCACCAGTCGCACCTCAGCCTTACTACCATCAGCAGGTTGCCCCAACTCCTGCACCTTCACAAGCCCAACCCGCTTATTATCCGCCACAGGCAGCCCCTGCGGCACACCCACAACCCGCTCCGCAGCCATATCAGCAACCCCCTCAGGTTGCTGCACCTGCTCAGCCTCAACCTGCATATCATCCACCGCAGCCTGCTCCAGCACCTGCGCAACCTCAAAATCCACCTGCTGCCCAAGGGAAAGTTTACGCCCAACAAAACACGCAGCAAAACCAGAACAACCAACGTAACCAGGGCCAACAGAACCGCGGCAAGGGCCGTAATCGAGGGAACAACCAACCCGCAGACCAAGCTGGTCAACCGGCGAATCCCCCCGACAACAACAATGCAGCCCCCGCTAATCAAAACCCTGATCGCCCACCCAAGCAGGCTAAAAACCCCAATTTGTGAACAAACCATCCTTGTTCTATTTGCGGGGTCTATGGCCATTACACACATGCTTTCCCACACTTAGAGCGAGCTCGGCAACTCTGGGTTGACGAGGCCCATCGCCAAGGGCATGCGGCTCCCCAAGCACCGCCCAACCCCCCCCAACCTCAACAACCCCCTTTGGTGCTGCAAAACCCCTTACCAACCCAAGGCGTCGTGAACACTCAGCCGTTGGCTCCCCCTCAAGCCAACGCGCCCCAACAATAGCAAATCACGTACGCTGCTCCTGATCAACCCATGTTTGACTCAGGAACCCACCACTTGTTGATGATGTCTTCCAATGATGTCAACCTACAGACCCGTCGGAACCAATATGGCTCCACCTCTGAAGCCCTTCCTGCTGATAAAACCGCTAATGCTCATCCCACTGATCAAGCGTTACGTATCCCTCCCCCGCCGGTCGATGGCGCTCCCAAAGCAGCTCGTTTCCCACTTCGCCGTATCAACAACAACCCCAATGCGCGTGCTGCGTCAAACTACAACATTGTAGACGACCTAGCCCAATCTCCCGCAGCCATGTCTGCGTTAGAAGTTTTGAAGAACTGCCCTTCCCAGCACAAGACTTTACTGTCCGCCATTGGGGGGATTGACCCAAATGATTCGAATTTGATGGCATTTGATTTAGACCAGTCTGAACCACGCCTACCTTCCAGCTTAGCATTCCAAGTTACTGTCTCCGTTAGGAATATTGTCATCCATCGATGCATCATCGATGAAGGTGCCTCCACATGCGTCATGTCTACGTTCGTGTGGCAAAAGTTGGGATCCCCCACTCTCCAGCAGTCCACCACTGCATTACGCGCCTACGACGGTCGTTCGGCTCAGCCCCAAGGCCTCCTAGCCAATGTCCCCGTCCAGTTAGGTGGCAAAACTGTACTCATTGACATTGAGGTAATCAACGCCCAATTGGACTATAACCTTTTACTTGGCCGCAGCTATATGTATGCCATGCGGGCGGTTGCCTCTTCCGTCTTTCGCACCATGATGTTCCCCCATGAGGGACGCGTGGTTAAGGTTGACCAACTCACCTACTATGATCCCAGTGCTCCCGCGGCACCTGAAAATGTTCTCCCCATGGTCGAACAACCTGTTTCTCGTGCCAACACCTCGTTTGTTTCCTCTACGGGGCCTGGAGTCTACTCAGATGCGCCGATGACCTCCACCTTTCAATCCATTCCTCCGCCGTCATCTACGCCCGAAATGTCTGACTTATGCACCTTGTCCCACGACAACCTACCACCTAATACTCAACCACCCTTGTTGCCTAAACCACCATTGGTACCTAGCCACATTGGTGTTACACCGATCCATACGATCCCCTTCCTAGTCCCTCCATCGGGAGTAGTAAGCGCCCCGGTCATGGCTACCCTTAGTCTCCCTGGGTTAACTTTGGGATTACCTGTATGGTATCTTTCGCCTCCCGTTCGCCCGCCGACACCAGATGTCGTCCTCCAACCGGTGCAACCCATGGCTACTACCTCTCAGCCACCTCCTGGTGTCTCTACCCCTTCATCCTCCACGGCTCCCCCTCCTCCTCCCAAACCCACTGGGGGCAGAGGTCCACAACCTTACACTGCTGTCCCACCTCCTAAGACAGTAAAAAACCCTCCAGTGTTTCGTGCTCCTCCCAAATGCTCGCTGTGTGACGAGTTGGGCCATGCCACTCACCAATGCCCTCAGTTACCAGCCCTACAGAAACACATGCAGATGCTCGACGATGACCCTAACATCCCAGTTGTCGAACTCAACCCCACTCCCAAGCCTAAAGATAAGTCCCTACATACCAACCACTCCTGCGCCATATGCGGTGTTTACGGGCATTACTCCCATCATTGTCCTGATCTCCCGTATTACAGAGCGGCTCTCTATGAGATGAACAATCTGGATCTTGAGACGGCACCACCTACCATTGAGGAGATCTACCCCCCAGACTCTTCACCTTCAGGAGAGGTTAACACCATTTACATGATCTCTTCCACTACCATTCCCTCGTCAACCGATTTGACGACGCAAACTTTCCGTACCGATGAGGAGATTCTTGAGGCCCTTACCGCCCCGGATTATCCCTGGGATGATATGCATCACCGCTCCTATTTTATCCCAGAAGAATCCTCCTCTAACTCCGCTACCCAATACGCGGTTGAATCCAAAGAGTTCCTCCCCACGAAGGTCGACTGGTTCAAGGACCCTATTCCTGCTCCTGATGCCTTCGAAGAGGGTAACATGGCTAACATATCACCTGTCATCCAAGTTGATATCGCTGCCCCAGGACGTGCCCCTGAACTCATCACTTTAGGAGCATTCTGCAGTAAACAAGAGATTGAGGACTACATAAACCTTTTCAGAGAATTCCGTGATGTCTTTGCCTGGTCCTATACCGAAATGCCTGGTCTTGACCCCTCCATTATAGAGCACCACATTGACACATGGCCTGATGTACCCCCCGTTCATCAGAAGCAGCGACCCATTCATCCCTCAAAGCTCCCAGCTGTTAAAGCCGAGATTGAGAAGCTACGCAAGGCAGGGTTCATTTATCCTATTGCCTATACCACTTGGGTTTCAAATCCTGTTCCCGTTAACAAAAAACAAGGCACCATTCGAGTATGCATTGACTTCCGCGATTTAAACCGCGCTTGTCCCAAGGACAATTTCCCCACGCCATTTATTGACCAGCTCATTGATGCGTGTGCGGGGCATGAAGTCCTCTCCTTCATGGATGGTTTTTCCGGATACAACCAGATTCAGATCCGTAAGGAAGACCAGTACAAAACTGCCTTTACTACCCCATAGGGCACCTTTGCCTATCGCGTCATGCCGTTCGGCCTCAAAAATGCTGGTGCCACTTTCCAGCAGGCCATGACCTATTGCTTTCATGACTTGGTCCATATCCTGTTAGTCTACCTTGATGACCTTACAGCTCGTTCCCGGAAACGATCAGACCACCTTAACGACCTTCGACAAGTTTTTCTGCGTTGTCGCAAATACCAAATCCGCTTGAACCCACACAAGTGTGTCTTTTGCGTTCCGACAGGCCGGTTGTTAGGTTTCATTGTTTCCCAGAAAGGAATTACTGTTGACCCTCTAAAAGTCCAAGCCATCTTAGACCTTCCTTCTCCCCGCACGCTCCGGCAACTCCAAAGTCTGCAGGGGCGATCCAACTTCCTTCGACGCTTCGTTCCTGATTACGCCACTACCGTTCACGGTTTCTTGCGCCTGTTCCGTACCCACATACCCTTCGTCTGGGATGAGCAAGCAGAAGCTGCATTCGAATCCCTCAAGAAGGCTCTCACACAAGCCCCTTTGATCTCCCCTCCGGATTTCTCCCAGGACTTCATCCTATACGTCTCGGCCTCCGAGCATGCCGTGTCCGGAGTCTTGTTTCAAGAAGACGCTTCTCACCAGGAACACGTCATTTACTACGTCAGCCAGACCTTGTCTGGTCCACCCCTCCGTTACCCATATGAGGAGAGACTTTCCCTCGCCGTAGTCTTTTCCGTACAAAAATTGCAACACTACATCTTAATGAGTCATACCACCGTCGTTGCCGACTCTAACCCCATGGTATATCTTCTAAACCGGCGGCTACTGCAAGGTCATGTTGCTAAATGGGTCATTATCCTCCAGGAATATGACCTTACCTTCAAAACACCTAAGAGCACTAAAGCCCTCGCGCTTGCCCAGCTCATTACTGATCTCCCTTCCCTTCTCCCGGCCAAACCAATCTTCGATGAGTTGCCCGACAATCACCTGTTCACTATCTCGTCCGATGACCCATGGTACAGTGATATCTTGTTATACCTACGCACGCAGAAGTTCAGACCCAAAGTTACCCGTAATGGACGCCGTCGCATCCGTCACCAGGCCTCTCGATATCTCCTCTTAGGCGATGTCCTTTACCGGTGCGGAGTTGACACAATTCTTCGTCGTTGCCTTACACACGAGGAAGCTGAACACATCCTTAATGACTGTCATAGCGGTGCCTGCGGAGGCCATTTCTCAGGGATGGCCACTGCCCAAAAGGTCGTCCGCGCCGGATACTTCTGGCCCACACTTTTCACCGACTGCATCACTGCGGTCAAACACTGCCATAACTGCCAACTTTTTTCCCCCAAGGCCCGGACACCTCCTGCTCCGTTACACCCAGCCGTCACCGTTGGTCCCTTTTGTAAGTGGGCCATATACTTCATGGAATGTAGACCCCAGTCTGCCAACGGCCACAAATATATTGTTGTCGCTGTTGATTACTTCACCAAATGGGCGGAAGCCATGCCTACCTTCAATTGTACCGCCGACACTGCTGCCCGCTTCTTTTTCAACCATGTCATCGCTCGATTTGGGGTTCCTAAGCAGTTAGTCTCTGACCATGGTTCACACTTCGAAGATGCCATCTGGCGTGAGCTATCCACCCTCCTTAAGTATGAACACCAATTTTCCTCTGCTTACTACCCCCAAGGGAACGGCCAAGTAGAGGCCATCAATAAAATCCTCAAAACCATCCTCCAACGAACGGTTGACAAGCATAAGTCCAATTGGCACCACATTTTGTTCCCTGCCTTGTGGGTTTACCGCACCTCCACTAAGACCGCCACTGGTTTTACACCATTTCATCTAGTTCATGGTGTAGAGTCTGTCCTCCCCATCGAGTGTCAGATTCCTGCCTTACAGATCACCGTTGAGCTTCTCCCTGACACCTCCCCCATCGAGCAGCGTTTGCTACAACTCGAACAAGCCGATGAAGACCGTCGGGCCACTCTCCAGAACATCGAAGCGGCCAAAAACCGCTCCAAAGCCGGTTATGATAAACATGTTCACCCTCGAACTTTCCACGAAGGGGACCTCGTCCTCACCTATGACCAAGCCCATCACAAAACCGGTAAAGGGAAGTTTGAATCTATGTGGCAAGGCCCTTACGTCGTGCAGACCTGCCTCGGCAAGGGGCCATACATCTTAGCTGACTCCGAAGGCCATCCTTTGCGCAACCCTCGTAATGGGTTGTATCTCAAGCGTTTTTACCCATAAAAGAAACCCGCGGCCTCATTGGTCTGCATTGTACAGTACTTTCGTTTTGTTTTTGTCTGTTTTCCACACCGTTTCCACCACTGGAATCAGCACAACGAGACCGTCATGATGGTCACCTCGTTGCATTATTTTTGTTCCGTCATTTTTTGCCCATTTTTTCAGACACCACTAGTCACCTCGGTTTGCGTGCCACATCGGTCGTTCTCCATTTTTCACGCATTTTATATCATCGGATTCATTTTTCCGAGCTGGTGATGATGCTTGAGATCATTTCTCGCTCTCACCCCCCGATTTTTTGGGTATTTTTTCAGACGTCACTAGTCACCTCGGTGTGCGTGCCGCATCGGCCGTTACCCATTTTTCACATCCTTTATATCGTCGGATTCATTTTTCTGAGCCCGTGATGATGCTTGAGATCATTTCTCGCTCTCACTTGGTACAATTTCAACATTGTGTCTCGACACCTTGCTGCCTCAGTTTGCGTGCCACATCGGCCGCTATCGGATTGTTCCACTTTTGTACATGAGCCATTCACTCCTGTCATACTGCAAATGTCTCGTTATTTTGCCACCATCTCATTCACCCCGCAAGGAGGCCCATCAGTGTTCCCCAACACCCTCGTTCTTGGTCACCATTATTGATCCTTGATTGAACACTTCATCCTTGCCTGGCCATTCCTTTTGTTCGGTATAATTTTATCCCTTTTTCGGGCCGGACAAGTCCTTTACGAAAAAGGCACTTAGGGAGTTTCTGTTAAGCTCTTTTCTGACTCCTAAAAGAATGAAAAGATCGCCGAGCAATCTTGCTTCCTTTCATGCTCGCTAAAGTACCTGAAAGGGCGTCTATCTGGTATAAGTTTAACCCTTTTCCGGACCTGGTAGACTAATTACGAAAAAGGAATACTCTAGTCACACCGGCTAGAAGAGTTCTTCATTGCATCCTTTTATGCTTCTTTGGGCCTTGGAGACTAAATCTACGAAAAAGCAACCCCCTGGAGTCTTCTTACTTGCTTTCAGACTCTCTAAAATTGAAAGCAACCACGAGCATGAACTGTCCTGAGCTCGTAAAATCCACACGACAGTACCATTCCATTCCTTCAGAGTCTTCTTATCGCTTTCAGACTCCTTAAAATTGAAAGCAACCACGAGCATGAACTGTCCTGGGCTCGTAAAATCCACACGACAGTATCATTTTACACACACTTCTTCTAGTTCCTTAACCCATGAAGAAGTCCCCACCCGTGCCTCCTGGCACCTTGATCAATCATCTCGGCAACACCCCCAATCAGGTCGCCTTTGTTCAGAGTATTCTGCAGTCTTCTGCCATTTTACACCAGCTTGAGTCTCCCTCAGCCAGTTATCCTCCCAGATCCATTACAGCTATGATCCCTTTCCCCTCAGTCAGTTTCATATGCTGCCAGATCATTCCCATTATCATACTCTGAACAAAGGAAGTTTGAGTCCACCCACTCTACTTGCCCAGTTATCCCCCTACAGTTCGGTCAGTCCTGCCATCAGTACTATCACATTTTGGTTCTTCACCTCACGCTCCTGTCAAGGAAACATCATTGCCTTGATAGTTGCAGGTCTCCCTCTGTCGACGACAGCTCCTCTATTCCAGAGGATAGGCCCAGAGGTCCCTACGCCTTGGACTTATCACCATCTGTGGTAAGTGCCTACGGATCATTCCGAGAGGAGTCATCATTGCCTCTCCGAGTGGTTGTTCCTCACATGCTCGAATTCAGCACCTTGATCGCATCGTTGAGGATCGCGTAGGATTATATCCCATCAGTTTTTAGACGAAGACCCCGGATTTCCCCCGACTCTAGCACATTGGTGAGTCACTTCGGAACGACCAGTTATATGTTCCCGTGGATGTCCGGGCTGCGTTGGCGTTTGTATTCGGAAGCCATCTAGTTACATGCTTCCTTGAGTACCCAGTTTCAGTTCCAGATCAGTTCCGGTTCCGTGTACCATTGTGAGTGTACCCCTTGTCACTCTGATCCAGCAGCTCATCAGCACCTGTGGTACCACACTTAGTAGCATTGTTGATTGTTCCAGTGTATCAGTTTTTCAATTCAGACATGGTCCGCCCAGCAGTATGTCCCGGATTTGTGTCCCCTCTGGACTCTTATGATGTACACAGTGGTCATGTATCTTACAGGTCCCCCTTTTCGGGCCTCACAGTTCTGTTTATGTATATTGATACGAGCATGGGTATGCCCACCTCATCCATATATTGAGATTATTCCTCAGTCAGTATTTGAGGTCATGTATATTTCAGGTTCCCTTTTTGGACCCCATTGTTTATGTTATGTTATATCCTGATATGAGCATGGGAATGCCCGCCTCGTCCATATGATCAGATGATTCCTCATCCATTATTGAGGTTATGTACTTTTAGTTCTTGCAGTTGTTCGGGATCGTTGTTCCGGGCTTCAGTTTGTTTCTTCTCTTCTCTCCACACCCCAGGAAAACCATTTATGACTTATGATGTCCATCGGCCATACGATGAGCTCCTGCCCTCGCACATCAGGGGGCAATCTGTTAACACCCAAAAAGTGTTCACTACCTCATCTACCACATTATATGGCTCATTTGTCCATTTTCCTACCATATTTCCCTTAAAATCCCAAAAAATCCCATTAAAAAGCCTCCAAAAGGCCTAAAATGCCTCCAAAAGGCCACAAAACCCTCAAAATAGCCTAAAAAAGGCTAAAAAACCGCTTTTTCCTCCAAAAATATCCAAAATTCCTCAAAAATAGCAAAAATCCCCTAAAAAGGGAATAAAAAATATAAAATAATGAGGAAAAGGATGAAAAAACCCTATACAGCTGCCCAAAACCATGTGTTACCCAAAACCATGGGTCAGCACTCCACCACCAAAAAACTATAAATAGGTGATGGAGATCCCTTATTCCATATCCACAATCACAAGCACCCTTACTCTGCCAAAATCTCTCTCGAAACCCTAGTTCACCATTGAACTACTTTCACCTTGAGAGCCACTTTTGGCCCATTCTCACCATTGGAGAAGGAGAAGGAGTATTTTGAAGCTTGGAGCATCCTCTTGGACATTGCAAAGGAGCTTCATCAACCTCCACATTGGAGGTAATATCAATACAAAAAGCCATTCTTTAAATTTGTTGTTTATGTTTCATGCATGTTTTAGAAGTAATTTAATTTCTGTTTTAACTTAATTATTTACATTTACTGAACTGCTACTAAGGAGTCCATTCTCCTTAGTAGGTGCTCATTTGCACAAGCTAGGGGTAAAACCCTAGCTACAGTGAGTAAAAGAATAGAATGTGTAAAATGAGAGAGATGCACTCTCTATTTATACACTAACTTGACTTGACCTTTACTCAACTAGGTCGGCCTCAACTTAACCACTTAACATAATGCTGACTGGGGCGACCCCCACTAGGGTGGTCTAATAACCCTTTGACCCACATGAATTATACAGGGCTGACCCAAACAAGGTGGTCTAATAACCCATCAAGTATAAGTTATGACACTTACAATATAAATGACGACACTTCTGTATAGAGGAATAATAACATCTCTATAGGAATACAATATACATATATGTGAAATACATTCCGAAGTTACATATACATCAACACTCCCTCTTAACTAGGAAGGTATTTCTCGACATAGGTCTTCTAGCACAAGTCTTCTTCTCTGGATCATCGTCACTGGATAATCGTCATCGAGTCATCACCATCATAATTGTTGCTGCTATCTCAATCAATCTCTGAATCTAATCGTCATAGGAAGTTCTATAGAGGCAGTCCTTTTTCATATTGGATGTAGGCCCACCACCTGCAGGTCTTTGTCATCACTGGCCATACTGTGGAATCCTCAGGACTTATTACGTGTGTCACAAAACCTCGAAAAAGAATCCCAGGCTGGTATGAGCACACGGCTCTACCTATAGGATCTCCCAGGGCCATATTATATGTGACCTCACCACAAAACCTCGCAAGAGCATCCCAGGATGTTACGAGCACACAACTCTACCTATAGGATCTCCCAGGGACAGATTATATGTGGTCACCACAAAACCTCACAAGAGCATCCCAGGTTGTTACGAGCAAACAGATATACCTATAGGATCTCCCAGGGATAGATTATATGTGGTCATGGAAAAACCTTGCAAGAGCATCCCAGGACTTATTACGGGCAAACAGCCCAACCTATCGGATCTCCCAGGGACATATTATATGCCATAGGACAAAACCTCGAAAGAGCATCTGCCAGATATCCCAGGGCTAGATTATATGCCATAGGAAAAACCTCGAAAGACTATCTGCAGATCTCGCGGGGAAAAATTATATGTTCTCCTAGAGCAAAACCTCGAAAGAGAATTTTCTAGATATCCCAGGGCCAAATTATATGCCATAGAAAAAACCTCAAAAGACTATCTGCAAATATCCCAGGGCCAAATTATATGCTTATCTGCACAACCTAATCCACGGCCATAGAGTATCAACCTGATACTCACCATACATCATCCTGATGTATACATGATCATCCTGATCATCATCACTGCAACATCCTGCTGCAATTCATCTGGAGCAACATCCTAAAGCTCGTCATCCATGATCATTCTGATCATATCATGCATCTACCTGATGCATACCAAGTATCTACCTCATACATATCATCATACATGATCCACCTGATCATACAATGTATCCACCTGATACAAATACAAATACATGATCCACCTGATCATACATGATACATATCAACATACATGATCTACCTGATCATACAATGTATTCACCTGATACATATACAGATACATGATCCACCTGATCATACATGATACATATCAACATACATGATCTACCTAATCATACAATGTATCCACCTGATACATATACAGATACATGGTCCAAGCACCCAACATGATGCATATACAAAATACATGCAAATGATCCAACCGATCATATCCAACATCCAACATGATGCGTACATACATAAATGATCCAACTGATCATATCCAACATCCAACATGATGCATACATACATATACATATAAATGATCCAACTGATCATATCCAGCATCATCCTGATGCATATACAGAGCAGTAACTGGAGCATCGTCCTGATGCTCATCATCCAACGCTTACATCCACATCCATGTGAAGGATCCTCCTTCTAACATGCTTGGAATGGCCTCTGCAAATGTGTCCATCACTTCTTCCTCGAAGTGTCATCAATCCGAAGAACACCAAGCCTCTCTCTAAAGTACTTGAACTTCACTCTGACTAGTGGTTTCATCAGCACATCTGCAATCTACTCATCCATCGCAATGTACAGGAGCTTCACAGCTCCTCTCTAAACCATATCCCTGATATAGTGATATTTGATCTCTATGTGTTTCGAGTTTTCATGAAACACTGGGTTCTCGGACAGCTTCACACAACTCTGGTTATCACAAAAGATACCAGTAGCATCCAATGGGAGATCAAATAACTCAGACAGTAGCTTTCGTAGCCATACTGCCTTACAACTAGTTGAACAGGCTGCAACATACTCTGCCTCAGTTGTACTTAGTGCTACGCAGGACTGCTTCCTGCTAAACCAAGAGATCACACCTGATCCAATACTGAAGCAGCATCCAGATGTTCTCTTCCTATCTACAGCACTGCCAGCCCAATATAAATCAACATAACCCTGCAGGTTAAACTTTTGATTCGCTTCATACTTGAGCCCATAATCCACTGTACCCTTCAGGTACCTCAGAACATGTTTTACAGCAACCAGGTGAACACTCCTCAGATCCATCAAGAACTGGCTCAATGTGTTCACCGCAAAGCAAATATTTGGTCTCGTGTTCGTCAGGTACATCAACGATGCAATCATCTGACGATACATAGAGACATCAACCGGCTCAGATGAAGCATCACAAAGAAGCTTCAGATTCGATGCCATAGGTGTGGCCATGGCCTTGCAATCCATCATCCCGAACCTCTTCAAGATATCTACTACATACTTCCCTTGTCCAAGGAAGATTCCATCTGCACTCTGCCACACCTCCATACCAAAAGCAAATAGTGCATCATCCCCAAGTTCTTCATCTCGAACTCGGCAGCAAGCTTCCGCTGCATGTCGGCAATCAATCTATCTTCACCTGTAACAAACAGGTTATCTGCATACAAAAGTAGTATCACTGGATTGCCTTCCTCAACCTTGTAGTAAAGGTTGGAATCCACTTTACTCTTGGTAAATACCAAACTGGATAGAAAGTTGTCTATCCTACCAAGTTCTGCGCACATATATGACTAGACCATTCAAGAAGGTTGTCTTGAAATCCATCTGGTGTATCTTCTATTTCATCACTTTTAAATTTCTCTATGCTACCATCTGCAGCATGCTTGATTTGATAGTTCCATTTGAAAGTCACAACAGACTTCCCTTCAGCTCTTGGGACCGCATCCCAAACATCATTCTTCATGATCGACGGATCATGGCATTCTTCCCATATCCTGGGAACTTCAATATCTTCAATATATAATTTTGTTGCTTGAACAAATGTTGTAGTCCTTCTTTTGTAGGTGAAGGTATACGGTTTTTTCTACAAAACAAGTTAAATTGCATGATTAGAAACATCTCATAATTTTCAGACAAATTCTTACACATAAAGAAATATGTCATACAGTCATGCAATTATCTTATCCAATGCTTCAATACAACATTTATATCCATGTTCCACAACTTTCTAGATGCCTTCCAGTCTCTACTAGAACATTGCTAAGAGTTTGCACTACTCCCAACATGTCAACAAAGAGGTTTCATTCTAGATAAGTAGCACTGGAATGTTGTACAGTGACATAGGCCACTTACCCATCACATGCATATTAGTAGTATACTTTTCATTAATGCAATCATTCTAATATGCACAATACATATCCTAAGTCTAGGAACATGAGCATATACATCATTGAACAATTTTATTTAAACAAACAAATATGCAAGAAATGATAAAAAATACTTATCTTTGTTTGGTTGCTGGGTGGATTCCCTCTGAGTCTTTGCTTCCTTGCAGAAGCTACTGAAGTAGCTTCTTCTACACCTTTCTGTTGTGGAATGTAGAAAGATGGTCAACTAACTCTGAATATCTGCATCCTTGCAGAAACTACTGAAGTGTGCTCCTTTGCTTTCTTGTAGGAACAATTGGAGTGTGCTCCCTCTTGATCTTTACTTCTTGGATTACCTGTCCTTGAACTTACATCCATCCTTAATCACTATGCATGCTTATTAGTATCATCATTGTGTTATCCTTGAGGTCTCATACATAATCACACATTTATTAGTATAATCTTAATACTATCAAAACACAATAATCTTAAACATGTATAGTCATGATCATTCAAAGATAATAAACATTAGTATTCAAGGTTTCAGGGAAGTCTTCTTTTACTCATGTATATTCTTATTTGATCATTGGACTCTTCTGATTAGTTAAATCATCAATGCATAAACACGTGATTACTAAAACCTATACCTTCATGATTCTTCTGGTTAGTCATATCATCAATTATGGTAAGAAACATAATATGCATACAGCCATGACTATTCAAACCTATGACTTCATGAATATTCATTATCAACAACACAACAGTATAAGGTCCTAACACAAGGTAGGATTCTAGCTTGATATAGGAAAAACATACCTGGATTAGCATGCTAGCTAGTTATGTATAACATACCCGCATAATGTCTTATGGTTCTCTTCAGTGACTTGTGCTAGTAACCTGCATGTCTCATAGGTTAACCATTGTAGGACCAAGTTATACATACCTCGAAAGTAGATCTTCTATGTGATCCATGACAATGGATGAATCTTTGTCTTCATGTCACCATGATCATATGTTCTTGAAGTAGAACATGATTTGTCTTTCTTGGTGTACCTTTTATGTTAGCGAACAACATAAATGTGATGAACCTGCAATAATTAATTAATGTAAATACACGAGATATCAGAAATAATAGAACAGAATCACTTTTATATTGATCACGGGCCACTTCGATGGGGCAACCTCCTTTGACCAAGCTCAATACAATTAACTTCACGGTGCCTTCAATGACCTCAACACACACTTATATACTAAGTCTATGCCCAATACTATGAGTCAAAACCATGGGACATATAATACTACGGGACGACTTACAAAGCATATGCGTCCAATACTATGGGTCAATACTATGGGCTAATATAAACTACGGATCAACAAATACTACGAGACGACTTACAAAGCATATGCGCCCAACAACAATATACTAACATAGTAAAGAGAAGGGTTGACATAGGTTCCTAACATCCCCTCTCCCTTAGAAAAAGTGTTGTCCTCAAAGCTTTGGTTGGAGAAATTGCTGCAGAATATGAACGAGTGGTTCCCCGGTAGCATCCTCGGGTTGCATTTCGGGCTACTGAAGCCTATGGAGTGTTAAGGAGGATTGCTTGGAAGGCTATAGATGAATAATAACCTTGTCATCTGCGTGGAAAATGCGCTCAGAACGGTGTTGATCGGCTTGTTGTTTCAGGTGAATTCTGGCCATGTGAAGATTGTCCTGCAGAATGAGAAGAATCTGATCGTGGTTTCGAAGAACCAAGTCAATTTCCTGAACTGGGGATCTGCTAAGGGTGTATGGAAGAAGAACTGGAGGTGTTTTTCCATAGACTGCTTCATATGGTGTCCTTTGAGATGTGGTAGTGTACCACCAGAGCACTGCTAGGAAATACATAGAAATAGTTGGCCAAAGCTGTGTAGGGATAGGAAAGGGTTTGAGCAATCTCGAAAGGAGTGTCATGTCACCCTTGTTGACTTGGAAAGTATAATCATTAGCCACCATCTATTGAATTATCATTTTTAGTCCTTGCCAAAAGAAGTTACATTGTTCCCAGTCATACATTTTGCAGAACCTAGAGTGCCCTATTGATGAAGAAGCATGGAGTTCATAGAAGAGATAGCCCTGTTGAACATATTGCAACCAATTTGGAACAGGCAGAGAAAGAGCTGTAAGAGAAACTGGGTCATCAATTGTGCGAGAAGAAGCATCTTCCACCATATTGTCCTTACCCTTCTTGTAAGTGATCACATAGGGATAACCAATTTCAGGTGTGTTGGGGAGGAGACCCATTGTTCCAGAAAATTTGCCAGACTCGGGAGATTAGTCTTGATGCAGAAATAATTCCCTAATAGGTATGGCTTCCACTTTTGTATTGCATGCAAAATAGCCATCATTTCCTGTTGAGAGGTAGATGTGGCTAAATTCTTACCGGAAAGGTCTCTTGAAGGCAGTAAGCGCATTGGTTCAGCAAAGATACCTGCATATCTATCGACGGAAGTAGTGGAGACTATTGATGGGTGCATCTGAATGGAATTGAGTTGAGCGATGACACCATGTGAATTCTTCTTAAGGATTTTTTCTAGGCGATGTGAACTGATGATGCAGAGAGAACTTGGTTGTAAGCCCATAAATTTGTGTTGTGCCCCATTGACTTTAAACTGCATCCAAAGTTTAGCAAAATCCCATAAGATGGGGCCAAGTGTGCGTAACCATTGAACGCCCAAAACCACATCACATCCACCTAAGGACAAGGAAAACATCTCATAGCGTAGGTTATAGTCTTCCATAGAGATACGCACATTGTGACACTTCCCCTTGCAAGGTAAGGTGCCCCCATTGGCAACCATGACTTCAAAGTTGGAGCAAGGATGGACAAAACAATCAGCCTGTTTGGCAATCCGAGAGTCAATGAAGTTATGAGTGCTACCAGAATCAATGAGTATGGTAAGAGGGAGCTTCTTGAAGTATCCCCTGAACCGCATTATTTGTGGGGTGTTGACGCCGGTTACAGCATGGATAGAGATCTCGGGTGGGTCGTCCTGAGATGGGGTTTCAACAGGCAGGTGTTGAATGTCGACCTGATCATCTACTATACCTGTAGCTTCTTCACCAAGTTCTAAGGTGGGTGGAGAATCTACATCCAAGAGATAGAGATTTTGTTGAACACATCTATGTCCCCGAGTGAATTTCTCAACACAATTATAGCAAAGCCCTTTTTCTCGGCGTGCCTGCATTTCTATTTCAGACAAATGCTTCATAGGAGTTGGTTGAGGAGCAGGCGTGATGGGAGGTCATTGGGAACCCATATTTATGAACGGAACAAAGGTGGGTTTGGAGCATTGTTGAGATGCGATCTTGTCCTCGGCCAGCTTAGCCAACCCTAGGACTTCCATCATTGTGTTGGGACAAAACATTTTGACCTCTGAGCGGATTTCATCCTTGAGACCACTAATAAAATAACTCCGGTAGAATTCATCACACAATCCTTCTGTGTGATTGGCCAATTTCTCAAATTCTGTCTGATACTCTCTCACTGTGCCAATTTGGTGAAGTTTCGTGAGTGCTCCTTTGAAATCATCAAAAGCACTAGGACCAAATCGTGGCAAAATGAGTTGGCAAAAATCTGTCCAGTTTGGCTCGGGATGAGCTTTGATGTACCAACGGTACCATTGAAGGGCTTCCTGTTCCAAATGAAAGGATGCAAGTGGAACTTTTTGGGCATCAGAAGTATTATGCAGACTGAAATATTGTTCTACTCGATATATCCATCCAGTCGAATCAGTACCATTGAAGCAAGGAAAATCTAGCTTCGGCCCACGAAAATTGTTGGAAGAAGAGAACCCGGTGGCTGCAAAAGATTCTGGTTGTCTGGTATTGTTCATGGATGAATGCTGAAGATGGAGGCTGAGCAATTTTTCATCCAGATCTTGGAGTTTGGTTTGGATGGTTGCAAGTGCTTCCTCCATGGTGTGTGCTCCTGCACGGGTGACAACCATAACCAGGTTTTTTTTTTTTTTTGGTGGAATGGGTAGAAAAAACACAAACAAAAGCTGATTTAGTAAAGGGAAATTTGGATTGGGGAAACAAGCTGATGGGTAGTTGGGGTTTGACTAGATTTTGGAAACTGTCGAAAGGACAAGAAAGCAAAAAGGGGGATTTCAGAAGCGGGGTGATAGAATGAGAAAATTTGGCAAAGAGGGACAAAGAAGAAGAATTCAGAAAGCAACTCTGTGGTAAAATTTGAAGGTGATTGGGTGAAATCTAAGGAAGTTATGGCAAACCCTAAAAATAGACAAATGTGGGATTTCGGGCTTTGGGAAGGGGAATTGGGGATAGGGTCCTCAGGAATGAAAGATGCAGAATGGGATGACAGGGGTTCCCCGAAAATTTCAAGGGAAACAGAGTGAAAACAACGGAGATATGGAGAAAAAACTGAATTTATACTCTTTTTTTTTTTTTTAGACATGGATCGGCAACAGCGGCGCAACGACGTGGAAGGGATCGAAAATGGCTGGATCTGAAATGGCGACTGGATCTGGAATGACTTTCAGAATAGATCTGAAATGGATGGATCTGGAGCGAAAGTGATCGACAACAGTTCAACTGAAAATAGATATGGACCCCAGGTATGTACGGCTTCCTAATAGTTCAGGTGTTTCACTCGGCCACCAATGCTATCTGACGGCTTGCGTATTGGGGAAATACCCCTCACTCCACGGCTCAGGTAAAACTGATAACCGCTTTGCCACAAACGACAACTCTTGGTTTACCTCACAGGAGGGAATTAGTCAATCAGGTAGGGGTCATTGCCCTTTTCGCTGGCAGGTCCTCTCAATGGGCCAGCTACTTTGGGGTTCCTTTGGTACTCCTCACAATGAGTTTTAGGGATTATGCCTAAGTACTTCCCACAGTTAAGCGGATAGGGATTACTCCCAAATCCGAGGCTGCAACAGATGCGAAAAAAATTTGGCAGAAATTTCACCCAATGAGCCCAAGAAAGTGCTCTGATACTAGATGTGATGAACCTGCAATAATTAATTAATGTAAATACATGAGATATCAGAAATAATAGAACAGAATCACTTTTATATTGATCACATGCCACTTCAAGGGGGCAACCTCCTTTGACCAAGCTCAATACATTTAACTTCACGGTGCCTTCAATGACCTCAACAAACACTTATATACTAAGTCTATGCCCAATACTATGAGTCAAAACCATGGGACATATAATACTACGGGATGACTTACAAAGCATATGCGTCCAATACTATGGGTCAATACTATGGGCTAATATAAAATACGGATCAACAAATACTACGAGACGACTTACAAAGCATATGCGTCCAACAATAATATACTAACATAGTAAAGAGAAGGGTTGACATAGGTTCCTAACAATAAACCTCATACAACATCACAATGCATTAGTACATTCATAAGTGTCAAAACCTTAATCAATGAATATCTTCTATTAAGGTGATACAACAAGTCTAGTAATTAATCAAGATTGTACTGTAATGATATGAAGACAAACATATGATAAAATTAACCATGAAACATACCTGTAAGCCATACCTGTCAAGATTGCTTGTAATCTTCTTATGGAAGGCCTTAGCCTCATCTCCCTCTGAGACAGGAACTTCTTCACTTATGCAGGTGATCAATCCATGTTCTTCTAGGATTAACCCAATCCACTTGATTTGCAAGAACTGGACCTAGAGCTGGATTAGGGTTTGTCAAGGAAACCCCAAAAATTCAAACTTTGAATTTCAAACTTCCGAAAGGATAGAAATATGCACCTTGATGAGCTGATCAAGTTGGTATATTGAGAATTTGAAAACTGCAAAGTTTCACCCCTCGAAATTGCCTTTTAGATTTCTGGATTCACTAGGGAGGACCCTGAATTAAGGTTTGAGTTTCCCAGAGCTTCACCCAACCAAAATATTTGATTCAAAGCTCTAAGCTTCTATTTTTCTGAGGATCTTCCAGCCGTGGTCACAGATTTCCAAAATTCCAAGTTTTGCAGAAGCCCTAATTTTCCATCTTTCCCATCAAAGTCCCGAACTTGGGTTTGATCAATCCTGGCCTTCTGCCCAACCAAAAAATATGATATTGGTCTCTAAATTTTGATTTTGATGAGTATGATCCATCCATGGTCTCTGATTAGAGAAATTCCAACTTTCTCCGAAGCCCTAAATTCTGGAAGCCATGAATGAAGGTGCTCAAAAATAATTCTGTTTTGACAGAAATATGTACCTGATTATTTTTGGTGTAACTCTGAACTTTTCGATCCACAGGGTCTGAAAATTTTTCTTGAGATAGCCTGACCTGTTATCTTTCCATCCCGATAGGTCTGACCTCAATTGGATTCTCTGAGAGAGAGTTATGCTAAGTGTCGCAACGTGACCTGTTTATGGGATAATACAGGAGAGCAAACTTGTACGGCATGCCACATGTCACTGGTTCAACTTCTGCCTCTAACCAATTTTCTTGAGATAGCCCGACCTATCATATTTCCATCTCTATAGGTCTGACCTCAATTGGATTCTTTGAGAGAGAGTTATGCCAAGTGTCGCAACGTGACCTGTTTATGGGATAATACAGGAGAGCGAACTTGTACGATGTGCCACGTGTCACTAGTTCAACTTCGGCCTCTGAAAACTTTTCTTGAGATAGTACAGTCTGTGTACCACCTGTCACATTTTACTAAATTTCATTTGGAGCTTCCTAGCCCAAGTTATGACCTTTTTCCCAAGGTCACCTGATTTTGACTCAGATCTGGAAGAGGCAGAAACCTTATATTGTACAGATCATAAATTACAAAGTACAACGAATTAGAGGTTTTCCTTTGGACACAAGATACATGGGGATCTGATATTGGACCTGTAGAAGTTTCAGATCCGAAAACTGTGCCAAAATGGATTTATAGCAAAAGTGCTACGATGACTGGTTTTTGCTATATCAAGACCTAGCATCGTAAGTGCAACAAGTGTCATACATGCCATATCATGCCTTCTTTCAGGCTAGCTCTGATACCATGTTAAATTTTCAGAATTTACTTCAATCTGATCTAGGATCTTAACTGAGAGAACAACATGTACAGCAAATCTATAGCATATCAATCATGGACACAATAATGCAAGCACACAAGAGACACAGAGTTTACTTGGGGAAAACCATAAAGGTGAAAAACCCCAATAACTTCCTCAGAGATAGATAGAGCAATGATACAACCAGAAGACAAGAGATAGTCTTCTCCTAGCAGCAGATCCTCCTCCTCTACAAGTGCACCACTCTACCAAGTGTGAGTGAGAGAATAGAATGTGTAAAATGAGAGAGACACACTCTCTATTTATACACTAACTTGACTTGACCTTTACTCAACTAGGTTGGCCTCAACTTAACCACTTAACATAATGCTGACTGGGATGACCCCCACTAGGGTGGTCTAGTAACCCTTTTAACCACATGGCCGACCCCCAATAGGGTGGTCTAATAACACTTTGACCCACATGACTTATACAGGGCCGACCCCAATAAGGTGGTCTAATAACCCATCAAGTATAAGTTACGACACTTACAATATAAATGACGACACTTCCGTATAGAAGAATAATAACATCTCTATAGGAATACAATATACATATATGTGAAATACATTCCGAAGTTACATATACATCAACAATTTGAATCAGAAAGGTCGATGCCACCTATGGCATTCAACAACGCCTTCATCTACCCAGGAAAACTATGGAGCACTTCTAGTGTTGACATAGCAGAAGGGGATTGTGCCAAGTATTCAACAATGTTGTAGTGATGGGAAGCTCTCAAAATAATATTAGACTTATTAACCAAGCCCTTAGGAAGGCGATGGAATGGATCATGAATATGCTTCTCAATATGAAGAGAATCATCGGGTTGTGAAGCGTGGGTCTCATCAGTGGCAGGATGTTTTCCTGAAGCATCATAGTTCTTGGAACCTGTTTGTAAATTAACATCTTGTTCACACAAGAACAAAGATGCATTATATGAGGACCCCCCGGTTGGGTGTTGTTCATTGGTGCTCCTTTGCAAGGGTGGAGGGGGGGTAGACTACCATTTGCTGCTATGATTGAGGAAAGGGATTCGTGAGGACAATAGGTGGATATGTGGACCCTCACTAAGCCAACTACTTGTGAACATCCTCTAGGAAAGGACATATATGAGTGGATGATATCCCTTACACATAGAGAATCAGTAACAATTTTTCTTTTTACCCCCCTCTTCTTTCATGGGAGAATTTGTAGGTTGAGGTTTTTTCTCTTTCCCATTGTTATTTTTTTCCCACTAATTGTTTTTCTTCTTACCCCCCTATTGGTTTGTGTTCCCAAGTTGGGTGGGCTGCACAGTATTAATTTGAGAGCTATGGGAAGGGAATGGTGGCATGGAAGCCACTGGTTGGGAAATAGTCAGGGGAGTAGTGACATAAATTTTACTCATTTGATCTGTGAGGTGGCTGACCAACGAATCAGAGATAGCCCTAATCACTCCATCAGTGTGAGGACCAGGGGAAGGTCATTGAGGATGCATAGAAGGATGAGGAGCATGAGGTATGATGTCATATAATGTGCCAAAATGTGAGTAGATTAAGTCTAGTTTTTTCACCTTTAGAATGAATTTCTCTTTAGTTATCACACCTAACATCACAACATATTTGGAAATGGGTGGCAACAAGGACTTCACGAACCAATCAGCCATAAATTGATATCGAATTTCTATGTGAATCAAGTGTTGCCTCTTTCTCCATCCGTGGATATGATCAAAGATGTGGGTGGAGGAATTCTAAGGTAGGGAGGTTAAGAGTTTAGAACCAATCTCATAATGAATAGGTAGCTAGAATTCAATGAGGAATTCCATGGCCAAAGAACTAAAGTAGTGGTAGGATGTGCTAGGAAACTTAATGTACCATTTGGTTGTCATGTGAGGACTCAATGTGCATTGAAATAACCTCAAACATGCATTGTCTTCAACAAGTGAATTAGATCAGCACCGGAGATCAAATGTCATCACATGTTTTTGTGGGTTCTCTCCAAGTTTTCCATTAGGAATTTCTGATGGTAGTTTGGTTGGTATAGAAGGTGAATGAGGTTGGTGTCAAACGGGATCATTGGTGAGCCTAGAGAGGTCAGGTAAATTCAAAGTTGCCAAGAATGGTAACCTTGAGTTTGAAAAAGAATTATAGGAGTGGAGAGGATAGTTTTAGAATCCTCCTTGTTGCATGTAATTACCAATTTTAGCACTCTAATATGGAGGATAAAAATAAGGTGATATGTTTCCACTTGGTCCAATAACTATGTTGATAGATGGGTCAACGATCAAAGAAAATTTACACATAGAAGGAAAAAATACATTGGGATAGGCCAAGGGAGAAATGGTAGCATGGGATGTATAATTTCCCCCCCATTTTCTAGCACTAGTATGAATATTGGTGCTAGTCGGTAAGTTCCAACTAGTAGGGAAACTCATGGTGGGTTGTACAAAACTAGGTACAAAACCTGATGGCATGATAGTCCCAACATTTTTGGGGTTGGTATGAACAAACACAAAGGATGGATTAGGAAATGAGTGTGAAAATATTGTTCACACCAAGATCTAATCAATCAATTACAAACTCTAAAAAATTGCCTTGCAAAAACTAGTCATAGAACACATAAAAAAATCATGAATATGATGCAAACAGTAAAACTTTATTTAATTAGTCTGCATAAGCCAAAATTGGGCTATGTAATGGATGTCCAAATATATAATTAAATCATATATTTTAAATCCAAAGAAGGCATTTGAAATCCTCACAAAATCAGGATTACTAAAAAGATGAAAAACCCCCCTAGGTGCAAAAAGTGCTTTCCAAATCACCTCTAAGGGCTCATGAATTGGTAAATTATGAGTTTGATGGTGATGTAGGGTGGAAAACCAGGCAAAATACAACTTTTATAAAGAGGAAACATCATGGAGGGATGAGCCAGGAGGATCTCCGAGATCGATCAAAATTAAAGTCTTCAAATTGCGAATAGAAGCTTGAAGCTGTGTAGAGCTACGCGAGGGATTTCTGGAAACATTCGTTTCATGCAAAATGAAATCTGGACGTGAAATTTATTCAGTTTTGAACTTTCAGAAGAAAAAAAATAGGTAAATTTGGCAAAAAAAGGTGCCACGTGGCACCACTGTAAGGGTGACATGTGGCATTTACGACGTTGACATGGCACAATCACAGAGTGCCACATGGCAGGTTGAGTGTATAGTTGGCATCTAGTGGAAGATGAGGTGGACCAACCAGGTGATTCCACGTGGCATCCTAGTTGGCACTTGGTTGTTTTGTTTACCAAAAATATTGGGGTTGGGGAGGATCAAACCCCCGACCTCCTTGCCACCTAAACCTCCACCAAATCCACCTATCCATCTCCTCTGTCGGTTGTTACTTGAACCTATAGTGCACCACTTCTATTTAAGTTTGAATTGTATTCAATTTTGAAAAATGGGCAGGACCAAGGGCTAAGCCCTCGGCCCTATGTGCAACATATCCATGCCACATGACCACCACCGTCGGTTCACCAATCGCCGAGCCAACACATAACCTTTCCACCACAAACTCCACTTGTTTAGGGATTCAAATAATAATACTTTTAAAATATTTTTTGGGTGGTTTTAACCCCCAATAAGGGTGTGCTTCCTTTTTGGTTCAAAACTAAACAAATTCATATTTTTATATGGTTTTTAAACCATATATTTATATTATTTTCAGACTTGTTATTTTTTTTAAAACAAAAGTGTATTTTTATGGAGATTTGCCATATTTTTATCCATTTTTAATGAATCTTTATCCCATTAAATTTGGGGATCAAATATTTGTAAATCCCACTCAAATTGGGGATAAGATATGGATTTTGGGGCTATATAAACAATTGTAATTTGCCATGGGAAGGCATTGGAAGATGCATTGAACGTTTTTGGTGATATGATGACAAAGTTCCTTTGAAGTATTTGTAAGCTTTGCTCATTTTGTAAGAGGATTTTTATCCACTCTTGGGTAATTTTGGAGGGTGAGAGGACTTCAGTGTTGAAGCCTAAGTCTCTTTGTAGTAGTTTGAAGAAGTCATTTTGTACCTGTTCAAGTATTTGTTGAAAATTAATAATATCGGTCCTCATTGGAGCTGGACCCAAAGACGTAGTCCATCAAGGATGAACTCTGTTATCATATGGTGTCTTCATTTTTATGGTTTGCATATCTTGTGTTATTTATGTTTTTCAGTTCTTTAAGCCTTTCATAAACTTGTTATTTAAATCCTTTTTACAAGTTAACTGGTTTAAGAATTCACATGCAAATTCAAGTGTTAGTAGATCCTGTCATTTTCAGATCATGTTTGGTATTAGAGTAGGCTAACCAGGGAATTGCAGAGTGTGAATGTTAACTAGATCAAGGCTTAAGCGAGGTGAATTCCAACTTGAGATTTTCAATCCAGAGATTGGATGTGCACATCGAAGAAAGAAAATGGCAGATGAAGACTACCGAGAAGAAGACGAGAAGTATTTCTGCAAGGCTTTCTATCAGATGGCAAACATGGTAGAAACATTGTTTGCAGATTATCAAGAGATATTGGAAAAGAAGAAAATGAAGAGGGAGAAAGCATAAGGTAATACTTCGGGAAAAGGACGAGACCTTTTTGAGCCTTCTTTTCCATCCTCTTCTTCCTCTTCTAAAAGTTTTAGTATTGCTTCTTCAAATTCAAAGAAACAACTTGAGAAGACTAAGTTTGATTTACCTTATTTGAACCTTGATATTAAGTTTGACTTGCCTACATATAATGGTGAACTTAATGCAGAAAATTTGGATTATTGGATCAGGCAGATTGAGTTGTATTGCAAGATCCAGAAGCTTGTAGATGATAGTGCAAAGATCCAGTTGGCTACTCTCCGTCTTGGAGGCACTGCACTCATCTGGTGGTAGGGTAAGACACAGGAAGACCTCCTTACAAAAGGTAAAATTATTTCTTCTTGGTATGAATTTACTACTGCGTTAAAGAAAAATTTTTATCCATTAGGCTACATAAAACAAGCCATGATGGATTGAAAAAACTTAAGGCAAGGTAAAGGTCAGAATGTACAATAATACACTCAAGAATTCATAAAGAGAGTTTGATTTTGGGTATACCTCTCTACACTCAAGAAAATATTCTCAATCTTATTGGAGGATTACATAGTTATTTGCGTTATACAATACTTATGTTTAATCCTACTAACCTTGATGAGGTATGTGTGCAAGCTACACATATTGAATCTAAATGGAATAGTACCTATGATGGAAATCACTCAGCTGAATCTAGCTATTTGAAAGAAGGCACGGACAAAGGGAAGAGAAATCATACAACTACCATGAAGAAAGGGAATACAAAACTTTCATGTTCTCATTGTCATAGAGATGGACATGATGCAGAACATTGTTGGAATCTACATCCAGAATTGAAACCAAAGTGGTTTAAAGATCGGAAAGGGAAGCAAAAGGACATAGTTATCATTGAGGACCTTGGATCAAATTCTGAGGATGAAACAAATATAACAATCGTAGGTGTGAAAGGTAAAGCTATTGTTGGTAATGATTCTAACATTGGTTCTTCATGTTCTTCTACTTATAAATATCATGACAGTTCTAAGGATAGAAAAAGGAATGCATTGTTTCATATAAGGGTAATTACAAAACAAAATAAGATCGACACATTCATAGATAGTGGATCCCAAGATAATCTCATTTCAGAAGAATTAGTTAAGCAGTTGGGATTAACAACAAAACTATACAGGAAACCTTATCCATTAGGATGGGTATGCAAAGATAAAAGATTACAAGTAACATAGCAATGTGATCTAAATTTTGCAATAACATCCAAGTTTGTAGATGAATTTGAATTTGATGTGGTTCCACTAGATATCTGTGGAATTGTTTTGGGTAGCCCGTACTTATACGATCGAAAGGGAATTTTCTATAGAGAACATAATCAGTATCATTTGTTTAAGGAAGGAGTTGAGTATATAGTATTATCGCATTCATTTAAAAATGACAGATAATTGGGAACTACACAGCAACTGAAAAGGGTCATTAATGAAAGTCAGAATTTGGCACTTATGTCTATGCAATTTAAGGAAGAAAAGAATCCTATGCATGAAAAGGAAGTGTCGTTGCATCACAATACATCTATTATGGTTGATAGCGTTCCTATGGTAAAACATAAGCATGATATGGGTACAATCTCTTTCATATTTTCAATTTTGATATTCAACTTTCTACTGATCAACAGTATATGGTTGGTTTCGACAATTTTGAATGTAGATTTGGTTGAAAAACGGATTAATGTACTTAACAATTTCAGTGAAGTGTTGATTGTTATTATGATAAGTCAAATGTACAGGTTCCAGAAAGAATGGAAAAATGATATGGAACAAGTGAGATGAACATGTAGTCACTTGAATTCTGAATGATTCATGCTTTTGGTGGTCCAAAAGCTTCCCAGTGGGAAGTTTTGATCCAGGAGGATATCCGAGATCAATCAAAATTAAAGTCTTCAAATTGTGGACAAAATATTATAGCTATGTAGATATTGGAGAGATCTTTCTGGCAACGTTTGTTTCATGCAAAACAATCTTCATACATCAAATTTATTCAGTTCCGAAATTTAGGCAAAACAAGTAAATTTGGAAAAACAATGTGCCACATAGAGCCACTATAAGGGTGACATGTGGCATGTACGGCATTAAAGTGGCACAATCATAGAGCACCACTTGGCATGGTATAGTCCAGTTGGAAGGAAAAGTTGGCAGGTTGAGTGTACAATTGGCATCTAGTGGCAGATGAGGTGGACCAACCAGGGCATGCCACGTGGCATCCTGGTTGTTACTTGGTTGTTTGGTTTACCAAAAATATTGGGTTTGGGGAGGATCGAACCCCCAAAATCCTTGCCACCTAAACCTCCACCAAATCTGTCTATCCATCTCCTCCCTCAGTTGTTACTTGACCCTATAGTGTGCCACTTCTATTTAAGTTTGAATTGTATTCAATTTTGAAAAATGGGTGGGACCGAGTGCTAAGCCCTCGACCCCATGAGAAACATATCCACGCCACATGTTAAATTTTGAGCATTAATTCATAATACTCTAGGATCTTTGCTGAGAGAATAACATGTACAGTATATCAATGCATGACAATCACAATATGACAAGCATCACAAGAATCAAAAGCATAAGAGACAAGAGACACAGAGTTTTCATGGGGAAAACCCTAAGGTGAAAAACCCCACAACTTCCTCAGAGATAGAGAGAGCAATGGCTCAACCAAAGTACAACCAAAATACACTAAGATAGTCTCCTAGTAGCAGATGATCCTCCTCCTCACTAGTGCGCCACTTTCTGAGTGAGAGTGAGTTACTTTTCCGAGTGATCTAAATAGAGATCACCTGATCTCTATTTATACTGATCTATTTGCCCAGTGACCTTATGGGGCCGACTTGTCTATCTAGGTACATCACATTATAATATATATATTTCAGGGCCGACCCCACACATGGTGGTCTAATAACCCATTGCCAAGTACACACACTTGCAACACTTTTCAATCCACATGACGACACTTCCCTATAGAGGAATAACACATCTCTATTAAGGGTACAATAAATATATATAAAATACATAGATGAAATACATTCGAAGTTACATATACATAACACTCCGTCTTAGCTAGGAAGGTATTTCTCGACACAGATCTGCTTAGACAAGTCTTCTTCTCGGGATCATCATCATCGACGCATCGTCATCATCATCGTCACTGCTACTGCTATCTCAACCAATCTCTGACTCTACTCGTCATAGGAAGTTCTACAGAGCCAGTCCTTTTTCATACTGGATGTAGGCCCACCACCAGCAGTTCTTCATCATCACTAGCCATACTGTGGAATCCTCAGGACTTATTACGTGTGTCACAAAACCTCGAAAGAGCATCTACCAGATATCCCAGGGCAACGAATTACATGCCATAGGAAAAACCTCGAAAGACTATCTGCAGATCTCCCAGGGCCATATTATATGTGACCTCACCACAAAACCTCACAAGAGCATCCCAGGTTGTTACGAGCACACAGATCTACCTATAGGATCTCCCAGGGCACGAATTACATGTGGTCATGGAAAAACCTTGCAAGAGCATCCCAAAACTGATTATGGGCACACAGCCCAACCTATCGGATCTCCCAGGGACACGAATTATATGCCATAGGACAAAACCTCGAAAGAGCATCTGCCAGATATCCCAGGGAAACGAATTACATGCCATAGGAAAAACCTCGTAAGACTATCTGCAGATCTCATAGGGCAACGAATTATATGTCCTCCCAGAGAAAAACCTCAAAAGAGCATTTTCCAGATATCCCAAGGCATCGAATTACATGCCATAGGAAAAACCTTGAAAGACTATCTGCAAATCTCCCAAGGCAATGAATTATATGCTCATCTGCACAACCTGATCCATGGCCATAGAGTATCAACCTGATACTCGCCATATATCATCCTTATGTACACATGATCATCCTGATCATCATCACTGCAACATCCTGTTGCATGTCATCTGGAGCAACATCCTAAAGCTCGTCATCCATGAGCATCCTGATCATACAATGCATCTACCTGATGCATACCAATTATCTACCTTATACATATCATCTTACATGATCCACCTGATCATACAATGTATCCACCTGATACAAATACAAATACATGATACATATCACCATACATGATCCACCTGATCATACAATGTATCCACCTGATACATATACAGATACATGGTCCAAGCATCCAACATGATGCATATACAAAAATACATACACATGATCCAACCGATCATATCCAACATCCAACATCATGCATACATACATATAAATGATCCAACTAATCATATCTAGCATCCAACATGATGCATACATACATACATAAAAATGATCCAATTGATCATATCCAGCAGAAACCAGAACATCATCTTGATGCTCATAATCCAACGCTTACATCCATAGCCATGTGAAGGATCCTCCTTCCAACATGCTTGGAATGGCTTCAGCAGATGTGTCCATCACTTCTTCCTCGAGGTGTCCTCAATCTGAAGAATGCCAAGCATCTCTCTAAAGTACTCGAACTTCAACCTGGCTAGTGGCTTCATCAGCACATCTGCAATCTGCTCGTCCGTCGCAACATACAGGAGCTTCACATCTCCTCTCTGCACCATATCCCTGATATAGTGATATTTGATCTCTATGTGTTTCGACTTATCATGAAACACTGGATTCTTGGATATCTTCACACAACTCTAGTTATCACAGAAGATACTCGTAGCATCCAACAGGAGATCAAATAACTCAGACCGTAGCTTCCATAGCCATACTTCCTCACAACTAGCTGAACAGGCTGCAACATACTCTGCCTCAGCTGTACTCAGTGCTACGCAGGATTGCTTCCTGCTAAACCAAGAGATCACACCTGATCCCATACTGAAGCAGCATCCAGATGTGATCTTCCTATCTGCAGCACTGCCAGTGCAATTTGAATCAACATAACCCTGGAGGTTAAAATTTTGATTCGTCTCATACTTGAGCCCATAATCCACTGTACCCTTCAGGTACCTTAGAACATGCTTTACAGCAACCAGGTGAACACTCCTCAGATCTGTCAGGAACTGACTGAATGTGTTCACAGCAAAGCAAATGTCTAGTCTCGTGTTCGTCAGGTACATCAAGGACCCAATCATCTGACGATACATAGAGACATCAACCGGCTCAGATGAAGCATCACATAGAAGTTTCAGATTCGATGCCATAGGTGTGGCCATGGCCTTGCAATCCGTCATCCCAAATCTCTTCAGGATATCTACTATGTACTTCCCTTGACCAAGGAAGATCCCACCTGCACTCTACCACACCTCCATACCTAGGAAATAGTGCATCATTCCCAAATCTTTCATATCGAATTCAGCAGCAAGATTCCTCTTAGTATCTGCAATTAGTCTGTCATCTCCTGTTAGAAATAAGTCATCCACATACAGGAGTAGAATCACAGGATTCCCTCCCTCAACCTTGTAGTAAAGGTTGGAATCCGCTTTACTCTTAGTAAAGCCCAAACTAGATAGGAAATTTTCCATCCTACCATACCAAGTTTTGGGAGCTTGTTTCAAGCCATACAAGGATTTCTTCAATACGCACACATATGACTCCCTGTCATGTATTTAAAAACCGAGTGGCTGCTCCACATATACTTCCTCTTCAACTACACCATTCAAGAAAGCAGTCTTGACATCCATCTGGTGTATTTTCCATTTCATTGTTGCAGGCAGGGCAAGTACTGTTCTGATGGAAGTATACCTGGCTACAGGTGCAAAAGTTTCTTCATAATCTATTCCCTCTTTCTGAGAGAAGCCATGAGCTACGAATCTTGCCTTGTATTTCTCTACACTGCCATCTGCAGCATGCTTGATTTTGAAGATCCATTTGGAAGTCACAATAGACTTCTCTTTAGGTCTTGGGACAACATCCCAAACATCATTCTTCATTATTGATTGGTATTCCTCAACCATGGCATCCTTCCATTCTTTATTTTTTGCTGCTTCTTCATAACTGGAAGGCTCTTTGTTCATAATGTCACAGAGTAAAGAAACATAGTTGGTATGTGATCTGGTTCTCTTCTTTGCTCTGTGTTCTTCTTCTAGAATGCCAAATCTTTCTGCATCTTGAATGAGCTCTCTAGACCATGCAGGTTTCCTCTTGTGAGATTTATCCTCACGGGGTGGATCTACAGGTTCTTGTGGATCTTCAAACTCATGAACAACTTCTGGAACTGCTTCAGTCATGGTAGTGTCTTGAAATCTAGTTTCCTTAGGTTCTTCATAAACTTCGATAGGTGCCTTCCTTGATTTGATGAATGCTGAGTTTTCATCAAATGTTACATCCTTGCTGACATCAATCTTCTTGAACCCTGGAAAGTATATTCTGTAAGCCTTCGAGCTTTCACTGTAACCCACAAAGATACCCTTCTTTCCTGAAGGATCTAGTTTAGTCCTCTTTTCCTTTGGGACATGAGTGTATACTGGACAACTAAATATTCTGAGATGACTGACTTTAGGTTTCTTAACAGAAAAGACCTCTTCTGGTGTCTTGTTGTCCAATATCGTGTGGGGCGTTTTGTTCTGCACATACACAACTGTTCTAGCTGCTTCTTCCCATAGATGCATAGGTAGATCCTGGTCATGCAGCATTGTCCTTGCTACTTTCATGATAGTTCTGTTCTTCCTTTCTGCAACTCCATTCTGTTGAAGATTATAAGGAGCAGTCAACTCCCTATTAATCCCTGAATCACTACAAAGCTTCTTGAAGTCACTTGAGGTGAATTCTCCACCATTGTCGGATCTGAATGTTTTGATATTATTGTCAGTTTGATTCTCCATCAAGGTTTTGAATTCCTTGAATTTATCAAACACCTCATCTTTTCTCTTCAAGAAGTATACCCAAGTCTTCCTGGAGAAGTCATCAATAAATGAGACATAGTAAACATACCCACTCAAGGAACTGGATGACATAGGACCACATACATCTGAGTGGATAATTTCCAGGATGTCTTTTTCCTTGCTTTCACTGCTTGGGAAAGCCTTCTTAATGTTCTTGCCTTTTGCACATCCTTTGCAAACACCTTCATGTTTGGTCTTGATTTCAGGAAGACCCTCTACAGCCTTGCTTGCAATTGGAAGTTCCCTATAGTGCATATGAGCAAGTCTTCTATGCCAAAGTTCACTTGGCTCCATGGATTCATGCACCATGGCATGTTCAGGTTGTCCCTTCAATTTATACAAACCTCCCTCTTGCTCTCCAATCACTACTGCATCATCTATGTTCTTTCCCTTTGGCCAAATTAGGACTTGGCCATCCACAAATGCAACCCTCATACCTTTTGCATCCAATGTAGAGATGGAGAGTAAGTTCTTCTTGAAGGACTTCTTTCATCTTCAAGGATTTTCCAGAATCTAGGTTGTAGGAGGCTTTACCACTTCCTTTGATTGGGTATTGATAATCATCCCCAAGTTTCACCTTATGGGGTGATTCATGTTTAGATAGGTTCACAAAAGATTTCTTAAACCCAGTCATGTGTTTGGAAGCCCCACTGTCAATTAACAAATCATTACAACCATGGGAGATAGTACCTGTGAGAGCAGAGATCAGAACATACTCTTCTTCACTTGACGAGTCATCATCACTATCACTTTCTGCCCTAGCCTTCTTTTTTGGGGGTTCATCATCTTCGACAGCATGAGCATGAAACCTTCTTTTGCTACCCTTCTTCTTCTTATTGTTGTTATTATCCCTTTTGTTCTTGGGACAATCTGAAGCAAGGTGACCCTTCTCATTCCATGTGAAGCATCTTAGGTCCTTCTTACTCTTTTGATAGGATCTATTGTGGCGAGAGTGCTCCTTCTTGGTTTTGCTTCTTTTGGTGTGAGCTGCAAGAGCTTGATCTTCACGTCTGTTGATGCCTCGGATATCGTAGCATCAATCAGAAAGGGATTCTCCCCGAGAGACGGTCCCAATTAGACTGTCTCCCGTTTGGTGTAGGGAATCCGTCCGGTTAGCGGTTCCGGCAACCGTGGTTTTGGACTTTAAATCCGATTCTACCGGTTATGGCCCGATCCACCGTTCTTTTGGGTTTTATGTGTTTTATATGAGATGCACATGCCTAAATTATACTTAATCTAAATGCAATTGGAACAGATCTAAATCTAGAAACAGGAACACATCTACCTATCCCTGCAGGGGAACACGCTTAAAGGGGAGAGCAATCAGCTGCAACAGATATCATAAGCAACGAACAGATAACTATTATTTCTTACGGTCAAAGCTACAGCTAGATGAGGATCTTGAGAAGATAGCTTCTCATTTAAAATGGAACGCATCTATTGCTCAGAAAATAAACAGAGAAAAGCTACAGGATAAGAAAACAGATCTACAATGAAACTTACAGAACGAATCTATTGCTTATGAACAGAAGGAATCAAAATTGTTTGATCTAAGTAATAAGAATAAAAGAAACGGATCTAGATGCAACGATACTGGAATTAAACTAAAAGACCCCTGCAAGGAGCAATTAAAAGCATGAACAATGAGCCATACGATTATCCTGAAGAAAGAACAGTTAGCTATTCGATCCAGAAGAAAAAATCCACAGCAATGATAAAAGTATCAGCAGGTAACTCCTGATTTAATATGGATTGCGTTCATTGTCCATGTAATAGAGAGGACGCATGCATAGATGAGAGCAAAATCATTAGTACAAAGAAATAATTCAGAAGTCAAGAATGATCTCACATTGCCGAATTGCAGTCATTAGAATAGTCCAACATGAAGCAACCCAACATTCCAAGCAAAACGTCCATCTCCCGTGGCTTCTATTAGAAAATTTCAATTTACAGAGCTGATACAAGATAGCTCATATCATTTGCCCAAAATTTTCATTCCCTCTAAAAAGCCCCCTGTCTCATCTTTCCTTGCTTCTATTTATAGTTACATATTTGCCCTCTGGGCTGACACCTAGCGTTCCCCTACCTGTCATTTACAGGGATTTCTAATATAATCGATTACCAAAAAATGGTCACTTCATTTACAAAATATTTTGACAAAAAAGAATAGGGACAGCTGTCCCACAGCTTACGCCTTACATATAACAGAAATTTTGCTAAACTCAAAGCGTTCCCTGCTGGGTACGTGTCCGGCTGAAGCGAGTGACTCACTGAATTTAGTTTGCTTCACTCCTGTGCGTGAGCTTCCGGTGGCAAAGGGTCGCCCAAATTGATTGTCACTGGTGCTGCCTGGGAGGAGGTCTTCGAATCCCCTGCTGATGCTGCCCCTGATTGGGAAGGGGGAATGGGGCTGGCCAGACTTTCTGCCATTGCTGGGGAAGAGGCTGCTGGGTCTACTTATGCTTCTGCTGCTGCTGCAGCTTTCCTGACCTCCTCTTCTATGTAGCTATGCCACACACCTGTATCTCTTATGATTATGTTTGCTGCAGCAGGGAACAGGATTTTCTGAGAAGTTACATTCTTCCCGAGCTCTATTTTAATGCTTGGTACTTCTGCTTCAGCAATTTGGTATGTTTCTTTCAACAGATGATTGTGAAGTGTTGATGAACCGATGTAATGTTGGAGATCATCCATGGCAAGGAAATCAATGCTTTTCACATACTTCATCTGGACGCCCATCTCTTCTTTCAGTTGAGATAACCGCTGCTCCTTTCCCGGGAAGTCTTCTAGGGTCTGAGGGAAACTCAATGAGCAGTTATCATGGACTTCTTTGAGCTTTTGGTACAGGTTGTTGATTCTATCTGTGGTCTTCTGCACACTGGCCATCAGCTTATTGGCACAGTTCCGGCCAAACTCCAACAGGGCTATATCTTCATTAAAATCTTCCACGGTCTTGAAAGGAAGATGCGGGGGAAAACCTCCTTTCCCTTCCCTCCATGCCATCTGACTTATGACATTTGCTTTGACACGGGTATTCTTAGCCTTGAGCCTGTGGGCTTCGCATTCACTTCCTTTAGCCTAACCGTCATTGCCTTGAGTTTGCACACCTCATCAGTGATTAGCTCTTGAGAGCCATGCACTTGCTGTAGTATATTGCATGATAGCTCGTGGAAGGGGGACATGTCCAAGGTTCTGCTTTCCGCTTGCTCTAAACGCTCAGCTAATGCCTGCTTGTCTGTTTCTAGCTGGGAAGCCTTTTCTTCTGCTCCACTCTTCTCTGCTTCCGCAATCATTATTTGGAGTGCTAGCTGGTCCTTTTCCTCCTCCAGGTAGCTGTACTTGTTCGCCAACTCCTTCTGCTCAGCGTACAAGCAATTATACTTGTTCACTGCCAGGTCTCTTTGAGCTTGCTCATTAGCCACGTTTCGCTGCAGGGTACGTGCTCTTTTCTTTGTCAATATATTTTCTTTGACTATAACGCCTACATTGGCAAATGATGCTTGTGCTGTCGCTATAACTGCGGAGGCCATGGCAATGGGATCCGCATCTGTGTTCTGCATGACAGCGACCTCTCGGTGGGTAACTATGTCGTCATGGAAAGGACTTTTAATCCTTTCTTCTGATTGGAGGACCATTGTTTTTCTCTTCTTGTCATAGACAAACTCATTCCATTTGGACACCGTACGCTTCCCAGATGGAGTGTACGGTACAATTGGTCGGTTTATGATGTCTATGTCTTCTTCCATAGGTGGGGTCCGGACTTCCTGAGCGGGGTCTGTCCCTTCCCTTTGGGTACTAGAGCCACCTGCTTGAGAGGTGTCTATCTCCATGTCCTGCGCGCCGGACCCACCTACCTGGGCATCTTCTCTTTCCTTCAATTCTTCCTCCGCCTTCTTCCTTGCTTCAGCTTGCTCAATTTCTGCTTCTTTCTGCTTTTGGGCTTCTTCAGCCTCCTTCCGCAGTCTTTCATTCTCAGCCTCTCGTAGCTTTCTTGCCTCCTCGGCTTCCTTTTGCAACCTTGCCTCTTCTCTTAATCTGAGCTCTTCCTGAGCCCGGGCATCCTTGGCTTCTTTCTCCTTTTGCTGGATGGTCTTCTGGGCTTTGGTTGAGCTAGAGCTTGCTCCAGTACTTTGGCGGCAGATCCTTAGCTCGGTCATGTTGCTGATGCCTCTGAATGCTTCCTCCTCGGCATCGGGGTAGTGGGAGTATTCGAAATTAGCATAGTTCCCCTTGCAATGCTCGGCCACTTTACCCTTTCTGTCGTTCCTGTGGAAGATGAACTCACCGAAATGGAAGGCCCTCAACTCTTGAACAAATTCGTCGGCAGAGGCCACCCCTGAAAACTTGTAAGCACCTATGCAGAAAGGTAGGGGGGGAAAGGAAGCCTTGTGTAGCTTGTGGAGGAATGCTCCAATCCCATCCAAGAAGAGTTGTCTTACTGCTTCCTTGAGCACCACATAGTCCGTGGCATACTGCGGCAATATGTATGGGGGCTTAGTCCCTCCGAACATTCTCAAGTAGGTACCTTGTTCTGAAAAGTAGAAGTCCCCATAATCCTCAAGGACTTCCAAAGCGTTTTGTGACAGGCAACTTGGTTCTTCCTTGAACATTTTCTCGTATAGGGGCATGATAAACTCCTCGCAGATGAGTTTGTAGCTGGGCTTGTAATTCTGAGCCCACAACATCTTGAATGCGGTGTAGACCGGGGTTGTGGCCCTATCCCATATACACCCCAATCCGGGGAACTCTATCTTGGCCAAGATACAATCTATCAGGTATGAGGACATGAAGAATTCAGCCTTCTTCGAGGCCAGCCCGGGTTTAGCAGCACTTATCATTGAGGCCAGACTATCTGACAAGATAGTGGCCCAGTCAAACACTGTCCCCTGAAATGCCACATAGTGAATGATAGGGACCCACTGAATCTTGTATACTGTGCCATCCGGCATGCCGAATATTCTGCATAGCATTAAAGCGATCAATCTGTAAGGGGCCCTCAGATTCTGCACGTCATATTCGTCATTTCCCTTCTTTCTCAAATGCTTCCCTCCCCTCAATAGCTTCTTGGCCATCTCGACGTTATCCATCTGGCCCAACCATTCATCAGTCAGAGCTTGTTGGACACGGGGAAACCTGTAGGCCGCCACAACATATGCAGGTTGAAACGAAGCAATAGCTACTTTCCTGCTGTCATTTATCACTCTCCCATCAGCATCTGCATGTTGGAGAATCCACCCGATCACTTCAGCACAGGGGAATAGCTCAGGGCGGGTAGCGGCTCTTGTTATGCCTGAGGCTCTGATATTTTGATAGATTGGTGCCTCTTCCAGCAACATATCTGGGATCTCTTGGTCCCTGATCATCCTGTATATGTCATCCCATCTGATTTCTGGGGGGACACCAGTGGTGCACCTGGTGTCCTGGAGCGAGGTTTCAATCTTAGGAGGAGCAGGTTTCTTTTCTGTCATCTTCGCCTTCTTCTTACTGGGTTTTGGCATCTTGAATTATCCCTGATAGCATCCATATACAATTCATCATGATTTTGAGCAACAGGTTGTATGGTTTTAGCAGAGAGCAAAATCGTTTTAATGAGATAAATCAGTGAAGCAAATACTTAGGAAGTAAAACATTATTTCAATCATAAGACACACATTGAAACACTTGAAGCTCTCAAAAGATGGGTACGGGATAAAATATGTTGCGGGCGCTATTGGTTTTATTGGACTGATAGGTGATTCGCGGAAGCAATCGGCTTCCGGTTCCGCCTCGCGGAAGGAGAAGTCTTTCGCTATGGCTGCGGTTGGAGAGGTCGACGGCGGGGAAGACGCGGGTTGACTCGGTGAGGGCTATGGATGCTATCGTCATGCGCGGCCACTTGCCGAGTCAGTACGCGAGATTTTAGTCCGGGCGGAGGTAACGGCGCCGGGATATGCTGACGTGGAGTGCTAGGGCGGTTGTGGCTTTAAGCTTCGGCTCGTGTGTAGGGGCTAAGGCCTATGGAAGGCGCCCGGGTTTTGAGTCTGAGTTATCGGCCCGGGACATGGAAAGCCCGTAGGGTTTCGACGACTTAACCCACGACGAGGGGCGCGAACCGGGGTTTAAAACAAAACAAGGCATGGCTAACCGCCCGTACCTACCAACAAAAAATATACGTTTTTTACGAAGGCCCATGACGATTTTGTGAAACGAAAACTCCGTTCACTGTACCTGACGGGAAAAACATAGCCCTCGACGGGTGTTTTGCCCGTTACAATCCCACTAAACCCAATACTTTCCCCAAAAGGACAACTCAGTAGTGAAAAACAAGGTGAAGATCCTACCTGGCACCGTGGGGATTGCTTGAGCAAGGTGGCTGCGAGAACGGATGCGCGAGGTGAGCTGGAGCGTTTTGCACGGTGTCGCACGTCGTTGGCCGATTGACAAGAACAATGGTGCATTGGTCGAGCCCCCCCCACCGTAATTTATAAGAATGGGCACGTGTGAGCCTTTAATTCGGTAGGTGGCGTGGTTAAAACGGGGTTTAAATTCGCCGCGCGTAGCGGTCACGTCAACGCACCTTGGTTTCCTTGCGACCGCCATTCGCGGGGCTAGTTCGTGATTTGTATCCGCCGTTGCGGAAGGATTCAACGAAAGCTTCCGACGTTTCGAGGCCTAATGCGAAAAAGGAAGCTCGAAGCCTTCCGCGAGAGACCGCCGCGTGGCGGACGGGTAACGCCAAAGCTTCCGCTCTTTCGGAACAGTATAGCGAATGCTCCCGGTATTTTCGGAAGACTTTTGCGAAAGCTTCCGCGATCCAAAACTTCAAGGTCTTGTTGATTTTCGGGAAGGTTTTGGCGAAGGCTCCCGCTAGTTTCAGAACGCTTTTGGGAATGACTTCCGCCGTTTCGGAAGCAAAACTTATATTTTCCGCAAATTCACCCGGGATCCTTTTCGGAGTCCTTTTGCCGGTTGGGGTAAGTGATTGGCTTCCGCCGTTGCGGAAGGATTCAACGAAAGCTTCCGACGTTTCGAGGCTTAATGCGAAAAAGGAAGCTCGAAGCCTTCCGCGAGAGACCGCCGCGTGGCGGACGGGTAACGCCAAAGCTTCCGCTCTTTCGGAACAGTATAGCGAATGCTCCCGGTATTTTCGGAAGACTTTTGCGAAAGCTTCCGCGATCCAAAACTTCAAGGTCTTGTTGATTTTCGGGAAGGTTTTGGCGAAGGCTCCCGCTAGTTTCGGAACGCTTTTGGGAATGACTTCCGCCGTTTCGGAAGCAAAACTTATATTTTCCGCAAATTCACCCGGGATCCTTTTCGGAGTCCTTTTGCCAGTTGGGGTAAGTGATTGGCTTCCGCTATTTCAGAAGGGTAGCCCGAAGGCTTCCGCGTTTCAGGAGCAAAAGCTGAAGGCCCCCGCGATAGCTTCTTGAAAAAAAAACTAAGTCCTTTTCATGGTTTCGGAAGGCGATCGTGAATTCTCCCCGTAGGACTTATGAAGATGGCTTCCGCCGTTTCGGAAAGGTTTCATCAAAAGTTTCCGCCTAGTTTCTTTTGGGAAGATATCGTGGCGGCTTCCGTTGTTTCGAAAGAGTTCCCTGGACTCCCCCGCCGTTGCGGAAGGATTTTATGAAAACTTCCGCCGTTTCGGACGGGTTCAACGAAAACTCCGCCGTTTCGGGAGGGTTCACTCAAATTTCCGCCGTTTCGGAAAGTTGAAACTAAAAGTTTCCGCCTTCCCTTAATCAGAAGGAAATCTAAGTCCTTTTCGGGAGACTAGGGCGAATGAGTCCCGCCGTTTCGGGAGGAAAGCCGGAACCTTTCCGCGGTTGCGGGAGGTTTGAGTGGAAGGCTCCGCCGTTTCGGGAGCTAAGTCGATTCGGAGCTGGAACCGTTCCGCAGAAGCAACGATTGAAAATTTTCTAAGTCTTTTACTTCGGAAGAAAAAGATGAATTCCTTGGTGTTATTTCAGCGAGTTTATCCGAATGGCTTCCGCCGTTTCGGAAGGCAGAGCTGAATTGTTCCGCCGTTTCGGGAGGACAACTCGAATCTCTCCGTGGTTGCGGAAGGTTAGGGCGAAAGCTCCCGCTGTTTCGGGTGGTCTCACCCAAAGGATTCCGCTACTTTCAGCAAAGAAAACCTAAGTCTTCTTTTGGAAAGGTTGGGCGCTTGACTTCCGTGGCTTCGGGACTATGTATCTTTTGGCTCACTGGGGAGAACATGGTAGGATTGACGGCAAGCTGCTCCGCAGGGAAGCAAAATTTTATGCTGAAAACAGGGCTGACGGCTGGGATGGCTTCTCAAGCAAATTTCTACAAAAGTATAGGAGGGGCCCCAACATGTACAAAATTTTGGGGAGGGGTGTTGCTGCAACAACAATGGCGAGTCGCTGGCGAACACAGATCTCTAAAAAAAAAAAAAAAAAAAAATACTCTACATGGTCCGGAACCCCACTAAAACCCCCGTCTCGGGTGCGTTATTCAGCTGAGCATTTTAGACTCATGCGGGGTAAGGAGCACTTTTCCTGCTAGCCATTGGGGACAGGGGAGCTTCGACCGAGGTATCTTCACCACTCTCAGAGGGCCAGCATATGGGATTTATTTTAGGAGGATCATCCCTCGAATGGTCACTACTGCCGGACTCCACAGGATTTGCAACACTTTCTCATGGACACTATTGTTCTTGTTCCTCATTCCCATGCTGCTGGCATCCTTTGGGATGCTTGTATTTTGGACAGCTTAGCTGTTTGAGCCTTCCAGGGATATTTCCTTTTGGACCGATCTTTGATTTGGGCTCCTCAATCCATAATGTCCTTTTGTGTGAGTTAGAGGTTTTATTGATTTGATCCAACTTCACGGACGGAGAGGAGCCTATTTTGAGCTGGGCCTTTTGGACAGCCTCCTTGATTTTACATGTCCCTTTTGGACAGCCTCCTTGATTTTACATGTCCCTTTTGTTTTGTCTCAGCCATGCTTTAATTGAGGCGAGAATCCCTGGAAAACAGACTCTTGAATGTAGGCCATTTTGGCTTTTAAATCAGCAGCATGGAGTCATTTCAATACCCCGTGTCTTCGAGAAGTGCCACTTTCCATGGGTCCAACTTAGGTAACCTTTCTTGAGATGCCTTCGAAGTGTGAGAGTGGGTGGAGCCCAACGATAGTAGTGAAGATGGCCATGGGTCTCTGCTATTGAACAGGGTTAGTGTGACTAGCAGGGTAGGCCTCCCGCTTTTTTTGATTATTTCAGCGAGAGCACAGCAGGCCGGGTTTACTGAGCAAGGTTCCAGACTCATGGGTTGCAGGTTTTCTTTGAGAGAGCTATCTCCAACGGGAAACTCAAACGGGTGCTTCAGAAAACAAAACCTCTTGAAAAGTTCAAAAAACAAAACAGGAAACAACATGGCCGAAAAATAAAACAGCTAAAAGCGAAAGCGAACAGACAACTTTATTTATGTACAGGAAGTCTCACGGAGACTCACGCGAAGTACTGTTTCAGGGCGAGGCCATTGAGTGGAAGGGCTACTTCCTCTCCCTCGAGATTTGTCAATTTATAAGTGGATGGGCCCAATTTTGCAGAAATTTGGTACGGGCCTACCCATAGATGTTGAAACTTCGTATGCATTCCTTTGCCTTCGTGATTATGGTCCCATTTCAGGACTAAATCCCCAACTTCAAAGTCCCTCTTGCCGGATTTCCTCTTATCGAACCATCTCTTAACTATGTCCTGGTGTTGATGAAATCGGTCTTTAGCTTTGTGTCGGGCTTCTTCCAGGCGAAGCAGGGTGTCTATCCTGGATTGTAAGGCTTGGCTACTAGAACCCCGAGAGGCTTGGGACAATTGCAAGGATGGCAGCAAGATGTTTGGGGGAAGTATGGCTTCCTTGCCATAGACAAGAGTGAAAGGGGAGACACCTAAAACATTCTTCGGGGTTACCCTATCTGCCCATAAGGCATTTGGGAGAGCCACATGCCAACTTCTCTGGTTTTCTATCACCGTTTTCTTAAGGATTCGAATCAGATTCTTGTTTGAGGATTCAGCTAATCCATTTCCCTGAGGGTAGTAATTGGCTGAATAATGCAACTTAATTCCCCATTCATAAACAAATTCATTTATCTTGCAAGATGAAAAATAAGTAGCATTATCAAAAACAAGGGAAATTGGAACCCCAAACCTGGTTATGATGTTCTCTTTCAAGAAGCTGATAACTGCATCTTCATTGATCTTGCGCAGCGGGATGGCCTCCGTCCATCTGGTGAAGTAGTCGGTAGCTGTCAGAATGTATCGGTGTTGCAAGGAAGAATTTGGATTTATTTCTCCGATAACATCTATGCCCCATTGCTCAAAAGGTTCAGAGATGATGACAGGCTGCAATGGTCCTGCGGCCTTAGGTAACTTCCCAGTGCTTCTTTGACATACATCACAGTTTCGTGCGTACGTGTGGGCATCTCGAAACAGAGTGGGCCAGTAATAACCAGCTCTCAGTATCTTGTGTGCTGTCGTCTCTCCTGAGTAATGGCCACCTGCGGGGCCATCATGCAATTTTTTGACAACTTTGTTTGCATCCTCCTTTTCCAAACATCTAAGAAGGACTCCATCATAATTCTTTCTAAAAAGAATCCCATCAATGATTTGATAGGGTGCCGATTTCAAGCGGAGTGCCCTTCTTTGTTTAGAATTCCAGTGCTCGGGTAGATATCCCTGCTGTAAATAGTGCACTAGATCTCTATACCATGACTGGGGAGCTGTGAAGATATGGCATACCTCAACCGAATTGAGCTCGGCTTCATTTCTCCAATGGTGCTCTTCATCAGTCGAGTTTCCCGCCAGTAACTTGCATAGACCCTGTCCTTTGATGATTGTAGCCGGTTTAAATTCCAAATCATACTCTTGCAGAGCTGTGACCCAGTTTCCTCTCCTCTCTCCCAATTCCTTTTGAACGAAAAGGGATCTAACAGCTGGATGGGGAACTATTACTTTAGTTCTGTTCTTCAAAATGTATGGCCTAAATTGCTTGACTGCTTTGAAGACCGCGTAGGCATGCTTGTCCACTACGGGGTAATTCAGCTCAGCCCCTTGCAGACCAGTGCTCATAAACGAAATTGGGTATTCGTCCCCCAACTCCACTTTTTGCGTGAGTACAGCTGCGAGAGAATCGTCCGAAGCGAAAGTATACAGGATGAAATCTTTATCGAAATCTGGACTTCTTAAGGAAGGAGCTTTAGCTACAGCTGCCTTGATATCTCTAAATGCGTCCTTCTCCAAATCTGTCCACTTAAATTGTATGCTTTGTTTAACCATCTGTTGCAATGGCTTAACAATTTGTGCAAAATCCGGAACAAATCTGCGGACAAAATTGATGGTGCCCATTAAAGACTGCATAGATTTTTTGTTGTGAGGCATCGGAATCTTATTAATAGCTTGGACTCTTTCCTGGTCGATTGACACTCCATCTTTGGAGATGATATGACCCAATAGCTTACCTTCGGGTACAGCAAACACGCTCTTCTTGGGATTTAAGGAAATACCATACTTCCGGCAGCGATCAAAGATATGTCTCAGATGAACAACATGATCTTCCCTTTTCTTTGAAAAGACTGTCACATCATCTAAGTAGACAACAACGCATTGCCCACCCAATCCTCGGAAGGCAATATCCATCGCCCTTTGGAATGTAGCTCCTGCATTTATCAGACCAAATGGCATCCTTCTATAGGCGAAAGTTCCCCACTTAGTCCTGAAAGTGGTCTTGAGACGATCTTCTTCGGCTACTAACACTTGATTATAGCCCGAGAAACCATCGAGGAGAGAAAACAATTCGGATCCTGACACCATTTGGAGGATTTGCTCCATTGAAGGCACGGGGTAGTTGTCTTTATCTGAGGCTTTGTTTAAATTTCTGAAGTCTACACATAGCCTAATCTCTCCTGATTTCTTCCTCACGGGAACCAAGTTTGCAACCCATTCGGAATGCCGAACTTTGAAGATTATCTTAGCGTCCAGGAGCTTCTTTAATTCCTTTTGGATCAGCGGTTCAAGAGTGGGATGCATCCTCCTCAACTGCTGCTGAAATGGCTTGACACCCGCTTTCATTGGTATAACATGCTGAATGATGCGGACGTCATATGTTTTCAGATCTTCATAGGTCCATGCAAAAACATCCTTGTACTGTTTAAACAACTTAATGAACCTTTCTCTTTCTCCTGGTGAACAGCATTTGCCAAGGTTGACAAATTTTGGTTCTGCCTCGGTACCCAAATTAACCAACTCATGTTGCATTGATGAGCTGTTAGTTTTGGTATTAGCTGGTCTTTTGAATTTATTTTGAAGATCGAAAAGCATTTCGAGGGACCTTACCCCTTTTGGCATGAAATTTCCCTTCTCCTCTTCCTTCTTCATCAAATCATCATCATGTTCTTCCTCATCTATTGCAGCTCCTTGAAAACTGTCTTCATTTGTCAGGAAGCTGATAATCTGCTCGTCATCATCGAAGATTCTGAAGTTTGTGATGTTATCGGGAATGGAAGGCCTGAAAATCAATTCAATCGAGCATTTATTATTTGTCGGCACCAATCTAGAAGCAGATGTTGCTAACAAATCGGCAGCAGAATTTTGCAACCTAGGAATTGATTTTATATTGAAAGCGTCAAAATACATGATTAAATCCCATACCTCAGCCTGGTAACCTTTCAAGTGCGGTGAGAGGCAATGAATGGTGTTTCTTACCTGTCTGACTACTATCTCGGAGTCACCAAAAACCTTCAGGTACTTAACATTTAAGCCAATGGCCTTCTTTAAACCATGCACCAAAGCTTCATATTCAGCGGTATTATTAGTACAATCGAATTCTAATCTACAAGACAAAAAATACTTGTTCTTCTTTGGATCCATTAGAACACAACCGGCTCCGGATCCTTCCAGAGTTTTAGAACCATCAAAGTATAATGTCCAAAAGGTATCTTTAGATTCAACTAAGTTAGTTTCTTTGTGGTCTACGTTAGCAACTAAATTGACTATGTTACAATCAACCTCATCAGTCCGAGAAAAATGAAGGAGATCGGACTGTTTGTCTGATTCATGGCAAAAGGTTTCAGATTGATAGTTACCCGGATCCATTTCCAAGAAGTAATTTCCCAGGACCGAGGAAGAGAAAGCTACAGCCTCATTCTTTTCTTCTAGCTGGGTTACGTTTTGTTTCATATGAGGTTCCCTAAGAATTTTAATTTGATTCTGCCTGTTCTGATAAGGCAGCCATAGATGAGACCAATCGGTAGCAAAGTAGCCGCTTAACTTGGTGGACCAATCCCTACTCAGAATCAGCCCATAAGCTTCAGGAATATCGACCACCATTATGTCAATGAATTGGCAAACTCTAGGGTCGGCTGACAGTCTAATTAGAACATCTTTCATCTCCCCTATAACCTTGACAGCAGTCCTGTCTAATTGTATGATTTGAGCTGGAGATGGTACGGGCTGCCCATTAATTTTCTTACAAATTGAAAGTGGCATGACGTTTGAAGAAGCTCCGGAGTCTACCAGACAGTTATGAACATTGTGATTAAAAATTTCGAATGTCAGCAGAAATGGCAATGTTTGGGACTTGGATTTCCCACCGATGCTGGCCTCGTTAATTTCAGGATTGTCTTGAGAATCTGTTAATGTAGCGCTGGGTTTTGGTTGTAAAACATGAAGTAGTTTGTCTCGTTGATGGGGTAAGCTACACATGTCAAATATTTATACGTTTGATTTAACTTTCTTGATATCTTCGATAATATCATACCCTATATCGGATTCATTCCCAATTCGAATGGACTGATCAGTTTTGTTCAAGGTTTCCTTAGGCGGCTGAACTGTGTTGTCAGCGCTTGGCCTTTTGGCAGTTGTTTGGTTTACTTTGGGCTGTGGTGGGATGATTGGTATATGCCTCCTAGGCGGATCTTTCGAAATTTTAGGCTTATGGGGAATGGTGACTGGTACAGGATCCGCAATTGGGCCCTTGCTGCGAGTGGCAACATTTATGGTAGAGGGAGAGCTGTCTGCGTGATCTTCTTCTACTAATTCAGTCATAGGTATCCAATCCCACAATACCATAGTAGTGTCCGGGGTTGGTTCCTCTAACTCAGGGCCTGACTCTTCTGGAGGATCATCCTGGTCTGGGATCTGAGAATCTAACATTTGGTTCATGACCAAGCTCATGGAATTGATCCATTGAGGGCAGCTCTTCTCCGAGTGTGGTTCTTGGTGAAAGGTGCAGAAATTCTCCAACCCAATCTCATTCAAATTTAGAACAGGGGCAGTGTTCATTGGTGGGTGAGACTGTTCCCCGTCTTCCCTTCTCTTATAGAATGGCTTGAAAGGTTTCCTAGATGTATTAGCAGCCTTGTCTTTCTCAAGATCTACGATTTTGTTAGATAACTTCTGCATCATCTTAACTACGTTTTCCATATCCGTAGATGGCTCTTCTTTGCCTCTCGTGAGGAGCAAAGGTTTCTTGCTAGCTGCTGGTTTTGTTTCCACATCTAAGGCATGTTTAGCTATGCTATCAGCCTCTTCCTCTACCTTTCGAGCTTCCTCAAAATTCTCTATTAGGGTCGTTTTCTTGGATCGTTTTACAAACATTGCGATTGGACCTTCAAGAGCTGTTGTGTAGTATTCAATTAAAGACTCTTCTGTGGGTTTGTTAGTTTCACTAAAGTTATTTAACAGCGTTGTGAATCTTTGATTAAAGTCTTGAACCTTTTCCTTCTTCTCCATTCTCATGGATAAGAGCTCTTTCATAAGCGTGGCTACAGTTTTTTGGTTCCCGTATTTCTTGAGGAAACACTTTTCGAAATCATCCCAACTAGAGATTGAGCTGGGTTGAAGGCTAAAGTACCAAGATGATACCTTAGGCTCGAATGTATACGGAAACAACCTGCAGACTACGTCTTCATGTTGTACATTTAAAAGGTTCAGAGCTAAGTAAAAACTCTTGAGGTGATCCTCCGCCGAAATGGCCTTCCCTGGATCGTACTTAGGCAAGACCTTTTCTGGGTTTTTAGGGAGATTATGGAATGGTCCAGCTAGGTTCAGCGCTCCCCTTGCTCTCCAGGCAGGTACAGCCATGTTTGGGTTTGGACGTGGAGACCCCGGTGGAGAATTGTAAGGTGAATTCGGTGGAGTACTTTTGGGAGTGGTAATTTCTTCGGGATTTTCTTGGTCTGACTTGTTAAGAGTGCCGGAGATTTCTTCCAACGTTAGATTTACCAGTTCTTCAAAACTCTGAACGAGGATCGAATCACGGGTGTATTGCGGATCCTTTCTGGGTGTAGTTTTCTTAGGGAGGAAGTTGACAGCGTTTAACCCACCTAGCTGTCTAACGTAAGATCTAGTATGTCTTCTCAAGTCCTCTATTTCTGCAAAAGGAACAGCGTATAAAGCTTCCTGAGGCTCAGGGTCAGAGATGAGGCGTTCTTGGTCTGTTAATCCAAGATCTGGGCTGTTTGAAAAGTTTTCTTCAAGCGGGTTTTCAGTGTTATCTATGACCGTGGTAGATTTTCCTCTATCAGCCATGCACTTCAGGCCCTCCTTCTAGCGCCAAAAACTGTTGATGCCTCGGATATCGTAGCATCAATCAGAAAGGGATTCTCCCCGAGAGACGGTCCCAATTAGACTGTCTCCCGTTTGGTGTAGGGAATCCGTCCGGTTAGCGGTTCCGGCAACCGTGGTTTTGTACTTTAAATCCGATTCTACCGGTTATGGCCCGATCCACCGTTATTTTGGGTTTTATGTGTTTTATATGAGATGCACATGCCTAAATTATACTTAATCTAAATGCAATTGGAACAGATCTAAATCTAGAAACAGGAACACATCTACCTATCCCTGCAGGGGAACACGCTTAAAGGGGAGAGCAATCAGCTGCAACAGATATCATAAGCAACGAACAGATAACTATTATTTCTTACGGTCAAAGCTACAGCTAGATGAGGATCTTGAGAAGATAGCTTCTCATTTAAAATGGAACGCATCTATTGCTCAGAAAATAAACAGAGAAAAGCTACAGGATAAGAAAACAGATCTACAATGAAACTTACAGAACGAATCTATTGCTTATGAACAGAAGGAATCAAAATTGTTTGATCTAAGTAATAAGAATAAAAGAAACGGATATAGATGCAACGATACTGGAATTAAACTAAAAGACCCCTGCAAGGAGCAATTAAAAGCATGAACAATGAGCCATACGATTATCCTGAAGAAAGAACAGTTAGCTATTCGATCCAGAAGAAAAAATCCACAGCAATGATAAAAGTATCAGCAGGTAACTCCTGATTTAATATGGAACGCGTTCATTGTCCATGTAATAGAGAGGACGCATGCATAGATGAGAGCAAAATCATTAGTACAAAGAAATAATTCAGAAGTCAAGAATGATCTCACATTGCCGAATTGCAGTCATTAGAATAGTCCAACATGAAGCAACCCAACATTCCAAGCAAAACGTCCATCTCCCGTGGCTTCTATTAGAAAATTTCAATTTACAGAGCTGATACAAGATAGCTCATATCATTTGCCCAAAATTTTCATTCCCTCTAAAAAGCCCCCTGTCTCATCTTTCCTTGCTTCTATTTATAGTTACATATTTGCCCTCTGGGCTGACACCTAGCGTTCCCCTACCTGTCATTTACAGGGATTTCTAATATAATCGATTACCAAAAAATGGTCACTTCATTTACAAAATATTTTGACAAAAAAGAATAGGGACAGCTGTCCCACAGCTTACGCCTTACATATAACAGAAATTTTGCTAAACTCAAAGCGTTCCCTGCTGGGTACGTGTCCGGCTGAAGCGAGTGACTCACTGAATTTAGTTTGCTTCACTCCTGTGCGTGAGCTTCCGGTGGCAAAGGGTCGCCAAAATTGATTGTCACTGGTGCTGCCTGGGAGGAGGTCTTCGAATCCCCTGCTGATGCTGCCCCTGATTGGGAAGGGGGAATGGGGCTGGCCAGACTTTCTGCCATTGCTGGGGAAGAGGCTGCTGGGTCTACTGATGCTTCTGCTGCTGCTGCAGCTTTCCTGACCTCCTCTTCTATGTAGCTATGCCACACACCTGTATCTCTTATGATTATGTTTGCTGCAGCAGGGAACAGGATTTTCTGAGAAGTTACATTCTTCCCGAGCTCTATTTTAATGCTTGGTACTTCTGCTTCAGCAATTTGGTATGTTTCTTTCAACAGATGATTGTGAAGTGTTGATGAACCGATGTAATGTTGGAGATCATCCATGGCAAGGAAATCAATGCTTTTCACATACTTCATCTGGACGCCCAGCTCTTCTTTCAGTTGAGATAACCGCTGCTCCTTTCCCGGGAAGTCTTCTAGGGTCTGAGGGAAACTCAATGAGCAGTTATCATGGACTTCTTTGAGCTTTTGGTACAGGTTGTTGATTCTATCTGTGGTCTTCTGCACACTGGCCATCAGCTTATTGGCACAGTTCCGGCCAAACTCCAACAGGGCTATATCTTCATTAAAATCTTCCACGGTCTTGAAAGGAAGATGCGGGGGAAAACCTCCTTTCCCTTCCCTCCATGCCATCTGACTTATGACATTTGCTTTGACACGGGTATTCTTAGCCTTGAGCCTGTGGGCTTCCGCATTCACTTCCTTTAGCCTAACCGTCATGGCCTTGAGTTTGCACACCTCATCAGTGATTAGCTCTTGAGAGCCATGCACTTGCTGTAGTATATTGCATGATAGCTCGTGGAAGGGGGACATGTCCAAGGTTCTGCTTTCCGCTTGCTCTAAACGCTCAGCTAATGCCTGCTTGTCTGTTTCTAGCTGGGAAGCCTTTTCTTCTGCTCCACTCTTCTCTGCTTCCGCAATCATTATTTGGAGTGCTAGCTGGTCCTTTTCCTCCTCCAGGTAGCTGTACTTGTTCGCCAACTCCTTGTGCTCAGCGTACAAGCAATTATACTTGTTCACTGCCAGGTCTCTTTGAGCTTGCTCATTAGCCACGTTTCGCTGCAGGGTACGTGCTCTTTTCTTTGTCAATATATTTTCTTTGACTATAACGCCTACATTGGCAAATGATGCTTGTGCTGTCGCTATAACTGCGGAGGCCATGGCAATGGGATCCGCATCTGTGTTCTGCATGACAGCGACCTCTCGGTGGGTAACTATGTCGTCATGGAAAGGACTTTTAATCCTTTCTTCTGATTGGAGGACCATTGTTTTTCTCTTCTTGTCATAGACAAACTCATTCCATTTGGACACCGTACGCTTCCCAGATGGAGTGTACGGTACAATTGGTCGGTTTATGATGTCTATGTCTTCTTCCATAGGTGGGGTCCGGACTTCCTGAGCGGGGTCTGTCCCTTCCCTTTGGGTACTAGAGCCACCTGCTTCAGAGGTGTCTATCTCCATGTCCTACGCGCCGGACCCACCTACCTGGGCATCTTCTCTTGCCTTCAATTCTTCCTCCGCCTTCTTCCTTGCTTCAGCTTGCTCAATTTCTGCTTCTTTCTGCTTTTGGGCTTCTTCAGCCTCCTTCCGCAGTCTTTCATTCTCAGCCTCTCGTAGCTTTCTTGCCTCCTCGGCTTCCTTTTGCAACCTTGCCTCTTCTCTTAATCTGAGCTCTTCCTGAGCCCGGGCATCCTTGGCTTCTTTCTCCTTTTGCTGGATGGTCTTCTGGGGTTTGGTTGAGCTAGAGCTTGCTCCAGTACTTTGGCGGCAGATCCTTAGCTCGGTCATGTTGCTGATGCCTCTGAATGCTTCCTCCTCGGCATCGGGGTAGTGGGAGTATTCGAAATTAGCATAGTTCCCCTTGCAATGCTCGGCCACTTTACCCTTTCTGTCGTTCCTGTGGAAGATGACCTCACCGAAATGGAAGGCCCTCAACTCTTGAACAAATTCGTCGGCAGAGGCCACCCCTGAAAACTTGTAAGCACCTATGCAGAAAGGTAGGGGGGGAAAGGAAGCCTTGTGTAGCTTGTGGAGGAATGCTCCAATCCCATCCAAGAAGAGTTGTCTTACTGCTTCCTTGAGCACCACATAGTCCGTGGCATACTGCGGCAATATGTATGGGGGCTTAGTCCCTCCGAACATTCTCAAGTAGGTACCTTGTTCTGAAAAGTAGAAGTCCCCATAATCCTCAAGGACTTCCAAAGCGTTTTGTGACAGGCAACTTGGTTCTTCCTTGAACATTTTCTCGTATAGGGGCATGATAAACTCCTCGCAGATGAGTTTGTAGCTGGGCTTGTAATTCTGAGCCCACAACATCTTGAATGCGGTGTAGACCGGGGTTGTGGCCCTATCCCATATACACCCCAATCCGGGGAACTCTATCTTGGCCAAGATACAATCTATCAGGTATGAGGACATGAAGAATTCAGCCTTCTTCGAGGCCAGCCCGGGTTTAGCAGCACTTATCATTGAGGCCAGACTATCTGACAAGATAGTGGCCCAGTCAAACACTGTCCCCTGAAATGCCACATAGTGAATGATAGGGACCCACTGAATCTTGTATACTGTGCCATCCGGCATGCCGAATATTCTGCATAGCATTAAAGCGATCAATCTGTAAGGGGCCCTCAGATTCTGCACGTCATATTCGTCATTTCCCTTCTTTCTCAAATGCTTCCCTCCCCTCAATAGCTTCTTGGCCATCTCGACGTTATCCATCTGGCCCAACCATTCATCAGTCAGAGCTTGTTGGACACGGGGAAACCTGTAGGCCGCCGCAACATATGCAGGTTGAAACGAAGCAATAGCTATATCCTGCTGTCATTTATCACTCTCCCATCAGCATCTGCATGTTGGAGAATCCACCCGATCACTTCAGCACAGGGGAATAGCTCAGGGCGGGTAGCGGCTCTTGTTATGCCTGAGGCTCTGATATTTTGATAGATTGGTGCCTCTTCCAGCAACATATCTGGGATCTCTTGGTCCCTGATCATCCTGTATATGTCATCCCATCTGATTTCTGGGGGGACACCAGTGGTGCACCTGGTGTCCTGGAGCGAGGTTTCAATCTTAGGAGGAGCAGGTTTCTTTTCTGTCATCTTCGCCTTCTTCTTACTGGGTTTTGGCATCTTGAATTATCCCTGATAGCATCCATATACAATTCATCATGATTTTGAGCAACAGGTTGTATGGTTTTAGCAGAGAGCAAAATCGTTTTAATGAGATAAATCAGTGAAGCAAATACTTAGGAAGTAAAACATTATTTCAATCATAAGACACACATTGAAACACTTGAAGCTCTCAAAAGATGGGTACGGGATAAAATATGTTGCGGGCGCTATTGGTTTTATTGGACCGATAGGTGATTCGCGGAAGCAATCGGCTTCCGGTTCCGCCTCGCGGAAGGAGAAGTCTTTCGCTATGGCTGCGGTTGGAGAGGTCGACGGCGGGGAAGACGCGGGTTGACTCGGTGAGGGCTATGGATGCTATCGTCATGCGCGGCCACTTGCCGAGTCAGTACGCGAGATTTTAGTCCGGGCGGAGGTAACGGCGCCGGGATATGCTGACGTGGAGTGCTAGGGCGGTTGTGGCTTTAAGCTTCGGCTCGTGTGTAGGGGCTAAGGCCTATGGAAGGCGCCCGGGTTTTGAGTCTGAGTTATCGGCCCGGGACATGGAAAGCCCGTAGGGTTTCGACGACTTAACCCACGACGAGGGGCGCGAACCGGGGTTTAAAACAAAACAAGGCATGGCTAACCGCCCGTACCTACCAACAAAAAATATACGTTTTTTACGAAGGCCCATGACGATTTTGTGAAACGAAAACTCCGTTCACTGTACCTGACGGGAAAAACATAGCCCTCGACGGGTGTTTTGCCCGTTACAATCCCACTAAACCCAATACTTTCCCCAAAAGGACAACTCAGTAGTGAAAAACAAGGTGAAGATCCTACCTGGCACCGTGGGGATTGCTTGAGCAAGGTGGCTGCGAGCACGGATGCGCGAGGTGAGCTGGAGCGTTTTGCACGGTGTCGCACGTCGTTGGCCGATTGACAAGAACAATGGTGCATTGGTCGAGCCCCCCCCACCGTAATTTATAAGAATGGGCACGTGTGAGCCTTTAATTCGGTAGGTGGCGTGGTTAAAACGGGGTTTAAATTCGCCGCGCGTAGCGGTCACGTCAACGCACCTTGGTTTCCGTGCGACCGCCATTCGCGGGGCTAGTTCGTGATTTGTATCCGCCGTTGCGGAAGGATTCAACGAAAGCTTCCGACGTTTCGAGGCTTAATGCGAAAAAGGAAGCTCGAAGCCTTCCGCGAGAGACCGCCGCGTGGCGGACGGGTAACGCCAAAGCTTCCGCTCTTTCGGAACAGTATAGCGAATGCTCCCGGTATTTTCGGAAGACTTTTGCGAAAGCTTCCGCGATCCAAAACTTCAAGGTCTTGTTGATTTTCGGGAAGGTTTTGGCGAAGGCTCCCGCTAGTTTCGGAACGCTTTTGGGAATGACTTCCGCCGTTTCGGAAGCAAAACTTATATTTTCCGCAAATTCACCCGGGATCCTTTTCGGAGTCCTTTTGCCGGTTGGGGTAAGTGATTGGCTTCCGCCGTTGCGGAAGGATTCAACGAAAGCTTCCGACGTTTCGAGGCTTAATGCGAAAAAGGAAGCTCGAAGCCTTCCGCGAGAGACCGCCGCGTGGCGGACGGGTAACGCCAAAGCTTCCGCTCTTTCGGAACAGTATAGCGAATGCTCCCGGTATTTTCGGAAGACTTTTGCGAAAGCTTCCGCGATCCAAAACTTCAAGGTCTTGTTGATTTTCGGGAAGGTTTTGGCGAAGGCTCCCGCTAGTTTCGGAACGCTTTTGGGAATGACTTCCGCCGTTTCGGAAGCAAAACTTATATTTTCCGCAAATTCACCCGGGATCCTTTTCGGAGTCCTTTTGCCGGTTGGGGTAAGTGATTGGCTTCCGCCGTTGCGGAAGGATTCAACGAAAGCTTCCGACGTTTCGAGGCTTAATGCGAAAAAGGAAGCTCGAAGCCTTCCGCGAGAGACCGCCGCGTGGCGGACGGGTAACGCCAAAGCTTCCGCTCTTTCGGAACAGTATAGCGAATGCTCCCGGTATTTTCGGAAGACTTTTGCGAAAGCTTCCGCGATCCAAAACTTCAAGGTCTTGTTGATTTTCGGGAAGGTTTTGGCGAAGGCTCCCGCTAGTTTCGGAACGCTTTTGGGAATGACTTCCGCCGTTTCGGAAGCAAAACTTATATTTTCCGCAAATTCACCCGGGATCCTTTTCGGAGTCCTTTTGCCGGTTGGGGTAAGTGATTGGCTTCCGCTATTTCAGAAGGGTAGCCCGAAGGCTTCCGCGTTTCAGGAGCAAAAGCTGAAGGCCCCCGCGACAGCTTCTTGAGAAAAAACTAAGTCCTTTTCATGGTTTCGGAAGGCGATCGTGAATTCTCCCCGTAGGACTTATGAAGATGGCTTCCGCCGTTTCGGAAAGGTTTCATCAAAAGTTTCCGCCTAGTTTCTTTTGGGAAGATATCGTGGCGGCTTCCATTGTTTCGGAAGAGTTCCCTGGACTCCCCCGCCGTTGCGGAAGGATTTTATGAAAACTTCCGCCGTTTCGGACGGGTTCAACGAAAACTCCGCCGTTTCGGGAGGGTTCACTCAAATTTCCGCCGTTTCGGAAAGTTGAAACTAAAAGTTTCCGCCTTCCCTTAATCAGAAGGAAATCTAAGTCCTTTTCGGGAGACTAGGGCGAATGAGTCCCGCCGTTTCGGGAGGAAAGCCGGAACCTTTCCGCGGTTGCGGGAGGTTTGAGTGGAAGGCTCCGCCGTTTCGGGAGCTAAGTCGATTCGGAGCTGGAACCGTTCCGCAGAAGCAACGATTGAAAATTTTCTAAGTCTTTTACTTCGGAAGAAAAAGATGAATTCCTTGGTGTTATTTCGGCGAGTTTATCCGAATGGCTTCCGCCGTTTCGGAAGGCAGAGCTGAATTGTTCCGCCGTTTCGGGAGGACAACTCGAATCTCTCCGTGGTTGCGGAAGGTTAGGGCGAAAGCTCCCGCTGTTTCGGGTGGTCTCACCCAAAGGCTTCCGCTACTTTCAGCAAAGAAAACCTAAGTCTTCTTTTGGAAAGGTTGGGCGCTTGACTTCCGTGGCTTCGGGACTATGTATCTTTTGGCTCACTGGGGAGAACATGGTAGGATTGACGGCAAGCTGCTCCGCAGGGAAGCAAAATTTTATGCTGAAAACAGGGCTGACGGCTGGGATGGCTTCTCAAGCAAATTTCTACAAAAGTATAGGAGGGGCCCCAACATGTACAAAATTTTGGGGAGGGGTGTTGCTGCAACAACAACGTCCCATATTCTTCTCACGAGCTATAAGTCTAGCTTCTTCTTGAGAGCATTCTTCCCGCAATCTATTGAAGGAGATCAACTTCTTCCTTGCACAAATTCCTTGAATGAAGGAATCCCATGACCTAGGTAGGCCATTTAGAGTGGTCATCACCACTTCACCATTCTCCACCATTTCATCCACTGCTTCTAGTTGTTCCTTGATCTGGGAGACCCTTGAAAAATAAGATTGAATGGTTTCTCCATTCTGAAACTTTACTCCTTTCAATTGGTTCCGCAGGGTCATCTTCCGATTTATATTCTTCCCTTCAAATAGCTTGGTCAAGGAGTCAAACATCTCTTTGGGTGTCTTAAGAGAAGAAACATGGGGTATGAGATGGTATTTGATAGAATCAACAATGATTCTCTTTGACTTGACCAAGTTCTTCTTATGCAATACATTGGCCTCTTCATCCTCTGGGATAGGGATGTCTTCTTTCACATATGAGTCCAACTCATTTTTTTCCAGGATTAACCCAATCCTATACTTCCAGGCTCGGAAGTTATCAGCCCCTTCAAGCCTATTCTCAATCTTGGTGTGGAGAGACATCTTAAAGAATACTTCAAATGGAAATAGAAAATATTTAGGTCTTACCACTTGAAATGCTGAAAACTGGATCTGGTCCCGGATTAGGGTTTGTCGAAAAAACCCTAAAAATTCAAAATGTGAATTTCAAATTTCTGAAAGGATAGAAAGATGCGACTTGATGAGCTGATCAGCCTGGTGTATTCAGAATTTGATATCAGCAAAGTTTTGCCCTTCCGAATTGCCTTTTTTTCCTCCCGGGTTCACTAGGGAGAGCCCTGAATTAGGGTTTGAGTTTCCCAGAGATCTACCCAGCCAAAAATCTCGATCCAAAGCTCTAAACTTCAAGTTTAGAAAGGAGCTTCCAGCTGTGCCTTCATATTCCAAAATTCCTATTTTTGTGGAAACCCTAATGTTTAGGGCCAAATCTAAAAATGCTTGAAATTGAATTCTGATTGGGAAGATAGATGCGCCTTGATGAGTAGAGTCAATCTACTATACTGATTTTCAAAAATCCATGGAGAGAAACCCAATAAACAAGGAACTCAAGCTTCCATCACTGCAAAATGTCTTCTTCTCAGGTTAGCTCTGATACCATGTTAAATTTTGAGCATTAATTCATAATACTCTAGGATCTTTGTTGAGAGAATAACATGTACAGTATATCAATGCATGACAATCACAATATGACAAGCATCACAAGAATCAAAAGCATAAGAGACAAGAGACACAAAGTTTTCATGGGGAAAACCCTAAGGTGAAAAACCCCACAACTTCCTCAGAGATAGAGAGAGCAATGGCTCAACCAAAGTACAACCAAAATACACTGAGATAGTCTCCTAGTAGCAGATGATCCTCCTCATCACTAGTGCGCCACTTTCTGAGTGAGAGTGAGTTACTTTTCCGAGTGATCTAAATAGAGATCACCTGATCTCTATTTATACTGATCTGTTTTCCTAGTGACCTTATGGGGCCGACTTGTCTATCTAGGTACATCACATTATAATATATATATTTCAGGGCCGACCCCACACGTGGTGGTCCAATAACCCATCGGCAAGTACACACACTTGCGACACTTGTCAATCCACATGACGACACTTCCTTATAGAGGAATAACACATCTCTATTAAGGGTACAATAAATATATATAAAATACACAGATGAAATACATTCCGAAGTTACATATACATCAACACCACATGAACACTACCTCCGGTCCACCAACTTCCGAACCAACACATAACCTTTCCACCACAAAATCCACTTGTTTAGGGATTTGAATAATAATACTTTTAAATTAGTTTTTGGGTGGTTTTAACCCCCAATAAGGGCACGCTTCCTTTTTGGGTCAAAACTAAAAAAAAAACATATTTTTATATGGCTTTTAAACCATATATTTATATTATTTTCAGATTTATTATTTATTTTTAAAACAAAGGTGTATTTTTATGGAGATTTGCCATATTTTTATCCATTTTTAATGGATCTTTATCCCATTAAATTTGGCGATCAAATACTTGTAAATCCCACTCAATTTGGGGATAAGATATGGATTTTGGGGCTATATAAACCATTGTAATTTTACATGGGAAGGCATTGGAAGATGCATTGAATTTTTTTGGTTATATGATTCCAAAGTGCCTTTGAAGGCTTTGTAAACTTTGCTCATTTTGTAAGAGGCTTTTTAGCCACTCTTGGGAGATTTTGGAGAGTGAGAGGACTTCATTGTTGAATTCTAAGTCTCTTTATAGAAGTTTGAAGAAGGCATTTTGTTCTTGTTCAAGTATTTGTTGAATACTAATAAGATTGGTCCTCATTGGAGCTGGACCCGAAGACATAGTCCATCAGGGATAAACTCCGTTATCATATGGTGTCTTCATTTTTATGGTTTGCATATCTTGTGTTATTTATGTTTTTCAGTTCTTTAACCCTTTCATAAAATTGTTATTTAAATCCTTTTTAAAAGTTAATTGGTTTAATAATTCACATGCAAATTCAAGTGTTAGTAGATCCTATCATTTTTGGATCAAGGGCGAGTTGGCCAAAAAACTGCTAAAGCCAATTCAACTAGCTTTTACCTTTTCATCAAAAACAATAAAAAGCAGGATAATGCCCTTCTAATACAGGAATGGAATAAAATCTCACACAATCTTAGGAAATCTTATCTAGGATATCCAGAAGTGTGCCCTAGTGACTCGGGATGGATTGTGGTCCACACAAAAGACAAATAATGGCCAACTACCTAGTCAACACCTAAGAATTAATAAAAAAATGACTAATTATTCTACCCTAAGTATGAAATGGATATGGATATGTTTATAATAATCGAACGCCGCCCCTTAAGCCTTAATTTATGTGTAAAAAAACAGAAATAAATAGGGCCCAACAATTTGGCATGGTCACCCTTTTTACATACTGCATTGTCTAGAAAACAAGGAAAGAAGGAAAACCTCATGGAAAAAACCTCCGCTCAAACATGGACATAAACAAAATTGAATAATTCATGATAAATACTTCACTCCAACACATTTTCATCCATCTCAAGCAGTGATCTAATATGTATGAAAGTCTTCTCTGAAAAATCTTTGGTGTAGACATCTACAATTTGCTCAAATGATGGGAAAAAATACAGATCAATGATGTGATCATGCACTAGATTCATGGTGTAGTGCATATGAATCTCAATATGCTTGGTTCTTTCCCTTTGTAATGGATCAATTGAGATCCTTATATCACTTTGATTTTCAAAAAATATGACTGTGTGAGTGCTAAAGGAAATCCCAAACTCAAAAAGTATACCCTGCAACCACACACACTGATTTGCAGCATTCACTGCTGCTTTGTATTCGGCCTCAGTTGAAGAGAGTGAAATTGAACTTTGTTTCTTACTTGACAAGAAAATAGGACCTCCTCCAAGCATGAAAAAAAATCCGGAAGTGGACTTCTGATCTAGGCTATCACCTTCCCAATCTGAATCAATAAATCCAATAAGATCTAGGCTAGAATCTGCAACATAGTGAATCCCATCAGACTTGGTGCCTCGCACATAATGCAAGATTATTTTTCCATCCCTCCAATGAAAATCACTTGGATGCTCCATGTATCTTGAAGCCACACTCACAGCATAATCAATAACAGGTCGAGTATGAGTCAAGCACAACAAGCTGCCAACTAGGTGCCTATAAAAGGTGATGTTCACCGATGATGTAGAATCTACTTCTTCAAGTCTTAATCCTGAAAGGAAGGGAGTATTTGTAGACTTGAATTCATCCATATTGAACTTCTTTAGCAGTTCTGAAGCATACTTTGACTGATATACTTTAATTCTAGACTTGGATTGTGAGATCTCAAGCCCCAAAAATCATTTAAGTATTCTCAAGTTAGTCATGGAAAAATATTAATACAAGGAGGTCTTCAATGAAACTATTTAATCAATGAATCTACCTGTGATTAGTAGGCCATCAAAATATAAAACAATAATAAAAATGGAATCATCAATCAGCTTCATGTACACATTTGGATCAGACTTGCATCTACTAAAATATTGTGACAAAAGCAAGTTGTCCGTCTTGGCATACCAAGCTTTAGGAGCTTGCTTAAGCCCATACAAAGACTTCTTCAACCTGAACACAAGGTTAAGATATGAAATATATCCCTTTGGATTTTTTGTATAGATCTCCTCCTCAAGATATCCATGGATGAAATCACTCTTGACATCCATGTGATGCACTTCCCAATGCTTGGATGCAGAAATTGCCAAGACTAGTCTTATTGAATCCATCTTTGCAACTAGTGCAAAGGTATCATTATATTCAAGGCCATGAAATTGGGAGAATTAATTTTCCACAAGCATTGCCTTATATTTCACATATTCACCATCAACAACAAATCTGGTCTTGAATATCCACTTACAACTTACCAATTTTCTAGTTGGAGGAAGCTTGACTAGCTCCCAAGTTTTATTCTTTTGCAGTGAATGAAACTCCTCATCCATGGCTTCCTGCCATCTTGGGTCATGTGAGGATTATTAATATGACTGAGGGTCTAAATCAACCATCAAAAAACACTTCTCAGGTAGGTAAGGATCATTCACTGAAAGAGAATTCTCAAATTGTGATCTAGTCCTCCTAGGATCCTAAGGATTCCCCACAAGTTCACTATCTACTTCAAGAGTCTTAGAAGCCCACTTAGGCCTTGTAGGTGAAATTGGATCTTCAATAATATGGTATTGATCATTAGATATATAAGAATCATAACTATCATGAGAAACTTTACTTACTCTCACATGTGGTGGTGCAGAAGATTCTCCAACTTCAACTTATTGCAAGGGCTCTTCTTTGAATTGAACACTCCTCTTAATAAATGCTTTTTGAGTGGTCATGTTCAAAAAATTCTAACCCTTGGATTATTATGAATATCCAAAAAAGAGACATGGTTGGATTTGGGGATCCATGGCCCTCCTCTTCGCAAGTGGAATTCTAGCCCAAACCTTGGAGCCAAAAATATTGAAATGAGAGACATCAGGTTTTTTCCTAGTCTAAGCTTCAAAAGGAGTGATTCCTTTCAATTATTTATGCAGCACTATGTTCTTTATGTAGGATGCACAGTTGATAGCCTCAAACCAAATTATTGGAGACGAATACTTAGACTCAATCGTGCATTTAGCCATCTCTTTGAGAGATCTATTCTTCCTCTCAACAACATCATTCTGCTGAGGTGTGTAGGGAACAATGTGTTGCATCTAAATGCCAGAAGAACATAATTGTTGAAAATTAGATTTGATGTAATCCCCACCATTATTAGATCTGATTAACTTGATATATATTCCATACTGGTTCTCAACTAATGCTTTGAAAATCTTGAAACAACTAAAAACTTCAGACTTTAATTGGAGGAAAAAGACCCAATAATATCTAGAAAACTCATATATGAAGGTTAGGATGTATTTTTCATTGTTCAAATACACATGGGGGAATGGAACTGATATGTCACTGTGAATGAGCTCAAGGGGTGTATAGGTTCGCTAAGTTTTGGCTCTCTCAAACTTATGCTCAAGGTGTTTTCCTAAGATACAAAATTGATAGACTCCTTTATGTTGGGAATCCCTATGACCATATTCTTCTCATGAAGTTGATAAATATATTTGTAATTGAGATGACCAAATATCTCATGCCATTGTTTGATTGAATCATTGGCATGAGTAAGAATAGAAGAAGGTGATGAGAAAGGCACAAAGTGTAAAAACCTATATAGTTTTGTGTTATGGTCAGTAGTACCTAAGGAAACAATTCAACCTATGGAAATATTAGATATTTCAAAATCATTAGGTGTGAAGACAACCTTTTTGGGAGACCCAGTGTGAGTCATCTGGTAGAATGACAAGAGGTTTACAGAAAGACCTGGGACATACAACACATTAGTGAAAGAACCATACTCAAGATCAATACTGCCTTTACCTTTGGAAGTAGTTTTAGAATCATCACCCAACACAATAGTTGTACAACTAGAAGAATCAAGAGAGGAGAATGAATCTCTTGTAGACACCATATGCCCTGAAGATCCATTATCAATGATGAAAGAGGTAGACTTGGATGTGCTTACCATCAAATCATGTACTCTCTCCTTATATTCAGAATTGGATCCTCCTTCCTTCTTTCTTGCACTCTCTGGAAGAGGTGTGTTAGCTTTATCAAGGAGTTGAGCCATTTGATCAATGGTATTATTCATGCATGAGCTCTCAAGATGGAAGCCCCTATTGTAGTAGGTGCACTTAGACTTCTCTTTCTTCTTTTGAGAATTCTTCTTGGAATTGGTGAAGTCTTCTTGATATTTTTGCTTGTCTTTCTTCTGATCAAGTGGTTTCTTGGGATTGGCATTCTTCTTTCTTTTTGAATTCTTTGAATCTCCAGTAGACAAAGCATGGTACTGTGATAGATTTTTTATTATTCCCATCAAGACCAACTTATCTTGCTCATGAGTGAGTGATTCCATGAATTCTCCTTGTGAAGGCATCTTCCAATTTTGAACAGTGAGTTTTGTAGCATGGAAGGTCGAAACAAATACTAAATAATCAGGGCCAAGATTTGAGAGGATGGAAAATATCAATTGCTCATCTTTCTTGCCAATTCCACACTTCTTCAATTGAAGAACAATAGCTTTAAACTTTGAGAAAAAGTCTTGCAGGGTCTTGAAATTGCTTGGAATCAATGAAACTAATTCTTTCTCCTCTTGGTGACCCCTCAATTCGTCATTCTTTCCAAATAAAGTTTTGATATTTACCAAAACCTCATTAGGAGTGGTAATACCATTTAGATGGAAAAGAAGATCCTTGGATGTGCTAAGACACAAGAGACCATAAGCCTCATCGCTTCTGTTATGCCACTTTTCCTTTGCTCCTCAACAAGATATCCATCTGTGCCTTCTAGTCAAAATAATTGAATGGAGTGAGCATGATTTGTTGTGACTGATCCATGGAAGCTCTAAAATATTCTTATGATTTGTTTGGTTGCGCCTCTGAGATGTTGAGTTGTGCCCTCTGGGTGACTAAATTGCGCCCTCTCTCAGACTGGTTTGATCCTGTAGGAAAAAATAAGGAGAATAAAACATCTCAATAGCTCTAATACCATGTGAAAACCATGTTCACACCAATATCTACTCAAGCAATTACAAACTCGCACAAATTGCCTTGCAAAAACTAGTCATAGAACACATAAAACAATCATGAATATGATGCAAGCAGTAAAACTCTATTGAATAAGTATACATAAGCCAAACTTTGGATATGTAATGGCTTTCCAAATATATAATTACATCATATATTTGAAAGACAAAGAAGGCATTCGTAATCCTCACAAAAGCAGGATTACTAAAAAGATGAAAACCCCCCTAGGTGCAAAAAGTGCAATCCAAATCACCTCTAAGGCTCATGAATTGGTAAATTATGAGTATGATGGTGATGTAGGGTGAAAAATCATGCTAAGTACATATTTTAGAAAGAGAAAACATCATGGAGGGTGAGTTGTCCAAAAACCTACTAAAGACAATTCAACTAGCTTTTACCTTTTCATCAAAAACAATAAAAAGCAGTAAAAAGAAGGATAGCGCCCTTCTAATCTAGGAATGTAATAAAATATCACAGAATATTAGGAAATATCGTCTCTAATATCCAGAAGTGCACGCTAGTGAATCAAGATGGCTTGTGGTCCACACAAAAGACAAATAATGGCCAACTACCTAGTCAACACCTAGGAATTAATAAAAAAATGACTAATTATTTTGTCCCAAGTATGAAATGGATATGGATTGGTTTTTAATACTCCAACAATGAGGTGTGAAGTGTTAGCATGGTGGTTGGTAGAGCCGAGGATGAAAATAAAGACTGTGTTATCTCTTGATTTGTATTATAGAGATATTCACCGAAATACTTCCAAACCTTTATGTTCCTCCTGCTGGCTTTGATTTCGGCACTTGGTTCAAATAGATGTTTTAAGCTCATACATTATGTGAATAAGGAAGGTCGCGTTCTCAATAATCCTCAACTCGATGCAAGGAGATGTGCCCATGTCATTATAAGACTTTCACGAAGGGTGAAGCTACAGAAGTTTTCTTTTGCTGTCACAAAATCTTTTTCAATCCAATCAACTTTATCTCAATGCCTTTTGATCAACTACACTAGTCAGGTTATACGAGAATCAAGTTTAAATACACAAACATCAAACAGCTAACACTCTGTCCAAGCATTAATGAAGCGATAGAGATAGCATGCACGTGTTGAGGTGAATGATTTTCACTGCCAGCTGCCCAGAGTGATTGTGCAGATGTCCAAGAGAATAAAGTCCACAGGAACATAGAATTGCACCAAGCATCGAAGGGATATCCTAAGTTGAAAACTTGCTGCTAATTGCTTCCTTTGTCCAGCTTGAATTTACTTCATTCAATTCTGAAGATGACGATTATCAAGGTTATGACTATAATCTTGTTGGAGAGTTATCATAAGTTCAAATAGTGTATTTGAACCATTTTATACAGGAACTTGTAGGATATTTTATGGCCCTTACACCGAAGGACTCAAATAATGCTGTGAAATTACACGACGGTAACAAATTCTGAAAAGTGGTTCACTGAATCTGAAATTGAAGGATCACCTGCATTAAGGCTGGATCCCTCTTTGAGCAGGCCTATAATAATTATGCCTCGCAGAATCGATAGTAATGATTTTTTTTGAAGTTAGATGTGTTTCATGTCACTGTGCAAAATATGTTTGAGTGGCTTGGTGGAGACAAAAACGAAGCTGGTACTATTCACTTAGAGATTATCTTTCTGTTGGTCCAAGATGTGAATTTGATTGTTGGTGTAAGTGGGAAACCTGGTGAAAGTATTATTCAAGATGTCAATGGGATTTTTCTTATGATAAAGAGATCACTTCGTGATTTGTAGCTTCAAATTCCTAATATTGTGGAAGCCATCAAGATAGAAGAGCTTAAAGCAGCTATGTCGGACAAGGAATATAAAATAATAACAGTGTGTGCAAGGACCAACATATCTGAGAGACCAAATAATTCCCCTTTATTGGATAATGTTGTGGAAACCTCACCAGGCCATGAGATAGAGCACGAGATTAGTGAGATTCCAAATATGGAGAGTGGGAAATCATCAGCGGTGGAATCTTGGGTTACCATAAAAGTTATTGTTGATATTAATTTTGTTTAGCTAAGCCTATATATAGGGAGATCGAGAGATGCTCCACTTGCTACCATGCAGATCAACGGCATGTGGTTGTTTTACAAATCTAGTTCAGATGAAGAAATTTTAGTCATGGCGACACTCCAGAATTTGTCTAGTTCTCATGGTTTTAATAAGACCATTGATTATTAAGCAAGCTTCCAAGTGCTCGGAATTCCAAGTCTCAATTTGAAGTGCTCGCATTGATCCAAGTGTCAAGAACATGAAAGGATACTTTGCATTGGTGTTGGGTTAGTGTAATTGTTTTGAAGAACACTAACTCACTTGTCATTCATGTCATGTGCCATACCTCACAATAAAATGGATAAAAACAATGCTTCGTGGCAGAGTTTCTAGAAACAGATGTGCAGAACCTTGACTACAAAATAACCAATTCCAGGATTTCAGGAATACAAACGAATCAATTCTATATTATTAGGCATCAGTTAGGATTAAAAATTTGCATTTGAGAACATAGTCGAGCAATTGCTCCCAGATATTTTGCATATTATTAAGACATTGTTTTTATCCTTAGTTGTTGATAGAATTTCATTCCTCAATGTTAGTAATAGTTCAGGTTATGTAATGGCTATATGTTCAATCAGTTTGTAATGTGAGGAGGATAGTTCCAGCCGAGGGCTGAGGCAGGGGCATGTATACACTGTTTTTCTCAATGATGTAGCTGTTTTTTGAAATGATTGTGATCTATGAGTCTTTCTATTTTAATTATTGAAGTACATGCTATTATCATTCTGTCTATGTGTGGTCTTAATATTCCATACCATGATTCTTTTGATCAATATGCAACTATTTTTAATTTTTTTTGAAAAACAGAACCTGAATCATTACATTCACAAAGTCATGCTTCATAGGTATGTCTTATTGATATCCATTCTCTGTTGATACATTCCTTGTTGTTTAGTATTTAAACCTATCCTGATCTCTATCTTGTTTACAACAATCATAGCTATCTCTTCACCAACTGTTAAGATTTCTCTAAGCTTGGCTCTCTTGCAGTCGAGAGTTAACTTTAGTGATAACAAACTGGATCTGAGTGGTAGAACTATGTTGTCTTGCGGGTAAAATCATGAGTGGAGTACTAACCATGGGAGGTATGGAAGTGGATACCAATGTGCTATTAAAAATGGTGAAAGGAGAATTAACCATTGTTTCCCCTTGTTAATTTTCAATACTTGGGGTGGATCCCCCAGGAATAGATGGCATACCCATGCTCGACATCATATGTGAACCCTCGATTTTTACTTGTCATTCCAGAGAAGGTAAACCCCTAACTTGGATTAGGATAGGATCACGAAGATCCTTCAAAGGTGGGTTAAAGTGGAAGTCATTACCTTCTTCTATTATTTCAATTTTAGGTGGAGTAAATTGTTCCAAAACTGGAATTTGTGGGTGTGGTATAGAACACAAGTGAGCTTCAAATGCTTCAATAGTAGGTAACTCGATCAAAGGATTTAACCTCCTTAATTGGACTAGTGGAATATCAAACTCAAGAGAATCCCCATACAACCACCTTGAACAGCGTAAATGTTGCTCAACCATGATGATAACGAAAAAATCATGAATACTAAAAAATAACTCAACCAATGGTCCAAACTAGTCAACAACAGTAAAGAGCACTCTCTCTACAAAAAACCCTAAAGAAATAGCAAGCAAACTTACCCTCCCTTTAAACTCAGTTACTGGGGTATTAATTTCTAGTAGCTTTTCTTATAAGGAGAATATGGCTAAGAATGGAGAAGCAGTTACCCACAACTCCTCATAGCATTGGGTAGTGGGGCCAAGCACCGCCAATGGGGACTGATACCCTTAAAAATGGATTCAAAGGAGTGTTGTACATCTACCTAAGGTACCTCAAGGACTTCTCCCTCTCAATCACCTAGGTAAAAGCCCTCAAGAAATGCCACTAAGGTTACCACTTCACAAGAAGATGACCGGGTGGAACAATCACAGGTGAAGTTCATATGTGTGGGAAAGGAACGTGCGACGTATGTCGAAGACCCAAATCCTAGCTAGGAGGTGTCACCCTGATGAATTTCCAACCAAATAGGCCCCAATGCACATAAGAACCCACTAGGAACACTGAGAGGGGATAATCTCTCAAATGTACCTAGATTGACCTCATGTTTGACTCTTTTGTTAGAAGATCTTTCCCAGCAAGCATGTCTCGTTACTAATGGATTTTCACTCCCTAACGCAATTCTAATTTATATTTGTGTGGCCCAAGAGAGTTTACTCTCCACAACCTAATCCCAAGTCCCTAGCCTCCACTAATGTGTGTTTTCTATCAATATAAAAATCTCTAATTGATTTTAATTACGCGTTGCTTTTAGTGGCTTAATTACTCAAAAGGATAGCGGAGTGCAACTTTAGTGGTGTCATTGACTCAATCAAGGTAAGCCATGCAATAGAATGAATATTTTCCCCTTTTCTTTAATGAATTCTATCTACATAAAGGGAAGATATTTTTATCCAAACACTTAATAACAATACAATTCAATTACACACCCAAAATGATTCTATATGCGCCAATCGCTCCACACTTCCAATATTTCAAATGATGCAAATTTGTTTTTTTTTTAATTGTTAGTTCCTTTTATTATGTTTTTTGTTTTAGAAAATAAGAAAGAATGATGCAAATTTTTCAAACAAAGTACACCCAAAACTAATGTACCCAACTTTGATTTTCAAGGGAACCCAAAAACTCAAAAACTGAATGTGCAAAACCACACAAAGACAGGGGAATATTGGATTTAGAATTTGCAATGACACTCTCAATGAATGTTATAGGGATATTTCACCTTGAAATTGCTTTAATATGTATGTAAGAAACATGATATAAGAAAATATGAAACTTGAGATGTCACTCACATTCATACACAAGATGAAAATAACAATTGCAATTGTCCTTTTGCAATCAAGCAAGCTTATGGACCATAAAGCATCAAAGGGGAAAGACTATGCCATAATGTTTTGAAAATTAAAGACTCCTTAGCAAGACTTAAATAAATATTCAAATATGGGTACACAATCACAGGAATGCTCCAACAGACAACCCAATCATTTCTTCTCAAAAGAAGAAAGAGTTTCCCCAAACAACCAAAGGCTTACAAGGGCTTGAACTTTGCAAAAACTCAAAATAAAACCACTATCCAGTTGAAATGGGAACTGAACAAGACCTAAAAAGACTAAAAAATGTAGAAAAAGAAAAAATCTAACTGAAAAATGTACTCGGGGCTTTCACAGTTGATTTTCCAGGATTTGATTGCACCTGGAGGATGGTAGATAGAGCGATTGAGGGGTTTGGTCGCAGCTTGTGGGAAGACAAACTATAATTAGAAAGATAGGATCGCAGCCTTCAGTCAATTTGCAGATATTGGTCACAATATACATGCGAGGAAGCTCGTGATAAAAGAGCATGATCGCACCCAGTGAACAAGAAGATTGTGATCGAAAGGGTTTGATCCCTCTATTACTAATAAAAGAGTGCGACTGAGTGTTCTTATGAGAGAAAAAATGATAGATCCGACCCAAGAACTGATATATTTTCTAGTGATGATTTCCTAGATACACAGATATATTGAAAATAGATGTAAACCAATTCTTATATTTGACAAAGGACAATGTATACTCGATATATGAGGAAAAATTCAAATAGAATTCTTCCCCAGTGGAGTTGCCAATTATATTATGGAGAAAAACCCTCCTACATGTAGGTGAGACCCCCCTTTTTTTTCCCAATACCCAAGACATACAGTTGGGGTAGAGATCAATAATTTCCCTCTAGATATAACCCTTTTACCATATGCATGCAATATAAAAGAGAATGATCTGAGCATACCTTCTTTCGAATGGTTCTCCTTCGTATGATCCTTTCTGGTGTAGTTCCTAGAGATTATATTTTTCCAGATGCTAAAAACCTGCTATCTACACACAAAGAGACAAAATACACCTTCCTCAAACCTTTTCAATGTAATGTACCAATCATCTTTGATTGTACATTAACTGACTCTCCTACAAGACTTAAGGAAAAACATTGAAAACTACTGACTTGAATGGTTGTAGGAAGACTTAAAAACATTATTTGACTGTCAAATATCAGTTTCGGTTCGTATCAGCAAATTTAAGGAATTTTTGATGAGGCATCAAAAGAAAGCAAGCAAAATTGTCTCCTTGGACTACACAACTAGTTCAATTTCAGGATTTCCCAAACATAGGGAGAAGGCTTTGAATTATTAGTTTCAGAAATGGAATGAGTTGATTGGAATGTTAAATTATAGAATCAATTGAAATACATCAAATTGGATTTGTATAGGTTCATCTTTTGATCAAACAATGAAAACTAGCTCTTTTCCATGGCAATCTATACTAGGTTCAAGAAATTCATATGAAAATCAGGATTCTCTTTATTCAATATGCATAATGGACTTAATAGGTTCAAAATTACATTAATAAAATCCATCATAAGTTGAAATACATCTCATAGAAGTATCAGGAAATAAATACATACAAAACATAACTCTTCATCATAAAAAGACTAGAAATAATCAGGATTTCAAATGGGAGGATTCTCAATCTCTGCAAGCAAGATCGAACTTCACTAGATCAGTTCAGGACCTATAATAAAATAAATGATGAATACTGGAAGTCGTCATCCTCTCAGAAGAAGCAGGGGCACATCTCCCAAGTCAAAGAGGCAAAGTAGCTCTTAATTCAATTCTCAAACTGTCAAAAGATAGGAAAGTGGTGCGCACTCCTTCTTTTAAATACTTGAGGTGAATTGTTGAGCAATTCATCTAGGATAATGTGCCCTCATGGAGTTGATAAGGATATCTTTCTTTCAAGATTTTCTTTTTTTCTTTGCTTTTCGCCTTTGCTTTATCCCGCTTTTGTTTTTCTATCCTTTTTTTTTTACTGCTTTTTCCTACTTTTATGCCTTATCCTTCTTTTTCCTATTTTTTTTCCTTATCCTACTTTCTGCTTTTATCTGCTTTTCTGATTTATTTTACTTTTCTAGGGCTTTGCTGCTTTTCTGCCTTGTGCCATCTTTTCCTTTCTTTTTCCTGCTTTCCCAACTTTATCTGCTTTCATCTTTTCTTCTTTTGCAAGCCATCTATTGGTCAAAGATTATCCTCTATTGCGCCCTTGGGAATCATTATCCACTTTATTTCATTAAAATAATATTTATTAATGAAAAATAACTTGTATTAAGTGCATCTAAAACTTAAGGAAATAAAATTAATGCCTCCTAATTAATTAATGCCTTATCTTTCAAAATTAATCCCAAGTGTATGAAATTTTCTCCTCAATCCAAGGGATTGATTGGGTTAGGAACTCAATCCAATGAACATCAATGAGGGGACACGACATTCCTCCCCTCCCAATATTTCTTGTTCTCAAGCAATAGAACAACTCCAATCATCTATGAAGCCAACTAGTGACTTCACCCCTCAAAATATGTTGCTAGTTGTCTAGAATTGGAATCCTCAATTCCAAGCTAATTACTAGATTTCCACCATGTTTTCTCTGCACCGCTATGATTCTTACTTTCTTATCAAAACTAACATTGTATCCTATGCAACTATCCAACCTCCAGCTGCCACAATTGGATGCCAGGATCCCACTTTTTTTGTTGCATTCCTATAGATCACAATGCCATCCCAAGCATTCCATAATTCCATGGAATGCTTGTATCCCACTATCTCTGTTGCATGTCTCCCAATGGAACTGTTGATTTTTGGAAAACTACCATTCCAAAGAATTCCAGGGTCCCGTTGTCTTAACTGCATCCTTCCAAACACTAGAATCAACATAAATAATATATCATCATGGAGAATGTCTAGATCATTCCACCAAACTAGAAGTTCATCACTTCCAAAGGAATATTGAGTCTCCTCATAATCCTTGTGAAAACTAGCTCTTCATTTTCCATCCATAATACATAGGTGACAGTCCCATGTCCATCCAAGTATATTGTAAAAATCACATAGCATCCATAAATTCCTATACAACTTCTCACAAAAGATGGATGGTGTGTCCATAAAATTTACACTGATGCAAGCAACAAACTTACTCCTTGGTGTAATCAACCCCCTCATGTATCTATCCACTCAATAAGTGGATGAATGCATGCTACATCTTAGTGATCTGGATGGAAATCCTTTAGCTTCCCCATGTACCATCTTCGCTCTGGTGAAACAACTCTTTACTCTTCTACTTGTTCCACCTAAATGGATCAAGTGGAACTCCCTTGCACTGCTATGCATGATGAAGACATCAGATAGATGCCTCTACTGCTGCTCATCAAACTAGTAAGGGACAGGTGCACTTTTCAAACCCCAAGGTATAACCATAAAACCTTAGTAAAGTGTGTGGGAGCTTCCTTCTCCTCATGTGGCACCAAAAGAAAGAATCCCTTTACCCAATCTTCATCCCTATGTGTGTTGGCTACCATATGTGTGTGGGTGGAGAATGGTGAACCAACACTCTATAACAGTCATCCATCATGGTTGGCTCAACTGAAGTGAGATCATGTGCCTCCTCCAAAACTATACAACTACCACCTAGAGGAAATTCATAATCTCTCAAGAAATCAGAACAGGTGTTTGGTCTTCATTTTGCTTGACCTTAAATTCCCAAAGCACATGCAAATTGGAATGCACCTATTGTTCCCAATGCACTCAAGTACCATGGATCAAAACACTGTTGTTCAAATGACAAGGGTGAGAGTCCCATGTCCAATCACCAAAAAGGTAGGCATCATCAAAATTCCATGGATTCCCATGCTGCTCACAAGAAGTGTAAAATGTATCCAAGAAGTCTACATAGATGAAAACATGAATATCATTCATGTGTCTTTTCTCTGAAATAAGAAAAGGAGAGACACTCCAACCCAATGATCCACCTAGAAATCAAGGTGTTTTCGTATGTGAATATTCCCAATGGCTCAACTCTCTGCCACTGGTCAAAAGGTGCATGCAATCATAATGTGCCCTACTCAATGAATTCAATTTGAAACCATAGTCACCTGTATGTGTGGAGGCATCAAAGGTATGCATGGTATGCCTATGCAACTACTGGGAGGGAGGTGGTGCTATACTTGAATCAATTGGAGTGAATGTGGGATCCTTCTTCCCCTCTTCAGGCACCATCAAGAAAAAATATTCGATCCAAAATTCCTCCTCAATTGAAATGGAATAAGTAGAAGTAAATAATGTAGGATCATGGACCAAAATATCATCACTGCAAATCTGATCCATCAAGCTAATGGATGCATCAACTCCATCAAAGGATGGTCCATCAAACGGGAGCTCTCCTGAATCCTCAATGGAGGAATGACTCACTTCAGGAAGAAGCTTAGTTTCACTCTGGAAGATAGTATGTGCTTGGAAATTATCTCCTGCACCCAAAAATACTAAAGAACATGCATGTCATAATTCACCTCATGAACCACCATCTCATGAGGTCCTCCATAGAACTCTGAATGGCATCAACCAAAAGAGAATTGCTGACTGGAATGTGTGATCTATGTAACCCTTGGTGAAGTTTTTCTATCTCCATCTTGGATTCCAAGAGGGAACTTTGAATGATTGTCAAAGAATCTTAGGTGGCCATAAACTCATCATTGAGCTTGCAAATATCCTCATCATCCTTCAAGGATGCTCCCTACAACATATGAACAAGTTCATACAAGTAATATCTGCCAGAAAGAATATGTGAAAAATTACCTTGGAGTGTAGTCATTTCTTTCTATATCTTCTCCATTGCTTCAAGGAAAGATGAATCTTCCAATGAAGCGTCTCTCCAGCAATATTGTGACACTGAAACATGTGTGTCAGGGAGAATGTGTAAGGCCTCTTTGATCTTTATTTTGCTCATCTTCAAGGACCATGCAAGGAAGTGAGGTTTTTGAGGGTGAACCTCCTCTTCTTCAATGAGATCAACTTTACCATGTAGTTCAAGTGGTGATTGAAAAGTTGATCCTGGAAAAAATTCTACTACTACAAGCTCTTCATCTTCATGCTCAAGGGAATTTGTGCTTGCAACAGTTTCTTCAAAAATTATCTCTATGTCACCCATATAGATACTTGAGCATCCATTTGTAGGTGCTCTTTCAGCCATGTCCAGAGTGTCACTTATCTCTCTGGATTGTTCTTCTGCAGTATTGGTGGTAGGATCCAAGGAATGAAAACCCTGCTCTTTTGTTGCACAATCCTCATCAGTAAGGATTTCAGGTATTTCTTCTTTCGATTCACCACTTAGAGAAAGAGGTGTCTCATGACTCCTCTCTTTGGTGACTAGGAATAGGCTCTCCAAGTCACTCAATGTCTCATTGAAAACATAGTGTGTGCTTCCACATGTGATCTCATCCATCATGTGGGAATCATGCAAACTCCCTTCCAATGATTCAGCCTAGTCACTACATTCATCCTTGACACCAGAGATTTGAGCCTCAAAACCACAAGAATCAACCATGCCAACCCTCTCCTATGATGTGGTTTCAACTTCATTATGATTCAAGGGAATACAAAAATATTAATGGTGACCATACCTTTGCATCATATATTTATCTTCATGTGGTGGATCTATGGTGGCTTGTCCTTTGACCAAATATTATGGTTCACATCCAACTGATGTGTGCTTTTCTTCTACTTCATTCTGAAGCTCAAGTGGTCACTGTGAATCTGATTTATGTTCTTCTTTTGGATTTGATCCAAAATATGTCTCACCACCATCAATAGAACTAGTCTCCTCTGCAGTGATCTTGACATCACCATCAAAGAAGCTAGAAGATACCGAAGTGGAATCTCTTTCCACACTATTCATAAATTCAACACCTTTTGATTGGTCTTTTGGTGCTTTCGCTTCTTTTTCATCCTCCTCCAAGTGGATTGTGGCTTATTCATCATCATGGCTGCCACAATTATGCTAATTTCTTCACTCTTCATGCTTCTCTAAAGGTAGATCAGCCACTATAGATTCGTTGTTTCGTGTACCACCTTCTTCACAAAAAAATTTGGAGTATTTATTTTGAGACAAACCAAAGAAAAATATCTCAATACTTATAATTCTCTATGGTGATGTTAAGGTCTTTATAAGATGATGCACACTCCTCTCAAGATCTTGGAGTGTCATATCATGTTTCTTGAGAGACTCCTTCAATGTGGGCTCCTTTCTTTCTACTAGTCTAGCCATTGGTGGACTATGAAAACTATCATATATGTAGGAGTAGTCACATAAAGAGTCATAATCCTCATGTGAAACATGTAAACATACACTTGTGGTTTCATCTCCTCCATCAATGTAAATTTCACATTCATCAAGGAAGCACTCTTCCCTTGCATCCAATTCCCAATCATCATCACTAGAGACCAATCTCATAGTTGCAATTTATTCCTTATCGGAGGATGTGGTATGAAATATTATTCAAATAGGATAATTCTTTCCATAGGGGTCGAGGAAAGTGCTATGATACCACTGTAATGTACCAATCATCTTTGATTGTACATTAAATGACTCTCCTACAAGACTTAAGGAAAAACATTGAAAACCAGTGACTTAAATGACTGTAGGAAGACTTAAAAAAATTAATTAACAATAAAATATCAGTTTGTGTTCACACCAGAAAGTTTGAGGAATTTTTTATGAGGTTTCAAAAGCAAGTAAGCAAAATTGTCTACTAGGACTACACAACTAGTTCAACATCAGGATTTTCAAAAAAGGGGGAGAAGGATTCGAATTATTAGTTTTAGACATGGAATGAGTTTATTGACATTTTAAATGATATAATCAACTGAAATAAATCAAATTGGAGTTGTAGAGGTTCATCTATTGATCAACACTGAAAAATAGCTATTTTCAATGGCAATCTAGACTAGGTGCAAGAAATTGATTTGAAAATCACAATTATCTTTATTCAATATGAAAAATGGAATTCATAGGTTCAAAATTACATTAATGACAACCATCATAATATTAAATACAACGCATATAAGTCTCAAGAAAGAAATACATAAGAGATAGAACTCTTCATCATAGAAATACTAGAAATCATCAGGATTTTGAATGGGAGGCTTCTCAATCTCTACAAACAAGCTCAAACTTCACTGTATCAGTCTTCAGGACCTGAAATAAACTCAATTATGAATACTGGATGTCATAATCCTCTCAGAAGAAACAGGGGCACATATCCCAACTTGTACTAGGGGCACATCTCCCAAGTCAAATGGGAAACAATAGCTCTCAATTCAATTCTCAAACTATCAAAAGATGGGAAAGTGGTGTGCAATCATTATTTTATAGACTTTAGGTGAATTTTTGAGCAATTCATCTAGGTTAATGCGCCGTCATGGAGTGGATAAGGATAGCTTGCTTTCGAGTTTTTCTTTTTTTCTTTACTTTCTTCCTTTGCTTCATCCTGCTTTTTTGTTTTTGACTGCTTTTTCCTACTTTTCTACCTTATCCTGCTTTTTCCTCTTTTTTTAACTTATCCTGCTTTATGATTTTATTTGATCCTATTTTTTTATCTGATCCTATTTTTTTATCTTATCCTGCTTTATTCTTGTTTTCTCGCGCTTTACTGCTTTCCCTTTCTTTTTCCTACTTTCCCAGCTTTAACTGCTTTAAGCTTTTCTTCTTTTGCAAGCCATGTCTTGGTCAAATATTATCCTATATTGTTCCCTTGGGAATCATTATCCACTTTATTTCATTAAAATAAATATTTATTAAAGAAAAATAAATTTTATTAAGTGCATCTCAAACTTAAGGAAATAAAATTAACACCTCCTAATTAATTAATGCCTTATCTTTCAAAATTAATCCCAAGTGTATGAAATTTTCTCCTCAACCCAGGGGATTCATTGGGTTAGGAACTCAATCAATGAACATCAATGAGGGGAAATTACATTCAATAATATATAATGCATAAAAAGTATAGATCTAGTCTAGTTAATTCAATGTATAACAAGATCCAATATCAATAGTGCATAACATGGAAATAACGCAATTAATATGGGGGGACTATTAATGTCTATATCAAAGAAATGGAAATCAATACATCACAAAGCTATACCTTGATTCATGATGATATATATCCTTGAATCCTTGACCCAAAATCCTCCTAACGTCAATCACCAAAGGTTGGGCTCTCTCAATGATGATCACACAAGGAAGGAAGGGGCTCTCTAAGTATAGCTTGGTTAAAAAGAAGAGAATAAGGATCTAGGTCTATAGAACTTAGAAAACTTGAAACTGTTGTGAGTTCCCAAGCTCATGTTGTGAGGGATCCAACTAATCTAAATGTGATCTCCTTGGAACTCACCAAAAATCATTTTGGTGATCTTGGTCACACCCAAAAAACAAGGAAATATATGATCCGGTCATAGTTTGCAGATAGGAAAGGTGCAATCCAAGGCTTGATCACATACTACTAACAGGCAAAGTGTGACCTAGGGTGTAAAAATGCCAAGAAATGGATCAAGCAATCAGGAAATCAAGGTGGAATGTCAGTGTCTCAATCACCGCTCAATGATAGGTCTCGTATGAGTCTATGAGGTGGAAAACAACATTATAACACTAATTCACTCTGTTAAACCTTACCAGCCAAATTGAGCTACCAAATGTACCTTCTACCTCAAAATGGCCTAGAAATCTAAATCCTAGTTGCCTAAACCTATTTTTACCAGTGACGAACATATCTATGATAAGCATGCCAATATCTTTCACACAATCATCACTAGTTCACAATTAAATCCAACCCTTCAAGAAGCCTAGTCATTAGCTATTATAGACCAAGACACTTTCCATTTTTGGGATTCCAACCTTGTCTAGACCATTTGTCCCAAGTCATTCTAATTCCTAGAATTCATAGCTTGGTGTGTTGAATAGTACTCTCTGAGTAAGAAAACCATTTTTTCATCAAACCTTTCTAAGAATTTATGTAGCATAGAGGCCATCAACCTACAAAATATGTTTTTCATCCCAGATTTCCTTCCAATGTAGAACTTGGAGGAGAAACCCCTTACATACTCCTACCAAACCCTAATACCTTCTGATAGAAACCTCTTCCTATTACAACACCTGGAAAAGGGGATTTCTCTCTCTTCATCCCCTCCCCCATATGAAAGTGTAGTATTCTCTAAAGATTCAAGGAAATCCATTTCTCTGACCTATAAATTCCTAGGGTATGTTAATGATGAGAAAGTAGATGAGGCGATCTTAGGTTTTCTTCTAATCCTAACCCCTCTGTTTACAAACACTTTCCCTAAATATAACCTATGCAGTTCCATCATTCAAGCTATACATGAATAGCTAAAGGAATTCCCATACAATATTAGGGTTTTTAGATACCCCTTATATATGTTTTATATGTTTGTGTATCAAAAATTTGAGCATTACAAATGCATGGATCTGAAGATTGCAGATGAAATTGGAATCCCAATTCCAGTATTCAAGTGGAATGCCCTATTTCTAAGAAGATCTAGAAACTCCAACTATGTTGGGTTTTCCAATAGAGTTATGAAGATCACATACACTATCATATATGATTATGTACCACCCAGAATGTTCCTAGAGAATAAAAAGTGGCTCCAATTCACTCCTAATACCATCATGACAAGTGACTAGTTTTTATTTGAAGAATACATAGTAATCGGAGTGTATGGATTTGAGGAGGAGCCTTATCAGATCCCAACTTTCCTAACCCCTAGAGTCTTTGAAATGGAATATGCAAGACAGAGATTCAAGGTGGATGAAATGCATTTCATACACTTCAGACATCTAAGATCCTTCCTACTACCACAAGATATAGGACCTTTCCAACTCAGAGGTTTGAAGGATCTTCAATACTTGGAAGGTTTATTGAATCAATTAAATTTGAAGAAGTACATGCTATACCTTATGATCCTCATGGATTTCCCTCCAATCAAAGAATATAAAATAGAAATCATGCTTATGAACCTATTCCAAGGACAGACTGGTAGGGAATTGCTAACTTAGAGACTTGTGAGGAAGTCCTAAAATGCTAAAGAAAGATGTAAGATGAAAGAGATAAAGAACATAAAGCAAGATAGAAGAGAGGGGATGATGAGCTTTCTACAGACATGGAAGTGGATGATGTTGAGCAGGTTCATCAAGATAAAAGAGCCAGAAAAAAAGGAGAAGAGGATAAATAAGCCTTGATAGAAGAGGAGTTAGATGATGAGCTTCCCAGTGATTTGGTTGACATGATTCCACAACCTCCAACCAAAAGAAAGGGGTCAGAAATCAAGTTCACTCATTATCCTTTAATGGAATTCATAGAACCTAGACTGCTACAAACATCACCTACACAATCACCTTCAACATATTTAGTACAAGTGAAAATAGATTTGAGAACCAAATAAAGGAATATAGTAAGTAGAATGTCAAAATGATAAATGACACGAGGTAGCAAATAGGTGTATCAGGGAAGAGGCTACTAAAAGTAGTAGATAAAAAAATGACACATTGAAGTGGACTATGGTGCAATCTGTAGTGCCCCATCCTACTAATCTTAGTGGTTGGAAAGTTGATGAATATCAAGTAGATTTCAGTCAATTTGAAAAGATGGACAAGTTAGACGTCTATAAATAGGTTAGTGACATGATATACAAGGAAGTAGTACAGTCCATCAAAACAAAACAAAAAACTTAGAGAAGCACTAGAAAAAATTGAAGAGTTGTGGAAGGATGAAAAGGTGACAGTGAGAGCAAAATAAATCAATCTCAGGAAATTGGAAAGTAAAATCGTGGCCTTAAGTATGAATCCAGGTGATGGATCTATTTTTGCATACATTTTTAAATAGAAACATAATTAAATAGATCACCTTAGAAGGAAGCTAAATATTCATGTAACTCATCCAATTCATACCCCTAAAGTAAGATAGGCCCAAGAAGAGAATGAGAATATATATGCCAGTATGTTACAATATAAGAAGATGGCCGAGGATAAATATGGTGAAATAAATGAACTCAGATGGTAGATTTCACCCCTAAATTTACTAAAGGATACATTATCAAATGAGTAGACCACTCAAGGCTTTCTTTCCAGCACACAAGAAGTAATTCAACCTCTAGGGGAAGGACAGCAGGGTACAAGCGAGCCTGAGAAGCAAGATACAATCAATGATATAGTTGATTTAATCGATGAAGACCCTAAAAATAAATAGCCTAGTCAAGAGCCAATTGATAATGACAATAAGATTAAAGAGTTGGAGGCTGAAGTGAACCAAAAAGATGAGAAAAGTTTGGAGATTGAAAGAGATATGATCTAGAAATAAGAGGACATCCAAGAGTTGGAAAATGAAGTGAGTAAGATTAAGAGTGAAATAACTAATCTCGGGCTAGATATTGAAGGGGAACCTTTGATCAAAATAAAAAATCATTCATTATGGGACACCATATCCCAATTGTTTCTAAATGAATGGGATCATTATGAGCTTATCCAGGAAGAGTTAGAAATATATAAGTCATCTAAAGAAGAAACCAAGAGAGTCAAATCCAAGTTGGGATATATGCATAAAGAAGATGAGAAAATAATACAGTATGTAAAAAGAAAAGGAAAAAGGAAGCTAGATGTTAGGAACCCATGTCAACCCTTCTCTTTACTTTGTTAGTATATTCTTGTTGGACGCATATGCTTTGTAAGTCATCCCGTAGTATTTGTTGATCCATATTTTGTGTTATTGTTGTTGGGTGCATATGATTTGTAAGTCGTCCCGTAGCATTTGTTGATCCATAGTTTGTATTGGCCCATGGTATTGACCCATAGTATTGGTGCCTAGACTTAGTATATAAGTTTGTGTTGAGGCCAATGAAGGCATCATGAAGTTATTTGTATTAAGCTTGCTCAAAGGAGGTTTCCCCCTCAAAGTGACCTACGATCAATACAAATATTTTGTGATCTCATATATTGTGCATTTTATCAATTAATTGTTGTAGGTTCCTCACATCTGTTATCAGAGCACGTTCTTGGGCTCGTTGGATGAAATTTCTGCTAAATCTTTTTTCACATCTGTTGCAGGTTCGGATCTGGGAATAATCCCTATTCTCTTAAGTGTGGGAAGTAATTGGGAATAAGCCCTAAAACTCATTGTGAGGAGTACCACAGGAACCCCGAAGTAGTTGGCCCATTGAGAGGACCTACCAACGAAAAGGGCAATGACCCCTACCTGATTGACTAGATCCCACCTGTGAGGTAAACCAAGAGTTGTCGTTTGTGGAAAAAATGGTTATCAATTTTACCTGAGTTTTGGAGTGAGGGGAACTACCCCAATACGCAAGTCGTTAGATAGAATTGGTGGCCGAGTGAATCCCCTGAACCATTAGGAATCTGAGCATACTTGGGGTCCATATCTATTTTCAGCTGATAAATTGTAGATTTCCTCTATCCAGAACTGTTGCCGATCACTTCTGTTCCATTGCAGATCCATCTGTTTCCAATCACTTCCATGTCGTTGCAGATCCATCTGTTGCCGATTGCTTCCGCTCTATTGCAGATCCATTTCTGAAAAAAAAAAAAGAGTTTTTCTGCCATATCAAAAAAAAAAAACTATTTTTCCGCCATATCTCCCTTGTTTTAACTTATTTTACCTTGAAACTTCCCCGACACCCCTGCAATCCCATTCTGCATATTTCCTTCCTGAGGAGCCTATCCCAAATTCCACTTCCCAATGCCAGAAATCTCACATTTGTCTATTTTTAGGGTTTTCCATAACTTCTTCGATTTTCACCCAATCGCCTTCAAATTTTACCACAATGTTCATTTCATATTTCTACTTTTTTGTCCCTCTCTGCCAAATTTTTTCATTCTTTCACCCCGCTTCTGAACTCCTCCTTTTCTGCTTCCCTGTCCCTTTGAAAGTGTCCAAAACCTAGTCAAACCCAAATTACCCATCAATTTTTTTCCCAAATCCATATTTACCTTTACTAAAAGAGTTTTTGTTTTTGTTTATCTACCCACTCAAAAAAAAAAAAAAAACTTCTGGTTATGTTTCTCACTCGCGCATGAGCAAAAACCATGGAGGAAGAACTTGCAACCCTCAAAACCAAATTCCAGGATCTGGATGAAAAAATTCTTGGCCTCCATCTTGAGCATTTATCCGTGAACAATAAATGACAGTCAGAGTCTTCTTCATACAATGAGTTCTCTTCTTCCAACAATTTTCATGGTCCGAAGCTTGATTTTTCTTGCTTCAATGGTATTGATCCGACTGGATGGATCTATCGGGCAGAACAATATTTCAATCTGCATAATAATTTTGATGTCAACAAAGTTGCACTTGCATCCTTTCATTTGGAACATGAAGCTCCTCAATGTTATCGTTGGTACATTAAGGCTCATGTAGAGCAAAAATGGCCATATTTTTTCCATCTCCTTTTGCAACGATTTGGTCCTAGTGCTTTTGATGACTTCATAGGAGCTCTCACTAAACTTTGCCAAATTGGCACCATGAGAGAGTATCAAACATAATTTTAGAAACTATCCAACCACATCGAAGGATTTCCTGATGAATTCTACAGCAGTTGTTTTATCAGTGGTCTAAAGGATACAATCCACTTTGAGATCAAAATGTTATGTCCCAACAAAATGGTGGAAGCCCTGGGTTTGGCTAAGTTGGAAGAAGACAAGATTGCATCCCAACATCGCTTGAAACCCACTTTTGTTCCCTTCTGAAATATGGGTTCTCAACGACCTCCCATCCTGCCAGCTCCTCGACCCACTCCTATCAAACATTTGTCTGAAACAGAGATGCGGGCACGTAGAGAAAAAGGGCTTTGCTATAATTGTGATGAGAAATTCACTTGGGGACATAGATGTGTTGAGCAAATTCTCTATCTCTTGGATGCCGATTCTCCGCTTGCCTATGAAATTGGTGATTAGGTCGACATTTAGGAGCCTCCTATTGACCCTCCGTCTCAAGACGACCAGCTAGAGATATCTCTCCATGCTTTAGCCAGAATCACCACGCTCCAAACAATGCGGGTCAGGGGTTACTTCAAGAAGCTTCCTCTTACAATACTCATTGATTCTGGTAGCACTCATAATTTCATTGACCCTCGGATCTCCAAACAGGTTGATTTTTTTATCCATCCTTGCTCCAACTTTGAAGTCATGGTTTCCAATGGGGGTACCTTACCTTGCAAATGGAAGTGTCGCAATGTGTGTATCTCTATGGGATATTATAACATGCACTTTGACATGTTTTCCTTGACCTTAGGGAGAGGCGATGTTGTTTTGGGTGCTCAATGGCTACGCACACTTGGCCCCATCTTAAGGGATTTTGTGGAACTTTGGATGCAGTTTTCACCCAATGGACAAATACACACATTGACAGGCTTACAACTAGGGTCTCTCAGCAACATGAGTTCACATCACATGGAGAAACTCCTTAAGAATAATTCACATGGTTTCATCGCTCAGATCCATTCCATTCAGATGCAACCATCAACGGTCTCCACTACTCCCTTGGGTCTACAAAAAATTTTGGATTGATATACAGGTGTCTTTGCTGAACTAGTGGGATTGTCACCTTCAAGGCCAGAGGACCATCGCATTCATCTCCTTCCTCGAAGCATTCCTCCCAACATCATGCCCTATTGATACCCATTTCACCAAAAAACAAAGATTGAAATGCTCATTCGGGACTTACTAAAGCAAGGTATTATTTGCCCAAGCACTAGTTCTTTTTCTTCACCAGTTATTCTTGTTCGCAAAAATATGGGTCATGGCACCTTTGCATTGAATTCCGAGCACTTAAAAACCTCACAATCAAGGATAAGTTTCGAATTCCTGTTGCTGATGAGCTTCTTGGTGTTCAATTTTTCTCCAAGTTGGATCTTCATTCTGGGTATCATCAAATTTGAGTTCATGAGGATGATATTCCTAAAACAGCTTTCCACACACATGATGGCCACTATGATTTTTTGTTCATGCCCTTTGGCCTCACTAATGCTCCTTCCACATTCCAGGCATTAATGAATAAAATATTCCGTCCCTAATTGCGGAAATTTATTCTGGTCTTCTTTGATGATATCCTCATCTACAGTAAAACATGGGCTGAACATCTCCAGCATCTAGATCTTGTAATGCAACTTTTTTCTGACCATCACCTCCACGCCAAACAGTCTAAATGTGTTTTTGGATAGAAGCAAGCAGAGTCTCTCAGGCACATTATTTCAGCACAATAGGTTCATGTGGATCCTGCCAAAATTGCTGCCATGAACAATTGGTCGCATCCTCAGACACTCAAGAGCCTTCGTGGTTTTTTAGGGTTGACTGGCTACTACCGCAAGTTTGTCAGGGATTATGGGAAGATTGCAGCTCCATTAACTGCTCTATTGAAAAAGGATTCTTTTACATGGACATTTTCTACTGAGTGTGCATTTGAAAAACTGAAACAATATATGTGTACTATAACTGTTCTAGCTATGCCCGATTTTTCCAAGCCCTTCACTATTGAGAGTGATGCTTGCGGCAATGGAATTGGTGTTGTTCTATTTCAAGATGAACATCCTATTGTGTTCACCAGCAAAGCCTTTTCAGGTAAGAATTTAGCTACCTCTGCATATGAGAAGGAAATGATGGCTATTTTGCATGTAGTATAGAAGTGGCAACCATACCTATTAGGGAATCATTTTAGCATCAAGACTGATCACCAGAGTCTGAAATATTTCCTGGAACAACGTGTATCCTCCCTAGCACAACAGAAATGGGTTAGCAAACTCATGGGTTATGAATATGAGATCACTTACAAGAAGGGTAAGGACAATATTGTGGTGGATGCTCTTTCTTGCACATTTGATGACCCAGTTTCTCTTTCATATTTTTTTATGCCTGTTCCAAATTCGTTGCAATCTATTCAATAGGGCTATGTCAATGACTCTTCATTATCGCAAATCATCCAATGCTTGGCCAACAACCCTTATGTTGTACCACATTACTCTTGGGATGGTGATTCCCTGAGATAGAGGGGTTGTCTGGTGCTTCCCCAGAGCACAGATATTCAACAGGATGTCTTCTATGAGCTCCATGCTTCTCCATCGGTAGGGCACTCTGGGTTCCTCAAAACGTATGAGCGGGCACAATGTAACTTCTTTTGGCACAGAATGAAAATGATAATTCAACAGATGGTGGCTGAATGTGATACCTACCGGCGCAATAAGGGGGAAACAACGCTCCTTCTGGGGTTGCTCGAACACTTTCCCATCCCTACACGGATTTGGATAGATATTTCTATGGATTTCATTGAAGGGATTCCTAAATATATTGGGAATATAGTAATTTTGGTTGTGGTTGATCGCCTCTCCAAATATAGCCATTTTTGTGCTCTCAACCATCCCTATACAGCCTCCTCAGTCGCTCAAATTTTCCTGGACCAGATCTTTCATCTTCATGGAATCCCTTCTTCCATTGTCTTGGATCGTGATGTGACTTTCACTAGTCATTTTTAGAAAGAACTATTTCATCACATCGAAACCAAACTGAAGATGAGTTCAAGGTATCACCCACAAATAGATGGTCAGAATAAAATTATCAATAAATGCTTGGAAACTTATCTTTGTTGCTTCACCTATGAACAACAACATCAGTGGGAAAAGTGGCTCCCTCTCGTTGAATGGTGGTACAATACCTCTTACCACACTGCCTCTAAAATGACTCCATATGAAGTAGTCTATGGTTAGGCACTGCCAGTTCTTCTTCCATACACCCCCAACAGTTCACCAGTTCAGGCAGTGGACACGGTCCTTTGAAACCGCAATCATATTCTTCGCATTTTGCGAGACAATATTCACATGGAAAGAAATCGCATGAAACAACAAGTCGATCAACACCGTTCTAAGCGCACTTTTCAAGCAGGTGATATGGTCTTTATTTGTATCCATCCTTACAAGCAATCCTCCCTGAAACTCAAAGGGCATCATAAGCTCGCTCCAAATTTATATGGGCCATATAGGATTCTTCAGAAGATTGGGTCCGTTGCTTATAAATTCAAACTTCCTCCTTCCCGCATTCATCCAGTATTTCATGTCTCTTGTCTGAAGAAAGTTCTTGGCACCAACATCAAAGGAAAAACTATTTTACCAGAACTGGATAATGAAGGATCCATCCTTTTGGAGTTGGACGCCTTCCTCAATAGGAACACTCATCAACTTCTCTCTCTCTCTCTCTATCACAGAGGTATTAATTCAGTGGCATGGAATGCAACCAGAGGATGCTACATGGGAAGCACTCCTTCAAATTCAGCAACAATTTCCACATCTAAAGCTTTGAGGACAAAGCTTCTTCTAAGGGGGAGGGGATGTTAGGAACCCATGTCAACCCTTCTCTTTACTTTGTTAGTATATTGTTGTTGGATGCATATGCTTTGTAAGTTGTTCCATAGTATTTGTTGATCCATAGTTTGTGTTATTGTTGTTGGGAGGATATGCTTTGTAAGTCATCCCGTAGTATTTGTTGATCCATAGTTTGTATTGGCCCATGGTATTGACCCATAGTATTGGTGCCTAGACTTAGTATATAAGTTTGTGTTGAGGCCAATGAAGGCATCGTGAAGTTATTTGTATTGAGCTTTCTCAAAGGAGGTTTCCCTCTCGAAGTGGCCTGTGATCAATAAAAATATTCTGTGATCTCATATATTGTGCATTTTATCAATGAATTGTTGCAAGTTACTCACACTAGAATAATTACATATCACAAATAGAAGCCATCTTATCAAGGTAGCTAAGTAGATGATTACAAATATTTTTTTTTAAAGAGAATCTATGTTTATATGAAAGTCTTGGCTGATGATATAAATTCCTTTAAAGGAATTTTTGATAAGGTGATGAAATTGGAGTTACCTCACCCATGGGATGGAATGAATATATTACACTCAAAGAAGAATATTAGGAAAAGTTGACTCAAAAGAGGAATGAAATTCCTTAGTTTCATGCATTGGAAGGAGTTATGATAGGAGATCAAGTTATTGAAAGACAAAATCCTCAATTCCAAATATGGATCAATTTAAAAAGGTTATTAAAGGAGCTAGGCCCCATATCATATGAAAATCATATTGATGTCGAGATAGGCTTAGAAGCATTAAGTTCCCATCAAATTCCAATAGGGAAAACTTGGTAATCAGTATAAAAATACTCCCAGTTGATTCCACCTCAAAAGTATACCACGGGACAAACTTCCAGTGTGCCACAAGGGAAGACAAGTGGAAAACTGTTACCTATAGTTCCGCGCCAATTTGTGAATCAACCAACCCCATCAACATTTATGCCACATGGAGGGAAAGTGAATATTCAAATGATGCATCAAATGAGGCAAGTGGGCATACCTCCAAATGTTCAAACAATAGGTCAGGTAATGGTTCAGTCAGCTGTGCAACCAAATGTGTGCATGTGAGCTGGATAGAAAATTTAGAGAATAAGAAAGAAGAAAAGCTCAAGTAAAAAGAAGTAAAAAGTGAAATACTGAAAATGAGTTATAAATTTTTACTGAAAAGGATAGAATTACAAGTCTGTTAATGTTAATTGAATTCAGTTACTCCTAGAGAGTCCTAGATAATGTAATATGATTTCATAACTCAGGGCTAGCAATTTGTGTAGATGGTTTCTCTCAGTTGTTAAGCAATGAACCATTTCTTGTAATGTAATTCTGAGGCACCTGCAACAATTACTTAATGAAAATATGCGAAATAGCAGAAATGACAGAACTTAAAATCACTTTTATATTGATCACGGGCCACTTCGAGGGGGCAACCTCCTATGAGCAAGCTCAATACAAATAACTTCACGGTGTCTTCATAGGTCTCAACACACACTTATATACTAATTCTAGGCGCCAATACTATGGGTCGAAACCATGGGCCGTTACAAACTATGGATCAACAATACTACGGGCGACTTACAAAGCATATGCGCCAACAACAATAACACAAACTATTGATCAACAAATACTACGGGACGACTTACAAAGCATATGCGTCCAACAACAACATACTAACAAATTAAAGACATGGGTTCCTAACATCCCCTCCCCCTTAAAAAAGGCTTTGTCCTCAAAGATTTAGATGTGGAAATTGTTTTTGAATCCGAAGGAGTGGTTCCCATGTAGCATCCTCTGGTTGCATGCCGGGCCACTGAATTAAGACCTCTGTGATAGAGCGAGAGTGAAGCTGACGCGTGCGCCGATTGAGGATGGCCTCTGGCTCCAAAAGGATGGATCCTTCATTATCCAGTTCGGGTAAAATCATTTGGCCATTGATGTTGGTGCCAAGAACTTTCTTCAGACAAGAGACATGAAAGACTGGATGAATGCGGGGAGAAGGAGGAAGTTCCAATTTATAAGCAACGAACCCAATCTTCTGAAGAATCCGATATGGCCCATAGAACTTTGGAGCGAGCTTATGATGCCCTTTGAGTTTCAAGGAGGATTGTTTATACGGCTGGAGACAAAGAAAAACCATATCGCCGACTTGAAAAGTGCGCTCCGAACGGTGTTGATCCGCTTGTTGCTTCATGCGATTTCTTGCCATGTGAAGATTGTCCCGCAAAATGCGAAGAATATGATCGCGGTTGCGAAGGATCGTGTCAACTTCCTGAACTGGTGGGGGTGTATGGAAGAAGGGCTGGAGGTGCCCGACCATAGACTGCTTCATATGGGGTCATTTTAGAGGCAGTGTGGTAAGAGGTATTGTACCACCATTCAGCGAGAGGGAGCCACTTTGTCCACTGATGTTGTTGTTCCGAGGTGAAGCAACGAAGATAAGTTTCCAAGCATTTATTGACAATTTCAGTCTGACCATCTGTTTGTGGGTGATACCCTGAAATCATCTTCAGTTTGGTGCCAGTGTGGCGAAATAGTTCTGTCCAAAAATGACTGGTGAAAGTCGCATCACGATCCGAGACAATGGAAGAAGGGATGCCATGAAGATGAAAGATTTGGTCCATAAAAATTTGAGCAATTGAGGAGGATGTATAGGGATGGCTGAGAGCACAAAAATGACTATATTTGGAGAGGCGATCAACCACAACGAGAATCACTGTCTTCCCTCCATATTTAGGGAGCCCTTCAATGAAATCCATAGAAATATCTGTCCAAATCCGTGTAGGTATGGGCAAGGGTTCAAGCAATCCTGGAACAAGTGTTGTTTCACCCTTATTGCGCTGGCAGGTATCACATTCGGCCACCATCTGTTGAATTGTCCTTTTCATGCCCTGCCAAAAGAAGTTACGCCGTGCTTGTTCATATGTTTTGAGGAACCCAGAGTGCCCGGCCGATGGAGAAGCATGGAGTTCATAGAAGACAGCCTGTTGAAGATCTGTGCTCTGGGGAAGCACCAGACGACCCTTGTATCGCAGAGAAGCACCATCCCAAGAGTAATGTGGTACAATAGAAGGGTTGTTGGTCAAGCGTTGGATGATCTGAGATAAGGAAGAGTCTCAGAAATAACCTTGTTGAACAAATTGCAACCAATTTGGAACAGGCATAGAAATAGATGAAAGAGAACCTTGGGCATCAAATGTGCGAGAAAGAGCATCTGCCACAATATTGTCTTTACCCTTCTTGTAAGTGATCTCATAGTCATAACCCATGAGTTTGCTAACCCATTTCTGTTGTGCCGGGGAGGAGACACGCTGGTCCAAGAAATATTTCAGACTCTGGTGATCAGTCTTGATCCAGAAATGATTCCCTAATAGGTCTGGATGCCACTTAACCTTGTTGAACAAATTGCAACCAATTTGAAACAGGCATAGAAATAGATGAAAGAGAACCTTGGGCATCAAATGTGCGAGAAAGAGCATCTGCCACAATATTGTCTTTACCCTTCTTGTAAGTGATCTCATAGTCATAACCCATGAGTTTGCTAACCCATTTCTGTTGTGCCGGGGAGGAGACACGCTGGTCCAAGAAATATTTCAGACTCTGGTGATCAGTCTTGATGCAGAAATGATTCCCTAATAGGTATGGATGCCACTTCTGTATTGCATGCAAAATAGCCATCATTTCATTCTCATAGGTAGAGGCAGCTAAATTCTTACCTGAAAGGGCTTTGCTGGTGAACACAATGGGGTGTTCATCTTGAAGGAGAACAGCACCAAGTCCATCGCCGCAAGCATCACTCTCAATAGTGAAGGGCTTGGAAAAATCGGGCATAGCTAGCACAGGTGTAGTACACATAGCTTGTTTTAGTTTGTCAAATGCACACTGAGCAACAGGTGTCCATGTAAAAGCATCCTTTTTCAATAGAGCAGTTAATGGAGCTACAATCTTTCCATAATCCTTGACAAACTTGCGGTAGTAGCTAGTCAACCCCAAAAAACCACGAAGGCTCTTGAGTGTCTGAGGATGTGGCCAATTGTTCATGGCATCGATTTTGGTAGGATCCACGCGAACCCCTTATGATGAGATAATGTGCCCGAGATACTCAACTTCCTTTTGTCCAAAAACACATTTAGACTGCTTGGCATGGAGATGATGGTCAGAGAAAAGTTGCATGACAAGATCCAGATGCTGGAGATGTTCATCCCATGTTTTACTGTAGATGAGGATATCATCAAAGAATACCAGAATGAATTTCCGCAAGTAGGGTCGAAATATTTTATTCATTAAGGCCTGGAATGTGGAAGGAGCATTAGTGAGGCCAAAGGGCATGACCAAAAACTCATAATGGCCATCATGTATGCAGAAAGCTGTTTTAGGAATATCATCCTCATGAACCCGAATTTGATGATACCTAGAACGAAGATCCAACTTGGAGAAAAAGTGAGCCCCATGAAGCTCGTCAAGAAGCTCATCAACAACAGGAATTGGAAACTTATCCTTGATGGTGAGGTGATTAAGTGCTCGGAAGTCAATGCAGAGGCGCCATGACCCATCTTTTTTGCGGACAAGAATAACTGGAGAAGAAAAGGAACTAGTGCTTGGGCGAATAATACCTTGCTTCAATAAGTCCCGAACGAGCATTTCAATCTCCATTTTTTGGTGGAATGGGTAGCGATAGGGCCTGATGTTAGGAGGAACACTGCCAGGAAGGAGCTGCATACGATGGTCTTCTGGCCTGGAAGGTGGTAAGCCCACTGGTTCAGCAAAGACACCTGTATATCGATCCAGAATTTGTTGTAGATCCAAAGGAGTAGTGGAGACCACTGATGGTTGCATCTGGATGGAATGGATCTGAGCGATGACACCATGTGAATTCTTCTTGAGGAGTTTTTCCATGCGATGTGAACTGATGATGCTGAGAGAACCTGGTTGTAATCTTGTCAATGTGTGTTTGTGTCCATTGAGGGAAAACTGCATTCAAAGTTCGGCAAAATCCCATAAGATAGGGCCGAGTGTGCGTAGCCATTGAGCACCCAAAACCACATCACATCCGCCTAAGGGCAAGGCAAACATGTCAGAGCGCAAGGTATAATATCCCATAGAGATACGCACATTTCGACACTTCCCTTTGCAAGGTAAGGTGCCCCCATTGGCAACCATGACTTCAAAGTTGGAGCAAGGATGGATAAAACAATCAGCTTGTTTGGCGATCCGAGGGTCAATGAAATTATGAGTGCTACCAGAATCAATGAGGATTGTAAGAGGAAGCTTCTTGAAGTAACCCCTGACCCATATTGTTTGGGGGGTGGTGATTCCAGCTAAAGCATGGAGAGATATCTCTGGCTGGTCATCCTGAGACGGAGGTTCAATAGGCGGTTCCTGAATGTCGACCGGAGCATCTAGTGTTTCTGGATCTTTGTCACCCATTTCAGAGGTAGGCGGAGACTCCACATCCAGGAGATAGAGCTTTTGCTGAACACATCTATGTCCCCGAGTGAATTTCTCATCACAATTATAGCAAAGCCCTTTTTCTCTGCGTGCTTGCATCTCTGTTTCAGACAAACGCTTGATAGGAGTCGGTCGAGGAGCCTGCGGTATAGGTGGTCGCTGAGAACCCATATTTCGGAAGGGAACAAAAGTGGGCTTGGAGCGTTGTTGGGCTGCAATCTTGTCTTCTGCCAACTTAGCCAACCCGAGTGCTTCCATCATTGTGTTGGGACAGAACATTTTGACCTCAGAGCGGATGGCATCCTTTAGACCACTGATAAAACAACTCCGGTAAAATTCATCAGACAATCCTTTGGTGTGGGTGGCTAGATTCTCAAATTCGGTTTGATACTCTCTCACTGTGCCAGTTTGGCGAAGTTTAGTGAGGGCTCCTGTGAAGTCATCAAAAACACTAGGACCAAATCATTGCAAAAGGAGCTGGCAAAAGTCTGGCCAGTTGGGCTCTGGATGAGCCTTGATGTACCAACGGTACCATTGAAGAGCTTCCTGTTCCAAATGAAAGGATGCCAACGGAACTTTGTTGACATCAAAAGTATTATGCAGACTGAAATACTGTTCTGCACGATAGATCCATCCAGTTGGATCGGTACCATTGAAGCGAGGAAAATCAAGCTTCGGACCACGAAAATTGCTGGAAGAAGAGAACCCATTGTCTGCTAAAGACTCGGACTACCGTTTGTTGTTCATAGATGAATGTTCAAGATGGAGACCAAGAAATTTTTCATCCAGATCCTGGAGTTTGGCTTGGATGGCTGCAAGTGCTTCCTCCATGGTTTTTGCTCCTACACGGGTGACAACCATAACCAGGATTTTTTTATTTTATTTTTGACTGGGTAGGAAAACAAAAACAGGAACTACTTCAGTAAAGGAAAATTTGGATTTGGAAAAAAATCAAAAGGGTAATTGGGGTTTGACTAGTTTTTTGGACACTGTTGGATAGACAGGGAAGCAAAAATGAGGATTTCAGAAGCGGGGTGAAAGAATGGGAAAATTTGGCAGAGGGGAACAAAGAAGCAGAATTCAGAAAGGAACTCTGTGGTAAAAATTGAAGGTGATTGGGTGGAATCTGAGGAAGTTATGGCAAACCCTAAAAATAGACAAATGTGGGATTTTGGGCTGTAGGAAGGGGAATTGAGAATAGGGTCCTTAGGGATGAGATATGCAGAATGGAATGACAGGGGTTCCCTGAAAATTTCAAGGGAAACAAGATTTTTTTTATTTTTATTTTTATTTATTTATTTATTTTTATTTTTTATTTATTTATTTTTATTTATTTATTTATTTATTTATTTTATTTTTTTTTTTTTTTTTCCAGACAGGAGCGGCTACGGCTCGGATATATATATATATATTTTTTTACTGACTGGAGCGGCTACAGCTCGGAAGGAATTTGGAACAACGCCAAACGGCTGGATCTGGAACGGCTTGCAAAATGGATCTGAAACGGCGCAGCAGTGATCGACAATAGTTCAGCTGAAAGTAGATATGGACCCCAGGTATGTGCGGCTTCCTAACAGTTTAGGGTTTTCACTCGGCCACCAATGCTGTCTGACGGCTTGCGTATTGGGGCAGTACCCCTCACTCCACGGCTTAGGTAAAACTGATAACCGCTTTGCCACAAACGACAGCTCTTGGTTTACCTCACGGGTGGGAACTAGTCAATCAGGTAGGGGTCGTTGCCCTTTTCGCTGGCAGGTCCTCTCAATGGGCCATCTACTTCGGGGTTCCTGTGGTACTCCTCACAATGATTTTTAGGGCTTATGCCCAAGTACTTCCCACAGTTAAGCGGATAGGGATTATTCCCAAATCCGAACATGCAACAGATGCGAAAAAAAAAAATTGGCAGAAATTTCACCCAGCGAGCCCAAGAAAGTGCTCTGATACCAGATGTGAGGCACCTGCAACAATTACTTAATGAAAATATGCGAAATAGTAGAAATGACAGAACTCAAAATCACTTTTATATTGATCACGGGCCACTTCGAGGGGACAACCTCCTATGAGCAAGCTCAATACAAATAACTTCACGGTGTCTTCATAGGTCTCAACACACACTTATATACTAATTCTAGGCGCCAATACTATGGGTCGAAACCATGGGCCGTTACAAACTATGGATCAACAATACTACGGGCGACTTACAAAGCATATGCGCCAACAACAATAACACAAACTATTGATCAACAAATACTACGAGACGACTTACAAAGCATATGCGTCCAACAACAACATACTAACAAAGTAAAGACATGGGTTCCTAACAGTAATATCATTGTTAGAGATTAAGCTTGCAGAGAACTACAAAGATGTATTTCCTTTATATTTTCTCCATCTTCATTGTTATCATACTTTCGTATGCCTATGTATACTCTCATGAGATGCTAACAAAAGTTTTAAGTAACATTTCAACTCCATATTGTGTTAGTGATAATGTATTTTGGTGAATGTTGAGATCGATTGCAAATATTTCAAATATTTTGACCTCTAGTCTAGTTTCAAATATTTTGTGTTGATTCAACAGTATTTGAAATATTTTTTTATTGTTGTTTTCATGAATGTTTTGTTACCAGTAAATTCACTGAATAAACTCATGTTCTGCCATACATTTGTTAAAAAAGAACTGAATTATTTAAATCAAAGCTCAATACATTTATACGTCAAATAGGTTTAAATAGATTCATCCTATAGGAACCTTTTGAACATATTCTTGTATCCATATACTAAAATTCACCTTCACTATTATCCAAAGTGTTGTAACACTCTGCAAAATGCCTCCACAATTTCTTTACACCATCAAAATTATTCACAAAGGTTACTTATACAAATATTTCAATAAATGTTACATTTCACATCCAATTCCATAGAGATTCAACTTGAAAATCTGTAAAAATTGAGTTTTGTCATGCCTTGGCATGCATAATTTCAACCTTGTACACCTCAAGGACTAACACTATCTATCTCATCCTTTATTTTGTCCTTCTAGACTGGGTTCAGGAGGTATGGTCTCTGCTTCACTAGTTTAGCATCTGGCTTCAAAGGTATCTTCATCTCTCCTAACTCACCAACAATCCCCTTCATCTATGAAAAATATAGTGTGAAACATATCCTAATATTCACGCAGTAAATCAACAATATTTTCAATCGTTTCGTCATTCTAGTAGTCCCCAGTGTTTTCAAACTTGGAAATATATGTTGTACCAATATTGACCATGCGCAAATTCAATGGCTTTGCATAGCCAACAAATCCAAGATATGACCCTTCTACTACGGGATCTCCCTCGGTCTTTGGTATTCACACATTCCTTGGATTGTCATCCTCCTGGTCTTCTTCAAACAATTTATAACATCTTAAAATCTCCTCAATAGTTGCATATTCTTTATGTGCATTGCATAGCGGTATGGCTCCTATTGAATCTTCTAGTGCAAAAATATTGTCCTTGATAGTCAGCAACACTACGTTCATCGATGGGACCTCATCCTAAAAAATAAATTTTACCTTGAAGTTGCACATCATATCCCCTCGGTCTAATGTATCTCTGTGCATTTCCATCTCTACATACCAATTCCTTAGAATGGTGTCTAGGGTGTGCACAAATAGATGTGTCCATTCCTGCTGTAGCGCTGCACTCCATTTCACAATACACTTTGCAATATGTTATGATCGACAAGTCAACCCCATATACCTTTGCATGGTATACTTAGTCCGAAACCTGATTTGTAACAATATTTTGTACTTTGGACAATCACTCATTTTCTCCTTATGAGCATCCCACCATCTTGTAGGGGTTGTCTTCAATGCGACATATAATTCTAACAATATTTGTGTCCTTAGTATTTGTACTTCAAATTCTTTTACAAAATAATCTACCTCAAAAATTGTTCGGATATCCATCATCTATTTCGGGATACATATCTATTTCAGGATCATCTATTTCGGGATACATATCTACTTCAGGATCTTGCATGATCTATTTCAGGATATGTAGTCCAGTCACCAGTTTGATGCCTCCAGCACCTTATCCACCTTCTTCTAGCACCCGGGAGCCACTTTCCACAGAGTTTTAGCCCTCCTAAGCTGAAAGGCGCCCTCTTCTCACCTACTGACTGAGAAGGGCGCACTTGCTCACCTACCACTGCAGATTCACTCCAGTTACATTCAGTTAGCTCCGATTCTGATTGATTTCACTCCGATTTCACTCCTGACTGACTGTTTCACCTCCGATTGACCTCCAGTTCGATTAGGGGACTTGCTCTGACTCCAGTTAGCCTCCCATGCGCCCCCACTGAGCCTCCAGATCCTATATCAGTGCTACACACTTCAGTTACATTTATTATGATCAGTTAGACTCAGCTTGACACCTGGATGACTGTTTGTTGTGATTGATGAGCAACACCGATGATTGATGAGGACTCCTAGATTGAGTCAAGCTACTCCATTTCAGTGATTCGAATGGCCTACTTAGTCAATTCGAATTGCCATTGACAGAGATTGGATTGTAACAGTTTGTATTGTAATTCATTCACCCTTTCTGGGATAGAGAGCACTGCTGCATGTTTTGCACAGTTTTGCACCATATCTTCTTATTCATCTGTTGTGACTGATTTATTTGTTCATTAGATCTGCTGTGACTAACTTTACATGGTATCAGAGCCATGACAGGGACAAGATTTCTTTTCTACAGGTGTTTATACAAGAAGATTTGACTGAATTGCTAAAAATTGCAAGAAGTTTGGCATGAGATATCTCAAGGGCATTCGCTCCTGTGCATGCAAAGCTTGAAAAATATTCCAATACCACTCCAGAAGCTTGAGTTACCACATAATTCCTGGATCTGATACATTGGACCTATTCAACATTGCTTGAAATCCAATCCCAGGTGTGATGCAACTCTCAAAGGGTGGATTGTTCGACCTTATTGTGGTTGTTTTGATGTGATTTGCAGGTTTCTTACTTCCTCCATGTGCATTCGCTAATGCAAAGATGGAGACTTCTTCTTCACAAAATATTCTTACTCCATTCAACTATGATGAATGGAAACCAAAGATGATTGCATTCTTGAAGAGACAATGTCTTTTTGATATGTGCATTGGTAATACAAGAGATTTTGATTCCGATGAAGAGGAGAATGATTGGCTCAATGATTGTGATAGAGCTTTTGGAGCAATATGTCTTGCTATGTCTCCTTGTATGCGCTACCTCATTAAGACTGCTGAAAATCCAAGTGATCTATGGGTCCAACTTGACAGAGAATTTGGAAAGCAGGAAGAAGAGGATCATGCTAGCCTTTTGGAGAACAAGCCCAGTGAGATCTCCTTATGTGTTCTTTCCGATCATGTGTTGGCCTCAACAATTGTTCAAGATGAAGAAGAAACTGTAGATTCAACACTCATTCTCTCAAAGTCTTCTATTTCGAATTCTGAGCAAGATAAACAAGCTCATACTCTAGATTCCGAAGAGGTTCTTGAATCCTCTCTTTCACATGAGTTTGTCGGCATGCAGAATAATGATCTACTTGATGTTTTGGAGGTAAAATCTGATTTTGGAGGTGAAGCATTCGCCCTCCTTGATTGCATGCCTTCTATAAACTTATGTTCTATCATTTGCAAAGTTTCTCAGAGTTTTAATGAAGATAAAGAGCACTACCATTCGCTTGAGTTCAATTCTCATGCACTTTTTGCTGATTTTGGTTTTGATCTCACCCTTGTTGGTTCAAAGGAGATCTCAAGAAACCATTCATCTATTTTTGGAGCTGATTTAACTTCTATTGATAAGAAGTTCAAGTTTCAAGATCTATTTGATCCGATTGGAGCTATTCCTACCTCACTTGGTTCGAATCACAGGTTCCAGGATCATCCTCATATTTTCAGATTTGTTCTCACCATTTTCGGTATGAAGAGCAAGTTCATAAAGTCTCCACATTCGCTTGCATCCACTGATGGAGAATTCAAGCACATGTTTTTGGAGCATAATCCATTTACTCCCAAGAGTAAGATACCTCCAGACATATCTATTTGAGTTTGGAGTAGTTAAAACTTTTGGTGTGTTACAGTTCATTTTGAGGGGGGGTATTTTTCCCATGAGGTTTTCCCCATTTCCTTGGTTTATTTACTGTTATTAGTTTGGATTATTATTGTATTGGGGTGACCTTTGGTCTTAGTTACCAGGGCCCCACATTATTTTAGTTGGCACATCATAGTCTAGCTTGAGGGGGGGTGTTCGGATATCCATCATCTATTTCGGGATACATATCTATTTCAGGATCATCTATTTCGGGATACATATCTACTTCAGGATCTTGCATGATCTATTTCAGGATATGTAGTCCAGTCACCAGTTTGATGCCTCCAGCACCTTATCCACCTTCTTCTAGCACCCGGGAGCCACTTTCCACAGAGTTTTAGCCCTCCTAAGCTGAAAGGCGCCCTCTTCTCACCTACTGACTGAGAAGGGCGCACTTGCTCACCTACCACTGCAGATTCACTCCAGTTACATTCAGTTAGCTCCGATTCTGATTGATTTCACTCCGATTTCACTCCTGACTGACTGTTTCACCTCCGATTGACCTCCAGTTCGATTAGGGGACTTGCTCTGACTCCAGTTAGCCTCCCATGCGCCCCCACTGAGCCTCCAGATCCTATATCAGTGCTACACACTTCAGTTACATTTATTATGATCAGTTAGACTCAGCTTGACACCTGAATGACTGTTTGTTGTGATTGATGAGCAACACCGATGATTGATGAGGACTCCTAGATTGAGTCAAGCTACTCCATTTCAGTGATTCGAATGGCCTACTTAGTCAATTCGAATTGCCATTGACAGAGATTGGATTGTAACAGTTTGTATTGTAATTCATTCACCCTTTCTGGGATAGAGAGCACTGCTGCATGTTTTGCACAGTTTTGCACCATATCTTCTTATTCATCTGTTGTGACTGATTTATTTGTTCATTAGATCTGCTGTGACTAACTTTACAAAAATTCCATCATACTTGGGGGATCACATACCTCAGTTCAAGTCCAGAGCAACACACAGGTGATATGCACACATCTCCTTCCAGACACTTCATGCATCGTCTACTACCAGTTTTCAAAGGATTCTTCAAAATCTGATGCACAAGAGCTTATACTACTCCAGCCGGGGATACCTTTAGTAGTAGGGTTCGCATAATCTTCCATCCTCCTATTCATATTGTACAAGTTCTCGAGTTCTCCATTTTTTACTAGTTCCACATATCATATTCCTTATATATGATCTAAAGGCGCGGTAACTCTTAGTTTTCTCGTTTAATGATCATCTAGATGCCTCTTTTTCAAATCAATGATAGATTGGTTGGTGAATTCCCAATTGACCCCAAGAAATGATGGATACAACTTATTGTCATCCACTATCTCAATAAATTTGGAGTCTGTTGTGCTACGCACTCCATCAATACGAACCTACACTCTTGTCAACCTACCAATTGGAAGAATTTTGTGTCGATTTTCCAATCGCAATTAAATAGTTGGCCATTTTAACTTAGGTTTACCCATCAATTCCCATGTTTGCTTCAGAAGAACATTTACATTATATCCTAGATCTAAAATGATGAATTCCATATCATAATCCTCGATTTTCACACTAAGCCAGAATTTCCTATTTGTCCTCCACTTGTGTTGCACTTGATTGACTATTCATTGTATGACAGTGATATCTTTATCTTGTGCGCACTGATTGATTAGCCTATGTATCATAGTCAATGCAGTCTCATCCTTTATTGGTTCCAATAAACTATTCAAAAGTATTTTCAACTAGCCTTTCTAGAATTGAATAATCATAGATCGGAGTCATGCCATACACAGGTGGTCTATCATACATATGTCACGATGCTGATGCTATGTATCCTATTAGATCCTTCATTTCTTGTTGGTATGTGTCCTCTCTTTTGGGATCAGATGTCGGATTGGGCTTCACTGCTTCTCTGACCCATTTTTTAGTTTGAATTCTTGGATGAGTCAAATCAACTCCTATTATACCTCCTCCATGTGTAACTTCTGCTATATTGGTTTGGTCGCCATGCTCTTCTGCTGCAATCATATACACATCTTGGTTATGGTTTTGGTTTTGATTCTAGTTCTAGTTCCTTTTCTCTTGTCATTTCGTGACCAGCAGTGGAAAATCCTCCATCACATGGTCTAGTTGTCTGTCATACATGAGTTTTGATAGTCCTACTCAAAATTCCCTTGTTGTCCATAATTTTAATAAATAATGGGTCCTCTACCTCTTCCAAATCCTCCTCTTCCGCAACCTCTCAATCCTCCTCAGTCTCCTTGAGGAGTGTTATTTTGTAGAGTCACTCTTTCTGGTCCAACTTCCCTTGGACTCTATATGCATCTAAAGTGAGCTCTCTCATGAGGTCTTGTGCATGAAAATCCTTCTCATAATGTCCCATATATTTACAAAAATTACAAAACAAACTTCTGGGAGTGCTCACATACTTTTTTAGCAACTGACAAGTAGAAAGGGGATGATTCCCTCTACATATATATCACCATACTCCACATTCTATGGTAAATATATTTGGATCTCCTATAGCCAAATACTCTCTATAAGTTGGACACTTGTTCTAAGTATGATGTCCTTCCTTTCTACAGGTTGTGCACCATATCTCTTAACACTTTTACTTTCCTTTAGCAATCTCTTGCAATTGAATCATTAATGATGCTAGTTGTAGTTGAACTTGAGCCATCCCTATGCTGTTCTCTTCTACAGGGGATGGTTCTAGTTTCATGGCAATCTCTAGTGCATCTTACTGCGACGTAATTTTCTATTGCATCAAGAGGTGGTATATATGTGGTAATAGTCCTACAATGAACCACTCTTTATGTTTCTCATCTAGGATTTGGAATGTCATATTTTCCATCGTCACTTTGAATCTTTGGTCAAAGTCCCAAACTTATTCATTTTCTAACTATATGATATCTTTCAGTTCTATAATACATTGCGACTCAAAATTTGGTTTCTTGAACTCCTTTAACAAAGCTTGTTTGATATTGTCCAATATTCTGGCTTTTATTATGGTTTGATACTTCATGTACCAGGTCAGCGTGCGATATCTAAATTTTGTTACCAACAACACGATATTTGTAGTCTCATCTTGTATTTTCTTCACTTTCCATATTGCATTACAAACAAACAAATGCTAGTCTAGATCATTTTTCCTTGCTCCATGGAAGATAGGCATCTGAAAGGCGGGGCCTACCCTTTCCACTATGTTATGTGTGGTATTATAACTTGGTGTTGTTGAATTACTTTGATTTGTTTCACTCCCTCCACTACTCTGGATACCTTCACTACTATTACTAACTACAAGTGATAAATTTACAAGTCTTACATTAGATATTGGAGATGTTCATGGGGTCGTGGGTTCAACACAGATCCTAGCTTGAGAAAAGCTATATTTTTCTGTTAGACTAAGTTGATGGTATTTTTCCTTGTATGTGTACAGTGATAGTCCTTCTATATGGAATCCTATGCAAATGTCTCTTTCTTCAAACACACTACATTGTTCCTCTATCTTAGCCACAATCCTCTTCCTACTCTCTTTTCGAAATCTTTTTCCATCGCGTAGTAATCCAGTCTCTTGTAATATCTCATATTCTTATTCTATAAGAATTATCATCTCATCCTCTCTTCATTCATCCTTCCCTCCTTTTACTTAGACCCTCCCCCAGTTCCCCTATGCATGCGGAGACACCTATCTACTAGGGTGATATGATTCCAATATCATAGTCCCTTTTTCGCACAACAACATATTAACCCAAGCATACAATGACTTCATATATATTCCATGCGGACCCTTAAATCAGTCCCTCTCAACAACGTTGTATGATTGAGTGAAATCTATAGCAAACTATGTAACATAACCATTCAATACACTTTCCAACTAGAAATCTATTGCACATGAGATCGGGTTACTTATAGTATTGACTTGCTAGATCAATTTAGGATTCCATTTCCTTGGTCTCACAATGCGAAATGTTGGGTTTTGTTCGGCTAATCTTAACAGCCACTCTACCAGTATTCTAGGGAACTCGCAAAACAAAATCTTGTGCAAATATATGTATATGTACTTTTGTAACCACGATTAAGTGTTGATTCAAGGGTTCTTTTTATGATATTTGGAAAATTTGTAATCGTTCGCTCATAACCACTCTTCTATATCTTCCTTAGTTGGCCTCCACAAAACCATCAGTTAAACTCCACCTTCCCTTCAGTCACAGATCTCAGTCTCGGTAACTGAACCATTTGTTGGCACACAATAGGAAGACTAAAGTTACAATACAAATTCACCAACAAAACCCTAGATACATGCCCTTTCAGCATCACCTGCAAACATACGAAGTCTCATCCAAGGCATCTATTGGGACTACAAGAACCAATATTTCACAATGTTGAAGGGATTGAAAACATTCGTTCTACTATTCCTACCATTCATTCATATTATGCACAGAAACAGATAGCATATGAAGAATAACATATATCACATTCAAAGCAACAATAAAAACATAGCATACATGGGTGCAATAAATATAGTATCCTTTGTACATCAAACACGAGAGAGACATGATCCAAAACATACTCACTTCAACATTGCTATATTTTGGTCAGTCTTACAAAACATGTTCCCTATGCATTAGGTATATTCCCTAAAACCCAAAAATATCCCCACATTACATAGCATAATAGCAATACTAAGGAATCAACTATGGGAGCAAAATCACTAACAACCCTTAAACCAAAATATCCCTTACATATATATACATTTTGAATGGGATGATCCCATTACAAAGTGAACACAAGTTCCCAACTAATTCTAAATAACTTCTGCCTTTTGGGTGCATTGGTTCTTTGTCTTTCTAGCTCACGGTCCATCTCATTGTGCACAATTCCCAAAACTGGTCCAAAACCCTACTCCAACAATCATATCACTAGTTTAGGCCACACCCAAGATGATCATGACCAACCCCCTCTTGGAACTACCATGATTACTTCTTAGTTTTTCTATGCTTAGGTTGTAGCCCTATGTGTACTGTTGTTATGTCTCTTTGGACTTTGGAATATTAGTGTTGGTTTATGCGTGATTGCATGTGCTTTGGCTTAAGCCAAACCATATTTTTAAATTTTTAATGGTTCTTACTCATGCCTATGGATGTTGCATCTGCAACCCACTTTTTTATACACCATTTTGATATTCAATAATGGTGAAATCAATGGTATATGGATTTATCAAAACATCTCAATGATAGTAGCTTACCTTCATAATAGTATAGGAATCACCACTACAAAACTTTCCTTAATAAGATTTGGGGAACTGGCATCCATTAAAAATTCTCAATTCACCATATCTCAATCCCACTAAGCATGTCAAGGGAAATAATAATAGCAAATCCCTATGCATTTGGAAGAAAAAATAAAACTACAAAGGAAAAATTATTTTGTATTCCTATTGGAGAATTCGTAGAAGAGATTTAGCATGTTGAATGAAAATAAAATAACCATGTTAATTCAATATTCTATCTTAGAGGCACTTTGGCTCACAAATAACCACACATCATTTTCTGACATATAAACTGGTTTTGGATGTCGAGTCATGGGGGTTCCTTATTACAAGATATTGTGGCAATCCACCCCTATTTGACTTGTTAATTCTAAAAATTCACTTGCATTTTGAGAATTTGGATATTTACTTTCCAACACTTTGAAGGTTTGATTGTTGAGGTTTCTTAGTGATTTGGAGGGTTGATATTATAAAGAGCTTAATGATTCCTTGATATGCACAAAGGAGGCTATTTGTTTCAATTTAAGGGGCAATAAGCATGCTTATATAGATGACATGTTTGAAGTGATGCAATAGACCAATTAAAGCTATGATAGGATGTTATATATTTTGGAGATATGGACAACATCATGGTGCATAAGAAGCATCATGGGTCCTGGGATTTACACGTTCAAATAAAAAAATATACACTTCAACATGGCAACACTAATATTTTAAGGGTTGACTATATGAGGTTACCATTTTGATTCTTTTAGGAGGCCCTTCATGATATCTATGATTGGAGGAATTTACAAAAGCTTTAGGCTTTAGGGTTGATAGAGGATATCAATTATCCTCATATACTCTTTATGTTTCAAGCCTATTAGTATTTCATTTTTTTATAGTAGGTCTACATCAATATTAGATAAGGAAACATTTTGAGGATTGTCTTGGTTTGATATGTCACCATTTGAGAGAGTTGTTAATTCATTGTTTCCATAACTATTTCAGTGTTGTTGGATAGACAATAGTCGATGCATTGTTCAAGAATAGTTTTATCCTTAGAACTCATTGAAAAGAGCCATGTTCAACAGAGAATTAATGGAATATTGGGTTCCCTTAATTATCCAAGTTCCAGAATTGTCCTTTGTGGTGTTAGTAATCAAAATAACAATCAAGAAGCCTAACAAGAAATTCCAAGGATTGTTTGGGTAATCTGTAAAGTTTCCATCATAAAAAAATGAAGACTAAAATATAAAGAGAATCTTGAGTACATTAGCATTTTCACTTTACTAGTTATGGATTGTATTCCATAAATATTCTCCACAAGTGGGACATGTCTCAAGGAGTCCTTTAACATAATTAACAGTTTTTAAATCTGGCATTAGAATGAAACTAGTTGCAAGAGAAAGTTGCATGAATTCTTACCATGATTTAATCCAAGTTAAATCTGGAATGATTGTCAAAGGGTTTATTTGACATCCCAAATGATAGATAGTTAATTCCCTTTCTTGACTCAGAAAAAACACAAGTTCATTTTCCCGTGTAGTGAAGATTTAGAACGACTGCAACAAGGGTAGTATTGAAATTTTACTAATGATTTTTTCATCAACAACAAATTTTACTAATGAGTTTTTCATCAACAACATTGAACAAAGGAAATATTATTATTTCTAAGATTTAAGGTCCAAATATTAAAATATGATCATATCTAGTACATGGTTATGGGTTCATTAAATAAAGATTGCATGAAGGTGGAACTAGAAACATCTTGAAATACACATCAAAATATTCACATCTAATCCAAATACTTTTGGTTACATTGGACTCAAAATGTGTCATCCAACAATGTAGATGCTTAATTGAAGCCCTAAAAGATGATAAGTACCCTCCAAAACAGACTTGCAACTTGCATATTCACTTCACTTTTGGTTGATCATCTATGAAAACCTTTGTCAGAATAAAGTTGTACGTGTTCTCAACCATTGGAACCACCACATTCAAATGTATGCTCACAATTGTAGTTAAATTAAAATATGAAAAAACCATCAATTTATAAAGTTGCATAATCCTACAAAATCTTGGAATGACTGATTCACACTTCTAGGTTGAACCCTTTGGTGTTCCCAACATGAAGGGGTGTGTACCTAAATGATAGAGTAGCACATCGACCAATGACATGTCGTGGGTTTCATTGTTATACTGGCTACTTTTCAAAATAGTATTAAAGTCAAGGTTGGGTAGGAGGACTTAGCCAAAGAGAGGCTTGAGGGAGGAGATGGGATATTTGAGATAAAAATGCATATTCCTACCTCAAACTATTAAGGCTCTCCATTATGGGGCATGTATCTTAGTGGTAAAACAATTCACATTGGCTATGGTCAAGCTTGGGTTTGATTCCTGTCCTACCAAGTTAGCCACACTAAATTGGTTCAATTTTAAACATTTTTTTCATTTGACTGATAAGGAATCAATCAAGGGAGAAAAATTCAAGCTTTATTTGCTTACAATCAAATTGCACAACCACCAACTCCAATGTATAGATTTTTTCTCAAATTTTATTTGTAAAAAAAACATCGTTTTTTTAATTTTTCAAAAAATTTCCTAACCTTGAAATCTCTTTGACACCTTATCATTGAACCCTAAACGCTAAAATATTATATGCACTTTGCACTTCTACATGTTGTTTCTTGATAGCCCTCCTAGCTCAGGGTTGTGATAACCTGACCTTACTAAGCTTGAATAGAAGGGGATAAAGTGCTTGGTAAACATAATGTGCCTATTGATTTTTAAATTCTATAGGGTGTCTATATACCCAAATAATTCAACTAATATAGATATATATATATATATATATATATATATATATATATGGTCACTTTGGGTCCGCGGTGGAGCCCTCTCTTAAATCTATGTGTGATGGAATCAGGAGGTAGAAAATACCTCCTCTTAATTATCCCATTCCCATATTCATTCTTCCGAAAAGAAATCCCCTCTTTCCTTTTCTCCTATCACCGGTCATTATGTAATGTACCAACCCGGACTATTGATACACTAACTAACTCTCCTATAAGACTCAAGGAAAACAATGAAATGTGTGGCTAGTTTGACTGTAGGAAGGAAAAATCAAAGGAATCTGGAAGGGATGAGGATCATGCAAAATGATATAAACTTTGAAAATGTATTGGGACCATTAATTTTTCAAACATCATCTAGGATGAAGTCTACTCCAAGGCTCCTGGGCACCCCAACATATGCAAACTAGAACTTCAACTAAGCATTGAATGAGAACCAATGGTGGGGTATTTTGAATCAGGGAGGATAAATAACATTAAATATAATTTAATTATCATCCTAGGTTCTCTCCAAAAATTTTGGGAAGGTTATGAGGAGGTCTCACAAACATACAAGAAAAAATGCCTTCTAAGATTACACAACTAGGCCAAATTTAGGAATTCCCAAATAATCAGAGAGGATCACGAATTTATGATTTTAATATTGGAATGAGTCATTTGCAATATTAATTAACATTAGAAGCAAAAATAACTTCGTTTTGGCTTATATTCATTCATTTACAAAACAAGTTCTGGAAACTAGCTCATTTTCATTGAAATCTAGACTAGGTGCAAGAAGAGGTATTGGAATTAGATTTTATCCAATAAAACTTTAGAATTGAAATTAGAGGTCCATTATTACAGTCACATCATCCATCAGTATCTGATTTACACATCAGATATTTCTTAAGAAAGAGATACATAAAGACCAAGTTCTTCCATTAAGAAATACTAGGAAAATACTCATAGATCTGCATGGAGAGATATTAAATATCTGTCATAATATTGTAATCCATTGCTTAAGCCTTTATGAAATGAAATAAAATCATTGAAAATGGTTTAATTCCATCATGCTCTCACAAAAGCAGGGGAAAATCTCCCAGCTCAGACTAGGGGCACATCTCCCAAGTCATTGGTGCACAATAGCACTCAGTCCAGTTCTCCAACTATCAAAATATGTGATAGTGGTGTGCTCACATTATTTTATAGATGGAATATGACTTGAGGAGAAATTATCCTAGGCTAATGTGCCCTAATGGATGGATAAGGAAATCTTGCTTTCATCTTTTTCTCCTTTTTTGCTTTGCTTTATGCTTTTGTTGGAATATTGGACAATACCGAGAGGGGGGGGTGAATTAGTATTGAAAAATTTTAACAATCAAAACCAATTTTGACTTATTTATTAACACATAGGATCAACAAGATACAGAGAACACATATTTTATCGTGGAAGCCCAATTGGGAAAACCATAAACTCTTTCTATATTGCAAAATTATATTTACAATAATTTTTGCAAGCTACAACTTGCTGGAGACTTCAATCCTGAAGTTTCTCAGCTACAACTGAAGGATGCTGCAACACCCAGGTTTCTTCCTACTACAACAGACAAGGATGCTACTACACTCTATTTACCATCTACTACGGGAAAGAGGCTACAACCTCCTTGCAGGCCTGTAGCCTGCCCTAGCACCTCCCTTCCACCCTTAATTTATTTTATAACTTCAATGGGATATACATCAGTTTATACTTTCTCTGATATCTGTACTGCTTCAGATCTTTATTTAAGCACACAATAGACACTCTCATCTTTTGTTTACCTTCTCTGGCTTCTACACTGCTTCAGGTCTTCATATCGAGTATACAAAGACTCTGTTCTGCTGCTTTAGATGCTCATCTTCTATACCCAGAGACACACTTCTTCCAAAATCAAACTCTGTCTAATATATTCATCATCTTCATATGAACCATCTTGTATATTCAACAGAACTTGAATTAAACAATTAAGTATGTCCTTCCAAAAGAAATTCGTGTCCTTTCACAAAGAATATGTCTCTATTTTTTTATTTGATAAACTATGCCTCATTATATTTTTATTAGTTTATTCCTATAACTTATCATCATGCCTTTTTATAGTTGCAACTCTTCATTCTGGACACTCGTATCCTTCATCAAACACGTCCTTACAATCTGGAAATGCCTTTTTATCAAACGCACCACTTCATAAAAAATACTTCTTGGTTTAATTAATTTGCTTTGATAAATAGTTGGTAGTTCATTTACTTTATTTCATAACATATTAATTATTCCTTATTAAAATGACTTAGCTGGTCAATTTAAACAGAAACTTGTTAACATATTTTATAAGGCTTATTGTTGGCATATTCACATACTGTAAAAATAGTTTTCCTTTAACTTGGAAAATCAATTTTTCACACGTGTGACTACCAAAGAAGAATATGTCACCATGGCTAGATGAAAAAACTCCCAAAGAATAGATCCACACCTTTGGATGGATTTATCTGCATAACCACAACTTCTGGCGAGCATTCCAAATGCCTCTTCAACCTTCATTTAGATAGAAAGACAACCTTTTTCTCAAGTTGGCAGGCTTGTATTTCGCACGTGTGACCTCTAGAGAGAAATATGAGACCATGACTAGATGGATAGATCATCAAAAAACATACCCATTCCAATTGATGAATTTATCAGTATAGGGACAATTATTGGTGGGCATTTCCATATGGCCCCTTAACCTTCAGTTTTCAACACTTGGACAAATTTCATTTGTTCTTAATATGCAAAACAATATTTTTCTCACTTTGGCAGATTGATTTCTTGCACATGTGACCATCATAAGGAAAAATGAAAACATGAATGGATAATAACTTCAACAAGGAACAAATCCATGTCACCTTTTGAATTTGTTGATACACACACATCATATGGCGAGCATTTGAAACTACCAATTCAACACTTGGATAAAATTGTCAAACCCTAGGTCAACATGAGGATATTTTTATTTTCATCAAATTGTAAATATGAGACACCCAATTAATAGAGGCCAACAAGTTGATTCCATCCAGACCAATCCTTTGAGACCTCTTTCTCTCTCCTCGGTGGGCATATTTATGGAGCAGTGCAAATCAAGCTAAGAGGCACTTTTGGAAAATCAATATCTTCACCTGCAGAGACTTTTTGGATAAACCAATGATATTCTTGGATGCACCAATAAACATTCTAGAGACCCATACCATCAAAATACTTTAAGACATCAACCACAGGAAATGGTGGGCATTTTACTGAGGTCACTTAGGAATTTTTACCGGTATTTTTATACTTAGACAATTTGTGCAATCTCCAGGGTGGATATTTTATTCCATCAAAATCCTGAACCAATGATACCATATGATTTAATACATCTCACTAAGAAAAACCATAATGATTTCACCTTCAAACTCATCTTCCTCTAACCTAGGTGGGAATTTTACTGGACTAGTGCAAAACTGCCTAAAACCCTGTTTTGGAAGACCTATAACTTCCTCCTCAGACACTCTCAAGACAAATTGAGACCATGGTCAGGTAGACAGATCAACAAGATACAGCCTAATTCTTTCAGATACTTTTAATCATTCTCCTATGAGGTACGACGGGCATTTTCCGAAGGAAACTTGGACCAAATTTCCAACACTTAGTCAATTTCCAAAATTTCTCTAAACTAACAAATCTCTATATAATTAGGTCAAATTATAATAATGAAATCATGAAGGTACTATAACATCATCATCTATCTTTCCATCCTCATCACATAGGCGACATCATCATACATGCCATGTCATCGCTACCTTTGTTATTCCTTTGTCATTACAGAGTTTTCCCTGCCATCATGTCCTTGGTTATCCCTTTGTCATTATTGAACTCCTTTGACATCAATGAAAACCACATTCAACATTCTTCCCCTTTGGCATTGATGGAAACATCTAAAAATTCTCCCCTTTGACAACAATGACAAAGGATAACCCGTTTTTCCCTTGCTGTACCATATTGATAGAGAATTTCCTATCTTTCTTCTTTTTGACAACTGCCCTTGCCAATATATCTCATCTTTTAATAAATTAATCTCTTTGCTTCTCTTCTTCTTGTTAACTGGACTTGGTACTAATCATTGCGTTATGATACTCTTGATTAACATCCTCATTTACCTTTTTGTAGTGAATGTTTGAAAGAGAACATGGATGATTAGTTCAGAGACTCCCCCTTTCAGTCTTCCTCCCATTTGTCAACATTTTATACATTTTGTGACAAAGTTTACACTCATCAGTTTATCCATTAGTTTTCTTCCATAAACTGCTCTTAAAGATGTATCATGTAACCTTCTCTTCTTAAGTTGTCTTCAATGTCACGAAAGCAATTTATTATCCATATGTCCTTGTTCCCTTGGACCTTGAACAAGGTTTAACTAGCCTGATTGATATAATATTCTTCTTTCATAGCCTGCACCATAATTCCTTGGTCTGAGGTAACAACAAGCTTTGCTACAGGTTCATAAACATGCTTATGATTTTGTTACACTTCAACCATTAAGTGTGCTTGTCACATAGATGTTTTCTAGACAAAATGTTTTTCTTCAATTTGTCACCTCTACTCTACTTCTTGTCTTTGATGAAGATTGCCTTTTATTCTTACCAAATGATATTAATTACTTTCAAATACCAATTGCCTTTTTCTGATATTTACTCCCTGTAAGTATATGATCCCTTATAATGCTAATTCTAGGGTTCTCTTTTAGGTCACGAGAGACTTTAGAAGAGACATTCTGTTATCACTGGAGTTTGGACTCTGAATGCTAGGGTTCAAAGCCTAGAGAATATTAATGTTTTCTAAATGGATGATCAGGTTTTTGGGTTTATGAAAATATAAAAAGAATAGAGATCAAGCTAACATATTCAGATTACTCAATAGTGGATGTATGAACATGAACAAGGCAGAAAGATATGAGAATGAACTTACATAAAGAAAGGACAACTTTGTTTAATATCAATGATAAATCCATAAATCATTCATAAAAATCCAAGAATAGGAAACTGTTATCCAAGGGAAATAATTATGAATAAAGAAAAACATTTATCATTTCAAAATTAAAACAAAACAGGCTCCCTTCGAATATAATCACTTCAAAGCCTCTTTATAACTTAGAATATGAAATACATGTCTGTAGAAAAACAGTATGAGTCTGATCTCGAAATCCTTATACACTCTCATCCCTCTCGGCTGTAAATCTCCTCTTTACACTATCAATTATGAAATTTATAACAATTACAATTTCCGATCTATTACTAGTTTCTCGGGATAAGATATAACAACCAAGTAAATATAGAAGTAATTTTTAATTGTTACAAGGATTCATGAGATTGCTGGAGTGAGATGCTTTTTGATGAAATTTCCTAGACTGCTACCTATCTATTAACTATCCATAATTTGATATGGAATTCCACATCATTGCCTAAAGAAGTGAATCTAATCTTCTACCTCTGAATATTCTGCCATCCATTGATTTCTTGCCTAGAAATAATCAATACTATCCTGAGAATCTTGAACTTTTGGTTAACTGATGATGTTGTGTATTCAATATCAAACATTTGCCATTTTCTCATTATTAGGCCTGGAGATGTGGAGATAACCTTTTGACCAACACAAATGGTCTTCTTGGAAAAATGGATTCGATCCTCTGCCTCCGGATACTTTGCAAGTAAACCTTTTTCCCTTTATGGCTTCTTTGTTTTCTTTGGCAGGTAGTTGCAACCTAAATTATCCATGCTAAATCCTCCAACATTGACAACATCCAAGTATTTTTTAAGCAATGCTCGGTAAAATTGTTTTTGCAATTGTGACATTCCAACGTTTAATATGGTTTCCTTTTTAAGAGGCATACTTTTTTCAACATCTGACTTTAGTCTCTGTAGAAGAAATGGACTAAGAACCTTTTGAAGTTGTTAAACCACTTCTTGTTAGTCATTTTCACTCGATATTTGGAAACACTCATCAAAGGTTTCAACAGAAGTAAATTTTTTTGGAAATAAGCAATTCAGAAGTGACCAGATCTCATGAAGGTTGTTTTGAATAGGTGTGGCAGTTATAATAAGCATGTAGTTAGTGTTGTAGATCCTCATAGTCTTTGCAAGAAGTGAATTTTCATTCTTTATTCGATGTGCTTCACCAATAATAATATATCACTAACTGAAATGTTTAAGTGCAGTCGTTTCTTTAATTGCCATTTCAAAACTAGTAACACATATATCAAATTTCCCAGGAAACTTTACTGCACGAAAGATGTTTTTTACGATTGAGCAGAGGATCGAGGAGAAATTCATATAAATAACCAAGTAGGGAAATTGTTTGCAAGGTTTTTTGAATCCCCATTTCATCTGCAAGGATTCCATCTATGCCCTTTCAATACAACTGAATAAGCCAGTTCAATCCAGCTAGCTGGTAATTTCTCATATCACCTTGAATACGAGATGGTTGTGTCAATATTCTTGTGCTCCCAGCACCAATGAAAGTGATCTCCTTTTTCTTGCAACGATGGACATGCAAAAACCTTTTCAAAACCTGCAAACTTAACTCTAGATTTTACTTTGACACCTACGCTCTTTCTCATCAATTAATTAACTGATGAATGGATTGAGCTTTTGTCAATGTGAGTTCTGTATTTGTTACCATCATGACAGCTGAATGCTTTGGTTCGGGTGTTTTGACAGATGAAGCTTTGTCTTGAATTCTAAGGTGCACTTTGAATGACAAATAGAACACTAGTTTTTGTTCTTAACGTTGCAATGATCACATTTCCTTCTATCATGTTTGCATACCTTATATTTGATTTGATTTCATCCGTGAGCTCTTCTTTTATATACACACTACGGGAATATAAAAAAAATTGTTGGAGAACATCTGGTGACAACATCTAGCTCCATCTAGGGATGGCATGCTTTGTGTGAGGTTCCAAGAACAAGCAGTTCCAGTGGCCTTTCCATTGGGCTATGGAGTTAGTTGTACAACCAACCTCTGCAAACTTTCAAAATATGCCACTTATTGAAGCAAACTAACTGATGCACCCGCTGCAAACTGAAGGAAAGCAAATAATCGAGAAGCGAGCTTATTTCCTATGCTACTGTTACACCAAAATGTCGTCACCCTTGTGCAAGTGTCGCAAGCATTGAAAGTGTCATCGTCTTGACCTAGTGTTGTCACCATGACCATTGCAAGTATCATCATTATGACCATGTGTCGTCATCATGACCGTTGTGATAATGTCGTCATCTTGACCATTGTGTAAAATATTTGCTATTTTACCTAAACCCATTTTAGAGTAAAAACACATCCCTGAAGTTTCCCATGACTGGAGAGCTTAACTGACCTACTTTTCAAGGTCATTGCAGTCTACCCTTGTGCAACATGCGACGTCGCAGGTTTTCCTAATGTAACTTGCGACGATGTCAGTTATTTGGATAAAAGAGTATCTTCGAGCCCATTCTCGAAGATGAGTGATGTGGAGGCCTATCCCTAGGCTCTAGGTGAGGTGGCGTTTTGGTTCCTAACCTTATGGGAAGATCCCTTAACCATCTCCCCCTAATCCTCAACCTACCCTATCTCTTTAGCCCTATATAAACACCCACTCTCTCCATGGGAGGGGAGGAAGGTATATGGTATCCTTATGTTGATAGAATCCATATTGGTGATTTGGAAGCTTACACCATCTTGGAGGATTGGCTTGGACATGTTGGATGGAGGATGCAATGTTGAGGCTTTGGTTGTAGATTCATCCTTTCTATGTAATTCCCACTTTTATACAGTTAATATAATCTCTTTCCATAAACTGTTGTCTCGTTGATGGTGATGTTTAGAGTTTTATTCCTTAACTGTTAACTTAGATCAATCATATGAAATGTATGCTTTTACTGTTTGCTAGTATCTATATGTTCAACAACGTCTTGTAGCTGGAGATCTGACGACGCTGGAGCATTGGATCAACAAAGAGCAAAGGGATCTGCAAATCTAAGGTAATATATCTATCCACTAGTTTGTACTTCTATTGATCTAGGAAAGTAGATCTATATTCTGTTTGATTTGTTCTAGACTCGCGTTGAGTTAGGGAGATCATGCCTTAGATCCATCTTTGGTAGATTGTTCGATAACAAATTTGGCGACCATATTGGGGAAGAACATTCTTGTTTTGAATATGAATGTCAATTTCAGTTGATTGCTTTTCCAATCCATCTCTTTGGCCATTTGCTTCTTAAGCCCTTTCACCATTAGATATTTGCTTTCAGATTCTGATTGTCTTCCTTTGAGTTTGTACTTCTCATTGGCAGACCTTTTTATGCTCATTATCTGGAGAATTGGTTCATTTTTGGACTTAGCTCTCACCTGTCGCACCTGGTTAGTGTACCTAGAGCGACACTGTGTTGTTTTTTATCTCTGTTATTTTCCTGTTAGTCTGTCGTCGCATCCCTTCCATTGGTATACTGCGACATCGTCGCACTTCCCGCACTAGTGAACTGCGACATCGCACTGTGCATAAGCATAGAGTGCGCCGATATGCCACATGTTTCCATACAGGCATCCCTTCTCCACTTCTGATTTGAGTTTTGTTTTGTGTACAAACTCCTCTGCAGTGTACCTTCCAAGCAGAGACCTTTTGTCTAGCAGTGTTTTGTTTGGCTTATTTGTATTGGTTTTTGGGTCTTTTTGAGATTTGGATTCATGTTTGGCCCTTTGAGTCAAAACTAGTGTTTTGCTTGTGTTTTTAAGCGATATGGGTTCTATTTTTAAAAAAAAAATCCCCCTCATGGCTGGGGGGGGCCATGAATCGTGCATCCTTCAGTCGTTTTGACCCATCTCAAGGTTTTGAGATCATTTTTTGGTTTGGCGTGATTGGCTTGTTTTAAAGACTTGAAGAGTGTGGGATGTCCATGTCTTTTTGAGCCTCTCTTTCTAGGGTTATGCATCTTGTTTCCCTTACATGCTAAGCTATTCGATCATTTTTGGGGAAGATTGATTCTTTGTCTCCACTTTAGTTCAAAGAAAAGCTTGATTTTGTCACTCTTTTGCTATATTCATGAATTTGGAAAATGTAAATATTCTTCTTACTTTATTTTGATCATTTGATATTCTTGGTCTTATCATCATAAGAAGAAGACAGACTTGTTTCATATTTATGTGCATTTGAGTTAGATAAGATTGTTAAGTGCTTATCTTTGTCTTGCATTTGATTGGAAACGTTTGTGGAATCCTTCTTTCTGTAGCTTAGATGTGTCTTTTTCAAGTGTAAAAAGATAGGAAATGAGTTATAATTATTGCATTTGGTAGATTTTGAGCCTTTCTTGGGTGCCTTTGAGTTGTTTGGGTGCTTGCCATTTTTTCTTTGGGAATTTCTGAAAGATTAGAGTGATGTAGATATCTTCTCACTTTCTGTATATAGATATGAAAAGCATTGAGTTATCAAATTTCATTTTTGGTACATGCATTTGAAAATTGAAAGTGATTCATTATTTTGTTTTATACATTGTTAAGATTAGTTGCATCTTTCATTTTCTTTGCGCTTTTTAGTTGATTATTACAGAAAGTTGGAATTATTGCACTCTAGGAAGGAATTCTTCTTTTTGCTACTACTTAAATACTTTTGGTTTGAAAAAAAGAAAAATCTCTCCCTACCTTAAGTAGTTTTCATTGAAAAGGAAAGGAAAATGTGCATTATCATATAGTTGAGGATTGCATTATGTTTACATTTATGTACTCACCTCATGCATCCACCTAACCGTACAAGATAAAATTAACGCTAGCTTAGGTTAAAATCATTTAGTAACTGTGTGTAAGTTAGAGACGTGTTCCGAAGTATTTAAGCGTGGCAATTGTCGTTATTTGCTAGCACTGTATCCCGGGGGTATTGTAGTCTTCCACATACTTATTGGTATATCGAGCTCCTTCACGTACCCACCAAGTACCATAATTCGTACTTGGCATATATCGAAGGGTGTATCACGTACTCGGTAGTATATCGGAAGGTCTCTTGCCGAACGGTTGTGCATTAGACAACACCACTACGGATTTGAGCTCCCACGTACCTTGCATATATTGGGAGACACCACTAGGATTCCTGAAACCAACTGATGTAACCATTTGGCTGTCTTGGCAAAGCAATACACCGAGAACAACACTCCGGGAGATTAGCACGCATGTACTGTCCAGCTAATCGGGTATGCAGGAAAGGGTACGGTCCCAATCCTCCTTGTTGCGTCATATTGTTGGACCCTGCAGTATATAGCGGTTTGCGACGCCTTGATAATCCCGTGAGGTTCCAAATTTTGAATCCACTCCTATTCACATAGTTTGCTTGTTTCTTTTAGACTTGAGTAGTGTTTGATTTGTGTGGTACTTTAAATAATCTTAGGAATCTTAGATATGGAAGACTCTTCTGGGACTACCAACCAAGAGGCCCCTTTCCAGGGTATGCCATTTGTTATTCCCCCTTGTGGAACTGTTGGTCCTCCCTTTATGGCTACATTGAGTCTTCCTGAATTGACGATAGGATTACCAGTATGGTTATTCTCAAATCCAGTTACACCAAGTGCACCAATTACGTTGAACCTAGGTCTGTCACCACATGAGAATCGATCTCATGGTGACCCTTCTCCTTCTCCGTCGAAAGTTGGATCGGCTTCCATCTCTTCCTCTTCTCCTACTGAAAACTCTGATGTTAGTAAGAAGGCGGGTGTAAAGAAGAAGAAAGATAAGGTTAAGAAGAAGAAGGATAAGAAAGAGACCAAGCATCAACCCTCTTCCTCTGATGGCACTCATTCTATGTGAACACCTCGTAAGCCAAAGTTCCCTTGCAAACTTTGCAAGGGTGATCACCTTCTCAAGAATTGCTCCGGTCTTTCCCGTGTGTCAGAAGTGTGGTCTAAAAAACCAAAACGACTTGTATCGTCAATCTCTGACCATCATGTTGATGACACTCCCTCGACTAGTGACCCTTTGGTGAAGGGTCGGAAGGGTAGAGCTGCAGACCCTTGTTGGATATGCAAGGGAATGCATCGTACTTACCTTTATCCAAGCATGGATGAAACTTCATGGTGGTTGGAAGATATTACTAGTTCTCAACAGGTGCTTCCAATAAGTGATAGTAAGTTGCCCCTCGACCCCCCGCTGGTTGATCAAGTGATCAATTCAGTTTCATCTGTAATTGATCCCACTCTTCCTTCTGAGAGTGAAGTGATTGAGTCATTGTCATCTCCACTCGATCCCCCTCTTTCATTGGAGAAAGTCCAGACTGAAGCAGTCACCATCACACAATCTTCATCTCATTCTTATCTTCCAAGTGAGAGTGAATTGGAAACCGCTGATGTTTTCCTAGTCAGGTCAGAATGTCCTAGGCAAGGGGAGATCCTGTCCATTCTTACAGGACCCCCCCAAGTACTGAGGTCATTTCCTTTGATTGGAATGGTCTAACATAATCTCATCTTCCTTCGAGTATTCCTTTTCAAATATATGTAGGATTTTTCGATAAATAAATCTTCCATACGATAGTTGATGAAGGAGCTTCTGTTAGTATTTTATCCTCCACTGCTTGGCAAGCCATAGGTTCACCTCAGCTTGTGCCAGTCACTGACCAAATTTTGGCTTTTAATAGAAGGCCTACTAGACCTTTAGGGATTCTCCCGCAGTTACCTTTCACATTGAGAGGTAAAACTGTTTATGTTGATGTCATGGTTGTCCAAGGTCCTTTAGATTTCAATCTACTCCTTGGATGTGGTTATGTCTATGCTATGAAAGGCGTCGTATCCACACTCTTTCGAGTGATATATTTTCCCTATGATGGGAGGATTGTGACCATTGATCAGCTTTCCTACGTGACACCCACTCATCATATGACTCCTAGTCATCAGACTTCCCTGAATGTTCCATATGTTTTAGTGGTTTCTTCCCCCTAGGGATGGGAGGTACGAGCATAGTTTATGTTCTGTTTCAAGCTCATTAAAAAATGAAACCAACCTTCAAGCAAAGTTTCTCTTTGATTTCAAGCTTGCATAAAAATGAAACCATTTCACATGAGCATAGTTCCCGTTCTATGTCAAGCTCATTAAGAAATGAAATAGGTTCCTATGAGCACGGTTTATGTTATGTTTCAAGCTCGTTAAAAAATGAAACCAACCACCCTAGCATAGTTTCCCTTTGGTTTCAAGCTTGCATAAAAATGAAACCAATCGATTAGAGCACAGTTTTCTTCCATTTCAAGCTCGTTAAAAAATGAAACTGAACACTCTAGCATAGTTTCCCTTCGGTTTCAAGCTTGCATAAAAATGAAACCATCCCCTAGAGCACAGTTTTATTCTATTTCAAGTTCGTTAAAAAATGAGATAGACCCCTCTAAGCATAGTTTACCTTTGGTTTCAAGATTTCATAAAAATGAAACCATCCACTAGAGCATAGTTTTATTCCATTTCAAGCTCGTTAAAAAATAAGATGCCCCCCTCAAGCATAGTTATTTTCTATTTCAAGCTTGTGTAAAAATGAAATAGATCTCCCTCCCTTCAGTTCGAGTCTCTCGCTAGAGTTAGAACTTGAACCTTCATTTCCTCTGATTCTCGTTTCCCCCCCCCTGGTGAACATTTTCATATTAGTAGCTAGGTTGGTAGTTGGGTTAGCAAGCAACATTTTTAGACGAAATGAAGCTTGGGGGGCATCCCACATGTCGTACCATCAGCAATCATGTTGAGGGAGCACTACCATGTTAAGCCGCTAGCAATCATGCTGGGGGAATTTACCAACCTCTGGGCATCGTGTTGAGAAGGAACCCGTTAATGGGCCTTAACCTATGAGCATAGTTCCCTTTCTATGTCAAGCTCGTTAAAAAATGAAATAGGTTCTCGTGAGTAGAGTTCTAATATTGTGTCAAGCTCGTTAAAAAATGAAACATATTCTTTCCCTTTGAGTCGAGGCTCCTCGTAGACTTAGTACCTGAACCTTCTTTTCACCCGCCTATGCCTTAGGCGGGTGAAATGAAGCTTGGGGGTATGTCTTCAACCTTTGGAAGTTATGTTGAAGTCAACTCGATCGCTTCTCCACACCACATTGGAGCTAATTCACTTACTTCTAGCAATCATGCTGGGGGCATGCACCAACCTTTGGATTTCATGACGGGAAGAACTCCACCATTGGGAACATTTTCGAGCATACTTTCCTTTTTTAGGTTTCGAGCTTATTAAACCATGAAAATTATCCCTAGCATTCTTCCAACATATCTTTGAGCTCGTTAAAAATAGTAAGATAGCATTTGAGCTTACTTTTCACTTTTTTCGTGCTCTAGTTTAAACATGAAAAGTGGTTTGAGCTTACTTTTTACTTTTTCGTGCTCTGGTTTAAATATGAAAAATATTCCGAGTGCTTTTGATACCATTATCATGCTTGTTAAAAATTTGAGTAAAAAGGTGTGTCTGACGAGTATAGGTTTATCACTTTATCTAGCCTCGCTAGACTATTTACGGAAAAGGAACTGTGCCAAGTTTACTTTTTCATTTTTCGTACTCGGCCATCAACCATGACAAAGTTGTTCATGGAGTCCTTTTAAGCTCTTTTCAGACTCCCTAAATAGGAAAATATTTCCAAGTGAACTTGATGCTTTCATGCTTGTAAAAGAATTTGAATGATTGTCTTTCTGGTGATAGTTTACCCCTTTTTCGGACCATGAAGTACTCTTTACGAAAAATGAATACTCCAACCAACCATGGTTGGAAGAGTCCTCTCCCGCGTTGTTTTACCCTTTTTCGAGTGATGAAGCTAACTTTACAAAAAAGGACCATTGGAGTCTCCTTTAGTTCTTTTTAGACTCTCTAAACATGAAATGACGTCGAGTTTTCCTTCTTTGGACTCGTTAAATTTTAAACATTGAAGGGCCCATTATGGGACGAACCCCTCATTTCCTAGGTTCGTAAAACATTTGGGATTGGACTCATCTATGAGATGAGCTATATCGAGCATCTGGTTACCCTCATCAAGCTCGTTAAAAAAACAAGTGAGGCACTCATCATTCATGATGGGGAAAAAGGGAAGATTTTGTGTTACATCTTAATTACGGCAGCACATAGTCACTCTTGAACATGGAACTCGTTTTCATTTGCATTCAGTACTTGGATAATTTGTTTGTCCTTGAGTCTTGTCAATTCCATGAGTTGCATCGCTCCTTTGGATCAACTGAAGAATTCTTCCACCATCAGTTGCATTAGGGGTTGGTATCATTCTCATCATGTCAATACTGCCAAGTCATGCCATGCCCATGTTCAAGAGATGTTCATTACTCATCATCTGCAGTCAGTACACCTTCAATCATGTTGGTCTACCTTGAGTCAGTCTTGCACATCATTCTATCATCCGATTTACTCTACACATCTTTTGTCGTGTTTCGTGTCGATGATGGGGGATTCATCATGTCCCTCCTTCGACGGGTTCATCCTCGTCGGCTTCAAATCATCATCCGAGGTTTGAGCTTAGAAACCAACCAAGTACCTTGGGCCTGCATGCCTCAATTGCAGGTTACCTCGCTTTCAACATGAGTTTACATCATTGAATCTTGATTGAAAGATTTCATCTCGCGTTTGACTTCAGCTCATTTATTCACGCTTGATGATATGTACTGTGATACCTTGGGAATCATTAACATTAATGGTGATTTCCCTCGCACTTGTTAACGGTATGCATTAATGACCGGTAATCAAGTGGTTTCTACCTTTTTCGACGTCAAGACATTTGTAATCACATGGATAGATTCGTATCATTGCGGGTTCAGCTTGAAGACCCTGGGGAGTCATGTTTTACCCAAGTTGTGATGGAGATTGTTTGGGACGCACAGATCGACTTTGTATTGGTCGTGCTTGTGTTGTCAGTTCAAAGTTACACAGATCCACTTTTGTATTGGTCGTGGCTGTGTTATCATCTCATCATGGATCTATGCTTGTATCTAGTAGCCCTGATTGTGTTCAGTCAATTTTTACTATCATGGATCTGCAATGTATTGGTCGGTAGCCATGTTTTGTGTTATATGAGACTTGTGGATCTCAGGTCATTTCTACAGCAACTCCTTCCAACCAGCAAGTCCTTGCCATTTTTTACTACAAAGCATTTCACCTGTCTCATTCCATCAACTTCATGCTTTGGGGGGCATTCTGTTACACCAAAATGTCGTCACCCTTGTGCAAGTGTCACAAGTGTCGCAAGCATTGCAAGTGTCATCGTCTTGACCTAGTGTTGTCACCATGACCATTACAAGTATCGTCATTATGACCAAGTGTCGTCATCATGACCGTTGTGATTATGTCATCATATTGACCATTGTGTAAACTCTTTGCTATTTTACCTAAACTCATTTTAGAGTAAGAACACATACCTGAAGTTCCCCATGTCTGGAGGGCTTAACTGACCTACTTTTCAAGGTCATCGTAGTCTTCCCTTGTGTAACATGCGACGTCGTAGGTTGTCCTAATGCAACCTACAACGATGTCAGTTATTTGGATAAAAGAGTATCTTCGAGCCCATTCTCGAAGATGAGTGATGTGGAGGTCTATCCCTAGGATCTAGGTGAGGTGGCATTTCGGTTCCTAACCTTATGGGAAGATCCCTTAACCATCTCCCCCTAATCCTCAACCTACCCTATCTCTTTAGCCCTATATAAAAATCCACTCTCTCCATGGGAGGGGAGGAAGGTCTATGGTATCCTTATGCTGATAGAATCCATATTGGTGATTGGGAAGCTTGTACCATCTTGGAGGCTTGGCTTGGGCATGTTGGATGGAGGATGCAACATTGAGGCTTTGGTTGTAGCTTCATCCTTTCTATGTAATTCCCACTTTTATACAGTTAATATAATCTCTTTCCATAAATTGTTGTCTCGTTGATGATGATGTTTAGAGTTTTCTTCCTTAACTGTTAACTTAGATAAATCATATGAAATGTATGCTTTTACTGTTTGCTAGTATCTATATGTTCAACATGGGCTTGTAGCTGGAGATATGACGACACTAGAGCATTGGATCAACAAAGAGCAAAGGGATCTGCAAATCTGAGGTCAGCTATCTATGCACTAGTTTGTACTTCTATTGATCTAGGAAAGTAGATCTATATTCTGTTTGATTTGTTCTAGACTTGCGTTGATCTAGGGAGATCATGCCTTAGATCCGTCTTTGGTAGATTGTCCAATAATAGCTACCCTACCTATAACCTACCTCTAACCAAATCTACAACTTGGTCAAGTGAAATCATGCTTCCAATGAAGCCATGCAAGAAGCTGATAAACTAATGAAACTATTAATCTGGATTGGAGAAATGAAGGAACCCATGGCATACCAAAGTGCAGTTTGAAAAGAGAACATAACCAATATCCACTAAACAAGAATGATTTGACATATGCAGTAATCAAAGACTTCACATAATCAACCATAGGGTCATAAAAGTCATAAAGAAATACCTTTTCTTGTTGTTTCAGCTGGAAATTGGATTGTCTCTACATATTTTCCGCTTCATGGTTGTTGTCAATTTCATTTGTCTGCAAAACTGAAGGTTGCTGCAAGCTGTTTTTAATGTTTTGAAAGATTTACAGTGATATCTGACTAAAAGGCATCCGATCCTCGTGATTTATAGATAGAGTGGACACCTTTTCAGATCCATAACAATTAGAAAAAATTACAACAGATGAAACTTCAAAAACCTGATTATTTGCATGTACTCCACTTCCTTGAGAAAACATATATTTTTGGAAATCATTGAAAACTTGTTGATGATCGTGAGGAACACTTTCATGTTCAATGATTTCTTGATTACAAGCACTCTGATCTTTAAGATTGACAAATTTTTTATATAAAAGTTCAAACTCCATACAACATTTCTCATATAGAAAATCATTGCCATAACCTTGTTTGAAATTATTATTAAATGCAATATGAAAATCTTTCAGTCAATGAATGCTAGAAACAGGGAAGATTCTACAACACTCATGAGCATGCCCTTCCAAAGAAAATATGAACATTTTAATAACAACATCCTCATGGTCAATATTTAGCCTATGCATACAGTCATGAAAATCCAACAGATGTTCACCTGGATGATCATATTTTTTCCCCCAAATATTGGAAGGCAATGTTCCCATACTTCTCTATGAAGTACAAAATTTGGAAAACCAAATATATTTGAGAAATCACAAAATTCATACCTCTGAGCTAAGATCTTTTCCATTTCAAACTAGTGGAGTTTCCTGTAAATTTATCTGTAGTGAATTTGGAGTCACCAGGTAGAATATCCATTCAAGCTTGTGTCCTACTCCTGTCTACCATCAAGAGCTGGATCTGATCGTTTTTCGTTCTCCCAGGGAAGATAATCTTCACTTTCATCCCCGGCAGCGACGCCAGAAGATGTTATCACTAGATTTTGCACCCTGATTGGTAAGGTTCAAAGCCTAGAAAATATTAAGGTTTTCTAAATACATGATCAGGTTTTTGGGTTTATGAAATTATAAAAAGAATAGAGATCAGGCTAACATATTCAGATTACTCAACAGTGGATTTATGAACATGAACAAGGAAGAAAGATACGAGAATGAACATACATAAATAAAGGACAGCTTTGTTTCAAATCAGTGATAAATCCATAAATCATTCATAAGAATCCAAGAATAGGAAACTACTATCCAAGGGAAAGAATTATGAATAAAGAAAAACATTTATCATTTCAAAATTAAAACAAAATAGGCCCCCTTCGAATATAATCACTTAAAAGCCTCTTTATAACTTAGAATATGAAATACATGTCTGTAGAAAAATAGTATGAGTCTGATCTCTAAATCCTTATACATTCTCAGCCCTCTCGGCTGGAACTCTCCTCTTTACACTATCAATTATGAAATTTATAAAAATTACAATTTATGAGCTATTACTAGCTTCTCGGGATAAGATTTAACAACCAACTAAATATCAAAGTAATTTTTAATTGTTACAAGGAGTCATGAGACTGCTGGAGTGAGATGCTTTTTGATGAAATCTCCTAGACTGCTACTTGTCTATTAACTGTCCATAATTTGAATTGGAATTCCACATCATTGCCCAAAGAAGTGAATCTAATATTCTACCTCTGAATATTCTACCACCCATTGATTTTCTTCCTAGAAACAATCAATACTATCCTGGGAATCTTGAACTTTTGGTTAACTTCTGATATTGTGTATTGAACATCAAACATCTACCATTTTCTCATTTATTATGCCTGGTTATATTGAGATAACCTTTTGACCAATGCAAATGGTCTGCCTGGAAAAATGGATTCGATCCTTTGCCTCCAGATACTTTGCAACTAAACATTTTTCCCTTTATGGATTCTGAATTTTCTTTGGTAGGTAGTTGCAACCTAAATTATTCATGCTGACTCCTCCAGCATTGACAACATCCAAGTCTTTTTGAAACAATGCTCGGTAAAATTGTTTTTGCAATTGTGACATTCCAACTTTTAATATGGTTTCCTTTTTAAGAGGCATACCTTTTTCAACATCTGACTTTAGTCTCCGTAGAAGAAATGGACTAAGAACCTTATGAAGTTGTTAAACCACTTCTTGTTGGTCATTTTCATTCGATATTTGGAACAACTCATCAAAAGTTTCAACATAAGTAAAAAATTCTGGAAATAAGCAATTCAGAAGTGACTAGAGCTCATGAAGGTTGTTTTGAAGAGGTGTGGCAATTATAATAAGAATGTAGTTAGTGTTGTAGATCCTCATAGTCTTTGCAAGAAGTGAATTTTCATTCTTTATTCGATGTGCTTAACCAATAATTATATACCGATAGCTTAAATGTTTAAGTGCAGTCTTTTCTTTAATCACCATTTCAAAACTAGTAACAAATATATCAAATTTCCCAAGAAACTTTACTGCATGAAAGATGTTTTTTACGATTGAGTAGAGGATCGAGGACAAATTCATATAAATAACCAAGTAGGGAAATTGTTTGCAAGGTTTTTCGAAGCCCCGTGTCATATGCAAGGATTCCATATATGCCCTTTCAATACAACTGCATAAGCCAGTTCAATCGAGCTAGATGGTAATTTCTCATCTCCCCTTGAATACGAGATGGTTGTGTCAATAGTCTTGTGCTCCCAGCACCAGTGAAAGTGGTCTCCTTTTTCTTGCAATGATGGACATGCAAAAACCTTTTCAAAACCTACAAACTTAACTCTAGATTTTACTGACACCTATGCTCTTTCTCATCAATTAATTAACTGATCAATGCATTGAGCTTTTGTTGATGTGATTTATGTCTTCGTTTCCATTGTGACAATTGAATGCTTTGGTTCAGGTGTTTTGACAGATGAAGCTTTGTCTTGAAGTCAGAGGCGCACTTTGAATGACAAATAGAACACTCATTTTTGTTGTTAATGTTGCAATGATCACATTTCCTTCTATGATGTTTGCATACCTTATATTAGATTTGATTTCATATGGGAGCTCTTCTTTTATATACACGCTGCCGGAATATAAACAATTTTGTTGGAGCATATCTGGTGACAACACATTCATTATATTTATCTTCATCGATGTATTTTACATCTTGATATTGATTTCCATCATAATGGATGCCATTGTTATCTACAACACTATTATGCTGAACATCATCTTTGGAAACTTTATTGATGCTTGGAATTTGTGTTTCCTATGAATCTTTGTAGTCTTACTTTCTTCTCCACATATTTCCATGAGGTACTCTGCTTATTGATTTTTCATTTCTTTGTTTCTTGGATTCTGTACTTTGATATTTTCCCTTGGTTCTGCAAACAACAGCTTTGTGACCAAACTTGTGACAGAAGTGACAGTATCTATATAAATTTCCTTTATATTTTGAGGAATCTTTGCTCTTTTTGCTTCACAGCTTCCATCTTCTTCCATCCCTTCCTTTGTTTTTGAACTTTTACTGAAGAATTCTTTCTCAGCTTACATTCTCTAGCCATATGTCCAAATTTATTACAAGAGTAGAAATGACCAAAAAGATATGTCGGAACCTGCTTGTCATTGGTCTTTTATGTATCATATCAGTTCTAACTTTATTATAAGAGGAGGGAACATTCTGACTATCCTTCTTGTTGGAGCATAGGCCGCAGCTATGGTAAAGCTGCCAAATTTTGAGGAAAAAGCACTAATTTTGAAGGAAAAGTGCTAATTTTGAGGAAAAGCACCATTTTTGGGCAGAAATGAACAGTGCGTGGTACGGCGCCAGATGGACGAGCTCACCGCAGATTGCGGGCCGGAAATCGCGGAGCTCACGCACACAAGTCAAAGGAGAGTAAATGTGGTCGAGTAGGAAACTCAACCACCACAATAAATGAAGCGGTGGAATAGAGGGCTCAGCTACCCTCATTAAGGCAAAGTATAGGAGTTATGGTTGCTCGGACCAAGGAAGAGCAATGGGCCGAAGCATTGAAGGCGAAGGACAAGGAGCAAAGAACGATGAAGCGGCGCCCATACCCGCGATCTACGCTGGAAATCACGGAGCCTGCAAGAAGCTGCAACGTGACTGCAAGAGGCACCTATAGTACACCTAGCCGTGTCAGTGGTTAGGGTTTTTGGGTATCACTGTTGGGAAAGGCCCACAGTTTTGTAAAGGTGCGACCCTCAGGGACACCTATATATATGTGTAATTGTAAAAGGGAAAAGGGTTGGTTGGTTGGTTGGTTTGGTGAGGTAGCTAGATAGTTTATAATAACTGAGTCATTTGTATTGCTGCATTTTGTAAGCTATTAATGATCATTCTGTGCATGTAAGAAGGCCGCAATCTCGCAGGAGACCGCTTGGCGTAAAGGCCATTGTATGTATCGACCGGTCGCAAGAGGACTGAGGGGAATGTAATTGTATGTCTGTGTTATTGTAATATCTATAGAAGAAGAGAATAGATCTAAGAGAACGGTCCCCAGCTGTGTGCGTGGAGTTTCCTAGAAAGATCTAAGGCTGCAGCTATGTGTGCAGCGGAACTGTGTTAGCCCCATCTCAAGATAATATAAAACTCCATTCCTGTGGACGTGGCTTCCCTCCTAGAAGTGAACCAAGTAATTCTTGTTGTTGTGGTGATGCTTTATGTGATTGCATTTCTTTTCTTTACTGTCTATGTTTCCATGAATGTTTCGCTATCTTTATGAATGAGTATGTAAAGTAAATCTTTGAAGCTCCCTTAGAAGTGTACTTGTGCATTGTCGAAGGAGTTGGTAAGAGTACTGTCGCCGCAGTGCTTAAGGAGTGTGTTAATGCGCTGTGGCGCAAGGGCAGAGACGATACATAGTGTGTCGGAGGTAGCGGGTAAAAGACTTGTGTGCAGGTGCGGGGCTACCGTGCAGCTAGGCTGAGAAGAGTGAGTTCCAGCGCTGTCGCGCTGGGAGACCTGTGAAAGAGTAAGATGCTCTGTTCCGGGGTTACCTGCAAGAAGGGAAGGGAGAAGACTGTAGAATCCACACTACCTAGGTTAAGGAAACCTGATTCCTTAGCCCCCCCATAGCCACTTCGGGTGAGACTTCAGGCTACTGCACAACTCATTGCCGAAAGGGCCAGTGCGCCAAAGGGGTGTTTGTTGCTGCGCATCCAGAAAACCCGGGTCTGTCCAGAAAGCAGCCAACACTTCTTAATCGTGCTTTTGAGTGCAGCAGCATAGCTTCTTTTATTCTTATCTTGGAGTGTAAGAGACAAACATTTTGGCTTCGTTTCTTTGTCATAACCTAATCCAGTTTTATCACTTGATGGTATTTGGCTACTTAATATTTCATCTAAAGACTTTGACCTGTTCTCAAATTTTGATTTAATAGATTCTTTATCAAGCATCTTTCTAAGCAAATAACTTATGCTTCAAGTCTTTTAGAGTCTTGTATTTTCTCCTTGAGCTTCTCATTTGTGGTCTGCTGGTCTTTCATCCTTTCTATTTATTCCTCGAATTTGGAAACTTCTTGTTTTAATCTCTCGGCCTCTTTCATTCTAATCATCACTTGTTGACTTGATTTGTGTAGCTCTTCTTGGAGGGTCTTGAATTCCTCTTCTTTTGACTTTAACTCTTCTTGGTATTTTGACAATTGTCCTTTCAAATATTTGTTCCTTATTCTACATTTTTCAATTTCCTCAAGAGAACATATGAGTTCAGTCTCTAGATCCACCTCTTCCTCCACATATGATTCTTCTTCTGGATCTTGAGTTACTGTCCACATGAATAGATTTTCTCCATCTTCACTAGCATCCTCGAGAGTAGAAAGGATTTCTTCTACTCTTTGTTCAACTGAGTAAAGTTTCTCCAACTTGACCCTGAGTTCCCTAGCTGAGATGCAGTGTCCTATCTTCTCTTTGATGGGTTGAGATAATCCATCAAGTATGGCCTCCATTTCCCTTGAGTTATTTTTCTTGGAATCTTTCTGAGATGTAGTCATTATTCTTTTTTGTGGGATATAATAAGAGATTATTGAATTCCATACACCATATCCTAATGATTGTAAGTATGCACTCATTCTTTTGATCCAATATGCATATACTTATTTATTAAGTACTGGAGCTTTGTGTAGCTATGGTTTTCAACCTAGCTTGTGCAACTGAGCACCTACTAAGGAGAAGGGACTCCTTAGTAGCAGTTCAGAAAAACAGTAAATGAAAGACAGTACAATAAAATAGTAACTACTCTAAGCATGTGCATAAAACAGAAAATACAAGATAATAAAAAGGGGTTTTTGTATTGATTATACCTCCAATGTGAAGGTTGGTGAAGCCTTTGCGACAGTCCAAGAGGGTTTCTTCCAAGCTTCCATTTTTGCTCCTTTCTATTTCTCCAAAGGGTTTTGGAAATGGGCCGAAGGGGCACTCAAACGTGAAAGTAGCTCAAGGGTGAGCTAAGGTTTCATGAGTGATTTTGGCAGAGTAAGGGTATGGTTGATTGTGGATATCAAATGAGGGGCCTCCATCACCTATTTATAGGTTTTTAGTGGTGGAGTGTTGGCCCATGGTTTTGGGCACCATGTGGTTTAGGTCAGCTGTATAGGGTTTTTGCTTCCTTTTTCCCTCTTTTTCATCTTTTTTGTATTTTTTTTATTCCCTTTTTAGAGGGTTTTTGCTATTTTGGAGGAATTTTGGGGGGAAAAGGGGTTTTTTGGCCTTTTGGAGGCTTTTTAATGGGATTTTAAGGTTTTGGAGGAAAATATGGTAGGAAATATGGACAAATGAGTCATGCAATGGGGTAGATGAGGTAGTGAGCACTTTTTGGGTGTTAACAGATTGCTCCCTGATGTGTGAGGGCAGGAGCTAATCGTATGGCCGATAGACATCATAAGTATTTTATGGTTTTCCTAGGGTGTGGAGAGGAGAAGAAACAAACTAGAGCCTGGAACAACGGTCCTGAACAAACTGCAAAAATTGAAAGTACATGACCTTAATAATGAATGAGGAATAATCTGAACATATGGACGAGGCGGGCATTCCCATGCTCGTATCAAGATATAGGACAACAATAACAATGGGGTCCAAAACATGGGGACCTGAAATATACATGGCCTCAAATAAGGAATGAGGAAGAATCTCAATATATGGATGAGGCAGGCATACCCATGCTCGTATCAAGATACATAAAAAACAACTGTGAGGCCCGAAAAGGAGGACCTGTAAGATACATAGAGAACCACTGTGTACATCATAAGGGTCCAGAGGGGACACAAATATGGGACATACTGCTGGGTTGACCATGTCTGAGCTGAAGAACTGATATACTAGAATAACAACAGTGTTGCTGAGTGGGGTACCAGAGGAACTGATGAGCTGCTGGATCATAGTGACAGGGAGTCATATCGTCAATGGTATACTGAACTGGGTACTGAAGGAAGCATATAACTGGATGGCTTCCGAATACAATCGCCAACGCAACCCGGACATCCACATGAACATATAACTGGGTGTTCTGAAGTGACTCACCAATGTGAGAGAGTTGGGGGAAATTCGAGGTCTTCGACCAATAACTGAAGGAATATAAACCCTGCGCGATTCTCAACGATGCGATTAAGGTGTTAAAGTCGAGCATGTGATAAACAACCACTCGAAGAGGCAATGATGACTCCTCTCAAAATGGTCCATAGGCACTCACCACAGATGGTGATGGGTCCAAGGCCCAGGGACCTCTGTGTCTATCTTCTGGAATAGAGGGGCTATCGTCGACTGAGGGAGACCAGCAACTAGCAAGGCAATGATGTTTCCTTGATAGGAGCGCGAGGTGGAGAACCAAAGTGTGAGAGTACTGATGGTAATACTGTCATATTATGGGGGATAATTGGGCAAGTAGAGTGGGTGGACTCAAACTTCCTTTGTTCAGAGTATGATGGTGGGGATGATCGAGAAACATATGAAACTGACTGGTGGGAAAGGGATCATAGCTGTAATGGATCAAGGATAGTGACTGGGATGAGTGATACTCAAGCTGGTGTAAAATGGTAGGAGACTGCAGAATACTCTGAACAAAGGTAACCTGATTGGGGGTGCTGCCGAGATGATCGATCATAGTGCCGAGAGGCACGGGGGGACTTCTTCATGGATTTAAGGAACGATAAGAAGTGTGTTTAAAATGGTATTGTCGTGTGGATTTATATGATCCCAGGACAGTTCATGCTCGTGATTGCTTTCAATTTTAAGGAGTCTGAAAGCGATACGAAGACTCTGAAATAATGGAATGGTACCGTCGTGTGGATTTGTACGAGCCCAGGATGGTGCATGCTCGTGGTTGCTTTCAATTTTAGAGAGTTTGAAAGCAAATAAGAAGACTCCAGGGGGGTGCTTTTTCGTGTGTTAGTCTCCAAGGCCTGAAGAAGCATAAAAGGATGCAATGAAGAACTCGTCTAGCCGGTGTGACTAGAGTATTCCTTTTTCGTAATTAGTCTACCAGGTCCGGAAAAGGGTTAAACTTATACCAGATAGACGCCCTTTTAGGTACTTTAACGAGCATGAAAGGAAGCAATATTTCTCGGTGATCTTTTCATTGTTTTAGGAGTCAGAAAAGAGATTAACAAAAACTCCCTAAGTGCCTTTTTTGTAAAGGACTTGTCCGGCTCGAAAAAGGGATAAAATTATACCGAACAAAAGGAATTGCCAGGCAAGGAGGAAGTGCTCAATCAAGGAACATTGATGATGACCAAGAACGAGGGAGGGGGGGAACACTGGTGGGCCTCCTTGCGGGATAATGAATGATGGAAAAATAACAAAATAATTGTAGTATGAAAGGAGTGAATGGCTCATGTAAAAAGGTGGAACAATCCGATTGCAGCCGATGTGGCATGCAAATCGAGGCAGCAAGGTGTCAGGACACAATGTTGAAACTGTACTTGGTGAGAGCGAGAAATGACCTCAAGCATTATCACGAGCTTGGAGAAATGAGTCCGATGATATAAAAAGTGTCAAAAATGGAGAACGGTCGAAGTGGCACGCAAACCGAAGTGACGAGGGGTGTTTTGGAAATAATACCTGAAAAATATGGGGGTGAGAGCGAGAAATGATTTCAAGCATCATCACGGGCTCGGAAAAATGAATCTGATGATATAAAATATACCAAAAATGGAGAGCAACCGAAGTGGCACGCAAACCGAAGCGACTAGTGGTGTCTAGAAAAAATGCTCAATAAAAATGGGGAAAAAATAAGAAAACAAGTTGACCATCATGACGGTCTCGGCATGCTAATTCCAGTGGTGGAAACGGTTCACGTGGGGTAGACTGTGGGTTTGTGGGGTGGAACCCCGGTCGGGGACTGCGATTTCCAGGGCGGATCACATGGACGGGGACCGTGAGGTTTGGGTCGAAATATGTGGTCCGGTACCGCGAGTTTCGAGGATGGACTCATGGTTCGGGACCGCGAGTTCAGCTCCTACAGGCGCAGCCCCATACCGCGACTGTAGCCCTGACAACCATGGTCAAAAACCGTGGCAAGGGGACCCAAAGCCGCGATTGGGATCGAGATTTTAGGGTTTTCTCGGGGGGGGGGGGGGGGGGGGGGGGAGGGTTACTTCTGTGACATGAGTCTAATGAGTTTGCCTTGTGTGATTGACAGGATGCCGTTGGTGCTTTGGCGAGAGTGGGATGTCCCGGATGACATAGTGGATGTCATCCGGAGGGATCGGTATGTTCAGTCTATGTTGGGGTTGTGTAGGCTGCTGAAGTTCACATAGGTGCCTATGATGTGTTCAGCAGTGCTACTGCTGAACCGATTAGTGAGATTTTGGGAGCCGGACATTCATGGATTCAGGGTGCAGGGAGAGAGGGTGGATCTCACCCTCGTAGATGTATACTTCTTGACGGGGTAGGGTGGCAGATATGTAGCCATGAGTATCCGCAGATGTGGATATGGAGGATATGTTGGAGCAGTATTGCGTTCTGGAGGCTAGGGTGTAGAGGAATGCACTCTGAGTGGTGGACATGTAGGAGCCAGCAGTACAGGTGATCGCAGTGTGCGTGGTTCAAGTTTTGGGGTCCCAATCACTTGAGAAGGTGTCCGGGGGCTAGATGCAGCTAGTGGAGTAGGTGTTGGATGGTGTATATTATGCCTGGGGCTAGATGTTCCTCATTTGTGTTCAGAGGCAGCTGACATCGGTGAAGGAATCTGGCAAGGGATTCTGTTATGGATCCTTTCTGTGTGCCTTCTTCATGGAACGGGTACCTACACTGCGGCCGCGGTTGCTGGTCAGGGCAGGAGGACTGAGGGAGCCGTGCATGGTGCGGTGGGGAGAGATGATGCGCCAACGGGGTGGTGGTGAGGTTGGGAGATACTTCACCCAGGAGCTCTACCTTCAGTGGTTGCAGATGCTGCTGACACTGGATGATTATCCATACAGAGATATGGACTACACCGGGGATCCGGAGGCACTATGGCCCCCAGGGCAGGCGTGGGGACCAGATGGTATGTATTGATTTGCTTAACTGTTGTTGATGTCAAGTCTTGTGTATGATAGGTTTTTGATAAGCTGTTACTGACTGATGTATGATCTATAGATCTTGGCCCAAGACCACCACTAGGATATGTAGCGCACAGGGGGCATGTGGCGGTACCAGCCCTGCCAGGCCGAGGGGAGGTGCGTCGACGGGACGTTGAGGGGAATCTGGAGTCCGTATGGATGCTTTTGGATCGGTTGTTGGTTGGAGTGACTAATGATGGGTGGCGGAACGTGGATCTGAAGGTGGTTCAGGATTGTCTGAGGGCGCCACGGGAGTTTCGATCGATCGCGATCCGGGCGGCTATTTTGGCGGATAGGGGTCGGGCACAGGATCCCGCAGGGGATGTGGAGCTTCTAGAGGAGGAGCGGGGTGAGGACTCAGAGGCAGCTGATGCAGGAAGTGACGGAGGGTATGACTCTCAGTAGGGAGTGCAGGGGACTCCCCCCCGATTTTGTAGCTACGACATGTATTCTATGAGGCATATCGATGTATAGATATTTTTTGTATATCTGAGTACGGGGGTACTCAGGACATGTGTAGCATATTGACGTTTATTTTTTGATATATATATATATGCACATGGATGCACCTTTTTGCGATGATGATTTAGTGTACGCATGTGGATGCACTTATGGTTTGTTATATGTTTGTCTTGAACGTGGATGCAAGTAGTGTAGGATGATGGGCACATGGATGCCACTTGGGTATTTTATGTTATGCAACATGATGTATGTAGGATCAGGCACGTGGATGCCCCTGTATAGCAATGTGTTTTTATGTTATTGCATATGGATGCAAATGTTTATGTAAGATAGGCACGTGGATGCCCCTGGAAATATTTTTGGATTTTTATATATTTTTGATGAGATGTGATGGGATGATGATGCATGATGGAGGTTTTACATGGTGTGATTGATGTGCCAATCTAGGATGTTGTTATCCATTTGATCTGCGACACTATTATGATCTCTTGGGACATGGGTGAATGTGATGGATTCAAATTGTCAGCTGAGTTATTTTGTGCACAGGAATTTTCTAAAGAGGAAGGGATCATGCACCTGGTAGCAGTTGTTGAGCTAGGAGACAAGTAGCTGGGAGTCGAGGAACACATGAAGGTTACATATGCCCATCTGGAGGGCAGCAGTCAAGAGGCCGGTCACAGCATCATACTACACCTGGTTATTAGTAGCAGCGCCTATACATATTCCGTCAAGGTGAATCAATTCATGTGAAGGGAAATATAAGACTCATGCGGTAGAAGCCAGGTTTGGAGACCAATGGCTTGATCCATCAGCAAAGCCAATGTAATGAGGTGGAAGATGGTCCATCTATGATCATGCAAAAATGATGAATGTAAGATTGCGGTAAAAAAGGTGAAAAACAAAAAGAGAGCAAACTGTACAATACAGACCAATGGGGGCCACGGGTTTATTTAGGGATAAAAGCGTTTAACATACAACCCATTACGGGGGTTGCGCAAAGGGTGGCCTTCTGAGTCAGTTAAAATGTATGCCCCATTGCCGAGGCAGGTCTGCACAATGTAAGGGCCTTGCCACATGGATTCAAACTTTCCTTTACCAGTCTTGTCGTGGGCTTGGTCATAGGCGAGGATGAGGTCCCCTTCATGGAAAGTGCGAGGGTAGACATGTTTGTCGTAACCAGCTTTGGAGCGGTTCTTGGCGGCTTCAATGGTCTGGAGAGTGGCACAGCGGTCTTCATCAGCTTTTTCTAGTGATAGCAGACGTTGCTCGAGTGGGGAGGTGTCTGGGAGAAGCTCGACGGCGATGTGTAAGGAAGGTATTTGACACTCGATGGGAAGGACAGATTCTACACCGTGAACTAAATGAAACGGGGTAAAACCGGTGGTGGTTTTGGTGGATGTACGGTAAGCCCATAAGGCAGGGAACAACATGTGGAGCCAATTGGACTTATGCCGGTCAACAGTGCATTGGAGGATGGTTTTTAAAATTTTGTTAATGGCCTCTACTTGGTCGTTCCCTTGGGGGTAGTAAGCAGAGGAATACTGATGTTCGAACTTCAGTAGGGTGGATAACTCGCGCCAAAGGGAATCTTCAAAGTGTGAAACATGGTTTGAGACCAATTATTTGGGGACCTTGAATCGAGTGATAACATGGTTAAAAAAGAAACGGGCAGCGGTGTCAGCTTTACAATTGAAGGTGGGCATGGCTTCAGCCCATTTGGTGAAGTAATCGATGGCGACAATGATGTACTTATGGTTGTTGGCAGATAAGGGTTTACATTCCATGAAGTCGATGGCCCACTTACAAAAGGGGCCAACAGTGATAACTCGGTGTAATGGAGCGGGTGGTGTCCGGGCCTTGGGGGAAAAAATTTGGCAGTTATGGCAATGTTTGACCGCTGTGATGCAGTCGGTAAAGAGTGTGGGCTAGAAGTATCCGGTGCAAATGACCTTTTGGGTGGTGGCCATTCCATAGAAATGTCCGCCGCAGGCACCTCTATGATAGTCATTGAGGACATGTTCGACTTCCTCGTGTGTAAGGAAATGACGGAGAATCGTGTCAAACCCTCGCCGGTAAAGGAGATCGCCTAAGAGGAGATATCGAGAGGCTTGGTGACGGATACGACGGCGTCCATCACGACTGAAGTTGGGTCGGAACTTCTGCGTGCGAAGGTATAACAAAATATCACCGTACCATGGGTCATTAGACGAGATGATGAACAAGTGATTGTCGGGTAACTCATCGGAGATTTGTGGGGACGGCAGAAGGGAGGGGAGATCAGTGATGAGATAGGCAAGCACGAGGTATTTAGCACTCTTAGGGGTTCTAAAAGTCAGGTCATATTCTTGGAGGATAATTACCCATTTAGCAACACGACCTTGCAGGAGGCATCGGTTTAAGAGATAGTCCATGGGGTGGGAGTTGGAAACAACAGTGGTATGATTGAGTAAAATGTAGTGTTTCAATCTTTGGATGGAAAAGACCACAACAAGGACTAGTCTTTCCTCATATGGGTAACATAGGGGTGGGCCAGACAAGGTCTGGATGACGTAATAAATGACATGCTCCTGGCGAGCAGCATCTTCTTGAACAAGAACTTCAGACAAGGCATAATCGGATGCCGAGACGTAAAGGATGAAGTACTGAGAGAAATCTGGAGGGGAGATCAAAGGGGCTTGTGTGAGAGATTTCTTGAGGGATTCGAATGCAGCTTCTGCTTGCTCATCCCAAACAAAGGGTATGTGGGTACGAAGCAGGCATAAGAAACCATGAACGGTGGTGTCATAATCAAGAACGAAGCGACGGAGGAAATTAGATCACTCCTGCAGACTCTGGAGTTGTCGAAGCATGCGAGCAGAGGGAAGGTCTATGATGGCTTGGACTTTCAGGGGATCAACAACAATTCCTTTCCGGGAAACAATGAAACCCAACAATCGGCCTGCCGGAATGAAAAAGACACACTTGTGTGGGTTCAAGCGGATTTGATATTTGCGACAACGCAGAAAGACTTGCCGGAGGTCGTTAAGGTGGTCTGATCGTTTTCGGGAGCGAGTTGTAAGATTGTCAAGATAGACTAGCAGGATATGGACCAAGTCGTGAAAATAATAGGTCATGGACCGCTGGAAGGTGGCACCAACATTTTTGAGGCCGAAAGCCATGACGCGATAGGAAAAGGTGCCCCATGGGGTGGTAAAGGCAGTCTTGTACTGATCCTCCTTACGGATCTGAATCTGGTTGTATCCGAAAAAACCATCCATGAAAGATAGGACTTCATGCCCCGCACATGCATCGATGAGTTGGTCAATAAATGGCGTGGGGAAGTTGTTGTTGGGACAGGCTTGGTTTAAATTGCGAAACTCAGTACATACTCTGATGGTGCCTTGTTTCTTGTTAACAGGGACGAGGTTCGAAACCCAGGTGGTATATGCAATAGGATAAATGAATCTTGCTTTGCAAAGTTTCTCAATCTCTGCTTTAACAGTGGGGAGCTTTGAGGTATGAATGGGGTGTTGTTTCTAGTGAATGGTGGGTACATCTAGCCATGTGTCAATGTGGTGTTCTATAATAGCAGGGTCGAGACCAGGCATCTCGGTATAGGACCAGGCAAAGACATCACAGAACTCTTGGAAAAGTTTTTTGTACTCTCCAATCTCATACTCACTGCAGGATGCTCCTAATGTAATGATTTCAAGAGCACCAGGTGGGTCACAGATATCGATGTGGATTACAGGTGAGATGTTGGCCATGTTACCCTCCTCAAAGGCATCAGGAGTAGGAATGGGATCCTTAAACCAGTCGACTTTGGTGGGAAGGAAATCTTTGGATTGAACCACAAATTGGGTAGCTTTGGTAGAGGAGGACTCTTCTGGGAGGAAATAGGAACGATGGTGCATGTCTTCCCAGGGAAAATCCGGGGCAGCGAGAGCCTCTAGAATATCCTCATCATTGTGGAAACTTTGAGTTGTCAAATCGGTTGACGAGGGAGTGGTAGTCGAAGAGATCATATAAATGGTGTTAATCTCTCCAGATGAGGGTGATACTGGGGGGTGGATATCCTCAATTGTGGGGGTGCCGTCTTAAGGTCCAAATTATTTATCTCGTAGAAATCTGCTCTGTAATCTAGGAGATCAGGACAATGATGTGAGTAATGGTTGTAAATACCGCATATTTCACAAGGGTGGTTGGTACATAGTGATTTATCATGAGGCTTAGGGGTTGGATCGAGTTCAACAACCGAGATGTTGGTGTCATCGTCAAGCATTTGCATGTGTTCCTGTAATGTAGGTAATTGTGGACATTGATGAGTCGGATGGCCTAACTCATCACAAAATGAGCATTTGGGAGGAGCACGAAATACGGGGGGGGGGGGGGGGTTTAACTGTTTTGGGTGGGGGTACAACAGTGTATGGTTGTGGGCCTCTGCCCCCAGTGTGCTTGATAAGAGGGGGGGTATTTGTAGATGACGAAGGGGTAGTGACACCGGGAGGTGGTTGACTAGTAGTGGCAATGGGTTGCACCAATTGTATGACGACATTTGGTGTCGACGGGGGAACGGGAGGCGAAATATACGACATGGTTAATCCTAAGGTTAACCCGGGGAGGTTAAGAGTAGCCATAACCGGGGCGCTTACTACGACTGAGGGAGGGAATAGGAAGGGGATTGTGTGGATGGGTGTAACACCAATGTGACTAGGTAACAACGGTGGTTTGGGTAACAAGGGCGGTTGATTGTTGGGTGTTTGCATATTGTCGGAAAGGGTACATAGGTCAGATACTTCAGTCGCGGGTGACGGGGGTGGAATGGATTGGAAAGTTGAGGTCATCGGCGTATCTGAGTAAACTCCAGGTCCCATGTAGGAAACAAACGAGGTAGTTGCATCACGAACATGTTGTTCAACCATGGGGAGAACATTCTCAGGTGCAGTAGAGGCATTGGGATCATAATAGGTGAGTTGGTCGACCTTGACCACGCATCCGTCATGGGGAAACATCATGGTATGAAAAACGGATGAGGCAACCACCTGCATGGAATACATGTAGTTGTGGCCAAGTAAGAGGTTATAATCAAGTTGGGAATTGATGACCTCTATGTCAATGAGCATTGTTTTACCAGCCAACTAGATGGGGACATTATCTAAAAGACCTTGGGGTTGAGCCGAACAACTGTCGTAGGCTCGCAACGCAGTGGTGGACTGCTGGAGAGTAGGGGATCCCAACTTCTGCCAAACTAATGTGGACATAATGCATGTAGAGGCACCTTCATCGATAATGCACCGATGGATGATAAGATTCTGAACGGAAATAGAAACTTGGAACGCTAAAGTGGAAGGCAGGCGTGGTTCAGACTGGTCCAAATCGAAGGACATCATTCGTGAATCATTTGGGTCAATAGCACCAATGGTTGAGAGCAAAGTCTTGCGCTTTGAAGGGAACTTTTTTAAGACTTCTAACGCAGACATGGCTGTGGTAGATTGGGCTAAGTCATCTACAATGTTGTAATTAGACACAGCGCGAACATTGGGATTATTGTTGATGTGGCGAAGTGGGAAGCGAGGTGCTTCGGAGGCGCCATCGAGTGGAGACGGAGGTATACGTAACGTCTGATCAGTGGGATGAGCGTTAGTGTTTTTGTCGGCGGGAGGGGCTTTAGGGTTGAAGCCATATTCGTTCCGACGGGTTTGGAGGTTGACATCGGTGGATGACATCATTAACAAGTGATGGGTACCTGAGTCTAACATGGGTTGATCAGGAGCGGCATAAGTGATCTGCTGTTGTGGTGGCGCGTTGCCTTGAGTGGGAGCCAACGGCTAAGTGTTCACTAAACCTTGGGTTGGTAAAGGGTTTTGCAGCACCAAAGGTTGATGCTGAGGTTGTGGGGGGTTGGGTGGCACCTGAGGAGCTGCGTGCCGTTGGCGATGGGAATCATCAGTCTAGAGTTATCGAGCGCGCTCCAAATGTGGTCAAGCATGTGTGTAGTGGCCGTAGACCCCGCAAATAGAACAAGGATGGTTTGTTCGCAAATTAGGATTTTTGGCCTGCTTGGGTGGCCGATCAGGGTTCTGGTTGGCAGGTGCCACGTTATTGTTGTTTGAGGGATTGGGAGGTTAACCGCCTTGGTCTGGAGGGGGGTTATTCCCACAGTTACGGCCTTTGCCACGGTTTTGCTGGCCCTGTTGGCGCTGGTTATTTTGGTTCTACTACAGATTCTATTGGGCGTACACTTGTCCTTGGGTAGCAGGTGGGTTCTGGGGTTGTGCAGGTGTGGGAGTAGGCTGCGATGGATAATAAGTAGGTGGACGCGGCGCAGGTGCTCAACCTTGTGGGGGTTTCTTATACGTCTATGGAACGGGTTGTGGGTTTGCCGCAGGGGCTACCTGTGGCAGGTAATAAGCAGGTTGGGCTTGAGAGGACACAGGAGCTGGTGCAGCCTGTGTGTGGTAATATGGCTGAGGTGCAATTGGGGGGGCGTAAGCGAGGGATGCATGACCAAAGCACTGAGGTGGACATGAGGGTCCATGGGAATGGTGGTGATGTGCCATGGGAGCATACAAATTGGTTGCTCTGGACTGAGATGTAGCCCTTGAAAGGTCGGGGCCATGACTAGGACGTGCTATGGAAAAGGGTTGGGGATGCGAGGAAATCCGGCCAATGATGCCATCTGCAGCATGGGATGCCCCCGATGCATAGTGTCGGGAGGAATCACCACGAGGGGCATCAGGTATGATGGAATACAGATAACCCGACTGGGTGTAAATAAGGTCAAATTGCTAGGCTTTGAGGATGGCCTCTTCTTCGGACTGGGGTTATTTGGATGCCACATCCTTGGCAATGACAGGAAGGAGGGATTTTAGAAATCAATCTAAGAAGATATAGTCGTCTAACATGATTTTGTAGAGGCTGCGGCATCGACGCCACTCATGAATGTCGTCAATGATGTGGGTAGCCATGTTCTGTCTGCAAGACAGTAGGATCTCAACTCCCGCGTCATAGTGGACAGGTAACTGAAAGAACTACAGGAAAGTCGAGGAAAGGGAAGTAAAGGTGGCATGGGTCCCATGGGGCTGCTCGATGCACCAATTAGCTATAGATCCAGTGAGGGTGCGCTGTAACAGACGGAGGTGGACAGAGTTGTCCACTATGGAGTTGGAGGAACACCATAGATGGAAGGACATAATATGGTTCTGGGAGTCCTCACCTGCCTTTCCCTCAAACTTATGGATGTCGGATGGGAGCTTGGTGGGCATGTGAGGCCACGCAGGGTCATGTCTAATGGGATCCTTAGTCAGTCTAGATAGGTCGGGAAGGTTGAGACTAGCAATGAATGGCAAACTAGTAGAAGGATGTGACATACTAGCGGTTGTGACCATGTTGGGGCCAATGCCCCCAAGTGGAGGGTCTGGGTTTGGGATGTTTCCCCGAAGTGGAGGGATGAAAGTGGTATGGGATGGTGTTAACACCTAAAAAGTGCTCACTAGCTCATTCCCTTACTCACATGACCCATTTGTCCACTTTTCCACCATCTGAGCCTCTGAAACCAACAAAAGGTCACCAAAAGACCTTAGTACACCCCTTTTTCCATTAAAAAAGATTATTTTTCCAAGAAAATCATAAAAAACCCTCAAAAAGGGTCCAAATTCCCAAAAATATTAAAAAGGGAATTAAAATATTATTTTTATTCAAAAAAGGAAAAAGGAGGGAAAATTACCTAAACTATGTTGGTCAATACCATTGGTTTCCACAAAACCACAAATGGTATTCCTCACCACCAAAACCTATAAAAAGGTGGTAGGGGCTCCTCATTTCACATCCTTCCATTATCTCATCCTTATGCTGCTGAAATCTCCCCTGAGCACTTTTAGCCATTGAAGCAACCTTGGAGAAAGAGACCTATTGGAGTTTGGAGCTACTCATCTTGGGAGTTGCTCAACATCAACCTTCACCATTGAAGGTAATATCGCAAGCACTTGCTTGCCCCCCACTTTTCAATACAAAAATTATTTCTTATGTTTCTTGTTCTTGATTTTTTGAAATATTTAAATTATTTGCTTAGATTCTTGCTTAGATCCATGAAAAGTATTGTTTATTTAGTTTATTGTTTTTATTTCTATTGAAACTGCTACTACTAGTTAGTAGGTGCCCATAGCACTAAGCTTGGTTGCAAAACCGAGCCAACAGTTTTTGGCGACTCCGCTTTGGTTTGAACTTTAGATCTCTAGCTTTGCCATTTAATCTTAGTTTTTATGAGTTTTTAGTCTTTAGATCCATAGATCTACCATCTTAGACAGCAGATCCATTGCTGTTCTGAGATTTGGCCCCTTAAACAGCCCGAAATTTTCAATTTTTGGGTTCGTTTCTCGGTTTCCGTGCACGGCTTCCGCCTCGCGGCTTTTTTCCAGACAGTCGCGCGGCCCATCGCGACTTTTCTGCGTTTTTCCGCGCGGTCCATCGCGGATTTTTTACAGACAGTCGCGCGGTCCATCGCGACTTTTCTGCATTTTTCCGCGCTGCTCATCGCGGCTGTGCGGCCAAAACCTGCGCGGCTCATCGCGACTATACGGCCAAAACCCGCGCGGTCCATCGCGACTGTGCGGCCAAAACCCGCGCGGTCCATCGCGACTGTGCGGCCAAAACCCGCGCGGCCCATCGCGGTTGTTCGTCCAAAACCCGCGCGGCTGAATTTTTTCATTCGGCCATCCCGATTTTGAAAAATATTTTTTACTGTACTTTCTGCCCATAGCACATTTTTTACAGTACTAAATTCTGCATAGTTTACAGATTTGAAAACAAATTTTTACTATTTAAAAGTGCATACCTAGAAATCTTGTTAAAAATTTTTCAAGAAAGTGAAAGAAAGACTCATTTTGCATTCTTTATCTAGATTCAAAAATTTTTCTTGTTTACTTCTTTAGAATATTGCCCTTAGCAATTTTTATTGAAACAAAGAAATCCATTTATTTCTTTATTTGCCTTCATAAAATCCAAGAAATCCTTTATTTTTTGAGTTATTTTTTGAAAAAGCATATTAATTCCTTTTCGTGAAAAAAGTCTTAAATATTTGCTTTGTATTTTCGAAAAGTCCTTTATTTTTTGAAAATTTCCCTTAAAGCATTTAATTTTTTCAAGTTCAGTTTACAACACCTCACGTGCACTCACACGATCACTTAATTGAACAAAGACTTAAAAAGTACCCTAATTTGAACACACCCTTAACCCCACTTGGGGAACACGAAAAGAATTCTTGTAGCTAGGTAGTATTGGGGGGATAGGTGTTCCAATAACACCCCTCAGTTCATACATCTGAGACATAGAAGTTGTCCAATTAGGGAGCTAAAATCTCTTAGTACTTTTTGGCGCGGTCACAACCGGTTTGTGGGAAGGCCTCTCCCTTAGGAGGGTTGAAGTCGCGAGGATGGTTCCGGAAGCCTGAGTGGGATACCGAAACCCATTCAGTAACCGAAGGGCTACCATTCGCAGTTCTCGGGATATCCCTGTACTGGGATATTGCGATCAAAGGACCAAACGGCAGATTTACCTTTTCTCGACGCGTCATGAACGGAGTATCCTAGTAGCCTGTCTTTTTAGGATTGATTACCCGGTGTCCCTCCCAGTAGGGGGATATCTAGCCGTTGTCTCTACATTCATATTGTCTGACTTGGATTTCATCACCTTGCAGGGGATATCGTCTGTTTGAGTCACAATACTTTTAGATTAGGTGTTTGCATGATCTTTACCACCTATTGAGTCTAGTTACACCTATTTTTTCTAGGAGCCGCTTGCATGTTGGTATTCTGACCGGTTGTTGCATTCCTCCACTTATTGTAGCACAGCTGCTGGGATAAGTGCATTTTTGAGGATTGATTTTTTGGCCTGTGAGCCTTCTTTTTTCACTCCCCTTTTTGCACCCTTGGTTGCATTAGGGTTTTGAGTCTTTTACATATATATCACCACCTGATACTTAAAACAATTTTTTATATAAAAAAAAAAATTTCTCACCATTGAGAATTCTAGACGTTCTCGTCGTCTACGGGGCGAGCTCCCAGAGTTTAGTCCACTTGGCTCTCCACGTCACGGACGCAGAGCATTATCCCTTGATTCGACACATCGTCGATCATTTAGACGGTCATCCGATTCTGACATACCCCACTTCACCTTTGATTTGGAGGTAGAATCCGAAAACCCCACAGAGTTACCACCAACTATAATTATGTCTGGAACACCAGTTGATCCACTATATACATTAACCATAGGTCAGACATCCGCAGACCTTTCTGCGGCAGTACCATCAACGGCAACAGCCACCCCCTTGGGTATGCCCAATATGGGTAACACTCCACATTCCGGAATGCCTAGCACAGGACCTTCACCTGTCATGGGCATGCCCAACATGGGGGTCATACCCCCTTCGGTTTCCACAAACCCTATCCCAGGAATCCCTAGTGCGATTCCTAACCCAAGTGTAACTCCTGTTGCACTTGGGAGTGCTATCCCCGGAATCCCTAGTGCGATTCCTAACCCAAGTGTAACCCATGTTGCACTCGGTAGTACTATACCAGGAATCCCTAGTGCGATTCCTAACCCAAGTGTAACCCAAGTTGCACTTGGGAGTGCTAACCCATATCAGGCCACACCTTTTGGAGGGCACATACCCTCCATACCTAGCATACCTATAGGCGCTACTGGACCCCTACACCATACCACAATGGCTAGGCAGGTCCCGGTTCCGGTCACCACATCCGCTAGTCTACCATACATGGCAAGTCTCAACCTGCCAGATTTAGCTAGGCTCACAAATGACCCCATCAGGCATGATCCTGCTTGGCCCCATATGCCCACTAAGCTTCCCTCTGACATCCCTAAGTTTGAGGGAAAGGCCGGAGAAGACCCCCAGAACCACATCATGTCCTTCCATTTATGGTGTTCCTCCAACTCCATAGTGGACGACTCTGTCCGCCTCCGTTTATTACAGCGCACCTTCACTGGCTCTGCAGCCAAATGGTATATCGAGCAACCCCATGGGACGCATTCCACATTTACCTCCCTTGCCTCGACCTTCCTGCAGTTCTTTCAGCTACCAGTCCGCTATGATGCGGGCGTCGAGATCCTACTGTCTTGCAGACAAAACACGGCCACGCATATCACTGACCATATTCATGATTGGCGGCGGCGCCGAAGCCTATGCAAGATCAAATTAGACGACCGAATCTTTTTAGACTGGTTCCTTAAATCCCTCCTTCCTCTCATTGCGAAGGATGTAGCATCTGAAAGACCCCAGTCTGAGGAGGAGGCCATCCTTAAGGCCCAACAGTTTGATCTTATCTATGCCCAATCAGGTTACCTATACACCATCATACCTGACGCACCACGAGGTGACTCCGCACGCGGTGACACACCGGGGGCATCACATGCCGCTGATGGCATTATTGGCCAAATTACACCGCAAGCCAAACCTTTCAGTATGGTGAGCGCCATGCCCGCCCCAGAACTTTCTAGGGCTACATCCAGTTCCGGAGCGACAACTTCTTATGCTCCAACAAACCAGACCCATCATGTTCATGGACCCTCTTGTCCACAACATTGTTATGGCCAAACGCCATCAGCATATGTACCTCCTACATACTATGCTCAACCTATGGTACAGAACCCCATGCAGTTTCCACAACAGCCCATGCATTACCCACAACCGGTTGCACCGGCTAACCTCACACCTCCACCAGCTCAGGGGTACCAACAACCCCAACAGGCAACTGGACCACCTCCAGCTCCACCTGCATACTATCCACCGCAACCTGCTCCCGCACCTGCGGCTCCTCAGAATCCCCCCAATGCTCAAGGGCATGTCTACGCACAACAACAGCAGCCCCAATACCAAAATAACCAACGCAACCAGGGTGGGCAACCAAACCGAGGAAGAGGACGAAACCGTGGAAACAATCAAAACCGTAACCAAGCTCCACAACCTACCCATCCTCCGCAAAACAATAACGCGGCGCCCGCTCATCAAAATCCTGATCGGCCACCTAAGCTACCCAAAAATGCTAATTTACGAACAAACCATCCTTGTTCCATTTGCGGTGTCTATGGCCACTATACCCACGCTTGCCCACATCTGGAGCGAGCTCGACAACTATGGACAAATGACGCCCATCGTCAAGGGCAGGCGGCTCCTCAGCCACCACCCAACCCCCCACCAACCCCACAACAACCTTTGGTCCTCCAAAACCCTTTTCCAACACAGGGAGTGGTAAACGCTCAGCCGTTAGCCCCCCAACAGGGCAACGTGCAACCACAACAAATAACTTATACGGCTCCGGACCAACCCATGTTTGATTCAGGCACCCACCACTTATTGATGATGTCCACCGCTGACGTCAATATCCAAACCCGTCGGAATCAATACGGACCGACTTCTGAAGCCCCCCCCGCCGAAAAGGATACTAATGCTAATCCCACTGATCAGACATTGCGTATACCTCAGGTTCCACTTGATGGCGCTTCTAAAGCACCTCGCTTCCCCCTTCGCCGAATCAACAACAACCCCAATGCACGGGCTGCGTCCAATTACAACATTGTAGATGACTTAACTCAATCTCCCGCAGCCATGTCTGCGTTAGAAGTCTTAAAAACCTGTCCTACTCAGCGCAAGACTTTACTTTCCGCCATTGGGGCGATTGACCCAAATGATTCGAACTTGATGACCTTTGATTTAGACCAATCTGAACCACGACTGCCTTCTACCATAGCAGTCCAAGTTTCCGTTTCTATTCGGAATCTTGTCATCCATCGATGTATCATCGACAAAGGTGCCTCCACATGTGTCATGTCCACTTTTGTCTGGCAAAAGTTGGGATCCCCTGCTCTCCAGCAATCCACCACGGCATTGCGGGCCTACGACGGCCGGTCAGCTCAACCTCAAGGTTTATTACCCAAGGTACCCGTCCAATTAGGTGGGAAGACTGTGCTCATCGACATAGAAGTCATTAACGCCCAGCTTGACTATAACCTTTTACTTGGCCGCAGTTACATGTACGCCATGAAAGCGGTCGCCTCCTCCGTCTTCCGCACCATGATGTTCCCCCACGAGGGCCGCGTGGTTAAAATTGACCAACTCACCTACTACGATCCCAACGCCCCTGCAGCACCTGAAAATGTTCTCCCCATGGTTGAACAACCTGTTTGTGGTGCAACTACCTCATTCATTTCCTCAGTAGGACCCAGACTTTACTTCGAGGCGCCGATGACCTCTACATTCCAGGCCATTCCACCACCGTCACCGGAGACCCACATCGCAAACCTCTGTACTCTTTCACAGAATACACAACAACCCGGTAATCAACCACCTTTGTTCCCTAAACCACCATTGGTCCCTAGTCACATTGGGGTTACACCCATCCACACAATCCCCTTTCTATTTCCTCCTTCAGGTGTAGTAAGCGCTCCGGTTATGGCTACCCTTAGTCTACCCGGGTTAACATTGGGATTACCCGTGTGGTATATTTCGCCTCCAGTTCCACCGCCGACACCAAATGTCATCCTGCAACCGGTGCAACCCATTGTTACTTCTACCCAACCACCTCCCGGTATCACTACTCCTTCGTCATCGACGAATCCCCCTCCACTCATCAGACCCACTGGGGGTAGAGGCCCACAACCATACACTGCGGTACCCCCACCCAAGGCAGTTAAACCTCCCTTCGTATTTCGTGCTCCCCCTAAATGCTCGTTGTGCGATGAGATAGGCCATCCAACTCATCAATGCCCACACTTACCGGCACTCCAAGAGCATATGAATATGTTGGACGATGACATCAGCATCCCAGTAGTTAGATTAGAGCCACCTCTACAGCCTCGCGACAAATCACTGCGCACCAACCATCCTTGTGCTATATGCAGTGTTTACGGCCACCACTCTCACCATTGTCCTGATCTACCTGACTATAGAGCAGCATTGTACGAGTTAAACAATGTCGATTTGGAGATATCTCCTACCCTAATCAAAGAGATCTACCCTCCCGCATCATCCTCATCTGGAGAGATTAACACCATCTATATGATCTCTTCGACTACCACTACCTCATCACTCGGCAATGATAAAGAGGTTCTCGAGACTCCTACTACCTTTGATTATCCCAGGGAAGACATGCACCATCGTCCATACTTCCTCCCGGAAGAGACTTCATCCACCACCGCTACCCAATCCGTGGTTGAGTCCAACGATTTCCTTCCTACTAAAATCAACTGGTTAACGGATCCCATGGCCGATATTTCTTCCGTCATCCACATTGACATCTCTGACCCACTTGGTGCCCTTCATACCATCACATTAGGAACCTCCCACAGTGAGCATGAGATCGGAGAATACCAACAACTGTTCCAAGAATTCACTGATGTCTTTACTTGGTCAGATACCGAAATGCCTGGCCTTGACCCCGCCATTTATATGATCTCCACTAAATACCCCTCTGTCCGGTCGGCCCCTTCCATTGATCCCTTTGACACACAGCTTGAACCCTTTCAAATCAACCAGGAAACCACATGTCCACAACATGGGGGCATGCCCAAAACCTTGCCTACTCATCATCATCGTGATCCTCATCGGAGATACTGGGGGCATCCACACCACAAAGGGAATCCCCCATCATCATATCATCACTTTAGTATGCCACCACAGCCCACAGCCTCATGGTATAACACCCAGCCAGCAGTTGCTCAATGCCCTATTGATCTCTCTCTGAGACAACATCTGCACCACATTGACACCTCTGAGTTAGGGGGCATAATAGATTACCTCGACCCCGGGATAGGGGGCATGATCAATCATTTTAAACCTTCCCCATCATCTCTATCTCAATACCTCAATGAGCCCATCGTTCAAACTAACACATATGTGATCCATAATCATAAACCCCATGCACATAGCATGGGGGCAGGTCATTAACCCTGCTCACTTTTTCATATTCGTGATCTCAACCATTTTTGAGGTCACGTGTCACTTGTATATTTCAGTTGATTTGATACACCTAGTATTTTGCCCCCACGGGTCATCATTTCTCCCCACCACTGCATCCTTCGCTTGGTGAGATCACCTTTATTTGTAGCCATTTTTTAACCTAGTTCTTTCCTTTAAACCATTCTGGAGTCCTTATGACCTCCGTTTTTCGCACCATTTGCACTGCCGAATTCATATTTCCGTGCCCGTGATGATGCTTAAGATCATTTCTCACTCTCACCAGGACCAATATCAACATTGTGTCCCGACACCTTGTCGCCCCAGTTTGCGTACCACTTCGGCTGCTCTCCGTTTTTGATATATTTGATATCATCGGATTCATTTTTCCGAGCCCGTGATGATGCTTGAGATCATTTCTCGCTCTCACACCTAGATTTTTCGGGCATTTTTTCCATGCCCCCCTCGTCACCTCGGTTTGCGTGCCACATCCGCCGTTCTCCGTTTTTGACAATCTTTATATCGTCGGATTCAGTTTTCCGCGCTCGTGATGATGCTAGAGATCATTTCTCGCTCTCACCTTTATATTTTTCGGGCATTTTTTCCACGCCCCCTCGTCACCTCGGTTTACGTGCCACATCGGCCGTTCTCCTTTTTCGACAATCCTTATGTCGCCGGATTCAGTTTTCCGCGCTCGTGATGATGCTTGAGATCATTTCTCGCTCTCACCTTTAGATTTTTCGGGCATTTTTCCTCGTGCCCCCCTCGTCACCTCGGTTTGCGTGCCATATCGGCCGTTCTCCATTTTTCGACACGCCTTATATCGCCGGATTCAGTTTTCCGCGCTCATGATGATGCTTGAGATCATTTCTCGCTCTCACCTTTAGATTTTTCGGGCATTTTTCCTCGTGCCCCCCTTGTCACCTCGGTTTGCGTGCCACATCGGCCGTTCTCCGTTTTCGACAATCCTTATGTCACCGGATCCAGTTTTCCACACTGATGACGATGCTTGAGACCTTTTCTCGCCCTCATCAATCCATTTTTGTTCGGTATAATTTTATCCCTTTTTCGGGCCGAGCAATCCCTTTTACGAAAAAGACACTTAGGGAGTTTCTGTTAAGCTCTTTTCTGACTCCTAAAACAATGAAAAGATCGCCGAGCAATCTTGCTTCCTTTCATGCTCGCTAAACGTATCTGAAAGGGCGTCTACCTGGTATAAGTTTACCCCTTTTCCGGACCTCGTAGACTAATTACGAAAAAGGTATACTCTAGTCACATCGGCTAGAAGAGTTCTCCATCCGCATCATTTTATGCTTTTTTGGGCCTTGGAGACTAAACTACGAAAAAGAACACCAATAGAGTCCACTTACCGCTTTCAGACTCTCTAAACATGATAGCAACCATGAGCATGCGCCGTCCTGGGCTCACAAAATCCACAAGACAGTACCATTTCAGAGCACACTTTTATCCCTTCTTGGAGCTCATTAAAACTACGAAGAAGGAAGAAGGGTGCCTCTTGGCGCCACGACAGATCATATCTACTCACATAGCAGCTTCCCCATTCTGGTCGCCTTTGTTCAGAGTATTCTGCAGTATGTCACCCGGAAACTCCCTCGACAGCTACCATCAGCTTCACCCCCCCAGAGTCAGTACATACCCTTCAGTCCCTAAAAGATGATCCCCACACCTACAAGTCAGTTCCCTACGCTGCTAGGTCAACCACGTCATCATGCTCTGAACAAAGGAAGTTTGAGTCTACCCATTTTTGACCCAGTTATTTCCCATCCCCACAAGTATGTCAGTCCTACCAGCAGTACTACATCACTTCAATTCTACACCTCGTGCTCCTGTCAAGGAAACATCATTGCCTTGTTAGTTGCTGGTCTCCCTCTGTCGACGACAACCACATTGATTCCAGAGGATAGATCTAGAGGTCCCTGTGTCTTGGACTCATTACCATTTATGATGAGTGCCTACGAATCATTTCGAGAGGAATCCTCAGTGCCTCTCCGAATGGTTGTTTCTCACATGCTCGACTTCAACACCTGGATCGCATCGTTGAGACTCGCACAGGGTATTGGTCCGTTCAGTTATTAGTCGAAGACCCCGGATACCACCTGACTCCTCCACATTTGAGAGTCTACCTATGGATACAACCAGTTACATTTTTTCTATAGATATCCGGGTTGCGTATGGAGACAGTATTCAGATGTACCCCAGTTTTATACTCCCTTGAGTATACAGTTACATTATTTCTCAGAGATGACTCATAGTCTTTGAGTCCCTACAGATGTTGGACACCTTCAGTTTCAACAGTTCCACAGTTATTCCAGTGTATCAGTTATTGAGATCAGTCATGATCATGAGTATATCCCACAATAATGTCCCCTCTGGACCATTATGATGTACCAGTATATTTCTTTACGTATTAGATCCCCCTTCTTGGGACTAATTGTTTTGTATATGTCTTGATACGAGCATGGGAATGCCCGCCTCGTCCTTTATCAGAGATTATACCTCATTCATATTGAGGCAATGTAATATTTTTTGTTTTTGCAGCTTCCAAGGGCCGTGGCTCCAGTCTCCAACCGGTCTCTTCTCTCCCCTAAAACCCAGAAAAAGGACAAAAGAACTATGATGTCTATCGGCCATACGATGAGCTCCTTCCCTCACACATCAGGGGGCAATCTGTTAACACCTAAAAAGTGCTCACTAGCTCATTCCCTTACTCACATGACCCATTTGTCCACTTTTCCACCATCTGAGCCTCTGAAACCAACAAAAGGTCACCAAAAGACCTTAGTACACCCCCTTTTCCATTAAAAAAGATTATTTTTCCAAGAAAATCATAAAAAACCCTCAAAAAGGGTCCAAATTCCCAAAAATATTAAAAAGGGAATTAAAATATTATTTTTATTCAAAAAAGGAAAAAGGAGGGAAAATTACCTAAACTATGTTGGTCAATACCATTCGTTTCCACAAAACCACAAATGGTATTCCTCACCACCAAAACCTATAAAAAGGTGGTAGGGGCTCCTCATTTCACATCCTTCCATTATCTCATCCTTATGCTGCTGAAATCTCCCCTGAGCACTTTTAGCCATTGAAGCAACCTTGGAGAAAGAGACCTATTGGAGTTTGGAGCTACTCATCTTGGGAGTTGCTCAACATCAACCTTCACCATTGAAGGTAATATCGCAAGCACTTGCTTGCCCCCCACTTTTCAATACAAAAATTATTTCTTATGTTTCTTGTTCTTGATTTTTTGAAATATTTAAATTATTTGCTTAGATTCTTGCTTAGATCCATGAAAAGTATTGTTTATTTAGTTTATTGTTTTTATTTCTATTGAAACTGCTACTACTAGTTAGTAGGTGCCCATAGCACTAAGCTTGGTTGCAAAACCGAGCCAACAGATGGTCCTGCACCGCCAAGGGTAGTGTGAGTCACTGATGGAGTGGGAATAGGTATGCCAGCTACTGGAATGGGTACAGTGATCGGAATGGTAGAAGTGGGCCCCAATGAGGGCATACCCAAAGCAGGTGTGGTAGCTGGTGTGGTGGTGGATGCTCCACCAATGGTCCCTACAAAGAAAGGGGTGGAAGTCATTCCAGCCATGGGGCTGGTTGGTGTAGTGTAAGTGGGGTTCTCAAACTCTGTCTCAGAATCAGAAGTAAAATAAGGGACGTCTAGATCGGGTGACGAAGTTCTATGCCATTGACGAGTGGAGTCAAGTGACAAGGCTCAAGATCTATGATGAGTGGTATCAAGTGATGAAGATCTACGTCTATGACGGGTGATGTCAAGTGAACTGTGTTGTGGTGGCTCATCTCGGAGGCATCGAAAATGTCTCGGGGACTCAATGGTGATAGATGGTGTTGTTGCATGCTTTTGGACAGACCCGGGTTTTCAGGAGGCGCAGCAACAAACACCACTTGGTCCACTGGCCCTTTCAACAACGGACTGCGCAGCAGCTCGAGGTCTCACCCGAAGTGCCTATGGGGGGCTAAGGAATTAGGTTTCCTTAACCGGGGTGGTGCGGAATCCACAGTCTTCTCTCTTCCCTTCTTACACAGTAACTTCTGAACAAAGCATTTGATTCTTTCACAGGTCATACAACGCAACAGCGCTGGGGCTTACTCGCCTTAGCCCAGCTGCGCGGTATCTCCGCACCTACGCACGAAGTGTTTATCCGCTTCATTCGTTACACGATGTATCATCTCTGCGCTCATGCCACAACGCAGCAACACACTCCCTACGCGTCACGGCGATAGTGTTCTTACTGGCTCCTTGGACAGTGCACAAGTATAACTTCTAAGGGAGCTTCAAAGACTTACTTTATATACTCATTCATACAGATAACGAAACATTCATGTAAGCATAGATAGTAAAACATAAACATGCATTCACACAACACATCACCATAACAACGATAATTATGTGGTTCGCCTCCATGGGGAAATCACGTCCACGGAAATTGTATCTTATATTATCTTAAGATGGGAATTACACAGTTCCACTGTGCACACAGATGCAGCCTTAGATCTTTCTGGGAAACTCCACGCACACAGCTAGGAGCCCTTCTCTTAGATCTACTCTCTTCTTCTACAGAGATTACAATGACTCAGTCATCAACTTAGACTATCTGCAAACTCAGTGACTAGCTCTACAGCTATCTGACTCTCTAACTCTTTGGCCTTCTAACCAATCTATCTCTGACCCATCTAACATCTAACCCTTTTCCCTTTATAATTACACATATATATAGGTGGCCCTGAGGGTCGCACCTTTACAAAACTGTGGGCCTTTCCCAATAGTGATCCCCAAAAACCCTAACCATTGATGACTAGGTGTACTTTAGACACCTCTTGCAGTCGCGTCGCAACATCCTGCAGGTTCCGTGATTTCTGGCACAGATCTCGGGTATGGGCGTCGCTTCATCGTTCTCTGCTCCTCGTACTTTTCCTTCAATGCTTCGACCCATTTCTCTTCCTTGGTCCGAGCAACCATAACTTCTGTACTTTGCCTTAAATGAGGGTAGCTGAGCCCTTTTTTCTGTCACTTTCTTCATTTACTGTGGTGGTTGAGCTCTCTACTCGGCCACCTTATTTACTCTTTCCCTTGACGTGCACACGAGCTCCACGATTTCTGGTCCGCACTCTGCGGTGAGCTCGTCCATCTGGCACCGTATTGCGCACTATTCACTTCTGACACAAATGGTGCTTTTCCTCAAAATTAGAACTTCTCCTTCAAAACTTAGTGCTTTTCCCCCAAAATTGGCAGTTTTGCCATAGCTGTAGCTTATGCTCCAATAGGGATCAAGTATCTGGGGGTTGTGTTGAGTGAAAAACAACTCAAAAACCCTAATGCAACCAAGTGTGCAGAAGGAGAGATCAAAAAATATGGCACTCAGGCCAACAACCAACTCAAAACACTTACTGTAACAGCTGTGCTACAATAAGTGGAGTATCAACAGAAATGGCCAGAATACCAACAAGCAGAAGGTTTCCTAGAAAATAAAAATAGTGGACTCGCTAGACTAAAAGGAGGTAAGGGAGCACGCAAACACCTAGATAAATAGTATTCTGACTCAACTAGACATATCCTCTACAAGGTGATGAAATCCAAGTCAGATAATATAGATAGTAGATCCAAGTGGCTAAATATATCCCCCTACCAGGAGGGACACCGGGTAGTCAATCCTAGAAGAAAAGAAACTAAGATAACCCATTCATGACACATTCGGCTGGGTGAATCTGCCATTTGGTTCTATCGCCGCTGTATCCCCATATGGGTGATACATCGAGAACTGTGAAAGGTATCCTTCGGTTACTAAATGGATTGCGGTATTCCACTCAGGCTTCCAGAACCAGTCTGGAAACTTCAACCCTCCTAGGGGAGAGGCCTTCCCGATAAATTGGTTTTAAACCGTGTCAAAAAATACTAGGGGATTTTGGTTCCCTAATGGACAACAACTATGTCTCAAGTGTAAGCAACCGAGGGGTGTTATTTGGATGCCTATCCCCCTGATCCTACCTAACTACAAAAATTATTATGTGTTCCCCAAGTGGGGTTAGAATGTTGGTTGTGTTAAGTAGTATTTTAGGGCTCACTTGAATTAGGTGACAGAGTGTGTGCGTGTGAGATGATGAACCCAAGTAAAAGTGCCATGGGGTGGGAAACTTTCTAACTAAAAATAACAATACATAATTTAAACTTTGAAATGCAAAATTTCTCTTTTCAATTAAAATGCTGAAATTTTTAAAAAATAATTCTGTAAATGGAACATAAATAATACGGCAGAAAAAGGTTGTAGGGAAGTATGGTTGCAGATAGGACAGATGGATGTGTAGATGCAGAAAATATTGCAGCAAAGTGTTGGGTTCAAAACAGTGAAAAAAGTGTAGAAAACATACCACGGGTCTGTGGAAAATCTGAGCGGTTGGACCACGGGAAACAGTGCAACAGTCGCGGACGGGTTGCGGGATTTTGGCTGAAAGACGTAGTCAGACTGCGGGAAAAAGGCCGAAAGATGCAGGTGGGTTGCAGGAAAATGGCTGAAATCCGCAAGCGGGACGCGGGAAAAAGGCCAAAAGACGCAAGCAGGTTGCAGGAAAATGGCTGAAAGCCGTAAGCAGAACGTGGGAAAAAGGCCAAAAGATGCAGGCCGGTTGCAGATAAATGGCTGAAAGCCGCAAGCGAGACACGGGAAAAAGTCCAAAAGACGCATGTGGGTTGCAGAAAAATGGCTAAAAGCCGCAAGCGGGACGCGGGAAAAAGGCCGAAAGATATAGGTGGGTTGCAGGAAAATGGGTGAAAACCGCAAGCGGAACCCGGGAAAATGGCCGAAAGACGCAGGCGGGTTGCAGAAAAATGGCTGAAAGCCGCAGACGGCCCGTGAAAAAATGGGCAGTTGGACCGCACAAAACAAGCTGATAGTCGCAGTCAGATCACAGGTAACAGACTGGAAACCGCCGGTAGATCGCGGGAAACAGTCTGAGAGCCGCGGTCGGATCGCAGGTAAATGCCTGAAAGACACGGTCATAATACAACTGCAGGGGGCAAAAGACGCGGTTTACGGTAGTCAAAAGGGACAACCGAAAGGGAAAAAACAGAAAACTATTGCAGAAAATTAAAAACGTTTAAAACTTTAAAATTATAACCAGAAACTCAAAGGAACACAAGGGGAGTCGCCAAAACTGTAGCTAGGGTTTTCACCCCAGCTTGTGCAAATGAGCACCTACTAAGGAGAAGGGACTCCTTAGTAGTAGTTCAGAAAATAGTACAGTAAAATAGTAACTACTCTAAGCATGTACATAAAACAGAAAAGACAAGATAATAAAAAGGGGTTTTTGTATTGATTATACCTCCAATGTGAAGGTTGGTGAAGCCTTTGCAGCAATCCAAGAGGGTTGCTTCCAAGCTTCCAGTTGCACTCCCTTCTCTTTCTCCAAAGGGTTTTGGAAATGGGCCAAAGGGGCACTCAAATGTGAAAGTAGCTCAAGGGTGAGCTAGGGCTTCAGGAGTGATTTTGGCAGAGTAAGGGTATGGTTGACTGTGGATATCAAATGAGGGGCCTCCATCACCTGTTTATAGGTTTTTAGTGGTGGAGTGTTGGCCCATGGTTTTGGGCACCATATGGTTTAGGTCAGCTGTATAGGGTTTTTGCTTCCTTTTTTCCTCTTTTTCCTCTTTTTTGTATTTTTTTATTCCCTTTTTAGAGAGTTTTTGCTATTTTGGAGGAATTTTGGATTATTTTAGGGGAAAAGGGGGTTTTTTGTCCTTTTGGAGGATTTTTTAATGGTTTTGTGGCCTTTTGGAGGCTTTTTAATGGGATTTTAAAGTTTTGGAGGCAAATATGGTAGGAAATATGGACAAATAAGTCATGCAATGGGGTAGATGAGGTAGTGAGCGCTTTTTGGGTGTTAACAGATTGCCCCCTCATGTGTGAGGGCAGGAGCTCATTGTATGGCCGATAGACATCATAAGTCTTTTATGGTTTTTCTAGGGTGTGGAGAGGAGAAGAAACGAACTATATCTCGGAACAACGGTCCCGAACGAACTGCAAAAACTGAAAGTACATGACCTTAATAATGAATGAGGAATAATCTGAACATATGGACGAGGCGGGCATTCCCGTGCTCGTATCAAGATATAGGACAACAATAACAATGGGGTCTAAAACATGGGGACCTGAAATATACATGGCCTCAAATAAGGAATGAGGAAGAATCTCAATATATGGACGAGGCGGGCATACCCATGCTCATATCAAGATACATAAAAAACAACTGTGAGGCCCGAAAAGGAGGACCTGTAAGATACATAGAGAACCACTGTGTACATCATAAGGGTCTAGAGGGGACACAAATTTGGGATATACTGCTGGGTTGACCATGTCTGAGCTGAAGAACTGATATACTAGAATAACAATAGTGTTGCTAAGTGGGGTACCAGAGGAACTGATGAGCTGCTTGATCATAGTGACGGGGAGTCATATCCTCAATGGTACACTAAACTGGAACTGAACTGGGTACTCAAGGAAGCATATAACTGGATGGCTTCCGAATACAATCGCCAATGCAACCCGGACATCCACGGGAACATATAAATGGGTGTTCCGAAGTGACTCACCAATGTGCGAGAGTCAGGGGAAATCTGGGGTCTTCGACCAATAACTGAAGGGATATAAACCTTGCGTGATTCTCAACGATGCGATCAAGGTGTTGAAGTCGAGCATGTGAGAAACAACCACTCAGAGAGGCAATGATGACTCCTCTCAAAATGGTTTGTAGGCACTCACCATAGATGGTGATGGGTCCAAGGCACAGGGACCTATGGGTCTATATTCTGGAATAGAGGGGTTGTCGTCGATAGAGAGAGACTTGCAACTAGCAAGGCAATGATGTTTCCTTGATAGGAGCGCGAGGTGGAGAACCAAAGTGTGAGAGTACTGATGGTAGGACTATCATATTGTGGGGGATAACTGGGCAAGTAGAGTGGGTGGACTCAAACTTCCTTTGTTCAGAGTATGATGGTGGGGATGATCGGGCAACATATGAAACTGACTGGTGGGAAAAGGATCATAGCTGTAATGGATCAAGGATAGTGACTGGGATGAGTGATACTCAAGCTAGTGTAAAATGGCAAGAGACTGCAGAATACTCTGAACAAAGGCTGAGTCGCCAAAAACTGTAGCTAGGGTTTTCACCCTAGCTTGTGCAAATGAGCACCTACTAAGTTGAAGGGACTCCTTAGTAGCAGTTCAGAAAAACAGTATAGTAAAATAGTAACTACTCTAAGCATGTGCATAAAACAGAAAAGACAAGATAATAAAAATGGTTTTTTGTATTGATTATACCTCCAATGTGAAAGTTGGTGAAGCCTTTGCAGCAGTCCAAGAGGGTTGCTTCCAAGCTTCCAGTTTCGCTCCTTTCTCTTTCTCCAAAGGGTTTTGGAAATGGGCCAAAGGGGCACTCAAATGTGAAAGCAGCTCAAGGGTGAGCTAGGGTTTCAGGAGTGATTTTGGAAGAGTAAGGGTATGGTTGACTGTGGATATCAAATGAGGGGCCTCCATCACCTATTTATAGGTTTTTAGTGGTGGAGTGCTGGCCCATGGTTTTGGGCACCATATGGTTTAGGTCAGCTGTATAAGTTTTTTGCTTCCTTTTTCCCTCTTTTTCTTCTTTTTTGTATTTTTTTTATTCCCTTTTTAGAGGGTTTTTGCTATTTTGGAGGAATTTTGGAATATTTTGGGGGGAAAAGGGGTTTTTTGGCCTTTTGGAGGCTTTTTTAATGGTTTTGTGGCCTTTTGGAGGCTTTTTAATGGGATTTTAAGGTTTTGGAGGCAAATATGGTAGGAAATATGGACAAATGAGTCATGCAATAGGGTAGATGAGGTAGTGAGCACTTTTTGGGTGTTAACACTTTGTTGGATGCAATCCATTCTTGTTTATCCATAGTGGTTTTTAATAGGATATTCCTTCTAGTGGTTTAGACTGTAGTGAAAGATCCTGCTCTAATACCAATTGTTTGAATATTGGAAAATACTGAGAAGGGGGGGCTGAATCAGTATTGATAAATTTTAACAATTAAAACCACTTTTAACTTATTTATTAATAGACAAGATCAACAAGATACACATAGCACATATTTTATCGTGGAATTCCAATTGGGAAAACCAAAAATTATTTCTATACTACGAAATTATATTTACAATATTTTTTGCAAGCTACAACTTAATGGAGACTTCAATCCCAAAGTTTCTTAGCTACAACTGAAGGATGCTACAACACACTAGTTTCTGCCTGCTACAACAGACAAGGATGCTACTACACCCTATTTATCAGCTACTACTAGAAGGAGGCTACAACCCCCTTGCAGGCCTGCAACCCTTCCCTAGCACCTCCCTTTCCCCTTATTTGATTTTATAACTTCAATGGGATATACACCAGTTTATACTTTCTATGATATTTGTACTGCTTCATATATTTATTTAAGCACACAACCGACACTCTCATATTCTTTTTACCTTCTCTGGATTCTACACTGCTTCAGGTCTTCATATCGAGTATACAAAGAATCTGTTCTATTTCTTTAGATGCTCATTTTCTATACCCAAAGACACACTTCTTCTAGAATCAAACTTTGTCTAATATATTTATCATATTCATATGAACCATCGTGTCTTTTCATCAGAAACTAAATTAAACAATTAAGTATGTCCTTCCAAAATAAAATTGCATCCTTTCACAAAGAATATGTCTCTATTTTTTTATTTGATAAACTCTACCTCATTATCTTTTTATTGGTTTATTCCTGTAGCTTATCATCATACCCTTTTATAGTTGCAACTCTTCATTCTAGACACTCGTATCCTTCAGCAAACACATCCTTACAATCTGGAAATCACCTTTTTATCAAATGCACCACTTCATAAAAAATAATTCTTGGTTTAATTAATTTGATTTGATAAATAGTTGGTAGTTCATTTCCTTTATTTCATAACATCTTAATTATTCCTTATTAAATTGACTTAGCTAGGAAATTTAAACAGAAACTTGTTAACATATTTTATCAGGCTTATTGCTGGCATATTCACAAACTGTAAAAATAGTTTTCCTTTAACTTGGAAAATCAATTTTTCACACGTGTGACTACCAAAGAAGAATCTGTCACCATGGCTAGATTGAAAAACTGCCAAAGAAAATATCCACACCTTTGTATGGATTTATCTGCATAACCACACCTTATGGCAGGCATTCCAAATGCCTCTTCAACCTTCATTTAGACAGAAAGACAACCTTTTTCTCAATTTGGCAGGCTTGTATTTCGCACGTGTGACCTCCAGAGAGAAATATGAGACCATGACTAGATGGAAAGATCATCAAAGAACATACCCATGCAAATTGATGAATTTACCGGTATAGGGACAATTCCTGGTGGGCATTTTCAAATGGCCCCTTAACCTTCAGTTTTCAACACTTGGACAAATTTCATTTGTTCAAATTTCATTTGTTCTTAATATGCAAAACAAGATTTTTCCCACTTTGGCAGATCGATTTCTTGCACATGTGACCATCATAAGGAAAAATGAAAACATGAATGGATAACCACTTCAACAAGGGACAGATCCATGTCACCTTTTGAATTTGTTGATACACACACATCATCTGGCAGGCATTTGAAACTAGCTTTATAAACTACCAATTCAACACTTTGACAAAATTGTCAAACCCTAGGTCAACATGAGGATGTTTTTATTTTCATAAACTTGGAGGTATGATACACTCAATGAATAGAGGCCAACAAGGTGATTCCATCCAAACAAATTTCATCCTTTGAGACCACTTTCTCTCTCCATGGCAGGCATATTTCTGGAGCAGTGCAAATCAAGCTAAGAGGCACTTTTGGCAGATCAATATCTTCACCTGCAAAGAATTTTTGGATAAACCAATGAGATTGTTGGTTACACCAATCAACATTCTAGAGACCCATACTATCAAAATACTTTAAGACATCAACCACAGGAAATGGAGGGCATTTTACTGAGGTCACTTAGGCATTTTTAGCTGTATTTTTATACTTTGACAATGTGTGCAATCTCGAGGGTGGATTTTTTATTTCACCAATATCCTAAACCAGTGATACCAGATGATTCAATACATCTCACTAAGCATAACCATACTAATTTCACCTTCAAACTAATCTTCCTTTGACCTAGGTGGGTATTTTACTGGACTAGTGCAAAACTGCCTAAAACCCTGTTTTGGTAGACCTATAACTTCATCCTCAGGCACTCTCAAGACAAATTGAGACCACGTTTAGGTAGACAGATCAACAAGCTAGAGCCTGATGCTTTTAGATACTTTTTATCATTCTCCTATGAGGTACGGCGGGCATTTTCCCAAGGAAATTTGGGCCAAATTTCCAACACTTAGGCAATTTCCAGAATTTCTCTAAACTGACAAATCTCTATATAATTAGGTCAAATTTTTATAATGACATCATGAATGTACTATAAAATCATCATGTGTCTCTCCAGCCTCATCACACATGCCACATCATCATGCATGCCATGTCATCACTACCTTTGTTATTTTTTTGTCATTACTGAGTTTTCCCTGCCATCATGTCCTTGGTTATCCCTTTGTCATTACTGGACTACTTTGATATCAATGACAACCACATTCAACATTCTCTCCCTTTTATATTGATGGAAACATCTAAACATACTCCCCCTTTGACAATAATGACAAAGGATAACCTATTATGCCCTTGTTGTACTATCTTGATAGAGAATTTCCTATATTTCTTCTTTTTGACAACTGCCCTTGCCAATATATCTCCTCTTTTAAGAAATTAAGCTCTTTGATTCTCTTCTTCTTGTTAACTGGACTAGGTACTAATCATTGTGTTATGATACTCTTGATTAACATCCTCATTTACCTTTTTGTAGTGAATATTTGCAAGAGAAAATGGATGATTAGTTCAGAGACTCCCCCTTTTAGTGTTCCTCCCCTCTGTCAACATTTTATACATTTTGGGACAGAGTTTATAGTTATCAGTTTATCCATTAGTTTTCGTCCATAAACTGCTCCTAAAGATGTATCATGTAACTTGCTCTTCTTAAGGAGTCTTCAATGCCACGAAAGCAATTTATTATCCATATGTCCTTGTTCCCTTAGACCTTGAACAAGGTTTAACTAGCTTGATTTATATAGTATTCTTCTTTCATAGCCTGCACCATAATTCCTTGGTATGAGGTAACAACAAGGTTTTCTATATTTTCATAAACATGCTTATTATTTTGTTACACTTCAACCATTAAGTGTGTTTGTCACATAGATGTTTTCTAGACAAAATGTTTTTCTTCAAGTTGTCACCTCTACTCTACTTCTTATCTTTGATGAAGATAGCCTTTTATTCTTACCAAAATGATATTAATTACATTCAAATAACAATTTCATTTTTCTAATATTTACTCCACCTGAGTATATGATCCCTTCTAATGCTAATTCCAGGGTTCTCTTTTAGGTCACGAGAGACTTTAGAAGAGACATTCATTATATTTATCTTCATCGATGTATTTTACATCTTCATCTTGCTTTCCATCATAATGGATGGCATTCTTATCTACAACACTATTATGATGAAAATCATCTTTGGAAACTTTATTGATGCCTCGAATTTGTGTTTCCTTTGAATATTTGTAGTCTTCCTTTCTTCTCCATATCTTTCCATGAGGTACTCTCCTTACTGATTTTTCATTTCTTTGTTTCTTGGATTCTGTACTTTGATCTTTTCCCTTGGTTCTGCAAAAAACAGCTTTGTGAACAAACTTGTGACAGCAGTGACAATATCCATAGAACTTTCCTTTATATTTGAGGAATATTTGATCTTTCTGCTTCACAACTTCCATCTTCTTCCATCCCTTCCTTTGTTTCTGAACTTTTATTGAGGAATTACTTCTCAGCTTACATTCTCTAGCCTTATGTCCAAAATTATTACAAGAGTAGAAATGACCAAAAAATATCTATTTGAACTTGCTTGTCATTGGTATTTTAGGTATTATATCAGTTCTATATTTATTATAATAGGAAGGAAAAAATTTCTGACTATCCTTATTAATCGGGATTTTGAGTGCAACAACATAGCTTCTTTTATTCTTATCTTGGAGTGCAAGAGACAAACATTTTGGATTCTTTTCTTTGTCATAACCTAATCCAGTTTTATCACTTGATGGTCTTTGGATACGTAGGATTTGATCTAAATTCTTTGATCTGTTCTCAAATTTTGATTTAATATATTCTTTATCAAGCATATTTCAAAGCAAAATAACATATGCTTCAAGTATTTTAGAGTCTTGTATTTTCTCCTTGAGCTTCTTATTAGTGGTTTACTAGTCTTTCAGCCTTTCTATTTCTTCCTTGAATTTGGAAACTTCTTGTTTTAATCTCTCGGCCTATTTCATGCTAATCATCACTTGTTGACTTGATTTGTGCAGCTCTTCTTGGAGGGTCTTGACTTTCTCTTCTTTTGACTTTAACTCTTCTTGGTATTTTGACAATTGTCCTTTCAAATATTTGTTCCTTCTTCTACATTTTTCAATATCCTCAAGAGACCACATGATTTCATCCTCTAGGTCCACCTCTCCTTCCACATATGATTCTACTTCTGAAGCTTGAGTTATTGTACCCATGAATAGATTTTCTCCATCTTCACTAGCATCCTAGATAATAGCAAGGCTTGCTTCTACTCTTTGTTCAACTGAGTAAAGTTTCTCCAAATTGACCTAGAGTTCCTTACCTGAGTTGCATTCTCCTATCTTCTCTTTGATGGGTTGATATAATCCATCAAGTATGGTCTCTATTGCCCTTGAGTTATTTTTCTTGGAATCTTTTTGAGATGTAGTTCTTATTATTTTTGGTTGGATATAATCATAGATTACAGAATTCCATACACCATATCCTAATGATTGTAAGTATGCACTCATTCTTTTGCTCCATATCTGAATTCCATACACCATATCCTAATGATTGCAAGTAATGGAGCTTTGTTGGATGCAATCCCTTCTTGTTGATCCAGAGTGGTTTTTAATAGGATCTGCCTTCCAGTGGTTTAGACTGTAGTGAAGGATCTTGCTCTGATACCAATTGTTGGAATATTGGACAATACGGAGAAATGGGGTGAATCAGTATTAATGACTTTTAACAATTAAAACCACTTTTAACTTATTTATTAACACACAGGATAAAAAAAGATACATAGAACACATATTTTATCATGGAATATCAATTGGGAAAACCACAAATTCTTTCTATACTAAAAAATTATATTTACAATAGTTTTTGCAAGCTACAACTTATTGGAGACTTCAATCCCCAAGTTTCTCAGCTACAACTGAAGGATGCTACAACACCCTGTTTTCTTCCTGCTACAACAGACAAGGATGCTACTACAGCCTATTTACCTTCCCTAGCACATCCCTTCCACCCTTATTTTATTTTATAACTTCAATGGGATATACATCAGTTTATACTTCCTTTGATATCTGTACTACTTCAAATCTTTATTTAAGCACACAACAGACACTCTCGTCTTCTTTTTACCTTATATGGATTCTACACTACTTCAGGTCTTCATATCGAGTATACAAAGAATCTGTTATGCTAATTTAGATGCTCATATTCTATACCCAGAGACACACTTCTTCCATAATCAAACTATGTCTAATATATTCATCATCTTCATATGAACCATAGTGTCTTTTCATCATAACCTGAATTAAACAATTAAGTATGTCCTTTCAAAATAAATTCGTGTCCTTTCACAAAGAATATGCCTCTATTTTTTGTATTTGATAAACTCTGCCTCATTATCTTTTTATTGGTTTATTCTTGTAGCTTATCATCATGCCTTTTTATAGGTGCAACTCTTCATTCTAGACACTCGTATCCTTCAGCAAACACATCCTTACAATCTGGAAATCGCCTTTTTACCAAAAGCACCACTTAATAAAAAACACTTCTTGGTTTAATTAATTTGCTTTGATAAATAGTTGGTAGTTCATTTCCTTTAGTTCATTTCCTTTATTTCATAGCATCTTAATTAGTCCTTATTAAATTGAATTATCTAGGAAATTTAAATAAAAACTTGTTAACGTATTTTATCAAGCTTATTGTTTGCATATTCACATACCGTAAAAATAGTTTTCCTTTAATTTGGCAAATCAATTTTTCACACATGTGACTATCAAAGAAGAATCTGTTACCATGGCTAGATGGAAAAACTGCCAAAGAATAGATCCACACCTTTGGATGGATTTATCTGCTTAACCACAACTTCTGGCGGGCATTCCAAATGCCTCTTCAACCTTCATTTAGACAGAAAGACAACCTTTTTCTCAATTTGGTAGGCTTGTACTTCGCATGTGTGACCTCTAGAGAGAAATCTGAGACCAAGACTAGATGGCCAAATCATCAAAGAACAGACCCATGCCAATTGATGAATTTATTAGTACAGGGACAATTCCTGTGGCCATTTCCAAATGGCCCCTTAACCTACAATTTTCAACACTTGGACAAATTTCATTTTTTCTTAATATGCAAAACAAGGTTTTTCTCACTTTGGAAGATCGATTTATTGCACATGTGACCATCATAAGGAAAATTGAAAAACATGACTGCATAACCTCTTCAACAAGGAACGGATCCATTTCACCTTTTGAATTTTTTGATACACACACATCATTTGGAAGGCATTTCAAACTAGCTTTTTAAACTACCAATTCAACACTTAGACAAAATTGTCATACCCTAGGTCAACGTGAGGAGATTTTTATTTTCATCAAATTGGAAGTATGAGACACCCAATGAATATAGGCCAAAAAGGTTATTCCATCCATACCAATTTCATCCTTTGATACCTCTTTCTCTCTCCACGGTGGGCATATTTCTGGAGCAGTGCAAATCAAACTAAGAGGCACTTTTGGCAGATCAATATCTTCACCGACAGAGACTTTTTGGATAAACCAATGATATTTTTGGATGCACCAATCAATAGTATAGAGACACATACCCTCAAAATACTTTAAGACATCAACCACAACAAAATGGAGGGCATTTTACTGAGGTCACTTAGGTATTTTTACGAGTATTTTTATACTTAGACAATTTGTGCAATCTCCAGCGTGGATTTTTTATTTCACCAAAATCCTGAACCAATGATACCATATTATTTAATACATCTCATTGAGCACAACCATGCTGATTTCACCTTCAAACTCATCTTCCTCTAACCTAGGCGAGTATTTTACTGGACTGGTGCAAAACTGCCTAAAACCCTTTTTTTGAAGACCTATAACTTCCTCCTCAGACACTCTCAAGACAAACTGAGACCATGGTCAAGGAGACCGATCAACAAACTACAACCTAATGCTTTCATATAATTTTTATCATTCTCATATGAGGTATGGAGGGCATTTTCCCAAGGCAACTTGGACCAAATTTCCAACACTTGGTCAATTTCCAGAATTTCTCTAAATTGAAAAATCTCTATATAATTAGGTCAAATTGTAATAATGGCATCATGAAGGTACTATAACATCATCGTTTGTATTTCCATCCTCATCACACATGCCACATCATCATACATTCCATGTTATCACTACCTTTGTTATTCCTTTGTCATTACTGAACTCCTTTGACATCAATGACAACCACATTCAACAACTTTTCCCTTTTATATCCTGCTTTTCGTTTTTCTGCTTTTTCTTGCTTTTCTACGTTATCCTATTTGTTTGTCTTTAAGTTGCTTTATACTTTATGTTGCTTTCTGCTTTATGTTGTTTTTCCTGAGTTTAGTTGCCTTTCTACTTTGTATCATTGTTTCTTTCTTTTTCTTGATTTTCTAGCTTTGGATACCTTCACCTATATTTTATTTGAAGTCATCTCTTTAATCAACCTTATCCTCTAAGGCGCACTTGTGGAGCATTACCCACTTTATTTAAAAATAAAAATAACTATTTGATGAAAAATAATTATTATTAAGTGCATATCAAATTTTAGGAAAAATAAACCACACCTCCTGATTAATTAAATGTTTGAGCTTTCAAAATTAACCCTGAGTAAATGAAGTTTTTTCTCCTCAACCCAAGGGATTGATTGGGTTAGGAACTCAATCTAGTAATCATCAATGAGGGGACATGGAAGTCCTCTCCTCCCAATATTGCTTGTCCTCAAGCAATTTCAAACTAGGATGTTATAATATGTGTTCTACTTCCCAAGTAGCACCCTCACTAGGCAATCCTTCCCATTGCACTAGGAATTCCTTAATGATTCTTCTTCTTTGCTTCTTCTCTCAAAACTCCAAAATCGTCTCTATAAGCAACACCAAATGTCATTCATCATCATGGGCATACACAATTCTTTTGAAACATTAACTTGCTGACCTATTTCCTTCTTCAAACAAGACACATGGAAAACATTGTGAATCCTACTACCTAGAGGAAATTCTAGCTAATAAGCTACTTCACCGATCTTCCTTAGGACTTGGTAGGGACCATAGAGTCTTAGATGAAACTTATAAGCCCATTTAGATTTCAATGAGGATTTTCTATAGGACTTCAACCTCAAATATACCAGATATCCTACTTTGAAGGTTTGCTCCAGTCTCTACTTGTTTGCATTCACCTTTTTTCTATTTTGTGCTACTCGCAAGTTGTCCTTCAGATTTATGAGTATGTCTTGGCTCTCTTGGAGCCAATCCTTTGTTAAGCCCTAAATATGGGCACATTTCCCCCTATATTTTGGTTCATTACATTAGTTTTGATGTCGGATTTGGTCCAGTAGTGGTAATTGTCATAAGTATGGTTATATTAGTTATGTCGACTTGGGTCAGTTGTTGGGATTGTACCCCTTAGTCTCCTATATATAGGAAGGAGACCTTTCATTTGGAGTATATTGTCTTGTGTACTTAGTACATTGTATAACGAGGTTTCCCCCTCGAAGAGGCTTGTTATTTAGATATTTTCGTCAATCAAAACGTGGAGTGCTATTTCTGCTCTTTTCATACTCTTTTTGGAAATTTGTTGCATAACATTTGGTATCAAATCCCTTTCCTTGGGACTGGTTTCTTCAAAAGGATTCATCTTGGAATTTTCTCTATAAAAATTTTTATGCAAGGGTTCATAGAGTGAGACTTAAAACCCATCTAGAAAAATGGCCTACTTTGAGCCAATTTATAGATCCAGATACATTATAGGTTCATATATATTCACTCTAGAAGCTATGGCTTCTAACTAGTCCAAAAACTAGTCTAAAACAGGTGTTTTGAGCACAAAGGTCATATATGGGGCATGAAAGATACAAATTGAGTGAGACCTATTGCATCTGAAAGAAGTTAGACCACAGTAGCTATGGTAGGGTTTTCAACCTCATATACAAAATATTGGACACATGGCATAAAATACAAGTTCGCTATTCATGAAATATGAAAAATAAGAGGTGTTGGGAGATTCACAATAAATTCTTATTGGTAAATCCAAATTAGGTCATACCTATGGCATTTAAAAGAGTACACATCATAATACAACATTACGAAGTTTCATACCAAGAGGAGCAGAGATTTAAAATTTACATCAGTTTTAAGTCGACCTTAAAACTGTCTTCCAATCAGGGTTTAAAAAGGTACACCATTTTTAATTTTGATAAACTTTGAGTAGAAGGGTCTAATTATGGTGACACCTAAGGTGTTATATATATTTATATTTTTCAAAATGACACTAAAGGGAAGTCTAAATAATCACAGTCCATCCAAACCACCAGAGGATCCATCCTCGACGTATGATGAAAGGGAAGACCTCTCTTTTCGAGTGTCCCAGTTGGAAAATATGATTAAAGGGTATGTGAAAAAAGTTGATTTGGATAATTTAGAGGAGAAGTTTAATAAAATGGAGGAAAATATGAAAGTTTTGTTGAGAATAGTTGATTTACTCAATCTAGAGGATATGTTGATGGGGAATATGACAAATATTGTTAATCTCATACAAAATTCAAGGGATAATCTTCCTACAGGTGATGATGTGTTCTAGGATACTCAGGAGGATAAAGATAATTCTCATTTTGAGAAACCTTCCATGAATAAGAATATTCCAAGAGGAAATGATTTTGGTAATGGAAGTCATCAAGGATGGTAACCAAGGGGTACCCAACTTCGCAAGATTGTCATGAGAAAGTTTGATGGCAATGATCCAATCACATAGATATTCCAAATGGAGCAATTCTTTGATCTACACCAGGTTCCAACTTTGCAAAAGGTAACTATTGCATCATTATATTTAGATCCTGATTAATTTGTATGGTACCAATGGATTTGTGACTGTAAAAAGGACTCTATTATATTTTGGTCTATATTCACCGAAGAATTGATTGCACATTGTGGGGATATTAATAGCAATACCTTCTTTATCCAGTTAATAAATCTCAAGCAAAATGGTCCGGTTGAAGAGCACATCAAAGAGTTTCAGAAGCTAAGTCTTAGAGTGAAGAACATTTCAGAAGATAATCTATTGGATCTCTTCATTGGCACCTTTAAGGATAACATTCAAGATGAAGTGCATCTCTTTGAACCACCATCCTTGGAGAAGGCCTTCATGATGACAAGGAAGGTTGAAAGTAAAAATATGACGATGGTTACTAGAAAGAGCACCTCCAACACATACCTAGAGAATACTGTTACTTCTTCTCACCCACCTCAAAGGTTGACACCTCAACAAATAGAGGAAAGAATAGAAAAAGGCCTATGCTTTAATTGTGACAGCAAGTATATGAAGGGACATAACTGTGGTGAGAAGAAATTATTTTACATAGAATGTGAAGAAGAAGAACCAAAAGAACAAGAACCATCTCCAGATGAAGAAATAAAAGATACTACTTCAGAAGAGATTACTCCCACCATATCATGTCATGCATTGGCTGGAGTTAGCTCTCCTCAAAATCTCAAGATCGAAGGATTTATCAAAAAGAAAAAGGTAATAGTGTTGATTGATTTTGGTAGTACTCATAATTTCATTCACTATAAATTAGCAAAATCTCTCATTTGCTTTGTATATCCCGCACCATAGTTTCAAGTAATGATTGTATATGGAGGAACTATCAACTTCTCAAGGAAATGCCATAATATAAATCGTAATATGGGAGAATATGTATTGAATATTCCAATGATTTCTATTCCAATGGGTGGTGTTGATGTTGTCTTAGGAGTTAAATTGTTACAATCTTTGGGAACTATGGCTTTTAATTTTCAGAATCTTTTGATGAATTTTTTATGGGAAGGAAAGGAATATGAATTATAGGGTATCACAGGGAAACCAAGCGTGGTGATAAGCTCTAATGGTATGAAACAATTGATGAAAAAGGGACATTAATGGGTAATTGCACAATTATGCTCACTAGATATTCAAACATCTAAGCCTCATATTTCCTCAAATCTCCAAAGGGTCATTAATAAGCATTCCAAGGTATTTGAATATATTCTAAAGTTATTCCACATATCCGATACTTTGATCATGCTATTGACTTAATCCCAAGAAGTGTTCCTCCTAACATCATACCTTACATATACCCCTATGGAAAGAAGAGTGATATTGAGCATATGGTTGAAGAAATGTTAGAGGCTGGCATAATTAGGCCTATCCAAAGTTCTTACTCTACACCTGGGGAAATGGTACACAATCTAGATGGATCATGGCATATGTGTCTAGATTATAGAGAGCTCAACAAGATCGCCATTAAAGATAAGTTTCCCATTCTGGGCATTGATGATTTGCTAGATGAATTACATGTAGCAATTTTATTCACAAAGTTGGATCTTCGTTCGGGGTATAATGAAATTAGCATGAAAGATGAAGACATCCCAAAAACAACATTCAGACCTTATGAAGGTCATTATGAATTTCTAGTCATGCCATTTGGTCTCACGAATGCACCTTCCACATTTCAAGGTTTGATGAAATCCATTTTCAAGCCTTTTCTTATAAAATGTGTGCTAGTATTCTTTGATGATATACTAATCTATAACAAGTCTTGGGAAGAACATGTTCAACATGTTGGTAGGGTACTACAACTATTATAGGAGAAACAAATATATAAAAAATGTTCCAAATGTTTCTTTGGGGTGAAGGAGCTATAGTATTTGGGTCATATTGTATCTCATGAAGGTGACAAGGTAGACCCTAACAAAATTAAAGCCATGATAGACTGGTTGATTCCAAAAAACCTGAAGAATCTTTGAGGATTCTTAGGTATGACAGGGTACTACCACAAGTTTGTTCGAAATTATGGAAGAATAACAGTGCCTCTAACAACATTATTGAAGAAAGATGCATTTTCTTGGACTCCAGAGGCAACTCAAGCTTTTGAACAACTTAAACAAGCAATGTGCACATCTCCTGCATTGGCCACACCAGACTTCATAAAAAAAATTATTGCAGAATGTGATGCTTTAGGAAATGGCATTGGTGTTGTTCTAATGCAAGAAGGACACCCACTTTCTTTCACAAGTAATCCAATCAAGGGAAAGAACTTACAAAAGCCCATTTATGAGAAGGAAATGTTGGCAATACTACACACTCTTAAGAAATACTGTCCTTATCTAATAGATAGGAACTTCAAGGTTAAAACAGATCATGATAGGCTTAAATACTTCTTGGAACAGAGACTATCTTCAGAAGAGCAACAAAAGTGGGTAACCAAGATGTTGGGATATGACTTTTAAATAATCTATAGAAATGGGAAACATAACGTGGTGGCAAATGTACTCTCTAGAAAAGATGAATATGTTTGGGCATTACTTTGCTCCATTTCCATTCTACAACCAGATTGGATAGTAGTAGCAAGGGAAGAATGGAAAAAATACCTATCTATGTGGACACTCATTCAAAATCTACAGAATGATCCCATTGTATTAGATACATTTTTTGGAAAAATGATTCACTATGGTATAAGGATCGCTTATATTTATGCAAAAACTCCCAACTCAAGCAGAAGGTCCTTTCAAAATTACACACCTCTCCTATAGGTGGGAACTCAAGATTCCTGAAAACTTACCACAGGGTCAAGAAGGAATTTTTTTGGGAAGGTATTAAATATGATGTTCAAAGGTTCGTGGTTGAATGCTTGGTTTTCCAATAGAATAAGGGTGAAACATTTAAGACCCCAAGACTTCTACAACCATTAGACATACCTTGCCAATGCTAGGAGGAAGTCTCCATGGATTTTATCACAGGTCTACTCAAGTCCGAAGGAAAGAATGTCATTATGGTGTTTGTTGATAGAGTCATGAAGTATGTACACTTTTGTGCACTCTCTCACAATTTTAATGCAAGTATAGTAGCTACAGCCTTTATGGAAACTGTTCAGAAGTTACATGGAAATCCAAAGATTATTGTAAGTGATAGAGATCCAATTTTCACTGGAAAATTTTGGACTGAATTATTTTCCTGTTTGGGTACTGAATTGGCTCACAGTTCATCTTATCACCCTCAATCTGATGGGAAAAGTAAGATAGTAAACAAGTGTTTGGAAGGCTATCTTTGTTTCTTTGCATTTGATAAACAAACACAGTGGGTGAAATGGTTGTCCTTGGAAGAATGGTGGTACAATACTTCCTTCCATACATCATACAAAATGTCTCCATTTATGGCACTTTATGGGTACAAGCCTCCATCTATCACATCTACCTTAAAAGGAAAATATAAAGTTCAAGCCATGGAAGATCACATAGAGCACCAGAAAGAAGTTCTCCAGATACTTAAGGACAACCTGACTATGTCAAAAAACAGGATGAAACAACAAGCTAATCAACATTGCAGTGAAAGGATTTTTGAAGAAGGGGATTGGGTATTTCTCATGCTACAACCTTACAAGCAGATGTCTCTCGAGCTATTAAAAAAGGACAATAAATTAGCATCCAAGTATTATAGTCCTTATAAAGTGTTGCAGAATATTGGTAGTATGGCTTACAAATTTGAGCTCCCTTCATCTTCAAGAGTACATCCAGTTTTTCGTGTTTCTTGCTTAAAGAAGGTAATAGGAGACAAGATCCCAATTCAAATAATCTTTTCGGAGCTTGATGAAGAAGGAAAATTCATATTGGAACCTGAACAAATCACTGAAACAAGGATTAAACAGCTACGAAATTGGGATATTACTGAGTATCTCATAAAGTGGAAGAACTTACCAGTTGAATATTTGACATGGGAAGATGAGTCCTTCCTACAGAGGCATCCACAACTACTCAAGCATTGAGGAAAACACGTGTATGAATGGGACGGGCATGTTAAGCCCTAAATATGGGCACATTTCCCCCTATATTGTGGTTCATTACATTAGTTTTTAAGTCGACTTTGGTCCATTAGTGGTAATTATCATTAGTATGGTTATATTAGTTATGTCGGCTTGGGTCAGTTAGTTGGGATTGTACCCCTTAGTCTCCTATATATAGGAAGGAGACCTTTCATTTGGAGTATCTTGTCTTGTGTACTTAGTACATTGTATAAGGATATTTCCCCCTTGAAGAGGCTTGTTATTCACCTATTTTCTTCAATCAAGTCATGGAGTACTCTTTTTGATCTATTTACTTTTGCTAACTAGTAACATAGTTTCTTCTGTATCCTTCCAACCATTGGTTCACTCTCTCTGTTTGGCCATCAGTATATGGATGGTAGATTGTACTCATGTCCAAGCTTGTCTCCACAAACTTGAAAAATTCTTTCCAAAAATTGCTAGTGAACTTGCTATCTCTATCACTGATGATGGACTTGGGAATGCCATGAAGTTTGAAGACTTCTTTGATGAAACTTTCAGCCACTTGGATGGCTGCAATATTAGTTGTGAAAGAAAAAAAAGTTCATATTTAGTCAGTCTATCAACCACAACAAAAAAATTGTCTTTACCTTGGATTTTGGGGAGCCTAGTGATGAAATCCATGGATATAGTTTCCCATTTCTATTCAGGAATAGGAAGAGGTTGTAAGAGTCCAGTTGGATGAGTATGCTGCACTTTGTTTTGTTGACATGCCATGCATGATCTAACATACTCCATCACTTCCTTATGTAGGCCTTTCCAAGATAATGTTTCCTTCACTTTCATGTATGTCTTCACAAACCCAAGATGTCCTTCTAGGGGCGCATCATGAGCAACCTATAAGATATTCTTCTTTAATGAGGATTCTGGAACCCAAAAGATCATATCCTTATGATATATGATATCATTGAGAATCTTGTAAGTATCATCATGAATTATTCCATCAAATAAACCACAAGAAAACTGATTTTTTGCATACTCTACTCTTAGCTATGCTTTCCAATAATCATGAAACTTCATCAATGCAAAGGTTGGTTTTCTAGAACGTACATCAGCTACACTGTCAAATTCGAATGCTTGGACCTTTCTTACCCACTTTTTTGGCCGATCATTTAACTCCTTTTGGGTTAGGAAGTGTCTCAAACTATTATGATCAGTCTTGATGATGAACTTAACACCCACAAGATATTGTATGAAATTGACTAGTGCATGCATGATGGATAGCATCTCCTTATCATAAATTGAATATATCCTCTCATGGGGATGCAACTTCCTACTTTCAACGGCTAGGGGATGCATGTTTTTCATCAGGTCTACTCCAATCCCATTCATTGAAGCATCACATTCAAGAACAAAAGGTTGAGAGAAATCTGGAAGTGTAAGAACAGGAAAACTACTCATTACCTCCTTCATCTTATTGAATTATTGTTCAGCCTCTTCTGACCAATTAAAGGCTCCCTTCTTAGTAAGGTCTATCAATGGAGATGTCAACTTTGAAAATCCTTTGAAAAACTTTCGATAGTAAGTGCATATCCCAATAAATCCTTTCAATTCAGTGAGATTTTTAGGACTTGGCCAATCCAAAATGGTTTTGATATTCTCCATGTGAACCTTAACTCATTCTTTCCCAATCACATGACCAATATACAAAATCTCAGTTATTCCAAACTCGCACTTGGATAGTTTTTCATAAAAAGAAGTATTTGCCAAGATTGTTAGTACAACATCCAAATGGTGCAAATGCTCCTCCCAAGTTCTACTATAGATTAAGATATCATCAAATAAAACAAGAACAAAATTACAGAGCTTCATGTTAAACACTATGTTCATGCAAGATTGAAAAGTTGCAGGTGCAGTAGTTAGGCCAAAATGCATAACCAGAAACTCAAAGTGCCCATGATGACATCGGAAAGCTATCTTTTGAATGTCCTCCTCCCACATACTGATTTGATGGTAACCAACGCGAAGATCAATCTTTGAAAAATATTTGGCTCCATTTATTTCATCCATCAGCTCATCAATCCTTGGGATACAATATCTATTCTTGATAGTCTTCTTGTTGATATCTCTGTAGTCTACGCACATGCGCATGGTCCCGTCTTTCTTCTTCACAAGGACTACAGATGATGCAAAAGGACTTGAGCTTGATTTAATGAATCCTAAGTCAAGCAGTTCCTTGATGGTTCGCTCTATCTTATCCTTGAATGTTTTTGGGTGCTCGTAAGGATGGACTTTGATAGGTGATGTGCCTATCTCCAACTCAATTCTATGATCCACTCCTCTATCAGGTGGCCTACCATGTGGAAGGTCCCCAAATACTCTCTTATGATTTTGGAGCAATTTATGAATGTCTTGTAGATATTGTGATACTTCTAAAGAGGTGTCTTTAGTGGTGATTAGGCATTCTACATCCCACTCAATGTCCCCATACCTCAATACGGACCTCATACTATGTGCACTCACCACTTGCTTTGGCTAGGTGTTGATTCCTCTCGAGAATACCTCCTTTCCACCTTCACCTCAGAAAGTCATCTCAAGAATTTGGTAGTCTATTTTGTGTTTCCCAATGGAATACAACCATTGCACTCCCAAAACCATGTTAGTCTCAACCACATTCACAAGATAAAATCTATCTGTAATAGTGTGATCTCCTATAGTGATTTGCAATTTAGGAATCCATCTAGAACAATCCATAGAATGATTACTTAGAATGATAACAGTGAAGCCTCCAAATTTCTCATATGTAGATTCCTTATTTCAACCAAAGATGAATCAATGAAGTTATGTGTCGCTCCTCCATCCACTAACACAGTGACTGATTTCCCTTGAACCACTCCTTTGAATATGAGAGTGTGGAAGTGAGGAACTCCTGACAATACTACAATTTTTCTCACCTCAAGGGTGTGTTCTTCTTCGACAGTCTCACAGGACACTTCGGCATCTACTGGGGCCTCTTCTTCTTCCTCATTAGCTTCACTCTCTAAATAAAATTCAAGATAGTGTGATTTTCCCATAGCACACCTGTGTCCTGGAACCCATGGTTCCTGATAGGTGAAACACAACTTCCTTTTTCTTAATTCATATCGATCTTTGGAGTATTTGTAATTCTTGAAATTTACATAAGGACTCTTCATGGGTGGCCTTTGATTCTTGAATTGAGCAAAAACAACAGTTCTAGGAGGAAACCTTGTCCTCAGAATAGAGTCTTTCAAATCTCTTGTTCTACTCAATGTATCTTGTAGGGTAGAGGGTATGTAGGCCTTCACCAAACCTTTCAAAGGTTTTGCTAAACCTTCAATGAACAATAGGATCAATCAAGATTCTGATATATCAGTGACCATCACAACTCATTTTTTAAACTCATATATGTAGGCTTCAGGATTTCCATCCTACTTCACATGAGCTAGTTCTCTGAAAGTGATTTCAAGATCTCTTCTTTTGAACCTTTCAGGTAGTCTTCTTGTGAACTCTTCATAAGTGGTCACTTGATAATGTCCAAGTGTCTTCATGCCACGAAACCACCAATAATTAGCTTCACCACCTAAGTGTATAGTAGCCAACTTGATAGCATCTCTCTCGGCCATTGAATTCAACTAAAAATAGGTATCTAGATTTTGAATCGAAGAACTAACAGTGCACTTTTGTGAGCCATCAAAGTAAGGAAAAGAAATATTACCGATAGCATTTTTTAACTCGTAATTCTGATTTTGAATTTGAAAAATTTACTCTTGAATTGGTCTTGTACTGAATATGACATAAATATTTGAATGGAAAGGCTCTTTTGCATTCTTCATTCAGTGTAAGGTACTCAACATACTTATCCTCCCATGAAGAAAGACCTTCAGTTCAAACCTCGACTTCCTCCCTTTGCTCTTCAGTAAATTTGGGAATAGTAGGCCTTGATTTGGGCTGAGACTCCATATTGAATTCATCAGGGCATGTTGGCAGGCAGTTCGATGGGGAAATGTCATGGTACCGCCGACACTGCGACACATCGGATGAGGGCATGAAAGGAGTATTTTGTGCTAAAGTATGCCACAGTTGGCAGGTTTTGGGTCACTTGGACCATATGTTATGTAATAGTGAGTCAATTGTACCGCGGTATGCGGGTTTTTGGGTCATTTGGACCGAGTCAGTTAGATATTAGGACATTTGTCCATAATGTCAGTTAGGAAGTCGTTTGTAAGTGGAAAAATATTCTAATGGCAGAAGCCTATAAATAGATGAGAGTTGTAAGTGTTAAGGGGAGACACAGATATACGGAGATAGAGAGGAGACTGAAAGAATAGCAGGCGTGAGATAAGGAGATGTATGTGTACGGAGATCTATGTTTTGCTTCTGGTAGATGACTGCGATAGTAATATAATGATGATGTTTCGGTACGATTTTTGTGCAATATTGCAATATATGAATGTTGTTATATTTTCTTGATGCAATATCTGCTTACTGTTGCTGTGATGATAAATGTTGCGATTAAGTAATATGTTATAATTCCATGTCGAATGCTTAAAGTTTATGGTTAAGTACTGCAATAGAGCTAGTCCGTGTAGCCACAACTCTCCTCCTCCCTCGGCGGAAACATGGTTCCGTCTGCTGTTCCTGGACGCCTCGGGTGAGACCTCATCCACTCTATGGGTGTTACTGGGTGGGCTCAAACTTGCCCGGGCTAGTGCCCAGGGAGACTGTGGTATGTGTCAACAGTGAGGTGAACCCCTGTCGACCGAGGTCGCAATTGGTCAACAAATGGTTCCGTTGATGGGAGCGTGTGGAGAGTGAAAGGAGGTCATGTTGTGGCACCTGATGAAGATGGAGATACAGAGATGGTTTGATCAAAAGTTGCGGGAGTTTGTTGAAGAAGAAATCCGGAACACGCGACTGATAGTAGATCACTGGCTGGGAAGATATATTCATGACGGTCCACATGAATGGTTTTTCTGTGAATTCCTGGTCATTTTGTACAAGTGGTTGTCAAAGCTAACCTTCCAGAAGAGGAACTTCCAAGGTGGTGAGCCGACGGCTTGGACCCCGGAATTGATTTAGGAGCTGCAGGAAGTCGATAACAAGCCATCGCGGGCTGTCGAAGTTTGGCTCAATATCATCTTGGAGGGATATATCACTGAATTTGCGGTCGACATGAAGAAATCCTATAGTGAAGCTAAAAGATACTTCTTCTGAGGACCAAGGGGAAGGTTTCTGCTATCGATCCAACTATCGATTAAGATGCTAATCTGTGAAAAGGGTATATTAAAGATGCACCTTGATCAGTAGACATCCTGATGGGCGGAGGTCGTAGGTATTGAGACTACTAGGGAATGGTACATGGAATGGTAAGGGGTATATGGGTGCAAACCATGAGGAGACTGTGAGCGAAGCCGAGGAACAGAGTGGTCTTACAAGAGGATCAACGAGGTTTCGACAGGAGAAGAGGAAAAGGATAGGAGAAGGTCCTGATGCAATCGAATCGCAAAACCGCGAAGGAAGACCACATGGGACGAAGTGACCTCATAGTCCTTACAGGGATGACTAGGCTATGCCCAGGATAGAGGCAGGACCAAACCCCGGCACCAACGTACCCACACCTTCGCTCACTGACTCATAAACAACAAGAAATACCACTTCGACACCACCAAGTTCGTCAATTCCACAGAAGTTGATTGGTAGTAGCACAGTGACAGGAGGAAGGAAGCCCAGAATGGTGGGCGATGATGCTAAGTTACCATTGTTCCACAGAAGTGCGACAGACAACCCAGAACAGTATTGATTTTTATGTGAAGCGGTCTGGACCATGAAACAGATCACTGATGTCGATGCTAAGAAAGGACAGTTAGCCACGACTCTGCGAGGTCGTGCATTAGATTGGTTCATGAAGTTTATTCTAGTCCCTACGGGAGCCCCAGAAAAGTTGTTGGATGAGATTCAGGATGGGCTCATTGCCGAATTTAGAAGGCCTAAGTCAGAGGCTCAATATATTACTGAATTGAAGGAAATTAAGCAGTATCCCAATGAGACGGTATGGGATTTCGACCAACGATTCAAGACGTTGATGGAAAAGGTTAGTTTCGATATGAGCACCATCCAACATAAATAATGGTTCATTGCAGCACTGCTACCCCACATTCGACTGTCGTTGATGCAGCAAAACATATCGACGCCTAGTGAAGCTCTAGAGATTGCAATGCGGTTGGAGGCATCACCGATTGGAGATAATGCAGCTGGGATGTCGCAGATACAGACATAGCTCGCCAACCTAACTATCCAGTTGCAAGATTTGAAGAAAAACAAGGAACAACACGATGAAGTATGGTGTATGCAATGCCGAGGAGAAGGGCATACAAAGGATAATTTCTTGGATTTCCATATTTATTTGGTGTCAGGAGCGCCAAACCCATTGAATGGTGGTAGTATGCCGTGGTGTCGTGTTTTCCAGGTGTTTGGGAATAATCATGATAATTGCCCGTATATGTAGAAAATGGTCACAACCCCGCGAAATATTTATTGCACATTCTGCAAGTCAGTGGGTCACGATGACAAGGATTGTCGTGCATATGGGTTTCTATAGGAGAGAATGTGTGATGCATTCTATGTCAAGGACGATCAGCGCGTCGTGCAACAACCACAACTACAACCGCAGGTAGCTCAGGCTCTACCGTAATCGCAATTGCAGTTTGCACCATAGCAACAGCAACTGCATCAGTTCATGCCGCAATACACTCCGATGCAGATGACTCCCCCACAGCCACAGTATGTACAACAAGCACAGTATGCACCACAAGGGAAAGGAATACCACCAGCACCAATGCAACAACAGTTTAACCAACCTTAATACCAGTAGCAGGGCGGTTACCGCGGAGGATATAGGGGCGGACGCCGTGGCCGATTTGGTCATGGAGGAGGAGGCCGAGGTGGTTGTGGACCTGTTCAATGTTACCACTATGCGGTATGGGGGAATTATCAGCACGACTTCCCACTACTACAGAATCAATGTACGTTTTGTTTCAGTAATGATCATACGGTTAATAATTGCCCACAATTGATTGCACGATGGCAGGATGGGAATGCTCCGCAGTTACAGAATCAAGCCCAGCCACAGCAACCAGTACAAAATCAGGTACAACAACTAGTATAGAACCATCCCCCATGACCACCGCCAAATGCCAATCCAAATGTCAATCAACTGGGGAATCTGTAGCAGAACCAGACGCAAGGTGCAAATATTGCGACCATTTCTACAGAACCGTGACCACAAGATGCTTCGGTGGCTGTTGTCACTCGTGGAGGCAAGACGACTGGGGAAGATGGTTCGTGACCACTAATTCGGTTGGCTGGTCGGAAGACAGACCTTTCGACATTGATACAGAGTGGGAGACATTCCTGGAGGCCTGTCGCACCTTGGAGAAAGACCGCGCTAAGGTTGTTGTTTGTGATATGCCACCTATCATTGATATTACATCAGATGCTAATCGGTCACCACCACTGGGGACATTGCAAAGGTTTCTTGAAATTTGTTTGTTATTGGCCTAAGACCCAGCTGCCCTGGTTGAGATCAAGGGATGGTTGCAGCAATTTTTGAAAGGATGGCAGGATTCGGCAGTAAACTCCCTACAGCGACGGAAGACTGGCAAGGAGATGCGAATGAATATTTAGATTGGTGAATATGATGTTGACTCTGGTATTCTTGACCTTGGTTCGGATGTTAACATCTTAACCAAGCAGGCATGGCAGAAGATGGGGAGTCCCCCATTGAGTTGTTCTCCTGTGTAGCTCCGGTTGGCTAACCATGAGAAGGTAACACCCATTGGGTGAGTTCTGCAGCTCACGATCGATATTAAGGGCATGAAGACTTATGCTGACTTTGATGTCATTGAAGTGGTTGAGGGAGGAATCTCTTATCCGGCGCTCTTGGGGATTGGATGGGATAACGATAGTGGGGCTGTAATCAACTTCAAGAAGCGCATGATGACCTTTGAGAATCATGATTTCTGGGTCATAGCCCCGTTGGATCCAGCTGAAGGACGCTAATACGTTGAGCCTATAAAAGATGATGATCCTGTAGGATGGGACCATGCATTCAATATTTCTGAAGATTATATTCATCCTACTGTCCACGGTGAGTTGCAGTGGCGTAGCGTGAGCTCTACCTCTTCCGACTCTGATGATGCCCTAAAACATTGGTAGAACAGATTGCATGAGGTACCATTCCAGAAATGTGACTTAGTTACGCAATCCTTATGTTGTGTTGTCACAGAAATGATCACATTGCCTGTCTATGAGGGGTTTCCTAGCCTAACCACCTTCTTGACAGAATTTGAAGACCGCGTCTCAAAACCACAGCGATTACTGGCATTGGAGGAAGCACTGAAGGCTGCTCCAGTATGCTGGTGGGTGACACATAAGAAATTCATTAATGGTTGGTCACAGTGTCGAAGGTTGATGATGGTTCAGTTCGGTGATATTGAGGTTTATCACACTGGAAATTATGATGGCCAGACTAATCCCAGTGACCATGTGATGGAATGCCAACGATTATGGGTAGCGTGACCTAGAGATGAGTGGGTCCATGCTTTTATCCATACTTTGGATGAGATTTCGCGCTCATGGTACACTGCATCCGAGTTGCGCTGCGACATTACAACATGGGGGGAAGTTGACGGTCTGTTTCACTCATACATTCACTTTTGCGGATGCCAATCATGATGTCCATAATGCCTTACAGCTCATCTGTGACATGGTACTTCAGGTTGTTCTGGCAGCCTACCCTGTCGACCCGCACACATATTGTCAGATGCAATCTCTCATGGAGTGCTTCAACATCAACGGTGGGCCAGAGGATGAGGACGATCCCCGGAATGTCAACATTCCCAAATATGAAGAAAGTCCCGATGTGGTCCCACCTGCTGTGCCAAGTAATCCATTCAGTCAACCATTGCAGCTCTGCAAGATGAATATCGACACAGAGGCTACTCCCAAGTTTGATAATGTTGGGGGTTATTGGGATGATGAGATGATGAGTACGGTTACTGAGTTACTTCATGAGTTTCAAGACGTGTTTCCCATGAAGTTTTCCGAAATGAAGGGAATCCTGGGTGATTTAGGACAGATGAAGATTCCATTAAAACCAGATGCTAAGCCAGTCCGACAGTGACCTTATCGGTTGAATCTGTGACATAAGGAAAAGGTCAAGGCGGAACTTGATCGCATGTTGGATGCTGGTATTATTGAACCTATGGAAGAGTCCAAATGGATCAGTCCTATGGTGGTGCAAGACAAGAAAACAGGTGAAGTGCGCATTTGCGTCGACTTGCAGAAGTTAAACAATGCCTGCTTGCATGACCTTTTTCCGACCCCATTTACTGATGAAGTACTTGAAGGGGTGGGTGGCCAGGAGATGTACTCATTCATTGATGGATTCTCTGGATACCTTCAGATTCACATTGCCAAGGAAGATCGCCACAAGACAACTTTCGTTACTGAATGGGGTTGCTTTCAGTACATGGTAATGCCGTTTGGTTTGAATGCACCTGCGATATTCTCCCGGGTTGTTGTTGCCGCATTCAAATATTCTATTCAGAATTTTCTGCATGTATATATGGATGATTGGACTATGTATGGGTTGATTCGTGATCATCTGGCCAATCTACGGTTAATGCTTGAGCGATGCTGACAGCACAAGATATCGCTGAACTTGAAGAAATGTATTTTCTGTGCACCGTTTGGGATATTGCTAGGTCATATCGTGTGTAAACAGGGATTGCTGGTTGATCCAACCAAAATTGTGCTCATTTTGGGGTTGCAGCCGCCAACCACCATTAAGTAGTTGCGCACAACTTTGGGTCATACGGGATATTATCACAAGTTTATCAGGGGTTATGCTGTGATTACTGCCCCTATGGAAAAGTTGTTGAAGAAGGACGCGGCATTCCAGTGGAGCCCGGAATGTTGGGATAGCTTCGAAATGCTCAAGGCGAGGATAGTGTTGGCACCAATCTTGGTATTTTCGGACTGGACTAAGGAATTCCATGTCCATGTTGATACTTGATCGATTGCATTAGGTGTTGTGTTGGCTCAACCTGGAGAAGGCAAACTTGATCATCCTATCACTTTTTCCAGTCAGAAGCTATCCTCTGCAGAACGAAATTACACTACCACAGAATGAGAAGGTCTGGCCATTATTTGTTGGGTGGCCACTTTAAAATGTTCACTGATCATTCTACATTGAAATACTTGGTCAATCAACCTGTGTTGGGGGGGAAGATCTGTCGTTGGCTACTTTTTTTTCAGGAGTTTGATTTTGAAGTCATTGTGAAACCAGGGCAGTTGAATGATGGACCAGATCATTTATCACGGATTGACACAAGGGAGGAACCGACTAATATCAAAGACGGGTTGTCGGATGCCCAACTATTTAAAGTTGTCGCCACTGATCAATATTTTGATGACATCCTTTAGTTTCTAGTGACTGGCACCACGCCCGATGACTTTACCACTACTCAGAAGAAGCAGTTGGTTTTTAAGGCTGTTGAATTTCAGCTAATCGCAGGAGAGTTGTATAAATTAGGTGCTGATGAGATATTGCACAGATGTGTCTTACTGCATGAGCAAGCACAGATATTGGCTGAGGCACATGGTGGAGTAGCAGGAGGACTCTATGGACATCGAGCGACTGCCCGGAAGGTACTACGTCCAGGGCTTTGGTGGCCCACATTACATAATGATGCGACAGACTATGCGCGGTCTTGCGATGTTTTTCAGCGAACTGGAAAGCCATCTAGACGTAATGAGATGCCACTGCTACCTCAAGTGACATTGCAACCATTCAAAAAATGGGTTTTGGATTTTGTAGGACTGATCAATCCATCAGGGAAACACACAGGTGCACGGTATATTGTCACAGCGACAAAGTATTTGACCCGATGGGCCGAGGCGGCACCCGTAGTTGATTGCTCCGCTGCAACAGCTGCTCGATTTTTGTTTGACCACATTATCACTCGCTTCGGCCGCCCCAAGATATTGTTGAGTGATCAAGGCAACCACTTTCTCTTAATCGCACCATCAACGCATTGATGGAGGAGTTGCAGATACAACATAAGAAGAGTACCCCCTATCACCCACAGGAGAATGGGACGGTGGAGGCGTTTAACAAGGTATTGGAGCATGTGCTAACCAAGGTGTGCAATGCGAACCGCGATGACTGGGATCTGAAAATCCCAGCAGTGTTGTGGGCCTATCAGACCACATGTAAAAGGTTGACTGGTCAGATGCCTTTTAAGCTGGTATATGGGAAGGAAGCAATTATGCCAATGGAGTACATTGTTCTGAGTCTACGCATTGCGGTTGTTATGGGCATGGATGATGTCACAACATTAGATGAACGACTAGTGCAATTGGTGCAGCTGGAAGAGGATCGATTTATCGCTAGCTTTCACCAAGGGGTGGAGAAGAATTGCTAGAAGGCATGGCATGATCGTCACATCAAAAGTAAATAGTTTCAGCAAGGCAACTTGGTGCTATTGTACGACAGCAAGTTTATGAAACATCCAAGAAAATTGCAGATGCATTGGCTAGGTCCATATTGCATTAGTAGTATTACTTCAGGTGGAGCGGTTTAGTTGCAGCAGTTGGATGGGGCGATACTCCCCAAGCTGGTAAATGGTCACAGGTTGAAGCCCTATCATTTGGGCTTGGAACAGTGTGATTCATGAGTTGCATCGAGGAAAAAAAAATGTGTGTTGCAGGTTGCTTGGTGGCAGATGGTGCACCAATAAGAGAAGGAATGCGCAAGCATGGAGGCTTGTGCTGGAAGTTTGGAGCAGTCGGAGACACATGACAATGTTGCGACCAGGATCGACGGTGGATTTGGTTGAGTACATGCAGGATTTTATGATGATTATAGAGGATTTGGGGGTACGGGGCAGTGTTGTACTTACTATCCTGCTAACTTCTTGAGCCCCTGTGCCATCATCTCTATACATGATTTTGCTTGCCAGATTCAGCCTGGTTACCACATGACGACGGTATGTTTTGCACATGGCACACTGGGTCGGTACGATCACGAAGATGTCAGAATATTTCTCACACGTCAGCACGTGGGATCTTCGGTGGCAGTATGGTCGCCACCCGCTGCATCAATTGATGGGTTCACGCACGCAGATGCGAGGTACTGGGGCATCATTCTCACCGTCGTGACCCAAGCATGGTCCGGCTATAAGTAGCAGAGGTAGTCTGTAGTTCAATACAAAGAATTATTTCCGACATAGCGTGGTTATGTTGTTAGATCGGTTTGCGAGTTAAGTTGTGAGGAATTCCAAGGAGGCTATGGAAATGCTTTACTTCATTTCCCGTGGCAGTACCCCAAGGACCCTGCAAGCCTGAACGATGAGTGTCCCTGAGTTCCTTGATACGGCAGGTTCATTTACACTGTGGTCTGACCGAGCCAGGGCCAGACCAGCATGCTTAAGTACACAGTATTTGTTCGTAGGATTGTGCTTCTCTTGACCAATGAGATGGTTGGGGCAGTAGCTCCCTAGCCATAGTAGGAGCCATTTGCTGGTGTGAAATAGATGTGCCAGAGTCATCTTCTCATTTCACACCTTGGTACTGTTTGTCCTCTTTTCCTTCCCGTTAGTACCATTCACAGAGAATGGAGGATGAGTTTGAGAAGTACATGATAGCAAGTCAGGCGATGACCATTTTTGGGTTCAAAGTACATGCCAATGAGTCGACGATCAGTGTAGCAGACGGAGTAGGACAACACTGCGTGATCCAGACAGCAAGAACAGTTATCGGAACATAGTTCAGTTCGAATGTACAATGTCCAGCAATTGACGTGGCTCGAGGGCAAGCCACAAGATTATGTTGGGGGCCTGTTGGCAGGTGGTTCGATGGGGAAATGTTGCGGTACCGCCGACGCTGCGACACATCAGATGAGGGCACGAAAGGAGAATTTTGTGCTAGAGTATGCCGGAATTGGTAGGTTTTGGGTCACTTGGACCATATGTTATATAATAGTGAACCAATTGTACCATAGAATGCGGGTTTTTTGGTCATTTGGACCGAGTCAGTTAGATATTGGGTCGTTTGTCCATAGTTTCGGTTAGGAAGTCGTGTGTAAGTGGACAAATATTGTAATGGCAGAAGCCTATAAATAGATGAGAGTTGTAAGTGTTAAGGGGAGACACAGATATACGGAGATAGAGAGGAGACCGAAAGAATAGTAAGCGTGAGATAAGGAGATGTATGCATTTGGAGATCTATGTTTTGCTTCTAGTAGAGGATTGCGACAGTAATATAATGATGATGTTTTGGTACAATATTTGTGCAATGTTGCAATATATGAATGTTTTTATATTTTCTTGATGCAATATCTGCTTACTGTTGCTGTGATGATAAATGTTGCGATTAAGTAATATGTTATAATTCCATGTCGAATGCTTAAAGTTTCTGGTTAAGTACTGCAATAGAGCTAGTCCGTGCAACCACAACTCTCCTCCTCCCTCGGCGGAGACATGATTCCATCTGCTCTTCCTGGATGCCTCGGGTGAGACCTCATCCGCTCTATGGGTGTTACTGGGTGGGCTCAAACCTGCCCGGGCCGGTGCCCAAGGAGACTGTGGTATGTGTCGATAGTGAGGTGAACCCCTGTCGACCGAGGTCGCAATTGGTCAACAGGGTGATTGTGAGGCCCAATTCTTGAAACAATAGAAAAACCACTGATCTTCCTTTCACCATGTGGGGAGCCGTTGCTGCTCCCTTCTCCATTCTTGTTTCCTAGCTGCTGAGATAAGAATTCTCTGGTCTCTTTTCTGGATTGGACAATGTTGTGGGATATGTCCTGTAAACCTTTCATCATGCTTTGTACAAAGAGTTTGAACTCATATTTCTCCTCATTGTGAGACAGATTTGATTCTCCTTGTAACTTTCCTTCAATAGAATTGACTTATTCTCTCTCTTCTTCCTCTGCCAGAGGATCTTTCTTCTTGGAATCTGAATGTCTTTTAGGACTCATAGAAATATGACAAGAGCACCTTCATAGGACCATGCTCTAATCCCACTATAATGTACCAACCAGGACTATTTATACACTAACTAACTCTCCTACAAGACTCAAGGAAAATAGTGAACTCTGGTGACTATTTTGACTGTAGGAAGGAAAAATCAAAGGAATCTGGAAGGGATGAGGATCATGAAATATTATAGAAAATTTTCACAATGTACAGGGACCATTAATTTTTTGAAAATAAGCCAGGATGAAGTCTACTCCAAGGCTCATGGGCACCCCAACATATTCAAACTAGAACTTCAACTAAGCATTGACTAAGAACCAATGGTGGTGTATTTTGACTTACGAAGGATAAATAACATTAAATATCAATCAATTATTAGCCTAGTTTTTCTCCAGAAATTTTGGGAATGTTCTTAGGAGGTCTCACAAACATACACGAAAAATTACCTTCCAGGATTACACAACTAGGCCAAATTCAAGAATTCCCTTATAGTCAGAGAGGCTCACGAATTTATGATTTTAAGATTGGAATGAGTCATTTGGAATATTAATTAACACCATAAACATAAATCACTTCATTTGGGATGATATTCATTCATTTACAAAACAGGTTCAGGAAACTAGCTTATTTTCATCGAAATCTAGACTAGGTGTAAGAAAAGGTATTGGAATCATATTTTTATTGAGTAAAACTTCAGACTTGAAATCAAAGGTCCATTATTACAATCATATCATCTATCAGTATTTGATCTACACATCACATAGTTCTCAGGAAATAGATACATCAAGAACAAGTTCTTCCATCAAGAAAGATTGGGAAAATACTCATAGATCTGCATGGAGAGCTATCAAATCTCTATCATAAGATTGAAATCCACTAGTTCAGCCTTCAGTACCTGAAATAAACTCTTTTACAATGGCTGAATTCCATAATCCTCTCACATAAGTAGGGGCACATCTCCCAACTCAGACTAGGGGCACATCTCCCAAGTCAGTGATGCACAATAGCACTCAGTCCAATTCTCCAACTGTCAAAAGATGTGATAGTGGTGAGTTCTCCTTCTTTTATAGATGGAAGATGAATTGAGGAGAAACTATACTAGGCTAATGCACCCTCATGGATGGATAAGGAAAGCTTTCTTTCATCCTTTTCTCCTTTTTGCTTTGCTTTCTGCTTTTACTTTTTATGCTTTAGCTTTTCTATCATGCTTTGCTTTTTACCGCTTTTTCTTTCTTTTCTGCCTTATATTTATTTTCTTCCTTATCTTGATTTTATTTATTTATGTTGCTTACTTCTTTATGATGTTTTTCCTGAGTTTAGATGCCTTTCTGCTTTGTACCATCTTTTCTTTCTTTTCCTGATTTTCTAGCTTTGGATACTTTCAACTATATTTTCTTGCAAGTCATCTCTTTGGTCAACCTTATCCTCTAAGGTTCACTTGTGTATAATTATCCACTTTATTCCAAATAAAAATAACTATTTGATGAAAAATAATTATTATTAAGTTCATATCAAGCTTTAGGAAAAATAAACCACACCCCCTATTTAATTAAATGCCTCAACTTTCAGAATTAACCCCAAGTAAATGAAGTTTTTCTCCTCAACCCAAGGGATTGATTGGGTTAGGAACTCAATCCAGTAATCATCAATGAGGGGACATGACACATCCCTGCACTTACTCCCTGTATGCCCTCCCCTTTCCATTATTAAACCCTGGTTCAAAGTCCCCGAAGTACAATGGTAATCGACGAGGTCGATTACGATGGTATGTCACCTATTGGTCCCATTTTCTGTCGGAATAAGGAAATAAGGTGCAGTAGTAAGGGAGAGGTCTCGTCTCAATTATTCAAGACGGTTCCAATGACTATACCTCAAGATGAATTTGCATCTCATACAAAAATATCCCCAAACAAGAATGATATCATCTCTCCCAAGCCGAATGTAAGAATTTTTGGTAGGAAAAAAAGAGTGCTAGCAAAGAAGGAATTAGTGTCTTTATCTTTCGGGAAATATATTGGCATGGAGGAAATTCTGGAATAATTAAATTCGAAATTGGTTGGTCAATTCTATGGAAACGTGGTGTCATCCTTCACTAATAAATTGGATGGAGAACAATTGGAATTCGATACTGGCACAACTTCCCCAATTCCACATCTTGTCAAGGGGATGGATCTTATTTAGAGTCAAATCAGAAGGTGACAGAAACAAACTCTTGGAGTAGAAATGGAAATGGGGGTCGTCGGGTTTGGTTCTAAAAATGTTGGATGTTAATTTTGACTAAGAGAGAACCACACAAGGTGCAGCAAGTTTGGGTAATATTTCCTGCACTAACTATGTTCTTTTTGCAAAAATCGATTTTAGAGGCAACTGGCAGCAAGCTCGAAAGGTTTGTAGCTTTGGAAGAAAACTGGGATCGGAAAGTTGATAGAAGATGCACTAATATTTTACTAGAACTGGATGTAAGGGATGGTCTATATGAAGAAATTAAATTGGAGCTACACGGAAGTATTTGGAATAAAAAATTGGACTATTAGAAAATCCCTTTTCGATGTTTTACCTGCAGACACGTTAAGCACTTACAGAGGAATTGTACCATTCCTTCTCCTAAGATTCATAAACATAAGAAGTTTTGGGTCAAAAAATCATTAGTGGCCATGAGTGATCAGGTGGTGGAGAACGTAGAAGTGGGAAAAGGTGGAAAATTAATTTCAGCAGACGTGGGCATCATCAATGAGGGGACAAGCCAAAATCTGGATGACAACTCAGCTTCTCAGTATGGTAAGATTGTTGGTTCTTTGGTTGAATTTGTTGAAAATTTTGTTCCATATTCCCTTTCCAATTCTCAGGATGTCCCTATAAAAGACCCATAAAAGACTAGGGAACCGGTTCCTACTTTCTGGAATCCAGTTTTGTTTCCTAGTGTACAAAGTCCTTTTGGCTCAGTGTCCCTTGTCCGTCAGTCCCATATTTCAAGGAGTACAACACATGCTCTAAGGTCATTTAGAAGGTAATAGAGGAGGTTGTATCCTCTAGATATTTATCATTAGACTCTCCGACAAGAGTTACACTGGGGAGAAAGTCACAAATTTCGAAATCCAAAATCCTAGCTTCCTTGGAGGTAAAAACTGGTAAATAGTCCACAATTGTTCGGTCTCTTGGAGTAGGGAAATCCAAAACATTGGGTTCTAGATGATATGTTTTCTTTCAATGCATGGGGATTATCTCCCCCCCAAAAAAAATTAATATCGCTCAAGAGGATGATAAGGAGGCTTAATCCATTAGTCATTCTAATTCAGGAAACAATGATGGAAGGGGTGAAGTCTTAGGAGTCTTTAATCCCATGGTTAAAAGATTGGTATTTTGTGTCTATAAAATTGGATGGGCACTCTGGAGGTCTATTTTCGTCTTGGATTCCATCCTTAAATGAGATATCAGTAAGCCTCCATGATTCTACCATTAAATCAGTTTTGGTAGATAAAGAGATAGGAGAATTTTTCACCATTCTTAATATATATGGTCTGTTCCATAATATTTGTGCTTATAGGGAGAAATTATTCTGTGAAGGGGTGGTTGAAACACAAAATATGGCTTTAGGAGGCGACCTTAACCTAACTTTATTGAAAAGGGAAATTTGGGGAACTTGGCAAATATCTGATGCCTTGAGAAATTTTTTAACTCTCTTTTCGAGACTAAGGGACTGGTGGATGTCCAACTTGTGAAATTGGAACCATCTTGGAGGAGCAAAAGAAGGTGAAAATGATGTCTCAAATCATCTTTACCGATTTTTAATTCCATACAATCTGTTTGTAGGATATTTAGTAATTCGATCGTGGGTGGATTCAAGAGGCCTCTAGGACCATCATCCAATTCTTTTGACCATAGAAAAGTAGGATTCAAAAACTCCTTCTCCTTTTAAGTTCAATCTAACTTGGTTAAAAAAAGAGGATTATATGAAGTTGGTCATGGAAAATTTGGTGTATATACATTTCGATCCTAATGTCTTTTGTATGAAGCAAATAGCTGAAAATATTGAAAACATCAAGAAAGTTACTAAGGAATGGGAAAACGATTACAGGGCCAATTGACAATTCCAACTAAAATAAGTAGAGGCCAAGATTGCAGAAGTTTACTCTCTTAATGGTTTGGGGGTTTTTACAGAGGTTGAAGTAGGGTCATTGAAATCTTTAGAATTGAAGAGAAGTGAGCTCCTAGCCAGAGAAGAGAAACCATGGGGGCTTAAAATCGGGGCGATTTGGATTTCTGAAGGGGATAATAATACCAAGATTTTCCACATATTTGCTTCTCACACGAAAAATATAAACTCGATCGTGTTGATACATAATGATCAAGGGAAAGCGGTCAGTTCGTTTATGGAAAAAGCAGAAGTGGGAATTTCCCATTTCCAATATTTGTTTAAAGAATAGGAATGATATACAATTCAACAAATCTTGTAGGTACTCAGGCTATTCCCAAAGTTGGTAACAGAAGAGATGAACAAAGCTCTAGATGAATAAGTAGTTTAAGAGGAAGGAAACCATGTCCTACACTCCTTCCAAAAGGGAAATGATTTGGTCCTAATGGATTCATGGTAAAATTATTTTAGGGGTTTTATTATTTCTTAAAATTCATACAGGAATCTCAGCAATCAGGGAAGGTGCTGGGATCTATTAAATCAACCTTTTTGGCATTGATCCCAAAGAAACAAAAATTTCCTCTTTTGATGACTTCAGGCCAGTTCTGTGTTGTAATGTGATTTATAAATTGATTGCCAAAATAATTACACAAAGGCTTAAGCTCATTCTGAGTAAAATAATTTCTGAAGAGTGATTTGGTTTCCTCTTCAATCGTCAAATCCATGATGCAGTCTCTTTGGCTCAGGAATCCATACATTCTATATCCAAGAACATAGAAAGTGCTTTTGCTCTTAAATTGGACCTATATAAAGCCTATGACAGGGTAAACTGGAATTTTTTGTTCCTCCTTATTCAAATATGTGCTCCAGTTGATTTTGTTAATTGGATAATGGGGTGTATACAATTTGCATCATTTATAGTACTAATAAATGGATATCCATCTCCATTTTTTCAATCTTCTCGTGGAATTCGACAAGGTTTCCCACTTTCCCCTTTTCTTTTCCTTATGGTGGCAGATGCCCTCAGTATATTGATTCACAATGTAAGGAATTCAGGATCAGTGAAAGGGGTGAAAGTTACAAATTCAGAAGAAATTTCTCATGTGCTTTTTGTGGATGATGTTCTAATGGTCGGAGAGTGAATTGTTGAAAATATTCAAGCAATCTCTCAAATTCTCCATTTATACAACAAGGAAACATGTATGCTGGTAAATTTGGAAAATTCAAGCTTATCCCTGAATCTTATTTCAAGCGATCTTCGAGAAAATATGAAAGAAGTAGTAGCTTTTACCATGAAGCAACTAAATGAAGGTTTCAAATATATGGGTTTTTTCTTGAAACCTAACTCATGTTCCTTTAAAGATAGGATCTGGCTGTACAAAAAGATAGAAGAAAGTATTTCATGTTGGGCTAATAATTTCCTTTCAAGAGGTGGATTTTTAGTACTGTTGAAGGAAGTTTTATAGAGCGTCTCGATCTACTGGGCCTCCATTGCTTATATTCCCAAAGGTATTTTAACCAAGATAAGGAAAAAATGCTTCTCTTTCTTGTGGATGGCAAGTAAGCAATATGAGGGGATTCCATTGGTAAAATGAACTACATTGGCCAATCCTAAGGAATTAGGTGGTTGGGGCATAAAAAATACCTTTTTGCTCTATAAATCCCTATCTGCAAAATATTTGTGGAATTTGTCTCATAATGACATTTCATTGTGGGGGAAGGTCATGACTTGGAAGTACTATCCAAATTCTTCAATTTTGGAGTGGATCAGATAGCCTGCAAAATCTTTCAAAAATGGATCGGTAGGATGGAAATCTTTGACTCTAGCCTTTCCTTTGTTAGGAAACTAGTTGGCGTGGAAGATAAAAAATGGTAAAAGTGTTTGTATAGGTGAAGATCCTTGGGTAGGTGCTAGGGAGAATTATAAGCTTTCTAGGGAAACTATAGGACAATTGAGAAGACAGAGAATATATGTATTAGCAAACACTCAAGCTCAATACCCTCAAGGATGAGGTAGAGAAGATTGGAAATCCTCTTCTGCACTTGGGTTGAGTGTAGAAGAATAAAGGGAGTGGACTAGATATGTTAATAAATTGGTAACATGTTTTATTGATCTAGAAGAAGAAGCGACAGACACATTTTGTTATACAAAGAAAAACTCCTATGGATATTTTTCAGCTAAGGATATGAATCCTATGTCTCAAAATACTTCATTGGCAATAAGAATGGTGGTGGCCTACAGTACGGAAAGATAGTGGTTCATTGAAGGAGAAAATTGCTCTTTCGTTGGTGTAGTTGGGGTTTTCACACCAGCTCGTGCTAAAGAGAACCTACTAAGGATTTAGGAACCCTTAGTAATAGTTCAATAATGGATCAAAAATTATAATATGTGACATGTGACATGTGCAAGTGATAACATAAAAATAAACCTAATAATAACAGTAAAAATAAACAATCATGAGGAACTCATTAATGGAATTTGAAATTTTTTGTATTAATGGGAAAACAAGGGTTTGCAATGGTGTTTACCTCAAATGGTGAGGTTGTTGGAGTCCTTGCAGTTGTACGAAGAGTAGTGCACCAGATCTTCAGAGTTCCTTTCCCTTATTTAAATGCTCAATAGGTGGCAAAGACTCAAATGAAATGGTGAACAAAATCTCAAGGTGATAGGCTAGAGTTCAGTAGGAATTTCAGCAGCATAAGGTTATGAAGAGTGATTGATGGATGTGAAATGGGGGGCCTCCATCACCTTTTATAGATATTTTGTATGGTGGAGTATTGGCCCATGGTTTTGGGAAACCAATAGTATTAGCAAATGGTACTAGGGTTTTTCCTTCTTTTTGAATTTATTTTTGACTTTTTTCCCTTTTTTCTTTTAGTTTGGGAATTTTGGACCCCTTTTTGAGGGTTTTTGACCTTTTTTGGAGGGATTTCATTAATTGAGGAGGGAAATAATGATTTTTTCCCCTTTTGGTAACTATTTGAGGGTTTTTTAGGGTTTTGGAGACCTAAAGTGTAGGAAAAGTGGACAAATGGGTTATGTGACTAGGGAGATGAGCTAGTGAACAATTTTTGGGTGTTAACAGATTGGCCTCGGATGTGTGAGGGCGAGATCTCATCGTATGGCCGATAGACATCATATGTATTGAATTTTTGTAATGCCCCGATTTTGACCCCATTGCATTAAAATATAAATGATGTAATATTGTTATAAAATCATGGTGAGGAGCTCAAGGCCAAGGCACCACCATCAATTTATTGATGCATATGGTTTACGTGCTAGCCATGCACAATGAAATTGTAAATATACATTTTAATAAAATACCCACAACTAGCTATTCAATGCAACAAGAGATGGGGGCATGATTTTACAAAGAATTGGGAGGGAAAACATTCAAACCTTTGATCCAATCAAATCAAGCCAAGTGTCAATGAGATTATCCATCAAACCCTCAACTACCCATGTTGACTTTTGTACCCAATCATTCATTTCTCCCAAGAGTTGGTTGAGGTAGTTAATGCCTTGGGAATGGAGAGGTATTGTTGTCCAAATTCGAGTATGGGAAAGCCACCCTTCATGGAAAAACATGTTTTGCTTCTTGAGCAAGAAAAGAGCCATGAATTGCTACCCAATCCATTATCCATCAACCAGTTTGGCTCTCTCACGAGTTGGGAGTTTGCTGGGCGTTTTTCTCCATCGAAATTGTGTGTTTTCCTTCATTCTTAGTGGGGAAGAAGGGGAATCGAATTGGGGTTCCATAGAGACTGTTTTTGGCTGTTGAATGCTTAGATAGTTGGGGAGAAATCGTTTTCCTCCCTGTGAGTATTTTTCCCCATCCCACAATCCATTTTTGGCTGGAAACGATTTGGGGAAAACCCATGGCCATCTTGTTGTAAAAATCCCATTGTTAAAATGTGTATCCATGCCCAATGATGGTGTTTTGCTATGTGTAAGTAGTGTATGTTGGGGTATGGGTTATGGGTATGCATTGCTTTGTCTCAAGCTTGAGTGCAAGCATCCATAAATGAAGAGGGTTCAGATTTAGCCTGATAAACCTAGCTGTGGGATGGCTTTCCTTAGAGGAATGATTACTTGGCTGTGTATGAGCTTGAATGCCCCTTTTTCCTTGTAGAAATCATGCCCAGCTCGGGGGTGGTCTCTAAGTGCTGAAATAATACAGGCTGGGCAGAGACCTATGGTTGGGTGGAACATTGCAGTGACATAGCTAGTTGCTTGGGACAATTGCACAATGAAGATGAGTATATTTGTATGTGTATTTAATTCTGCAATGTTTAATTTGATGATTACTTTGATATGATGGATAAGCATGAATTGTGTGTGGATGATGTTTTATTCCGCTATGCATATTTGCTTGATTTGCATCTGCACACTTTTGTTTTATTGGTATGAATCTAATGAATGGGATGAGTTTATGTGAAATCCCCACAGATTGATATCATGTTCCCTTCCTTGAATTGGGTCCATGGGAGGGGACATGACACTTTTTCCAGGGGTGTGAGCATTGGGATGGAGAAGAGTAGAAATTGGTTGGATACCGGAACACATGCTCCATACAAACTGCAAAGGGTACAACTGAAAATACATGACCTCAAGAATGGATGAGGAATAATCTCAAATATATGGATGAAGCGGGAATACCAATTCTCGTATCAATATATACAAATAATAATGAGGCCCAAAAAAGGGGACCTAAACAATACATATAGAACTGTTGTGTACATCATAATGGTCCAGAGGGGACACAAATCTAGGACATACTCATGGTCCAACCATGACTGATCTGAAGGGATGATACATGGAAACAATGGAATCCAAACTAAATGTGGTACCACAACAACTGACACTCTGGTAGATCTGAAGGTGTCCAACAATTGTATGGACTCAATGACTGAGAAGTCAGAATCTCAAAGGTACACTGGACTGCATCTGAACTGGATACTCGAGGAAGCATACAACTGGATTGCTTCCGAACACTATCGCCAACGCAACCCAAATATCCATGGGAACATATCACAGAGGGTTGCATATTGAATCACCAAAGTGATAGAGTTAGGGGACATCTGGGGTCTTTGACCAATAACTGAAGGGACCAATAACCTGTACGAATCTCAATGATGCGATGATGGGTTTGGATTCGAGCACATGAGAAACAATCATTCCAAGAGGCACTAAGGACTCCTCCCATATGATTTGTAAGCACTCACCACTGATGGATATGAGTCCAAGGTATAGAGGCCTCTGGGTCTATCCTCTGGAATAGATGTGCTTGCGTCGACAGAGGGAGACCTAAAAATACAAAGGGAATGATGTTTCCTTGATAGGAGCATGAGGTGTACAACCAAGAGGTGATAGTACTGAATGTGAGAATGACATACTGTGGCAGAGGGACAAATGAGGTCAAAGAGTGGGGGGGAACTCAAACTTCCTTTGTTCAGAGTATGATGGAAGGGTTGACCAGGAAACATATCAAACTGACTTCGGGGAAGGGGTTCATAGCTTAAGGGAGCAGGGACTATGGCTGCAATGGGGGAGACTCAAGGGGGGGGGATGATGAATGATATTAGGAGACTCGAAAGGTGACACATCACAGAATACTCTGAACAAAGCTGACCATACTAGGGATGCTTCCATAATGTGGGGACTAGATATGATCTATCATGGCATCGAGAGGCACCGTGTGGGCCTTCTTCATGGTTTAAGGATATTGAAGAAGAGAGAGAAGTGTGCTCAAAATGGTACTATCATGTGGATTTGTACAAGCCCAGGACAATGCATGCTTGTGGTTGCTTTCAATTTTAAGGAGTCTGAAAGCAATAAGAAGACTCTTAAATGGTGGAAAAATAGCATTGTGTGGATTTATACGATCCCATGACGGTGAATTCTCGTGGTTGCTTTCAATATTAGAGAGTTTGGAAGCAATAAGAAGACTCCACGGGGATTCTTTTTCGTGTGTTAGTCTCCAAGGCCCAAAAAAGAATAAAAGTATGCAATGAAGAACTCTTCTAGCTGATGTGACTAGAGTATTCCTTTTTCGTAATTATTCTACCAGGTCCAGAAAATGATTAAACTTATATGAGATAGATGCCCTTTCAGGTACTTTAATGAGCATGAAAGGAAGAAAGATTGCTCAGCGATATTTTCATTGTTTAAGGAGTCATAAAAGAGCTTAACGGAAACTCCCTAAGTGCATATTTTGTAAAGGAATTGCTCGTCCTGAAAAAGGGATAAAATTATACCGAACAAAAATAATGGCCAAGCAAGGGGGAAGTGTTCAATCAAGGGACAAGTATGTGAACCAAGAATAGAGGTGAGGGGGGAACACTGATGGGGTGTCACCTACCCAAATTTTGAGACTATTTATTTTATTGCAAAAACATTATATTTTAATTACAAATTGTTGTGATTATGACCAAATCTGCTCAAGGATGACTGTAATGACTGATTATTATTATTTAATAAATAAAACAGAAGCCAAACACCCAAGGGAACTGTTAAATGAGTGTTCACTTACCCACCAGGAGGAATGGAAGTTGTTAAAGGGCATGGGACAGATGTCAACATTTGCACTCCACCACTAGCTGTTGGTTATGGGACAACTACCCCTAAATTTGTGGCATTATCCCCCAGGTGGGTGGAAGAGAGCTGATGGCTCATTAATGACCAGGTTAACCACTAAAAGGCCTAGGGAGCCTAGATAAGGAAATTCGAATTGAGCAGGCAGCTCTACATTATTTTTTGCAGAAATAATTCCTCAAGTGCATCAGGTGATCACTGAGAGATTTGAATAGGGAGGCTACGTGGAAGTGCATTGTGAGGCTGCTGCAATATTTTTGAGAAGGAACCAAAGATGTTGGTGCAGGTCTCTTTGATTGCTAATTCTTTAGGACTGAATGATCCAAATTGCTGCTGCCAGTTGATGACCTAAAGCTTCTACAGATTCTTCTTCCTAGTGGTTCAGTTAATAAGCTCGGGGGTCCTAAGGAAAGTAAATTGGCTATATTCAGGAATAGGTTGGGTGGAATAGGCTCCTTGGGTTGTTTGTTTCCCTACATTCATCGGTTTCTATTGTTTTGTCCTGTTCATTTTCAGTTATATGTTTTTTCTGCATTTGTAAGTTTAGTATTTATAGTTAATAGCATGCAAAAGTAAATTTTTTATTTTCTAACATAAGCATGACTGTGTATAATGTTGGTTATGTAAGGGGAATGATTGATTAAATATCTTCTCTATATTTTTCCCCATGCTTTCTTCTGCATAGTACTCTAGTATAGAGAAGAAAATTTTATGATAGATGATTTTGATAGGCTAATTGCCAATGATTGAAGAAACTATAGTTGTAAACTATCACTAAAATTTCTTATCAATATGTTCTATGATATGGATTTTATGTCAAGAATTAGGATCGAAATGATATTTCTTAGTATAAGTATTCTAAAGTTATTTTCCCATACTGTCAGAAATGAATAGTATTTTTCTGTATGAAAAGCCTAGGGTTTGTACTTAGGTTATTTACTTCTTTCCAGATTCTCTTATGCACTGCATTATACTATCATTTCATTCAAAGTCAATAAAAGTATCATAAGTTCATTACGTTTTCTTTCATTAATATTCATGATTTAAACTTAGCATTTCATTTTATAGGCAACTAAATAATTTCCTTTATCTAGGGTTAGGAAATAAGTATCTAATTTCTGCATAGAAATCTAGGGTTTATATTCTAGAATCATCTACTGTATTTAAAAATACATATGCATGTTATTTTTCATTTCATTCATAAACTGTAAAGAACTATAATATCAGTTCATTTCTTCATCTAGAAATTCAAGGGTTAAACTTAATATTGTTCCATTATTTAAAACAATATGTTCTATTTCCATGTTTGAATAGAATTATTTTTAGGTTTTATTTCTTTAAACTTTCATTGTTCCACTAAAGACTAATTTCCCCAATATTGCAAAGTTTTGCAAATACTCGTATTTTGTTTATTTATTAAAAACCCTAAGACTATGTTACAGTCAGTTCAGAGCTCAACACTTGAAAACGCAAACATCAATTTATTTGCAAAACCAAAATTTTATTATCGTTCAAACTATTACATACACTTTAGTTATCTATACAAGACAAAGTTGCACACAGATTCGTATGATTTTCTTTATCAACCATATTACCATAACTAACAAATATTCAATACTAAAACTGAGTCTTAATACCTTTCCAAACTTAAAACAAAACGATCACAGGGTATCACTGTATAAAACAAGCTAGCCACGGCTTTCGGCCAAAAATCAACGTAGTAGTTCCTAAACAAACTATTAAGTTATATAAACCTAGAAACCATTCTTCATTTATTTCAGAACGCAGTTTCATTATTCCATTCAAAAACAAAAAGGATAAGTATCATCGCACAGAACCATTATAAGTTTTATTCAATGCAAAAATCAGACTCTTATTATCTTTTAAACATCGTAAAACAGGACCCTTCTTATCCACGCAGAAACAACTTAGTTCATGACTCTAGACTTTCATCAAAACACTGTCTTGAGTTACCCAAACATCGATGAAGTAAAACTTATACATTGCACAGAAGCTTTTTGAAGTTTTAATACTATTTATTCCATTAAAATCGACCGAGGGTTTATTCCCCTGACATTTACATTTTAAAAAAGTTACATTTCAACGAAAATCATAGTGAAACACTACAATGTAGAAAAAAAAGACCAGCCGAGAATCTCATCCTCCAGGCCTTGGTCCTTTGTTTCTTAAGACAAATCAAAGGCCAAAACATTCCAAGAACCATTACAACTTAATGCCAAACACCAAGCATCAACCACATCGGGCCAAGAGAACCTACGAAGTAAAGAACCACCGAGGCTTACCGGTGGTCGAGTAGTCTTTCTTCCACAAGTTCTTGAACCCTATAACCTTCGACGAAGTGAAAGACCTGTCACAGAAATCATTCTAAGGTTAAATGATGAATACAGAATTATCATTATTAAAAACAATAGATAACACCATTACCATTTCATTGAAAACTTTACCTATGCAAACATCACTCCAAGTTTGAGACGCCGGTAATAGACAACAGCGAAGCCATCTAGCAAATTACAGTGAAGAGACGCTTTAGACTCTGAGATTCATGGCCATCCCTTCTAAATAGATCTCTGGTTCAAACTCCACTCTCAAAAACTAATCACAAAATCTGAGACAACTTCCTAAAAAATTTACAGAACGTTAATTGTTGGGTCGGCTCTTCAAGAAAACGAACACCTGCAATTTTTAAAGTTGTCCAAGAAGTCCAAGGATCGAACTCGGGGAAGGAGTCTTCCGAAAAACAAACTACTAAAACCCTACATTATAGCAGGTTGTCGGCCCCTCACCCTTACCACCATCCAAGCGAAATGAAAGCCAAGAAAACCGCTTCGGTGCAATTCATAACCAAGTCTCTGGTTTTGCAATTCCAAAGCCCAAGGAATCTGAGATCAACGATGGAGATGATGCCAACCCAGCACATTGAATTTTGGGCATCAACTACATTAATATCGTATTTATTATCACAACCATCACGACATCCAAATCTGTCAACCAAAGTTCTTTTCAGTGTACAGCTCGACATTTGATAGTGTTTGGGATCACTACCATCGTGCACTACAGCCATGATGGCACCAACTAAGAAACCCACTCAACGTTGTAGGTAGGTGAATTTAATGTTTGACTTGATATGAAAACCTGCCAATGTGCTAAACATTCAATGCCTATCCCTTTTCACATCGTAGTACCAGTTAGGGTTTGCAACATATTAATTCTTTGCATTTTTCCATATCTAAAGTCGACACTTGCTTTTCTAATACTTTCCAAAGGTTTAAATCATAGAATACCAAGTTATTTTGGTTTCATAGTTTACTATATGACTTCATATCATTATAGATTGCATTCATAAAATTTATTCATTATTTAGTGTATAGTTAGGATTCCATTTTTTACACAGTGTAACATTGGTTCATATTGTTATCTCTAGTTTACAAGGTCCTATAACATATGATCTTTAAATAATAAAATAGAAAGGTCTAATTCCCATAGTGTAGAAATCTCACATTAGTATTACCATAATATGATGCTAATATTATAAGAGACATTGCTATTTTAGCATAGTTCTATATGCATTTATAATGGAGAATTATAGGAGTTACCATGGTTATTTTAATAATTGCGAGCTAAAATCCAAGCACCAAAATAATATTAGGATCAAGTTTTCATAATGAAAAACAACGTATAAGTCAAACTAGTCACATAGTGAGTGTGCAAGTTATTACCATTCCTTGCATAATGACGAAATGACGACAAGATTCTAATAGCACTAATAAGCTTGTCAACTAGCACGTAAACAAGAAGTAGGAAAAAGATCCATACCTTCAATAACTTTCATGCAAGGAAGTACTTAGATTTTTTCACAATACATCGACAATGAATTGAAAAACATATTTACTCTTAAACACTTGAATTGTCATATTATTCTTACCTGCGTTTCTGCACAATGAAACATGTTCAAATGCTTTAGCTAAACGTAGTTAAGTAAACCTCAGGGTACCTCATAGGACCCCTTCGTCATCATTCAAAAGCAAACTGTCAGTACTTTACCGAGGAAATAATCATAATACAAACCTAATTACAGCATGTAGTTTACAATTAAACACAAATAGATTGGAAGATGTATTTTGTGTTATGATCGTAAATTTTCTTTTGTTAAAAGATTAGTATCCATTTTATTCCGCATTAGAAAATACAACTATCATCGTAATTTTTTTAAGAGTTACGATGTGTCGTTAGCATTAATTATTTTAGTTAAAGGATTTAACTATTATTTTGTTTTCTGCATTAGCAAATTCAGTAATTATTGCGATTTTAAAAAATTTTAAATTTTTGGTAAATTTTCGGGATGTTACATGGGGCCTCCTTGTGGTTGGATGAATGGTGGAAAAATAATGCAATAACTGCATTATGGATGGAGAAGAGGGCTCATGGATATGCCGCGATGCAAAAAATGGAGAAAAATGACTACGGCTTGTGTGACACACAAATCGAGGTGGCGAGGGGCATGGAGAAAATGCCCAAATGTTTTTTTAGTGAGAGCGAGAAATGATCTCAAGCATCATCACGGGCTTAGAAATCTAAATCTAGCGGTACAAACGGTGCTAAAAATGGAGGTCATGTGACTCTAGAATGGTCAAAACTTGAATAGGGACAAAATGGCTATAAATAGCAAAGGGACCCTCATGCCACATGTCATTTTCAATATGAAAATTGGGAGAAGTGTGGAGGGGATCAAAAGAAGAAATTCATATTTCTCTCAATCCGATTGGTGGAATCCAATTCTGCGACTTGTAGGTTCTTGCAGTGTTTTTTGATGTTTTTGATGCATTTTGAGGGGGGTTTGAGCCTCTAGGGAGGAGTTCCAAGCTGGGCTTGGGAACCACAAGCACTAGAGCATGGATTTCGAAGGGGAAATCATGCTCCAGGGTGTGGATATGGGTCGTTTAGTTGCGCTCTTGGAGCGCGACTGTGGGTCGTACAACCGCTCTCTGGAGCGTGGCATTTCTTAGGAAACGTGCACTCCAAGGAGCGAATGTGGGCCCCATAGGTGCACTCGAGAGGCTCTTTTTTTGGGGAGAAAAGCATGCTCCAAAGGGAACCTATGAAGTAAAAATGCGCTCTTTCAAATGCGCATTTTTTCCTAAGTTTGGTTGTGGCAATCTGGTGGGGATCGCAGTATTGTTGATATGGACCTGATGGGGTTTTTGTTGTTTTATTAACAGGATGCCGAGAGTGGCTTGGAGAGAATGTGAGCTCAGGAACTTGTTGGAGGATATCCAAGATGATGAGGATGTTTAGGACAGCATGGCCCGATATGGACTGCTAAAGTTCGCAAATGTGCCCCTGATGCACACGACAAAGTTGTTGTTGAACAAGTTGATAGGGTTTTGGGATGTCAATGCAGAGGTGTTCATGATACAGAGGGAGTGATTAGAGATATCGCTCACATATGTGTACTTCTTGACAGGGCTTCCATGGTTGGGCATGATTGTGGATACCCTCCTGAAGAGGCCAGGTGATGTTTCCATGGAGGATTTGCTTGAGTGTCATTGTTATGCCACAACATATGTGCATGACAATGCTATTCTGATTTGTGACATAGAGATCCTGGAGACACAGGTTATAGCGGAACTAGTGGTGCATATATTGGGGTCGAATTTGCCCCGCAGGGTCTCAGGGGGACAGATGATACTGGTGGAGCAGGTCTTGGTAGGTACTTACTTTGGCTGGGGCCAGATGTACTTGACAGTGGTTCATCATTAGCTGAACAAGGTGAGTCAGATAGGAGGGGATTTTTTTTTTCCTTCATTCCTTTGTTCCTTTTTCTTTGAGAGGGTTCCTACACTTCGACCACATAGAGTAATGTGTGACGAAGGGCCCACCGAGGTGCGGATATAGTGATGGGGTGAGATGATGACCTGTGGGTGTGGAGGACTAGTGGGATGGTTTTTTACCAAGGAGTTGTTCACTCAGTGGATGCAGCTCCCAGTTGTGATAGAGGACTACCCTTACTATAGGATGGAAAACAGAGGGGATCCAAAGATACCATGGCCTCCTAATCAGACATGCAGACCGGAGGGTATGTATCTATTTGGTTTAGAGTATCATGTTTTGGTATCATTTCATGTCATATATGGTAGCTAGATGATGTTTATGACACTGATGATATTTTGTTGATGTGCAGATGTGGGATTGCATCCTCTAAGGGGATACCAGACATAGAGGTGTCGAGTGGAGGGAATATACTCCCCCTCCCGCGGTCAAGGTTGACGACGGAGCACTTCGACAACATTGGAGATGTTGCGGGTTGGGATCGACCGCCTTCTGGATGGGGTGATAGAGGACAACTGGAAGCATTTAGATCAGGATTTGATTAATATTTGCTATGATGCTCCATGGGAGTGGAGGCCTGTTATGAGGGGGATTGCGATGGATGCGGAGGCAGTGAGGGCCATTGCACGGGGGAATGCCCCCTACTATGATGAGGAGGTTGATATAGAGTCTAATGAGGAGGAGGATGAAGAGGAAGAGGATGAAGAGGAATAGGAGGAAGAGGAAGAGGAGGAAGAGGAAGAGGATGACAGGGAAGAGGACGACGATGATGATGACGGAGATGACTCTAATTGACCAGGAAGTTGATGGAACTGCCCCTAATGCGATGAGCATGGGGAATTTTTGTATGCGGTTGTTATTTTATGACAAGGATGTTGTTGGGGATTCTCGATGTATGTATGTGTATTTTGTGCTATGGGAACTATGACATTTCTATATATATGCACGTGGATGCAGTTTATGATGATGATGGTTTACTTTTTGTCTTATGATTTTTGGATGCCGATATGATGTATATATGCATGTGGATGGTATGATGATGCAATTTTATGGTTTACTTCCTACATGTTGTGAGTTATGTGCCAGTCTAGAATGTTGTTAGCCATTTGATTTGCAATAGTGTTTTGACTTCATGGGACATGAGTGAATGTGATGGATTCAAACTGTCTAATAAATTTTTTAGTGCACGAGAACTTTCAAAACAAGCAAGGATCTCGTACCTGGTAAAATTTATTAATTTGGGTGACAAAGAGATGGGAGTCAAGAAACACATGAAGGTGAATTATACCCGAATGAAGAGCAGTGGTCAGGAGACCGGTCACAACATCGTACTCAGCCTGGTTATTTGTAGCAGAACCAATACACACTCTGTCGAGGTGGATCAACTCGTGTGAGGGGGAATACGGTACCCAAGATATAGAGGTGAGGTTTGGAGACCATCTACTTGCGCCGTCGGGGAAACAGACATAAAATGGTTGAACATGATCCATCTTTGGTGAATGCAGGGAAGCAAAGTGTAAGGTTGTGGATGTAAAAAAGTGAAAAACAAAAAGGGTAGTAAAACTGTACAATATGGACTATTGGTTCCAGAAAATGTTTAAAGGGTAAAACCGTTTGAGATACAACCCGTTACGGGGGTTGGCTAAAGGATGGCATTCTGAATCGGTAAGGATGTATGCCCCCTTGCCAAGACAGGTGTGTACAATGTAAGGGCCTTGCCACATGGATTCAAACTTTCCTTTACCAGTCTTTTTCATGGGCTTGTTCTTAAACAAGGACTAGATATCCTTCTTGGAAGGTACGGGGGTGGACATGCTTATCATAATTGCCTTTGCAATGAATTTTAGAAGCCTCGATGATTTGTAAGGATGTTCGGCGATCTTCGTTGGCTTGCTCCAAAAGAATTAAACATTGTTCAAGTGGTGAGGTGTCCGGGAGAAGTTCAATAGCAATGTGTAAAGCAAGAATCTGACATTCAATGGGAAGAACAGACTCTACACAGTGAGCCAAATGGAAAGGGGTAAAACCTGTGGTAGTCTTGGTGGATGTGCGGTAAGCCCAAAGTGCAGGAAAGAGAATAGGGTGCCAATTGGACTTTTGTTGGTTTAGTGTTCATTGAAGAATGGTATTCAAGATCTTGTTGATAGCCTCAACTTGACCATTCCCTTGGGGGTATTAGGATGAGGCATACTGGTGGTCGAATTTTAGAAAGGTAGACAACTCTTTCCAAATGGTGTCTTCCAATTGTTTTCCCATGGTCAGAGACAAGTAGTTTGGGGACACCGAACCAAGTAATGATGTGATTGAAAAATAAACAGGTTGCAGTTTCAGCTTTGCATTTAAATGTAGGTATGGCCTCGACCCATTTAGTGAAATAGTCGACGGCCACAATGATGTATTTATGGACATTCTCTGAAGGAGGATTGCACTCCATAAAATATGGCCCACTTATAGAAAGGGTCAGTAATGATGACTGGATGGAGAGGGGCAGGAGGGGACTTGGCTTTGCGGGTAAAAAGTTGGAAATTCTAGCAATGTTTGACTATTGTGATGCAATCAGTAAAAAGGGTGGGCCATAAATAACCAACGTAGATGACCTTTCCGAGAGTATCCATTCCGAAGAAGTTACCACCACAAGATCTGCTATGACAATCATTTAAAACTTGTTCAGCCTCATCATGGGTGAGGTAGCGATGTAAAATGGTGTCAATGCCATGTCGAAAAAGGACATCACTGAGGAGGAGATAATGGGAAGCGTTATGGAGGATGTGACGCCATAACGCTTCCCGATCGAGGTTGGGATGAAACTTTTGTGTTCGTAAATAAAGCAGGATATCACCATACCATGGGTCATCTGATGAAATTATGAACAAGTGGTCGTCGAGCAAGTCAGTGGTAATAGGTGGTGATGTTGACAAAGAGGGTAAGTCAATCATGCGTTGTGCCAAGGAAAGGGCTTTGGTACTCTTGGGCATTGAAAATGTCAAGTCGTACTCTTGTAGGATAATGACCCATTTATCCACATGCCCGAAAGGAGGCGGCGATGCAAGAGATAGACCATGGGGTTCGAGTCTACCACAACTGTAGTTCTACTCATAAGAATGTAGTGTTGTAACTTTTGAACAGAGAAGACTATGGCAAGGGCCAACTTCTCCTCATGGGGGTAACGTAACGGTGGTCCAGATAATGTCTGACTCACCGTTGTAGAAATTTCTCCCTACGGATAGGTAGAAACTCTCTTAGGATAAAGCAAGATGCACTGACTCTATGCTAAGACAAAAAGGAAACAAATGCTACCTTGAGTTCCTGAACTAATATTCACAACAAGATTAAATGCATTTAGAAGAGATGAAAGACGTAACTCACCTTCCAATTCGACGTTTGTCCCGCTTCTAGCTCTTGATCCCAAAGCTCCAATGTAGAACCTGTTGAAATCAAACAAAGGACAAGCATGCAAGCTTCCAAATACCTTTAAGCAGAGATTAAGTTCAAATCTAAACTAGATACATTTCATATCAAAGATTCATACAATACACATGAAATGAGAAAAACAAGACAAGTTATCTTATATTACAAACTTGAAGAGTGCTTACAAAGATTGCTTGATATCCAATCCAATCCTCTAGCTCCAAGTGCTTCCTCTAGCTATCTCTGCAGAAGTATGAAGATCATAGGTTTGATGCCCCAAAAGTCCTCCCTTTGGCCCATGGAAAGCTTCTCTCTTATAGCATGTGGGAAGATTAACCAATAAGAGAGAAGTGTGGATCTATGGAGGGTTTAGTGGATCAGGCCATCTAAACAAAGAAAGAGTTAGGATCGAACCAAAGATGGTAATCCCAACAAAATATCCTTGAAGGTCGAAATCCCAAAATCCAAGGCAAAAAGGTTAATTTCATACTACCATGACCATATAACTGAGCATAACGTAGTAGTACCGCACCCCAGAGAAGGAGCAAAGCGCAGTAGTGTTGACTACCGTGCCCATATAGATGTGCAGGGAGTGGTAGTGCTCACAAATAGGGCCAAGTTGGGTTGGCAGATGGCAGAAAAAGGTTTTGCTTTTAGTGTTCAGTCAATGGTTTTCACTCTGGATGTTCAAATGATCTTTAAGGGAAACTATCATTTAGGTCGCTAGTGCAAGGATGTGACACTAATACATAATGTGTAATATTGAGGTATAACAGATGCCCCCTAAAGTGTGAGGTCAGAAGAGACTGATGGCCGAAAGACTTTACAAATATTTTTCAGAGATAGCATTGAGGGGAGCAACAAGGAGCTGAAATGGAAACAAAATGTCAGATATACCACCGAGGCGGGCATTCCCATGCTCGGAAACAAATGACTCAAATCATGGCTGCCGACCAATACATTGCAGATCCATGCGTACTAAGATGATATAGAATGTAGACAAATCATGGCTACTATGAACAAGCATAGATCCATGAGACAATAATGGAACAGCCGCGACCAATACATAAGTGGATCTGTGTGACAATACAAAAACATCTCGATTGCAACCTGGACGTAATCAAAATACAAAAGGGTGTCCAGGGTCTTCTACCCAATCGCAAACGATATGAATCTAGCCATGTTATTACAAGGTGTTGAAGTCGAACATGGTAGAAACCATTTGATTACCGGTCAATGATGTGAACCATTAACAAATGCGAGGGAAATCACCAATAATGACAATGATCCCCAAGGTATCTATAGTACATCTCAATGAAATGCGAATAAAGGAGTTGATGTTGAGCATCTGAGAGATCATTCAATCAGAGGTCAATGATGAAAGCCTACTATCAAACACGAGGAAACTTGCCATTGAGGCATGTAGGTACCAAGGTACTAGTGGTTGACTCCTAAGCCTAATTCCTGGATAGTGATTTGGTGTCGACAGGAATAGACTCGTCGAAGGTGGGCCATAATGATTCCCACATCATCGACATGAAATCATAACGAGAGATAGTATGGACCGATGAAACAATACAATATGTATTGACACAAAGGGAAGGTTTGACATGAAGTGGAGGTGGACCCAAGGTAATAACCCTTTGAACATATAACGACATGAAACAAAGCTTTGCAGCAGGGACTAATTGAACAGATAGAACCATAGAAAGTGTGAACTCATAGAAATAATGAAGATGCATGATCATAATGATGACACTATCAACAATACTGACTACCCAAAATAGACAAGGTGAGGATGCATGCCATGTTCAAAGGTGACGACTCACAAGCTGCCAATAAGGTAAACTTGACTCATTTTCCCATTTTCCCCCGACATGATGGATGAGTACCTCTTTGTTGTTTTATGAGCTTGAGGAGGATAATAGATGCTCGATATAGCTCATCTCATAGATGAGTCCAATCTCACATGTTTTTTGAACCTAAGAAAGGAGGGGTTTGTCCCAAAGTGGGCCCTTCGATGTTAAATTTTAACGAGTCCAAGGAAGGAAAACTTGGTCATCATTTCATGTTTAGAGAGTCTGAAAAGAACTAAAGAAGACTCCAATGGTCCTTTTTCGTAAAGTTAGCCTCATCGCCCGAAAAAGGGTAAAACAATGCAGGAGAGGACTCTTCCAGTCATGATTGGCTGGAGTATTCCTTTTTCATAAGTAGTTCCCCCTAGTCCGAAAAAGGGGTAAACTATCACTAGGGAGATGATCATTCAAATCCTTTTACAAGCATGAACGAATCAATTTCGCTTGGCCATCTTTTCCTATTTTAGGAGTCTGAAAAGAGCTTAAAGAGGACTCCATGTACAACTTTTTCATGGTTGATGACCGAATACGACAAAGGAAATTAAACTTGGCACAGTTCCTTTTCCGTAAATAGTCTAGCGAGGCCGGATAAAGTGATAAACCTATACTCGTTAGACACACCTTTTTACTCCAATTGTTTAACGAGCACGATAATGGTATCAAAATCACTAGGAATCTTTTTCATGTTTGGATCCAAAGCACGAAAAAGGAAAAGTAAGCTCAACCACTTTTCATGTTTTAACCAGAGCACGAAAAAAGTGAAAAGTAAGCTCAAACACCATCTTACTGTTTTTAACGAGCTCGAAGATAGGTTGGAAGAATGCTCGTGATATCTGCTTCATTTTTTAATGAGCTTGTAACAGAAAATAAACTATGCTCAGGATAATTTTCATGGTTTAATGAGCTCGAAACACTAAAAAGGAAAGTATGCTCGAAAATGTTCCCAATGGTGAACTTCTTCCCATCATGAAATCCAAAGGTTGTACATGCCCCTAGCATGATTGCTAGAAGTAAGTGACTTAGCTCCAACGTGGTGTGGAGAGGCGATCGAGTTGACTTCAACATAACTTCCAGAGGTTGAAGACATGCCCCCAAGCTTCATTTCATTCGCCTAAAGTATAGGCGGGTGAAAAGAAGGTTCAGGTACTAAGTCTACGAGGAGACTCGACTCAAAGGGAAAGTATGTGTTTCATTTTTTAACGAGCTTGACAACGGAGTAGAACTTTGCTCAGACTACTGGTTTCATTTTTTAATGAGCTTGAAGCCAAAGGTAAACTCTGCTCACGGTTAAGGCCCATTGATGGGTTCCCTCCCAACATGATGACCAGAGGTTGGTAAATGCCCCCAGCATGATTGCTAATGGATAAACATGCCCCCCAAGCTTCGTTTCATCTGACTACTCTTCTTCCTTACCAAAAATTCCAGGCTACTAATCTGAATGTGTTCACCATGGGGGTAGGGAGAACTAGGACTAAGTGACCTAGGTAGATGAAATGAAGGTTCAAATCCTAACTCTAGCGAGAGACTCAAACAAATGGAAGGGAGATCTATTTCATTTTTACACAAGCTTGAAATAGAAAATAACAATGCTTGAAAGGGTCCTTTTTATTTTTTAATGAGCTTAAAATAGAAAGAAATTATGCTCGAAGGTAGTTTCATTTTTACGCAAGCTTGAAACCGAAAGTAAACTATGCTTGGGATTGATTTCATTTTTACATAAGCTCAAAACCAACTGTAAACTGTGCTTGAGGTTTGGTTTCATTTTTTAATGAGCTTGAAACAAAGAATAAACTATGCTCGTGGGAACCTATTTCATTTTTTAATGAGCTTGACATAGAAAGGGAACTATGCTCAAAATGATGGTTGGTTTCATTTTTACACAAGCTTAAAACCAAGAGTAAACTATGCTTGAAATGATGGTTGGTTTCATTTTTACACAAGCTTAAAACCAAGAGTAAACTATGCTTGAAAAAATGGTTTCATTTTTTAATGAGCTTGACACCAGAATAGAACTTTGCTCCAAAAATCCCCCCCTTAGTGGGAAGAAACCACTAAAACATGTGGAACATTTAGGGAAGTCTGGTGACTAGGAGTCATGCAATGAGTGGGCGTCACAAAGGAAAGTTGATCGATGGTCACAACATTCCCATGATGGGGAAAATACATCACTCGAAAGAGTGACGACACTACAGCCTTCATTGCATAGACGTAATCACGTCCAAGGAGTAGATTAAAATCTAAAGGACCTTGGACGACCATGACATCAATATAGACAGTTTTCCCTCCCAAAGTGATAGGTAACTGAGGAAGGGACCCTAAAGGTCCAGTAGGTCTTCTATTGAAATCCAGTATCTGGTCAGTGACGAGCACAAGCCGAGGAGAACCTAAGGCTTGTGAAGCAGTTGAGGATAGAATACTAACAGAAGCTCCTTCATCAACTATCGTACGAAAAAATTCTTTATCAAAAACTCCTACAGATATTTGAAAAGGAACACTTGAAGGAAGACGATATTCTATTAAACCATTCCAATCAAAGGAAATAACCTCAGTACTTGGAGGGGGTTTCACGGAAACAGACAGGGTTTCCCCTTGTCGAGGACATTTTGAATCGATAAGGAAAACATCAGCAGTTTCCAATTCACTCTCGCTTAGAAGATAAGAATGAGACGAAGATTGTGTCAAGGTGACTGCTTCAGTCTAGACTTTCTCCAATGAAAGAGTGGGATCGACTGGGGATGATAGCGACTCGATCACTTCACTCTCGGGAGGGAGAGTGGGATCAATTGCAGATGAAACTGAATTTATCACTTGGTCAACCAGTGGGGGATCGAGGGACAACTTACTATCATTTCTTGGAAGCACCAGTTGAGAACTAGTAATATCTTCCAGCCACTGCAAAGCTTCATCCATGCTCGGACAAAGGAAAGTACGGTGCATACCCTTGCATATCAAACAGGGATATAGGACTTTACCCTTCTAACCCTTCACCAAGGGGTCACTAGTTGAGGGAGTGTCATCGACATGATAGTCAAAGGTCGACGATACAAGTGGTTTGGGGTTTTTAGACCACACTTCGGACACACGGGAAAGACCAGGGAAATCCTTGAGAAGGTGATCACCCTTGCAGAATTTGTAGGGTAATTTGGGCTTACGAGGTGTTTTCGTAGAATGAGTGCCATTAGGGGAAACCGGTTTACGCTTGGTCCCTTCCTTATCCTTTTTCTTATTAACTTTCCTTTTCTTCTTCTTCTTATCCTCCCGATTACTAACACTATTTCTTTGATCGGGTGAGGAAGAAGGAACGGAAGAAGATTCATCCGATGAAGAAAGGGACAGATTAGTTTGGGATTGACTCTCTCATGGTGGAGAGTTAACATTCGAAACATTAGGTGCAATCGGAATTACCGAATTGAATAACCATACTGGTAATCCTATGGTTAATCCAGGAAGATTTAACATGGAAATAAAAGGAGGACCAATATCTCCAACTGGAGGAAAAGTAAAAGGTACCCCTTGAAAACGGGTCTCTGGATTGGTAGTCCCAGAAGGAGCATGGGTGCATGGAGGTAGATTCTCCATGAAACAAAACTAAGTGATGTGCATGAAGTCTTGTTAAAAAGAACTCAAAAACCCTCATGCAACCGAGCATGCGAAAAGGGAGCTAGCAAAAGACAAGGCTCACAGGCCAAAAGAGAAATCTCAAAAAACTATACTGAGGCCGCTGCCACAGTAAGCGAGCTGTACAACGAAATGGACAGAATGCCAACAAGCAGCCCTACAAAGAAAAAGACCCTTTATAATATAGCAAGAAAAACCTCCTAACTAAGAGCTGGAGACCTCAACAAATTGTATCCTTCGCAAGGTGATGAAATCCAAGTCGAACAATACAAAATGAGAGACCAATAATGGAAGGATATCCCTCTACCGAAAGGGATCTCGGGTAAAGAGCCCTAGAAGAAAAGTCACTAAACTACCTTGTTCATGACAAGTTGGAAAAGGTTTTCGGCGCTTCTACCTTATCACCCTTGCATTAGTATGAATACAAGGAAGAAAATGATCAATGTTGCCTTAGGGCTCAGTGGAGTGCAACATTCCACAGAGTCTATCTGGTTCTCAATCTCACGGCGGTTTAACCCCTGAAAGTGTGAAACAGTCAAGAGGCCCCTCCACAAACTGGTGTATGACCGTGTCAACAAATACTAGAGGATATTGGTTCCCTAAAGACAATGACTATGTCTCAAATGAAAAATGACAAGGGGGAATTATTTTGATGCCTATCCCAAGTGTCCTACCTAACTACCAAATTCTTTTATTTCCTCAAGTGAGGTTAATGTTGGTTTAGTTAGGGAGATTAATTTTAGAGGTTGTCTTACACAATCGGGTTATGGAAGTGCAACTTGATGGTTTTGTGACGACTCAAACCATGCAAATGAAGATGAATCGAAATGAGCCTTTCTCTTCGATGAACACTAGCTAAAGTAAGGAAGAATTCTTTCCGTTCCCGATATGCACAACCCAATGCACATGCAATTTTATTTCTTTTCAAAATGATAGAAATAAGTAAAATATGTACCCAATACTAACCCAAAGTAATGAAAAAGTTCTTCATATGAACACCAAACGTAACGATTCTAATCTTTTTCCTACATTTTTACACTTGAAAAAGACACATCCAATCTATGGAAAGAAGGATTCCACAAACGCTTCCAATCAAATGCAAGACAAAGAGAAGAACCTAATAATATCGTCTAACTCAATGCACATAAATATGAAACAAGCATTTCTTCTTCTCATGAATGTAATACCAAGAATGTCAAATGAATAAATTAAAGCAAGAAGAATACCTATGTGTTTCAATTTCATGAATATGGTAAAAGAACAACAAAATCAAGCTTCTCTTTGAACTAAAGCGGAGGCAAGGAACCAATCTTTTCAAACAATCATTATATAGTATGTAAAGGAAATAATATGCCAAGCAATCCAGACACACCAAACCAAAAATGATCGCAAAACCTTAATATGGGTCAAAACAACTGTAGGATGCACGATTTTCAAACTGGGGGAATTTTGTTTTCAAAAATAGAACCCATTTCACTTAAAAATGCAAGCAAAACACTAGTGTTCACTCAAAGGGCCAACATGGATCCAAATCTCGAAAAGACCCAAAAATAACCAAACAAACCAAATAAAAACACTTTCCAAGAACTACCGCGGGCCTGTAGGCAAACGGGGAGCAGTACTGATAGACTACCGCGCTCTAGACAGTGGTTAAGGTGTGGTACTGATAGGCTACCGCGCACTAGACAGTGGTTAACGCATGGTACTAATAGACTACCACGCATTAGACAGTCGTTAAGGTGCGGTACTACCGCTCTGTAGGCAGTTACGGGGGTGTGGTAGTGTGTTAACAGGGGGAAAGACGCAGAATTTTGAGAAAAGATTTTGACTTTTCAAGGGTTTTCCAACCCAGAGGACTTACTGATCTATAACAGAAGTCTAATGTAGAGAACAGGGAAGTGAATGAGGGTGAAAGAACCCAATTCTTACAATCAATGAGTGAAAGAAAAATTCACAAGCAAAGAAAATGGATTCAAGTCCCCAGTATGGTCACCATTTTTTGTTGTAGAAATTTCTCCCTACGGATAGGTAGAAGCTCTCTTACGATAAAGCAAGATGCACTGACTCTCTGCTAAGACAAAAAGGAAACAAATGCTACCTTGAGTTCTTGAACTAATCTTCACAACAAGATTAAATGCATTCAGAAGAGATGAAAGACGTAACTCACCTTCTAATTCGACGTTTGTCCTGCTTCTAGCTCTTGATCCCAAAGCTCCAATGTAGAACCTGTTGAAATCAAACAAAGGACAAGTATGCAAGCTTCCAAATACCTTGAAGCAAAGATTAAGTTCAAATCTAAACTAGATACATTTCATATCAAAGATTCATACAATACACATGAAATGGGAAAAACAAGACAAGTTATCTTATATTACAAACTTGAAGAGTGCTTACAAAGATTGCTTGATATCCAAGCCAATCCTCCAGCTCCAAGTGCTTCCTCTAGCTATCTCTGTAAAAGTATGAAGATCATAGGTTTGATGCCCCAAAAGTCCTCCCTTTGGCCCATGGAAATCTTCTCTCTTATAGCATGTGGGAAGATTAACCAATAAGAGAGAAGTGTGGATCTATGTAGGGTTTAGTGGATCAGGCCAGCTAAACAAAGAAGGAGTTAGGATCGAACCAAAGATGGTAACCCCAACAAAATCTCCTCGAAGGTCGAAATCCCAAAACCCAAGGAAAAAAGGCTAATTTCAGACTACCGCACTCATATAACTAAGCATAATGCGGTAGTAACGCACCCCAGAGCAGGAGCAAAGCGTAGTAGTGCTGACTACCGCGCCCCTGTAGATGTGCAGGGAGCGGTAGTGCTCACAAACATGGCTAAGTTGGGTTGGCAGATGGCAGAAAAAGGTTTTTCTTTTAGTGTTCAGTCAATGGTTTTCACTCTGGATGTTCAAATGGTCTCTAAGGGAAACTGTCGTTTAGGTCGCTAGTGCAAGGATGCGACACTAATACATAATGTGTAATATTGAGGTATAACACTCACATAATAAATAACCCGTTCTTGTCATGCACTATCTTCTTGGACTAACACACTGTAAACGACATGTTCGGATGTCGAGACGTAAAGGATAAAATCCTTCATGAAATCATGAGGTGAAATAAAAGGTGTGGAATTCAATGCTTGTTTGAGTGCTTCAAAAGTCGCTTTTGTTTGTTTGTCCCAAACAAAACAGACGTGGGTCTGAAGCAAGTGAAAGAAACCATGAAATTTCATAGCATAGTCCGGAACAAAGCGACGAACAAAGTTGGCTTTCCCTTGAAGGCTCTGTAACTGGCATAATGTACGTGGTGATGGGAGGTCCAAAATGGCTTAAACCTTCAAAGGATCAACGGTAATCCCGTGTTGGGAAAAATGAATCCCAATAACTGGCCTGTAGGAATTCAAAAGACACACTTGAGAGGGTTCAAGCGGATATTGTATTTGCGACAACGCAAAAATGCTTGTCAGAGATTGTTTAGATGGTTAGACTGTTTCTTTGACCACATAGTAAGGTCATCCAAGTACACAAGAATAATGTGAACCAAGTCATGGAAGCAATAGGTCATGGCCCGCTAAAATGTGGCACAAGAATTTTTAAGACCAAAGGGCATAACTCGGTAGGAAAAGGTGCCCCATGGGGTGGTTAAAGCAGTCTGATACTGATCTTCTTTATGGATTTGTATCTGATTATAGCCAAAGAAACCATCCATGAAGGATAGAATATCATGACCCGCACAAGCATCAATGAGTTGATCGATGAAATGCGTAGGGAAGTTGTCTTTGGGACAAGCTAAATTCAAATCTCAAAAATCAGTATAGACACGAATGGTGCTCTGTTTTTTGTTAACTAAAACAGGATTGGATACCCAGGTGGTGTAGGCAATGGGATAAATGAATCCGGCTTGGCATAATTTTTCAATCTCGGCTTTCACAGCTAGTAGGTTGGAGGGGTGAATGGTCCATTGTTTTTGGTGGACAGGTGGGACATAAGGACAAGTATCGATATGGTGCTCAACGATTTTGGGGTCAAGAATGGGCATCTCGGTATACAACCAAGTGAAAAAATCACGGAACTCTTGGAAGAGATTCTTATAGGAATTAACTTCGTCTTCAATACAGGAAGCACCTAACGTAATGTTCTCAGTATTACCGGGTGGAATGGAAATATTGACCTAAATGGTAGGTGAAATGGTAGCCATGTTACCTTCCTTGAAGGCATCGGGAGCTGGGATGGGGTTCTTAAACCAATCCACTCGGCTAGGGATAAATTATTTCGTCTCAACAGAAATTTGGTTGGACGTACTTGTGGTTGAATCCTCTAGAATGAAATAGGATCGATGATGCATATCATCCCAAGGGAAGTTAAGGGCCGTTAAAGTATCAAGGATTTATTCGTCGTTGTGAAACAAGTGTGTGGATAAGTCAGGAGAGGAAAAGATAGTGGTTGGGTGTGAGGTTGGTCCATCGCTTCTGGAAATCATATAGATCGTGTTAATCGCTCCCGAGGAGGAGGAGGAGGGTGGATGAATCTCCTCAATGGTAGTAATGGAGGACTCTAAAGAGGACTAATTCAATTCGAGGAGAACCTGTCGATACTCAGGTAGGTATGGGAAATGATGGGAATAATGACTGTAGACTCCGCATATGGTGTAGGAGTGCTTGGTGCGCAGTGAGTTGTTACACAGATTAGGGGTGGTGTCCAGCTTGACAACTAGAATATTGGGTTCGTCGTCCAACGTTTTCATGTGATCTTGAAGGTTTGGCAATTAGGGACAATTATGGGTAGCATGGCCCAAATCATCTCATAACGAGCACTTAGGGGGTGCACAAACTAGAGGGAAAGGTTTCACGGGTTTCGTCACATGTATGACGTTATAATTTTGCGGGCCTCTGCCTCTTGTGTTCTTAGGTGGTGGAGGGGCAGGATTGGATGCCGATGTAATCGCCACACCAAGAGGTGGATGGGAAGAAATGGTAATCAATTGAACCGGTTGAAGGATGACTTGTGGTGTTGGAGCAGGATTAGAAGATGGAGATACCATACAGGAAGTCCTAACATTAACCCGGGGAGATTCAGTGTGGCCATAACAGGCGAACTTACTACTCCAGATGGTGGGAATAAGAATGAGATTGTATGGATTGGTGTGGCTCCAATGTGGCTGGGTACCCATGGTGGTTGAAGAAACAATGGTGGTTGCAGGTTAGGGACAGATTGGTTTGACGAAATGGTGCACAGGTCAGAAATATCAACGGTCGACGGAGGAGGTGGTAACGAACGAAAAGTGGATACCATTGGAGTCTCTCAATATAGTATAGGGCCGACGGTGGAAACCAAAGAGGTGGGCACACCAAATGCGGGTTATTCAACCATGGGGAGAACATTCTTTGGTGTAGCGGGCACATTCGGGTTGTACTATGTGACTTGGTCAACTTTAACAACCCATCCCTCATGGAGGAACATCATAATGCAGAACATCAATGAAGCAACGGGCTTCATGCTGTACATGTAACTTTGTCCTAGAAGTAGGTTGAAGTCGATTTGGGCATTGACGACTTCTATGTCAACCAAGACGGTTTTACTAGCTAGTTGGACTGGGATGTTGGCCAGAAGACCTTGCGGTTGGGATGAACAACCATCATAAGCTTGAAAAGTAGTTGTAGATGGTTGTAGGGTAGGGGATCCGAGCTTCTTCCATACGAATGTAGACATAACGCATGTAGAGGCACCCTCATTGATGATGCATCGATGGATAACAATATTTCAAACTAAAACCAAAACTTGAAATGCTAATGTGGAAGGCATGCATGGTTCAAATTGGTCTAAATCGAATGCCATCATCCATGAGTAGGAAGGGTCTATTGCACCTAGGGTGGACAACAGTGTTTTGCACTGCATTGGGAAGTTCTTCAAAACTTCGAGGGCTAACATAGCAATTGAGGTTTTTACCTTGTTTAGGTGTGATCAGGATTTTGGTTAGCTAGGGTAGCACCATTATTATCGAGAGTGTTCGGTGGTGGATCGCCTCTACTAGGAGGTTGGTTGTTGTCACGGTTATAAACACATTCCCAATTTTGTTTCCTTTGTTGGTTTCCTTGGGCAGGTTGGTTATGTTGTTGGTTTTGTTGAGCGTAGAATTTCCCTTGGGAATAGGGGGGTTTTGTGGTTGAGCAGGTGCTAGGGCGGGTTGCGGTGGATAATAAGCTAGAGGGGCTTGAGTTTGTGCAGGTGTGGGGGTTGTTGGATGATAATAAGCAAGAGAAGTTCGAGGTTGTGCAAGCGCATGTGCTGCTGGAGGATGATAGTAGGAAGATGGTGTGGTAGGGGGAGCATACGCCTGCAGGGTATATTTGTAATAATGTGTTGAACAAGAAGGGCTATGTTTATGGGAGGCTTGGTCCGGGGGAGAATACGAAGATGTTGCTTCTGAATGGGTTGTGGCGCGCGAAAGGTTGAGGCCATTCATGGTGGAGTTGGGTGTGGGGTTATAAGTCGGGGGGGTATTTGGAGGCATATAAGTATAGGGATGACTATGAGATGAAACGCAGCCAATAATGCCATTGGCAGCATTGGATTCCCCCGGGGCATCTTTCCGAGAGGAATCATCGCGGGGAGCATAAGGTAAAATGCAGTACAGGTATCCTGACTGTGCATAGATAAGGTCAAACTGTTGGGCTTTAAGGATGGGTTCTTCTTCGGTTTGGGGCCTTTCGGATGCCACAACCTTGGCGATAACTAGTATGAGGGATTTCAAGAACCAATCTAAGAAGATGTGGTCATCTAACTTGATATTGCACAAACTTCAGTGTCTACACCACTTATGAATGTGATTAGTGATATGGGCAATTGTGTTATGTCTGTAAGATAGTAGAATCTCAACATTAGCATCATAAAGGATGGGTAACTTGAAGAAGTGCAGGAAAGTCGAAGCAAGAGATGTAAAGGTGGAGTGGGTCCCATGTGGTTGTTCAATATACCACTTATATGCAGAGGCAGTGAGGGTCCGTTGTAAAAGGCGGAGACGGATTGAGTCGTCCACTATGGAGTTGGAGGAACACCATAAGTGGAAGGACATGATATGGTTTTGGGGGTCCTCGCCACCCTTCCCTTCAAACTTTTGGATGTCTAAAGGGATTTTGGTAGGCGGGGTCATGCCAAATTGGATCGTTGGTCAATCGGGCTAGATCAGGGAGGTTGAGGCTGGCCATGAATGGAAAACTAGAAGAAGGATGTGACATAGTGGCAGTGACCTGTGTGCTAGACATGGAGACGGCCATGGGGCCACCTCCACCGACAGGTGGGGAAATGTTAAGATTCAATATGCTAAGATAGAAAATATAAGTTTTACATTCCATTTCACAACAATAGCATATACAGGATCACTGAAAGAACAACAAGCATAGCATAAAAAACAAGAGACACAATTTATCTTGCGAAACCCTCATGGGGTAGAAAACCCATCAAAGCTTCCTCAATATAGATGATAAGCAAATACAAAGATGTAATCCCAAAACATGAGCTCCTTCTCCTCCATAGCAGATCTCTCTCTCTCCTATGCGCTAATCACAAGTGAGTGAATGTGTGTTAAATGAGGAACACACCTGCTCTATTTATACACAACTCCGACTTGACTTTTACACTAACTAGGTCGGCCCCAACTTAACCACTTAACATAATGTTGACTGGGCTGACCCCACTAGGGTGGTCTAATAACCCTTTAACACACATAACTCATACAGGGTCGACGCCACTAGGGAAGTCTAATAACCCAAGTTACCACATTCTCCATGGAGGAATAAAACATCTCCGGATATACAATAGGGTCTCCACGGAGGAATGAAACATCTCCGAAATAATAAAGTACAAATATAATATTCTTAGAAGTTACAATATCTCAACACTCCCCCTTAACGAGAAGGATATTATAACAACATCTACAGGAGCAAGGATTCATCAACTACATGATACATGATACATCTATAAATCATTGGAAGCTTTCTTCATACATCATCAGCAACTCAAACAGTTACTAGAACATCTTCAATATCTTCAATACTAGAACATCAACATCTTCAGTACTAAGTCTTCATCTTCTGCAGCACTCGAAAAGATATAGTAACATCATCATCTGGATCTCTCGATCAACATCATAAATATCTGGATCTCATTATCAACAGCATCAACATCTGGATCTCCTGATCAATAGCATCAACATCTGGATCCTCTCGATCAACAACATCAACATCTAGATCCTCTCGATCAACAACATCAACATCTGGATCCTATTAATCAACAACATCAATATTTGGATCCTCTTGATCAACAACATCAACATCTGTATCCTCTCGATCAACAACATCAACATCTGGATCATCTCGATCAACAATAGCAGCATACTCTACAATACACACGATTCAATTACGGGATAATCAATCCCTCTCAATTTTAGACACCTCTCATGTCTATGGACGATGCAATCCAGATCTACTTTATAGGATGATCAATCCTGATCCTTTTAAGACAAGTCTCATGTCTACGGACGATGCAGTCCTTGATCTGTTTAAGACAAGTCTCATGTCTAAGGACGATGCAGTCCTTGATCCATTTAAGACAAGTCTCATGTCTAAGGATGATGTAGTCCTTGATCTGTTTAAGACAAGTCTCATGTATAGGGATGATGCAGTCCTTGATCGGTTTAAGACAAGTCTCATGTCTAGGGACGATGCAGTCCTTGATCCATTTAAGACAAGTCTCATGTATAGGGATGATGCAGCCCTTGATCTGTTTAAGACAAGTCTCATGTCTAGGGAAAATGCAGCTCTTGATCCATTTAAGACAAGTCTCATGTCTAGGGATGATGCAGTCCTTGATCCATTTAAGACAAGTCTCATGTCTAGGGACGATGTAGTCCTTGATCCATTTAAGAAAAATCTCATGTCTAGGGACGATGCAGTCCTTGATCCGTTTAAGACAAGTCTCATGTCTAGGGACGATGCAGTCCTTGATCCATTTAAGACAAGTCCCATGTCTAAGGACGATGCAGTCCTATCATGTACATTTTGAACCAAATGTTCAAGGACGATGCAGGCCTATCATGTACATTTTGAACCAAATGTTCAAGGACGATGCAGTCCTATCACGTACATTTTGAACCAAATGTTCAGGGACGATGCAGTACTATCACGTACATTTTGGACCAAATGTTCAGGGATGATGCAGTCCTATCATGTACATTTTGAACCAAATGTTCAAGGATGATGCAGTCCTATCACGTACATTTTGAACCAAATGTTCAGGGATGATGCAGTCCTATCATGTCCACTAGGGACCACTTTCTCAGAGACATATGTCTATGGATCTCTTTTAGGACATGTGTCCAGGGATGATACAATCCACTCATCAACTTAGACCAAGTCTAAGGATGACTCATCGACCTCATCGTCGGTATCATCAATACAGGTATCCACATCATCGACCTTACCGTCGATGCAGGAAATCTCATCATCAGCAACCACATCACTCCCCCTTTCGAGGAGGGTCCTTCTAAACTACACCAAGCTTATCTCGGAAATACTCAAACTTTACTCGACATAGAGGTTTGGTCAATATATCAGTAACTTGTTCGTCAGTGCTTACATACTCGAGCTTGATAGCTCCTTTATGCACCATATCCTGTATATAGAAATATCGGATCTCTATGTTCTTTGACTTATCATGGAACATTGGATTCGTTGTCATCTTGATACAACTCTGGTTGTGTTACAACGTAATCTTCCACCCTATTAGCATCAGCATTCTTTGGCCTGTAGGATCCATTTCATTGACTTAGATCCACTTTATATCCTTCAGATACTATTTTTCCCTATTTTTATTCCTACCTGCTTGTTGCATCACTATAGCAGGCGTACCCGCAAGTTGCATCTATATAGCCCGCGGGTAGCATGTAAAATGGTAAAAATCACTAGTTTATTACTTTTTACTCCCAAAAAGCGGTCATTGGGTGATGTTTGGCTCTCCATCTTCCCAAGAAACGTCTCGATCTGTCCTTTCACTTACCTTTGAGAGGACTATATATTGAGCACATATGGCTTATGGACGGGAGGAGAAAGAAGAGCAAGAGAACTCTAATGGATTTTTTCCCTATCTTGAGTCTACACTCATTGATCCTTGTAGTTGTGAACCCTTTATGTTCACCTTCCAAAATCCTATCTAGTTTGAGTTTGACATTCATGGAGGATTGAAGTGGTGGAGGCACAAGTGGATTGATCCAAATATTGGTTCAAATTGGTTTCCGGCAAGAAGTTGTATCACATTGTACTTCTTCTTGTTTATTAATAGAAATACTCATATTATCATCCATTAATGTTGTAAATGTTGTTTATCTTACATTGGGTTGCATTTACTTGCTATATCATGGACCGTTGCTATTGATGATGGTAATGTGGTTTATATATATTATGTACTTGTTGTATATTGGATGTCAAGACTAATTTGCAGATTCAAGTGCACGGATTGGCAAACCTCCAATGGGGATCTACATGAAACGTTTGGATCAAGGTTGGTTACATTTTCCATTATCTTAGCATTGCCATTTATAATAGCATAGTTCTGAGAATTGAGTTGATTTTTGGTAGTCAGCTGTCTGTAGTGGTCTCCCAATCCATAGTGAGTTTTCTCCAACACAGAAATGGCGACTCCACTGGGGAAAACATCCATGTTTGGGAAATTTTTGAGCATTAGTCCATAATTAGAGTTGTTTTTCGAAGCTTTGTTTCACTTATTTGTCGTTGAGATACACTATAGAAAACTTGCTTTTTCTGAGCCATTGGACTCTTTGTTTTCCCATTTTCTTTTCCTCACTCGTGGGCTAGCTTAGCTCTGCCTGCGTATACCCGCCTCTGTTTACACTACTGCTCCCGGGTACCCACAGGTATTCCTTCGACAATAGCGTACAACTATGGCTTTTGTCGGGTTATGACTATTGGTTGTTGCTAGGTTGGATTTGGATGATCCTGATTCTTTGTTGGCCTATTTCTTGACTATTCCATGCCTTGGTTGTGACCAGAACTCTTTGTTTTTCTTGGTTGAGCCTTATTGGTTTTTTACCCATCTTTGGATTTAGCCTTGTTGGTTTTTTCCTTTTGAGCTCATTCCTTTGGCTGGGTCTTACTGTTTGGAATCTGTTGGGTTGTCTTAGTGATCTTCTCGGCACTTCAGTGACTGAATAGTAGGATTTTGCTTGCATTTTTCATTTCTTTATATTGAAAAATATAAAAAAAATACATATAGTTTTGCATTTTCCTTTTGTTTATAAGAGAAAATACAAAAAAAAAATTACTTTCATGTACTGCATCTTGCATTGAGTGCCTACTGCTTTCATTTAGGCTCTAATTGTGCATCGAAAATATAAAAGGATTGCATTTTTATTTTGAAATCGTTGGGTTGATTGTGCATGTTAGTGACATTGTTTTATTGGATAGATGAGTCTAGGATTGGATGATTTTTCCTACTATTGAGTTTTACACATCATTAGTTTCACGACCATATCCCTTGAGTAACCACAGCCATTAAAATTAATGCTTAATCTTAAAATTGATTAGACCGATTTTATTTATAGGGTACACCAACTAGCATAGGTTTAGAGTCTTGGAATAGATCATTGTGAGTTAACAATCCAAGACTACTAGACGAAACATTAGGTGTCTGACCAAGGAGTGGAGGAATCGATGGTATATCTTGGTGTTCTCAGGAAGCTCTACTCAAACCAGAGTTAAACACGAGGTCGCGGGAGGTTGGTTGAAGGGATATCCCTCTAATACTGGCTGAACGTGGGAGATATTTCCAGGGTTTGTTCGTATCTGGGGGGTACCAGAGGTTCATCCTCTTGTGCTTCGGGCTTAGCTACCCTGCACATACAACGAATCCCACCTGCGACTATCCCCCTGAGCATTGGTTATATTGTGGTGACCATAGTTGCCTTACTTAGGTATCGCACAGGGTACTTGCAGTGGTTATGCTATTTTTGTCCTGAGTCAGATAGGGATTGGAAAGCACAGTTGTGTTTGTACAGTGGACTTGACCCTGTACACGCAGTGAAGCCTGGGTGTCTCTATAATGGATTACGTTACCTTCGGCTATAGTTTGGGAGTCTCAAGCCTCTCCTAGGTGAGACATACTGGCTCTAGTGTCGAGAGCTCATTTAGCCACTCTGTTTGTCAGCTCTTGGCTGTAGTTGCTCTAGGTGTGTGCTTTTGATTTACTGTTTTTGATCGATAGTTGGTCATAGAATACGTTGGGATTTGATTTTCTCTTTGGAGATATCGTGGTGTAGAGTCCTACTCTTCGTTGTTCCCATTGGTTAGCTGGTTTAAAATCGACTGAGTTTTCACACCGTACCGCTCGAGGATGCCGGTGGGATCCCTATGAGCCTTCAAATTCTTACAAAACATACTTAGCCGACGTTATGACGGCTACACATTCTGACATGGATAACATCGCCACAATTCCATCGGATGGAGTCGAACATACTACAGATACCCCCCACACCTCGTGAGGACTGGGGGTGATCCACCTTAGACTCAACCTGGTTCTATTTGGCCGAATCCACTTGAGAACGATCCATTCGATCCTTCAAATCTGGATAATTATCTTTATGGGATGCCAACCTTACATGAAGATGAAGACGAAGATCCTGCGATCAACGTTAACCCATTCTCATATAGTATGCCCGGTTTTAGTACAGTTGATCCTCCCACTTGTCACGTACCCACCCATTTAACCAATGCAAGGCAGGGTACATGATTCCAAATTCAGGGCTTTCCCATGATCTCAGCCTTCAACAGTTAGATTCATATAAATAAATTATGAATATGCAGATATAAAACAAATCAATTATGATGCACAACGGAATTAAAACATCCACACACATTACTCATGCATACAGCATATCAATAGTTATTGAATTAATATAGTGCAGAAGTAAATATAGAGGCATAAAAACACTTATCTTCATTTTGCAATTGCCCAAGCAACTAGCTATGTCACTGCAACGTTCCACCCAGCCATAGGCTCTTCAACAGCTTATACTGAGTCCGTCCGAAGGCCACCCCCAAGCTGGGCATGATTCCTTGAAGGAAAAGGGGACATTCACTCTCTCACAACCAATTAATCATTCCATCTGAGCCAAGCCAGTCCATAGCTGGGTTTATCAGGCTACAATTGAACCCTAGATTATCGCACTCAAGCTCAAGCCCAAGCCATGGATACCCATACCCATACCCAACATACTCTTCTCTCACACAGTAAGCACAACCAGGGGGCAGGGATACACATTTTAGATAGTGGGATTTACAAATAAGATGGCCATGGGTTTCCCAAAAACATTCCCAACCAAAAACGGATTGTGGGATGGGAAAACAACCACAGGGGGGAAAATGATTTCTTCCCCAAATATCTCAGCCTTCAACAACCCAAAATGGTCTCTATTGAACCCCCATTCGATTTCCCTTCTTCCCCACTGGTATACAACACAGAAAACGCCCTTCTCTACTGGGGAAATGAAGAATGATCCCCACAGGTAGCTCTAAACTCATGAGGGAGGAAGAATGATCCTCGATAATGGCTTGGGGGAGAAATTAAGGGCTCTTTTCTTTCCCAAGGAGACAAACATGTTTTTCCATAAAGGGTGGCTTTCCCATACCTGAATTTGGACATCCATACTTCTCCATTCCCAAGGCATTAACTACCTCAACCAACTCTTGGGAGAAATCAATGGTTGGGTACAAAAGTCAACATGGGTAGTTGAAGGTTTGATGGGTTCTCTCATTGACACTTGGCTTGACCGGATTGGCTCAAGGGTTTGAATGTTTTCCCTCCCAATTCTTTGTGAAATCATGCCCCCATCTCTTTGTTGCATTGCATAGCTAGTTGTGGGTATTTTTATTAAAATGCATATTACATAATATTTGAATTTCCAATGTGCTTTGCTAGCATGCAAACCATATGCATCACTAAATCGATGGCGGGGCCTTGGCGTTGAGCTCCTCACCATGATTTCATAACAATATTACATCATTTATAATGTTAATGCCATGGGCTAAAACTGGGGACATTACATTCCCCTCCCCTTGGAATAACACCGTCCTCGGTGTTTCAACTCTTCGGACTATATACCCACTTTACACATGATTCATAATTCACAAGATGTGACAGGTCTTCCTTGCGTTTCATCACTTTACTTTGAGCTTTCAGGACCAAGTCTTTTGGCTTCCACAAGATGCTCTTGCTAGCTTGATCTTCCAGTTCTGCAGGTGGTCATCGCTCCACAGCAACCCCTTCTACTTGTTTATCTTCCAGCTGATCTACAAGTCTGGAATTTCATGGATTTCATTTTTCTTGTTGTCCCGGCAACTATCCGAGGAATACTTCCAGCCAAAACAAATAGCTTTTGGCCTACTGCCATGATCAATGTGCACAACTGGCTCTCGCTTTTCTCACTAGCAATCATTTGGCTAGTAACAGCTGCAACAATGGATTTCAATGTCTCACCTGTGAGACTCATTATGGCAATTCCTGTTAGGACAGTCATAACAAAATGTTAAAATTAGTCAATTATTTTCCCAATTGACATGGGACGTCCATGCTTTACTCATGAGACTTCCACACATTTCATGCTTTCCCACATACACATGAAATCATTCATGTTCATCCTTTCACAGGAAAATAACTATTTCAGCATTCATAATTCATTTCAAGCAATTAAACACAATTGGTTTTCATTTATGACATGCACTCAACAATCCTTTGTTTCTAAGATGCATCAGTCAAAAGGAAAGAGAAGAGTAAGAGTTTTCCCCCCTCTTAGTCTTGTTCCAATTCGGAGCCACACCATCACTTGTGGTTTTATGCTCCTTAGCCTCTTTCACTTCAATGTGAATGCTTGAATTTCGCTTTCTTGGCTATGACACTTTAGTGTCTAAGGTCTGTCTAATGCCTTTCAACTAGGGAACCCTTCCCATTGTTGCTTACAGAACCTTTGGTTGCTAGGACCCACATAGTTCCACTAGCACCATCTTTCATTACCGCTCATACTGAGCTCTCTTTAAGATGGTCACATGTCCACATGCATCCTCCAGACGCTTTCATAGTCCTTCCTTCCAGCAATACCTACACTCAAACATTGAGTCAATTCACATGTTTAGTGTATTTTCATAGGGTTTGTCTCCAAATGAGAATTTAAGAAATCATAATTAAATCATATACACATGTATATTCATAAGCAAGAGTTGCAAGATAACCAAATACTTATCTGTATTGGATGTCTTCACTTTACTCCACAGGATCCTTCTTCGCTTTCGAAGCATTGGATTTCCCGTGGATACAACAATGAATGTTGGGCCAGCACGTAGGCTACTCCACAACCATTCGAATAGGAAATTCCAGGCCAGTACGCTGACTGGTTTTATCAATTGTTCAAGGGAATGTTTGGCCAGCACACCGGCTGCTCCACAACATCAAGTGGTTAATGTTCCCACCAACTACTCTCTGAATTTACCAAGAATTTTATAGCACCCAACCAGTTACTCTCTGGCTTTACCAAGAATTTTATAGTTCCAACCAGTTACTCTCTGGCTTTACCAAGCATTCATAGCTCTCAACCAGTTACTCTCTAGTTTTAACAAGCATTCATAGCTCTTTCAGGGTCCTTGTTTCCTGTAATGGCCAAGGTTTCCAACAAAGAAACAATAGTGTATTAGCTTGGTTGCAATAAGACTTGTACCTGAAATCTTCATTATTCCAAACAAGAATTAAATGAAAATGAATACTTATATGTATTGTGCGTTTCCTCGCTACTCCACAGGTTTCCTTCTCTGCTTTACAAGCCTTGGATCACCTATGGGGTGGATGCTTGGCCAGCACACATGCTGCTCCACAACGTCATCCGAATAGGAAATGCCAAGCCAGTGCGCCGACTAGGTTTATCAGGCATCCCAAAAATCAGTATGCTAAGCCAGTACGCCGACTGGGTTTATCAAGCATTTCAAAAATCAATATGCTAAGCTAGTACGCCGACTGGGTTTATCAAGCATTTCAAAAATCAATATGCTAAGCCAGTACGCCGACTGGGTTTATCAAGCATACGATAATCATTTCCAAGCCAGTTCTCCGACTTGGTTTGTCAGGAAATAACGCCCAAATAACCAATACCTCCTCAACATGCAAATAACCAATGCCAAGCCAGTACACCGACTGGGTTTGTCAGGCATTAATTTAACAACATGCCAAGCCAGTACACCGACTGGGTTTATCAGGCATCCAACAACCTTTCACCACAACTCCCAAATAACCAATGCCAAGCTAGTACGCCGACTGGGTTTATTAGGCATACAACAACCATTTCCAAGCCAGAACATCGATTGGGTTTATTAGGCAATATGAATAATATAATATGATTACGTGGCTCCTTCTCTTATGCAACCAGTGGTTCCCTCCAGGAACTCCATAGGTGACTCACTTGACTACAGGCTAGAATGGCCCCACAATACCCACTCACACTACACAAGGATGATACCCCTTTTCTGCAACATGGCTCCTAGGGCCTATCCATCTCTTCTAGTGTCCTTTAGTGTGAGCGTAGAAAGGTTACTACTGCCCATACGGTCCTCTTGAGCACCCTTTCTTCACTTTGCCTCTTACATGCAACACCAAATTGCATCTGTGTAAGCTGATAGCATAAGAAGGATAAGCAGACTCATCAGAATTGCTGCTAAAAAATCATAATCATATTTGATATCATTCACTATCAAGTATTGAAACACCAAGAATGTGTCCATTCCCTTAGGGTGTAGTCAATATTGAAACCCTAACATAACCCACCACCCGAAAGGTATGCATCCCTTTCCGATGTGAGCCATGTAGGCCTTAGTCACACTCAAGCAGTCTGGAACAATAATGAAATAATAAAACATGCTCTACATATTAAATCTAATAACCAGACATGTATATCCTTAGTTAGAGTTACCGAATACTCATTCGTTTCACAGATGTATATTTTCTTCATTTGCGAAGAATGGGGGCTCCCTTCTCTGAGTCAACAGTCCTTCGGTTTGCCACCCCAATCTTTTCACATGCCATAACCCACACATGCCTTCTTGGCATAATTTACTGTCTCACTCACATTCTTTACCAACATGCAGTTCGGTTGAGGCATTATCAACATTTACAATGGCGTTTCACCCGAAACCCATTTCCAAAGCATGGGATCCTTCCCATCTAGTTTGGCTTCTGCAGGCCATCACACATGGTCTTCCTACAATGTGTCATCCTGGCACACTTTATCAAATAGCCAAATAGTCAGCAACATTTAGCAATAAGCTTCAAATATGATTGTTTCATAACCAATCAATAACATTAATAATTAAATTCAACATGAATTTTACAATTTTGTCTCCTACAGAAATTGATTTGCTTAGCAATGAGGCTCTCCTCATATTGTTTGGCTCTTGTAAGTGGTATCACTTTTCCCATTATGGTTTCACCCTTGCTACCATACATGAAAACCCAGCTATAACATGTCTTCCTGACACAATTCTATATCAGCCAAACAGTCATTAGCAAATATAAGCAAATTCTCAAATCTGAAATATTTACAAATCTGATATTTACAGCTGTTCTTACTAACAGAACTTAGAGCTCTCAACCATGAGCTTCCTTCTCATAAGATTTAGATCAAATTTCACAATCATATAATTCATACAACTCGGTCCTTCTACAGAGCATTCTAGCAGCCCATCGATCATGATTGGGCTCTTCATGCACTTACTATTCTGCATTCATAACAGCCCATGAAATGATCCTAGAATTATCATCAATTCATCATTTCGTTCATTATTTATTTTGCAATAACATATGCATCATCCCTATGCATTCATACAATGCATCACAAGATTTATAAAATCTCTTAATGCACATCTACTCAATGCTACCTTGCATTGTTTCATGAGTACTATGCATTCAAGCATATTATGATCAAAACATGACTATCTCATATAACTCGCATTATCATAAGCAGGACCACCAGTCCTCACTTGCTTTGGTTATTAAGTACATAACCAACATACACATGGCATGATATAAATTCATATGAATGCATTGAGATTTCTAAACAGTCATAGGGTGTAAGGATCATTTCCTTCACTTACCCACACCTCACCAAGCTTGGTAGGTTAACAGTCCCAATCGGTATTCAATATCACATGCAAACTAACTCAACATAGCTCAAACATAGTTGAAGAGATCTTACCAAATCCTCTTTCAACATTCATGCAATTTGGCATCGATAATCATTACCTGCATGGTTACCATTAACATCGCCTGATGTTACCAGATCAATTGGCCTCTTACCAAGGATGCTCAGTCCTTTTTCCAACTTTATGATCATAGATTTGTTGCACCATCCTTTCTGCATAAGGTTGTTGGCTTCATGCAACAACATACTCAGCACATTTAGTCCTGCTCTTTGTTATCTTTGGTCCTACAACCAATACCAACATCAATAGTGATTATCAACCACAATATTCTCCATTAGTGGTTCATTGCATATGCAGACTTCATTATTCTACCAATATGCAATATCCCATTTAGACACAAGCATTCCCATATGCACTATGCAATGTTTGTTAAGATGCCATCTAGTGCATATACATCTATGTAATCCCTTACATTTTTAACATTTTTATGCCATATGACAATTTCATAATTATAAGTATGATAACAAATAGGGGTTTAAAGAATTCTTCCCTTTTCGATCCCTCATTGCAACATGGAATTCCTCTTCCATATCATGCAATTGTAGAAATTGCCCATATTGACAACAAAATTTGTTTGTCAAAACAGCCGCTGGCACTCTTCTGCACTAAATATCTATGATATATGTAGACCTCACTCAAACTCTGGTCATGCATCATTATTCCCTGCTAGACAAGCTTTCCAATGCCTGTCTTCATGCTCCATTCCAACATCAGGTGTGGAAACTACGTCTCTTCAAAAATGACAACTTTCACTCCAATTCTGCACATTTTACACAGTTGCATTTTGGTCCAAAATGCCAACTTTAGCCACCTGCGGAAGAAAATATACACAAAAACTTATCTATCGGGTGAAGTTAGTCCATATAACAAGGAACACTCAAAAATTCACAGATTTCAATTCCGATGCACCATTCATCTTCTATGAATTTCTGGGTTTTACTACTTCTCACTTTTCACATTTTTCCAAAATTCCAAATTTTGGGCCAAAAATGGCTAGCTCCCAAACGGTGCATTTCTGGGAAATCTTCGTCTAACGGAAATTGTCCGTCTTAATGAGAATATGAAATGTCTAGCTCAGTAACTTTTTTGATTCCCACATCTAGGGTCACTTTTACTATCCACAAGCTTTTCAAAATCCCGAAAAAGTGGTCCGGAATAGTGTTTTTTGGCCTTCTTGCTCACCCCGACTTCACATCCCTTGGATTTTGGCTCCAAGATTCTGAACTTAACATCATGCTTGCTTCATGGTCGTGCCTGATCAATTTCAGCTTAAACCGACCTTCCGTCAAGCCTCGGGACTCTGTCCTTCAAAAGTCACTATTATCCATTTTCTGTCAAATCGGAGTGTAATGGGCTTGGGGTCTTCACTGGTTCTTTCATGGCCTTCGTCAATGGCCTCTGAGCCCCACAGGAATCATTCCATTCTGAGCCCGGATGTTCCTTCTATCCAAAAATCAAGTTTTGGTCACTTTACTCATTTTTTTTTTTTTTTTATAAGGCCGCCGTTGCGGGACAGTTCGTCGAACGCTCCCGCAATTGCGGAGAAATTCGGCGAAGGCTCCCGCAGTTGCGAAGCCATTTGGAGAATGCTCCCGCAATTGCGGAGCCATTCGGCGAATGCTCCCGTTGCGGAGCGATTCGCCAAATGCTCCCGCAATTGCGGAGCAATTCGTCGAATGCTTCCGCAATTGCGGAGCGATTCGGCGAATGCTCCCGCATCTGCGGAGCCATTCGCGGAATGCTTCCGTTGCGGAGCGATTCGGCGAATGCTCCCGCAATTGCGGAGCCATTCGCGGAATGCTTCCGCAGTTTCGGAACGGTTTGTCGAATGCTTCCGAAATTTTGGGGCGATTTGGTGAAGTCTTCCGCAGTTTCGGAATGACTTGCAGAACTCTTCCGTAAATTTTGGAACGATTTCCCGAACTCTTCCGCGTTGCGGAACGATTCACGGAACTCTTCCGCAATTGTGGGAAGATTCGCGGAACTCTTCCGCAATTGCGGAAAGGTTCGTCGAACTCTTCCGCAATTTCGGAAGAGAATTCCTTCCGCAATTTTCGGAAAATAATTCCTTCCGCAAATTTTGGAAGAGAATTCCTTCCGCAATTTTTGGGGCAGTTCGCGGAACTCTTCTACGTTGCGGAACGATTCGCGGAATCTTTCCGCAGTTTCGGGACAACTTCCTGAATTCTTCCTGAAACAGACTTAAACAAAATTTTCCAAAACTCTTAGGAAAATTTGAAATCTTCACTTCTGCCAGTGATGACTGTAATTGGGTTTGGCCCATAGAGGCCCAATGTTGCAACCAACAGCTCTGATACCAACTGTCACGTACCCACCCATTTAACCAATTCAAGGCAGGGTACATGATGCCAAATTCAAGGCTTTCCCATGATCTCAGCCTTCAACAGTTAGATTCATATAAATAAATTATGAATATGCAGATGTAAAACAAATCAATTATGATACACAATGGAATTAAAACATCCACACCCATTACTCATGCATACAGCATATCAACAGTTATTGAATTAATATAGTGCAGAAGTAAATATAGAGGCATAAAAACACTTATCTTCATTTTGCAACTGCCCAAGCAACTAGCTATGTCGCTGCAACGTTCCACCCAGCCATAGGCTCTTCGACAGCTTATACTGAGCCTGTCCGAAGGCCACCCCCGAGCTGGGCATGATTCCTTCAAGGAAAAGGGGACATTCACTCTCTCACAACCAATTAATCATTCCATCTGAGCCAAGATAGTCCATAGCTGGGTTTATCAGGCTACAATTGAACCCTGGATTATCGCACTCAAGCTCAAGCCCAAGCCATGGATACCCATACCCATACCCAACATACTCTTCTCTCACACAGTAAGCACAAACAGGGAGCAGGGATACACATTTTAGACAGTGGGATTTACAAATAAGATGGCCATGGGTTTCCCAAAAATGTTCCCAACCAAAAACGGATTGTGGGATGGGCAAACAACCACAAGGGGAAAAACGATTTCTTCCCCAAATATCTCAACCTTCAATAGCCCAAAACGGTCTCTATTGAACCCCCATTCAATTTTCCTTCTTCCCCACTGGTATACAACACAGAAAATGCCCTTCTATACTAGGGAAATGAAGAAAATGCTGTAACATGCCTGGAAAACGCCCAGGTAGCTCTAAACTCGTGAGGGAGGAAGAATGATCGTCGATAATGGCTTGGGGGAGAAATTCAAGGCTCTTTTCTTGCCCAAGGAGACAAACACGTTTTTCCATAAAGGGTGGCTTGCCCATAGCCGAATTTGGACATCCATACCTCTCCATTCCCAAGGCATTAACTACCTCAACAACCTCTTGGGAGAAATCAATGGTTGGGTACAAAAGTCAACATGGGTAGTTGAGGGTTTGATGGGTTCTCTCATTGACACTTGGCTTTACCTGATTGGCTCAAGGGTTTGAATGTTTTCCCTCCCAATTCCTTGTGAAATCATGCCCCCATCTCTTTGTTGCATTGCATAGCTAGTTGTGGATATTTTTATTAAAATGCATATTACATGATATTCGAATTTCCAAGGTGCATTGCTAGCACGCAAACCATATGCATCACTAAATCGATGGCGGGGCCTTGGCCTTGAGCTCCTCACCATGATTTCATAACAATATTACATCATTTATAATGTTAATGCCATGGGGTAAAATTGGGGACATTACACCACTGCTTTTGGTCGTCATGTTAGCACTAGTCATGGTGTTAGCAACATTGCACCCACTGGGGGAAATACCCTCGCTGGGGGTACCACATTGTCCACTCATGCACATAATATGAGGACTGGTCATAATCCTCCTAACAATGATAATGTTGGAAGAAGACCACCTCCTAGAACTGCCCCACCTAATAGGAACATTGTTCGAAACTTGACTCACCATCCACCACCAAACACACATATTGCTACCCGTCAACCCAGGGCCACTTTCGCAAATGTTAATGCTCCCCTTAACTATGGGGGTGGACAACTACCACACACTTTTGCATCCACCACCGCTACTAGTAATGCTAATGTAGGAGGTGGGAATATATCTTATCCTCGTGATCATAATGCCACCATTCCTACTACTAGTAACACCAACGTTGGGGTTGGGAATACTTCTCATTCTTATGGTCACCACACGACTACTCACGCTAATCCTAATGCTGTGGGTGGGAACTTACCTCACAATTATGGTCATCACAACTCAGTTCCTGTTACGAATAGTACGTATATGCCCAATACTTATGGTGGCAACCCTTACTACAACATAGTCGGTGTTGGCCACCAGTTCAACCCACCTCAGTACGGTACCCAAAACACACATATGCCTGCTTATTCTCATACGGGTCAGGTCGGAGGAGGTTATCAACCCTATGGCCATGGTCAAGCTTATGGTCCGTCAGGTCCTCATTATCAGCAGTTTAATTCTCATGGTCAAGATTTTGGTCCACCTTATAATCCGGTTCCGTTCAACCAACCTTTTATGGGAGATTATAATCAAGCTTTCCAGCCGCAACTCCTGTTCCTTGCACATCTGAATCTTTCGGATCTTTCGAAGCTCATGAATGATCCGGTGTGTCATGACCCTAGTTGGCCCGCGATACCTACCAAGCTCCCTTCGTACATTCTTAAGTTTGAGGGGAAAGGTGGTGAGGATCCGGGTGATCATGTCACAACATTTCACCTTTGGTGTTCCTCCAACTCATTGAATCATGATTCCATTAAATTACGACTATTTCAACACACCCTCACGAGGGCAGCTACGAAATAGTATGTGGAGTTGCCCAGGGACACCTATAGGGGATTCAACGAGATTGCTTTGGTTTTCTTGGACCATTTCTAGTTGCCGGTTCGTTATGACACTGGTACTAAACTGTTGTCTACTTTCCATTAGAATAAGGCCACACATATTTCTGACCACGTTCAAGAGTGGCGTCGGTGGAAAAGATTAGTGAAAGCCAACATTCCTCCAGAATTTTTGTTGGAATGGTTCCTTAAGTCTCTACTCCCATACATTGCTAAGGATGTCTCAATGTCTGGCATTGTGACTGAGGAACAAGCTATCTTGAAAGTCCAGCAGTTAGACCTACTATACTCTCAGTCTGGCATTTTATATGACATTATTCCTGACACACCGAGAACAAGACATGAGCCCACGTTAGCTCCTGGACCACATGCTGATGGCATCGTGGGATCCACAAGCACTCACCCTATAGACTTGGTAGCTAATCAAATGCAAAATTTGTCGCTAAACCAGTCTACCCCTAGACAGTTTCACACCTTGTCCACTTCCACTCCATCGTCTGATGTACACAATGTGCAATCAATGAAACCGTCAGGTAACCAGCAACCTGGTGGTAAGAAAAATGGGAGAAACAATCATAGGGGTGGAAACAATGGAAGTAACAACAATAGAAATCGTAATACTCCTCACAAAGAGAATGCCAACCCTCCTTGGAAAGGCGGAAATGTTGGTGAGGATCGTAAACCTAGGCGTAAGGTGAAATTCCCTTGCAAACTCTGTGGGGAAGATCATCTTACTCACTTATGTCCTCGAATAGAAGAAGCATCGAAGCATTTGGCACAGATCCCAGCTGTGTTGAAGGATCCCCTTCCTCATCATCAAAACATGGCTTCGCGTGCTCCCACCACTGGTTATGGACCTAATGAAATGGAAATGACTTCTTCCAATACTGGTGGCTATGGATGTGTGAACATGGTTCAATCGGAGGTTTGTGTTGCTACTCGTCAACACGATTATGGTGCACCACAACCCAATATGGGGAGTGATCCTCCCCCTCCTCCTGACAATTCCTTGCATATCGAGAATCCCTCTAATATGCCATGGATACCGAAAGGTGTTCTCAAGCGCTCTACGCATAATCCTAATGCTCGAGCCGCCCAGAACTACTCCATTGTAGAAGATTTGGGCCAAAATACATGTGCCATGTCGGCTCTTGAAGTTTTGCAAGACTGTCCTTCTCAGAAGCATGCCCTTTTGAGTGCGTTAGGAGTTCAGGATGGGGGAAATCCTAGTGTTATCAAGTTCGATACTACTAATGTACAACCTCGCTTACCTTACCACATGGATTTTCAAATCGAGGTGGTGTGCCTTCAAAGTTTTGTCAAACGTACTATGGTTGACGAAGGTGCTTCCGCGTCAGTAATGTCATTAACTTGTTGGAAATCTCTTGGCTCTCCTCCTCTTCTCACATCTAGAACCACGCTTACTGCATTCAATGGTTGGTCTTTTAAGCCGCATGGAATTATCCCTTCCCTTATTGTCTTCTTGGGAGGGAAGTCCATGCCTATTGAAGTCGAGGTGGTTGATGTGTCCATCGACTACAACCTTTTACTGGGTTGGAATTGGATGTACGCTATGAAGGCTGTCACATCCATTGTATTCAGATTTATCTGCTTTTCCCATGAAGGAAAGATTGTGACCATTGATCAACCGGATTTCATTAACACTCCTTCCACAGCATCCACGGGATCCATAGTCCTGCAAGTTACTGATTCTCAGCTGGCAACTGGGAACATAGGTGCTGGTATGTACCCTTCATTGATGGGAACTTATACTCTTTCTGCACCTGTGAATTTTATCGGAACCATTTCCAACGATGCATCTCCTCCTTCACATAATATGCCATTTCGGACTTCCTATTGTACTGATCCATGGAATTTACAGTCCACGAGTCCTACGTCTAGAGACATTATGCACATTAGGATGTCTGTGCCCTTATCTGTAGCTAAGCTTTCTTATGAGCATATCCAACAAGCCACTGTAGAACCGGATCTCTCTTCTTCCCAGACAGTCAAAGAAGATCCCGTTACGCTGCCAGTTTGGGCAGCCAACTCGTCTTGTTCACACGATTTCCTTGATGATACTTTTCCATCTGATGAAGCCATTATGGAGGCCATGTGTGGTAGTGAGAGGCCTTGGGACAATATGCATCATCGCTCTTATTTCCTTCCCAACCTCGAGCTCGTTGAGCAAGAAGAGTTTAGGATGACTCTAGCAGAGATGGTTGGTCACCCTGTGGCTCTTTTAGAGTTGCAAGATGTTTTTGTGGAGGGGAATATGGCCAATATTTTCCCAACCATGTCGATCATCGTCTCTCATACTCCCGAAAAGGTGGAGAATGTTTACATCAGTGCCGATTGTACTCCTGAGGAGATTACTATTTACACCGAATTGTTTACAGAACTCCGGGAAGCTTTCGCCTAGGCATATGAGGAGATGCCAGGAATAGACCCCCACATTGTTGAACATTAGATTAGAACGTATCCTGATGCTAAACCGGTTCTACAACGCTTACGTGCTATGAACCCTAGGAAGGAAACTGCTATCAAGGCAGAGGTGGAGAAACTGCTCAAGGTTGGTTTCATCTACCCTGTTCCCCTTATCGAATGGGTGTCAAGCCCCATTCATGTGGATAAGAAGCAGGGAATGATCCGTGTATGCACCGATTTTAGAGATTTGAACCGTGCATGTCCAAAAGACAACTTCCCCACACCATTCATAGATCAAATCTTGGATGCTTGCGCCGGAAGTGAGATTTTTTCCTTCATGGACGGATTTTCCGGATATAACCAGATTCAAATCAAACCCGAGGATAAACATAAGACAACTTTTATTTGTCCTTGGGGAACGTTTGCATATCAGAAAATTCCCTTAGGCCTTAAAAACTCCGGAGCTACGTTTCAGCGAGCCATGACCTATGCCTTTCACGATCTGAAGAAGATTATGGAGGTTTTCTTGGATGATCTTGCTAGCCATTCTCGCAAGAGAACGGACCACCCCAAGCACCTCCGTATGATTCTCGAACGATATATACACTACAAAACTAGATTGAATCCCAATAAATGCATCTTCGCTGTAAGGATGGGTCGCCTTCTGGGCTTCATAGTTTCAAAAGAGGGTATTAGAGTCGATCCTTTAAAAGTTGAGGCAATACTTCAGTTGCCTCCTCCACGTAATTTGTTACAACTTCAAAGCCTCCAAGGGAGAGCTACTTTTCTGCGTCTATTTGTATTCAATTATGCTAATATTACCAAAGTTTTCATGTGCTTAGTGAAGAAAGACACACCTTTTATGTGGGATGAGCGATCCCAGCAGTCTTTCGACGCCCTTAAGAAAGCTTTGGTATCGGCCCCTGTGCTTAGTCCACCAGACTTCGCATGAGATTTTATCCTTTATGTGGCCGCGTCTCAAGAGATGACTGGCATGGTCTTAGTTCTGGTTGATGACGTGCTCATCGAGCATGTTATCTATTACCTTAGTCAAAATCTAGTAGACGCTGAGCTAAGATTTACTCACGTAGAAAAGTTGGCGCTTGCGACTGTCCATGCAATCCAACGGTTACGACATTACATTTTGCTTAGAACAATCACAGTAGTAGCTCACATCAATCCATTTCAATTTGTGCTATCACGACGTCTTATAGGGGGTAAGTATAATAAATGGATTGTGATCCTTCAAGAGTTCGATCTCGATTTTGCTTCAGCAAAATCGGTGAAATCGTTGGTATTTGCTGATCTTATGTCGGACCTTCCGAGACTTGATGAGGATGTCATTCATGAAGATTCCTTTGTGGATGAGCACTTATTTCTTATCTCGTTCGAGGACCCTTGTTATGGGGATGTCATTGTGTGTCTCCAAACTTTGAAGTTTCCTCTGCATTATTCACGAGATGAGTGACGGCATGTGAAACATCACGCTGAAGACTATACTGTTGTCGGAGACACTTTGTATTGCCGAGGAAAGGATTCCATTCTCCATCATTGCTTAAATCACGAAGAATCGAAATGGGTACTTAATGATTGCCATGCTGAGGCGTGTGGCGGTCACTTATCCGGGCTTGCTACAGCCCAACGTATTATGTGAGCCGGTTATTTTTGGCCTTCCATCTTTAAGGATTGTATTAGCGCTGTGAAGAGATGTCACCCTTGCCAGGTGTTTTCTTGGAACATACACTTGCATACAGCTCCCCTTCATCCAGTCGTCACCGTCGGTCCCTTCACTAAATGGGGGGTAGATTTCATGGATTGCAAACTAGCTTCGGCTGGGGGGCACCACCATATCATAGTGGCCATGGATTAGTTTTCCAAATGGGCTGAGGCCATGCATACCGTAAAAGCTGATGGTGCTACTATAGCCCATTTTGTGTTCAATCAAATTATCACTCGTTTCAGTATCCCAAAAGAGATTGTCACTAACCATGGCAGTCACTTCCAAAACAAGATGATGGAGGATTTGTCTCTCAAGCTTGGGTTTGGTCAAGAACACTCGCCTTCCTACTATCCCCAATCGAATGGTCAAGTTGAAGCAGTTAATAAATCTTTGAAGACCATTCTCCAACATACCATCCAACAAAGCAAGAACAATTGGCATATCATGTTATATCCTGCTTTGTGGGCATATCGAACTGTAGTCAAGACTGCCACCAGATTCTCACCATTCCAACTAGTTCAAGGTTTGGAGTCACTTTTAACGATTGAATGCGAAATCCCTTCGCTTAAACTAGCAATAGAGCTCCTCCCTAATACGACAGATATTGAACAACATTTAATCCACCTTGAGCAACTTGACGAGCAACGTCAAGATGCCGCTGTGGCCATAGATGCTAGCAAATGTCGTGTCAAGGTTCAGTATGATAGGTCTGTCCATCCCCGGCAATATACTGAAGGTGACTTGGTCCTCTTATATGACCAAGCTAAAGAACCCCTGGGGGAAAGCAAGTTCAATCCCATGTGGCATGGTCCTTACATCATGAGGCATGTCCTGGAAAAAAGAACCTATGAATTAGAAGACTTGAGGGGACTGTCTTGAAGGAGCCTAGAAATGGGCTCTACCTCAAGCAGTATTACGCTTGAACCTTTGGTTCAGGTTGATACTTTTGTATACTACTCTATAGTTGCTTCTGTACATAGTTTAGCTTTCTTTTGGTTTTTCGGGTCTGTTGATTCGCTTTCATTTGCATGATAGATGTTAGCAGAATCTCCTACGTTCTTAGGTTTCACGGATGGTGCTAGCCGTCATATGCAGCAGCTTGCTTTTGCTGCCTGGGTTGTTTTCTCACTTGACCACCTAGTTGTGTCTTCAAGAGGTGTGTTGGAGCATAGGCCGCAGCTATGGCAAAGCTGCCAAGTTTAGGAAAAAGCACTAAGTTTTGAAGGAAAAGTGCTAATTTTGAGGAAAAGCACCATTTTTGGGTAGAAATGAATAGTGCGCGGTACGGCACCAGATGGACGAGCTCACCGCAGATTATGGGCCAGAAATCGTGGAGCTCACACGCACAAGTCAAAGGAAAGAATAAATAAGGTGGCCGAGTAGAAAGCTCAACCACCATAGTAAATGAAGCGGCGGAATAGAGGGCTCAGCTACCCTCATTAAGGCAAAGTACAGGAGTTATGGTTACTCGGACCAAGGAAGAGCAATGGGCTGAAGCATTTAAGGCGAAGGACAAGGAGCGAAGAACGATGAAGTAGCACCCATACCCGCGATCTGCACTGGAAATCATGGAGTCTGCAGGAAGCTGCGATGTGACTGCAAGAGGCGCCTACAGTACACTTAGCCGTGTCTGCGGTTAGGGTTTTTGGGGATCACTGTTGGGAAAGGCCCACAGTTTTGTAAAGGTGCGACCCTCAGGGCCACCTATATATATGTGTAATCGAAAAGAGAAAAGGGTTAGAAAAGGGTTAGATGGTTACTGAGTTACACGGATAGTCTAAGTTGATGTCTGAGTCATTTGTATTGTTGTATCTTTAAGCTTTTAATGATCATTTTGTGCATGTAAGAAGGTCGCGATCTCACAGGAAGACCGCTTGGCGTAAGGGCCATTGCATGTATCGACCAGTCGCAAGAGGACTGAGAGGGGAATGTAATTGTATGTCTTTGTCATGGTAATATATGTATAAGAAGAGAATAGATCTAAGAGAAGGGCTCCCAGCTGTGTGCATGGAGTTTCCAGAAAGATCTAAGGCTGCAGCTGTGTGCGCAGCGGAACTATGTTATCCCAATCTCAAGATAATATAAAACACAGTTCTCGTGGACATAGCTTCCCTCCTAGAAGTGAACCACATAATTCTTGTTGTTGTGGTGATGCTTTATGTGATTGCATTTCTTTGCTTTACTGTCTATGTTTCTATGAATGCTTCGCTATCTTTATGAATGATTATGTAAAGTAAATCCTGGAAGCTCCCTTAGAAGTTGTACTTGTGCATTGTCGAAGGAGTCTGTAAGAACACTGTCCCCGCAGCGCCAAGGGAGTGTGTTACTACGTTGTGGCGCAAGGGCAGAGACGATACATAGTGTATCGGAGGTAGCGAGTAAAAGACTCGTGCGCAGTTGCGGAGCTACCGCCCAGCTCGGCTGAGAAGAGTGAGTTCCAGTGCTGAAGCGCTGGGAGACCTGTGTAAGAGTGAGACTCTCTGTTCAGGGGTTACCCCCAAGAAGGGAAGAGAGAAGAATGTAGGCTCCACACCACCTAGGTTAAGGAAACCTGATTCCTTAGCCCCCCCATAGCCACTTCGGGTGAGACTTCGGGCTACTGCGCAGCTCGTTGCCGAAAGGGCCAGTGCGCCAAAGGGGTGTTTGTTGCTGTGCATCCTGAAAACCCGGGTCTGTCCAGAAAGCAGCCAACAAGGTGCTTGTCTCAGTCCCACGTCTAACAACGTGGCTGAGTATAGTGCCGTCATTAAGCTATTTCGGGATGCCATTTCCCATGGTATCCATTCTTTAGAATTCCGCCTGGATTCACAACTAGTTGTGTCTCAGTTGAATGGGAAGTACCGTGTGCAAGATCCTACATTACTTCAGAAATTCCTAAGGGTAAGACTCTTGGAACGCCATTTTGTTTCAATTACATACATACATGTTCCGAGAAGTGTTAATCATATATCTGATGCATACGCTAACTATATATGAGATCAGCATTTGTCACATTCACCATGAAGCACACAAATGAAAGAGACATTCATACATTTGTACATACACACATATAGTAGAACGGAAGAGCCAAAGTTTTTATATATAAATATGTCCAAAAATGGTAGTGTCATACAAAACTGGAGCCCGTAGCCCTCAAAAATATACATATCGATACAAAAAATGAGATCCTAGGATATCTACTCCCTCCGAGGAGGCCTAGCTGCCACCCTGATAGGATGTGTCTCATAGTAATAGTGAATTGCATTGGACACCCGCTGCAATAACCTCACCCATTCACCAAGAACCCCCACTACATGGCGCTGCATGGCCTCAGGTAGTTGTGCCACCTCTATCTATGGAACCCTGGAAACCATCTGTGATAGGTTGCACCACAAGGCCTGTAGAGTGCACCGTGCTGCAGCATCACCTGCCTCTTCACCCCTACCTCGACGACCATGTCTCAGGAAGCCATCAGGTTTCACTGGGCCTTTATCTGCGAGCAAACAGTTAACCATTAGCATATGATACTACCACCGAAAAGATTTTTTCATTTCATCTATAATAAAAAATCTATAAGAATTTAATAACAAAAACCTAAAAAGAGTACTCACCAATGTCTCTGAACGCTGCGTCTAGTGGGAGTGGCATGTCCCTATCCTGGCGGAAGTCTATCCCTGCATAGGGGTAGTCCTCTATGGCAATGACCTACCAGTTCCACTAGCGGAAGAACTCCTCAGTGTATGGTGACGTCAGACGGCCACCACCCTGTCGTGTCAAGATCTCATCCCACCGGGTTAGGGGTGGATCACGGAGGCTATGAGGAGGGACACCCACCCTCGGACTAAGCCCCAGAACTCTCTCTCGAAGAAGCTACATAGGATACTTCCATACCAGAAGTTTTTGGCCTTCCCTTCTTTGCATTCTGTCAATTGGGTCTTCAAAGACCCCAGTAGTGTGGAACACCAATCAAACACTGTAGGTTGCATACATTTTGATGCATAGAACATCACCGGCCTAGATGCCTGGTGCAGGGCTTTGGATCCAGTGATACGCACTAAGGTAGCCACAATGATCTTCATGCTCAGATCTACTATGGAATTGGTGAGCACTTGAATTCCCACCTCTCATGTGTTTGCGGGACAATACCGCGCTATGTAATCCTGGAAAGTGATCCCACCACCCACAGTACGAGACCAAAGATTGGTCGTCTCACCTCGACGGGACAAACCTGTTATGAAATAGATGTCTTCCACTTCTAGTGTGAGGATTTTCCCGTTGAGACTGAAGTTCTGTGCATCAACATCCCAGTAATCAAACAAGTGGCGGAGTAATAGGTTTTGGGCCCTCAAACCCCCTATACTCCAAAATTTATATAACCCACATGCTTGCAATGCCTGTTATGCTTGCACATCATTGCACAGGGCCTCATCTACTTGGTCATGCTCCCTCTCCCTCCACTCTAGAACCATCCTGGAGTGAGAAACAACAAACATTTTGGTCAATTTCTTTTCAAAAACCAACTACATGACCGTACCTGCAGGATAATTTGTATACAAGTGCAGGTACCCGCGGTCAACCTTTGCATTGACTGCGCGTATCATGCCGTACCCACAACCCTCATAGCTATAGCCCGTGAGTAGCGCCGAAGCCATTTAGGGCTTGGCCAAACAAAAAATCCCACTGCTGAAAACTAAAATGAAAGCATTGAAATGAAAGGTATGGATGAGACTACCAACCTGCTCCGGACGGTTCGATGAATGGTCGCTTGTAGCTCCCAGAATCGGCCACTGAACTTTCAGGTGAAAACTAACCAAAAGCTCCAAAATGGGTGAATAGTAAAAATGAATTGTGAATTGTAATTTTTTATTGCTATTTATAATTTTCAGGACCCACTTGTCTATAGTTTTTACCGTTTTATGTTGTTCTGGACTAATATGATGTCTTGGAGTAGTATTTTTTAATCAGATTTCTTCAACAAAAGCTATTCTGGACCATTTCACACCTGTGACAGGTATGTTTCACACCTAGCATATAGGTTAGATGCCATTTCCATGTGCATTATGCATTTGACCTATTCACCACTTTCATAAACCCTAGGTTCGACCCTACTTCGTAACTGACACGGAACCTTCACACTGCTATAGAAGTGTCATTATGTGGCGGTAGGGATTTTTCGAACATGGGTACCCTAGTTAGAACCCCTTTGTACATTCCGGTGCCCATGCTGTTGTTTGTCCTTAGGATTGGGAGTCCTTTGTAGTTACGCCATGACATTGCGATAAAGACTCATACTCTACTTTGTCTTATGCTGGCCATCTCCCTTAAGGACTCCCCTCAGTTATATCATGTTGTGATTGCATTGCATCATCCTGCTTGCCACTTGAGCCCTATGCCGGCTCTCGCTTACTCAGTTGTTAGCCTAGTGCCTGAGCACTTTTCCCTGTCGAGCCTTGCAGAGCTTAAATTTTCCCTTCACAATTTGATGTCCTTTTGACCCTGAGGGAACACACCCCCGAGTGTACACATCCTACATTAACTTCCTTGCATTGATCATAGGTATGTTCCACTGCTTGGGACTAGTCTGCTTGCTATCTGAAACTCGTTCCCTCACATGTTGTACTATAAGCAATTTTATTCTTTTTCAAGCTTTCCCCAAATATTGAAAACACCAAAAAAATCAAATATTCCAAAAATCCGGACGAGATTATGGTTACTACTTCTTGTTGGTAGTTGTTGTGTCACCTTTGAATAGAGCATTCATTCCATTCCATACACTATGAGTCAGGACTATAGTTGTACCTTAGGAGCTATACTTGTATCTTAGTTTCTCCACCGATTGGTTAAGCTTCCAGACATTATGGAGCCCTTTGTGATGCCTCCTGCATTACACATTTTATGTCAAGTCTATGCTACCTGAGTCTATCCATCTGCTCATGCTCTTGTTCAAAGGAAGTCCTGAAACCAGTGTCAGCCACTCCTCAGAGCTCTTGACTATTGCATGTCGGTCATCCTTATTGAGTCAGTCTGTCTCACTTGAGTTCTTCCAAATCTTTCAGCGTAGCTAGTACCTCGTGCTAGTTGATGGGGGATGCCTTAATTCCCTCCTTCCAGCAAGTCTCGTTTCGTCGACTTCAACCCATTTATTCCAGGACTTGAGGCTTAGAGTTCGGTTGAGTAACTTGAGGCTTGTAGTCATTAGTGGCAGGTTCTCTCGCCATCGACGGTTTTGGGAATACATCAATGTCCCCTGATCAATGGATTCATCCTAGTGTTTGACTTCAACTCATTTATTCACACTCTCATGATTGTGCTCTATGCCTTGATGCCCATTTTCATTATTGGTGGGTTATCCGCATCTGTTAATGGTATTCATCATTGACCAGTAATCAGACGATGTCTCATTAGGTTCGACCTCAACTCCTTTATTCACTTGATGGGACTTGCACCGTCAAAGACTTGTGTAGAAGACCCCAGGCGATGGTGGCATTTAGTATGCTACCTATGACTTTGACTTTACATCTGAGATATCACCTCTCAGATATCAAAAGATTGTACCTCCAGTTTGCACTAGTTGTTTCCTTTTTAGCAGGAGACCGTATCTTACTGTAGAGGGATCATGGCTATGATCACTTATGACATGTATTCACTATGTACTTCCTATTCATGGCCATTGTATTAGATTGTTGTACTACCGATATGTATTCAGGGATACTATTGTATTATGATGAGTGAGATGCTCTTTCCACTTGTGTCTCCATCACTCCACTTCTGAGTTGTATAATTTATTTCGGACATCGTAGCATCAGTCTCTGAACTCACACATTAGGGGGCATATGTTACAACATAATATTCCACCCTATGAGCATCAGCATTCTTTGGCCTGTAGGATCCATTTCACTAACTTAGATCCACTTTATATCCTTAGATACTATTTTGCCCTATTTTTATTCCTACCTGCTTGTTGCATCACTATAGCAGGCGTACTCACGAGTTGCATCTATATAGCCCGTGGGTAGCATGTAAAATGGTAAAAATAACTAGTTTATTACTTTTTACTCCTAAAAAGCGGTCATTGGGTGACCTTGGCTCTCCATCTGCTCAAGAAACGTCTCGATCTATCCTTTCACTTACCTTTGAGAAGACTATATATTGAGCACATATGGCTTATGGACGGGAGGAGAAAGAAGAGAAAGAGAACTCTAGTGGATTTTTGCCCTATCTTGAGTCTACACTCATTGATCCTTGTAGTTGTAAACCCTTTATGTTCACCTTCCAAACTCCTATCTATTTTGAGTTTTCCATTCATGGAGGATTGAAGTGGTGGAGACACAAGTGGATTGATCCAAATCTTGGTTCAAATTGGTTTCTAGCAAGAGGTCGTATCACATTGTACTTCTTCCTGTTTATTAATAGAAATACTCATATTCTCATCCATTAATGTTGTAAATTTTGTTTATCTTACATTGGGTTGCATTTACTTGCTATATCATGGACCATTGCTATTGATGATGTTAATGTCGTTTATATATATTATGTACTTGTTGTATATTGGATGTCAAGACTAATTTGCAGATTCAAGTGCACGGATTGGGAAAGCTCCAACGGGGATCTACATCAAACGTTTGGATCGAGGTTGGTTACATTTTCCATTATCTTAGCATTGTCATTTATAATAGCATAGTTCTGAGAATTGAGTTGATTTTTGGTATTTAGCTATCTGTAGTGGTCTCCCAAGCCATAGTGAGTTTTCTCCAACACAGGTTGTCACACAGGATCACACTGGGGTCCATCTCTAGGTCAAACAATCCCGATAACAACTTCTGAAGCCATATCGCTTCGCAACTAGCAAAGAAAGCATCTATATATTCCGCTTCAGCTGTACTGAGAGCCACACCAGACTGCTTCCTGCTAAACCACGAGATCATGGCAAATGCCAGACAATAACATCCTCCGGATGTAATCTTCCGGTATGATACACTTCCTACCCAATCAACATCTATGTAGCCATACAATCTGAAGTCATGATCTTCAAGATAAAATAGACCAAAATCTATCGTACCTTTTAGGTAACTTATCACATGCTTTGCAGCAATCAGGTGAACACGTCTAGGTTCTACCAGACACTGACTCAAGGTTTTCACAGCAAAGCATATATCTAGCCTGGTATTTGTCAGATACATCAGTGACCCAATAATTTGTCTGTATAGAGTCACATCCACTAACTCTGATGAGTCATCAGCTAACAGCTTCAAGTTGGAATCCATGGGAGTGTCCATGGCTTTGCATTCCAACATATCAAATATTTTCAATATTTCCACCGCATACTTTCCCTGGTTAAGAAATATTTCTTCTGGGCCTTGCCATACTTCTAGACCTAGGAAGTAATGCATCAATCCAAGATCTTTCATCTCAAACTCTGCAGCCAGCTTCTTCTTGGTTGCCATGATCTGTTTCTCATTTCCTATCAGAAAGAGATCATACACATACAGTAATAGTATGACAGGTTCATCATCCATAACCTTAAGGTAAAGGTTAGGATCAGCTTGTCAAGAAGCTATCAATTCTCCCTCTGTGACTGGACATCATTCACACTCTGCATATCTATTCGTGCCATCTCTCGTCAGATGGGTCTACTGATATGAGCCTCAAGATCATTTGAACTCTGTGGTGAGTTCCTTCTTGCATCCATCTAAGAGAATAATTTCATTTGTATATAGACACCATCTTCAACCTTGTAGCAAATCCGCATCACCCATGGTTATCATTAAGCTCATCAAATGACTATCGATCCTTGGTACCCGTACAGAGCTTTCTTCAATTACATCATTAAGAGAATGGTATTATCTAGCCACTTGGAGCAAACATCTCATCATGATCCTCTTCCTCTTTCTAAGAGAATCTTCTAGCCACGAGCCTTCTATATTACATTTGATTTGTAAGTCTTCTTGTTGAGCATCCATCACTTGTTCGGTGTTCATCATCCTTCTTTTGTAGATCATATCACATGATATTTCCTACAAATCAAAGTTAATTACATGATTAGTAATACTTCATAATCATCAAATCATGTTGACATGATAACCTATAATGCATACAGATATGATTCACATAGTTATGCAACTATATTGACCAATACTTTGGCACAACACTTTTCCATATTATGTATGCATACAATGGTTATCTAGATGCCTTCCATCTCTACCAGAACATACTATCAAGAGCGTGCACAGCTCTCAGCATGTCAGCAAAGTGGTTTCATTCTAGACAAGCAACAATGGAATGTTTTTCCAACTTACCCATCATATGCATATTAGTAGTATATTGTTCAATGCTATACTATGCATGATATATTCTAGGAATACAAATATGCATAAAACTATTACGACCCATATCATTAACTATTTAGAGATTCAAATAACAACTCAAATACTTATCTTTTATGTTTGTGTGGTTTCCTCCCGCTTGATCTCTATGATAGCATCATGATTATAAGTCTTTGAAATTCTATCCATCTTGGACCACTATGCATGCTCAAGTGTGCACTAGTGTCATCCTCATGATCTCATACATAATCATCCATTCATTAGTATAGTCTAAATAATATCAAAACATTATGATTCTAAATAATCTTAAGTATGTATGGTCATGATCATTTCATACATAGGTATACTTACCTAAGATCCTAACAAAGTAGGATTCTAACTTGATATAGGAAAACATACCTTGATTATCAAGCTTGGTTATGTCTTAACATACCCAAACAATATCTTCTTTTTTCTCTCCAATGATTTAGAGACCTTGTGCTAGAACTTACATATCTCATAAGTTAAGCATAGTAGAGCAAAGTCATGCATACCTTGTAAATAGAGCTTCTATGTGATGAAAGACTATGGATGAGTCTTTGTCTTCATGTCATCATGGGCATACAACTTGATTTGTCTTTCTTGATGTACCTGTATCTTGTTAGCAAACAACATCATCCTCATACAACACCATAGGTGCATTAGTACAATCATAATTGTAATAACCTCAATAATATGAAGACAAACATATTATGAACTTAATCAAGAATCAGATTTCAAAACATACCTATGTCTTCTCAAGTCATACCTGATGAGTAGTCTTCTCTATATGGGTAAAACCCTAACCATCCAAGGTAGATTACTTGTAAAAAATATTGTATAGGTTCATGGTGCTAGGATGATAAATATAAGTTCCATTTAAACCTTGTTCATCACTGCCTTATGAGTCTCCCAACTTTGCTAGGGTTTCTTCTTACTTAAAACCCTAATCTTCAATCTCCTTCCTCCCACAACATTTTGATGGAGGATTACTATCTATGATGAATGGATTGCAAATCCATTATCAAAGCTTCCAATGTTGTATTAGGTGTCTCCAACATTGTATCAGGTCCTTCCAGACCTAAAAACTAAAAACCCTAAGTGAGAGCTTCTTCCTCCTCTTCTTAGATTTCCTCCGATGAGCCATTTCAGATGTTCCGTATTGTTTCTGGTGTATCTCTGAAATTTTGGGTCTGCAGGGTCTAAAAATTCAGCCTGTGGTAGCCTGACCTGTCATATTTCCAACCCCATAGGTCTATGATTTAATGGATTCTCTGAGAGAGATTTATTCCAAGTGTCGCAACATGACCTGTTTATGGGATGAAACAACATAAGGAACTTGTACGGAGTGCCACGTGTCACTATTTCAACTTTGGCCTCTGAAAAGAGTACCTATGAAACTAAATTCTGTGCCCTACCTGTCAAATTTGATGAAACTTCATTTGGAGCTACCTAGCCCGACATATGACCTTTTTACCTAGGTCACATGTTTAGGATTTCATTCTGGAAGAGGCAAAAACCCTAACTTGTATTGATCATAAATCACAAAGTACAACGAATCTGAGTCTGAGCTTCGGACACAAGGTATAGGGGATGTTATCTTCAGCCTATAGAATTTTCAGATCCTGAACCTTTGCTGAAATGGGTTTATAGCAAAATTTCCACGATGACTAGGTTTTGCTATACAAAACCCTAACTTTCGATTTGTCGCAAGTGAGACAAGTGTCGTAAGTGCCATGCATTTCCTTCCTTCAGTATAGCTCTGATACCATGTTAAGATTCAATATGCTAAGATATAAAATATTAGTATTACATTCCATTTCACAACAATAGCATATGCAGGGTCACTGGAAGAACAATAAGCACAACATAAAAAACAAGAGACACAATTTATCCTGGGAAACCCTCATGGGGTAGAAAACCCAGCAAAGCTTCCTCAATATAGATGACAAGCAAATACAAAGATGTAATCCCCAAACATGAGCTCCTTCTCCTCCATAGAAGATATCTCTCTCTCCTATGCGCCAATCACAAGTGAGTGAATGTGTGTTAAATGAGGAACACACCTCCTCTATTTATACACAACTCCGACTTGACTTTTACACTAACTAGGTCAGCCCCAACTTAACCACTTAACACAATGTTGATTGGGCCGACCCCACTAGGGTGGTCTAATAACCCTTTAACCCACATGACTCATACAGGGCCGACCCCACTAGGGTGGTCTAATAACCCTTTAACCCACATGACTCATACAGGGCCGACCCCACTAGGGAAGTCTAATAACCCAAGTTACCACATTCTTCATGGAGGAATAAAACATCTCCGGATATACAATAGGGTCTCTACAGAGGAATGAAACATCTCCGGAATAATAAAGTACAAATATAATATTCTTAGAAGTTACAATATCTGAGCAGGAAACTGTGTGAGTCATAGCAGGGATCGAGTAAGAAGGACCAGTGCCCCCAAGTGTACTACTAGTTACCAAAGGGACAGTAGTGGGAATGGACCCGCTTCTGATAAGTATGGAATAAGTGATTGGAATGCCCGGTGTAGGTCCAGTGGATGGTATAATAGGGATGGATGCTGAAATGGTAGGTGGGATAGTGGTGGAACCACTGCCAATGATCCCGCTAATAAAGGGGTTTGGATTCACGTCGTCCATGGGGATAGATGGAGCTGTGAAGGTGGGTAACACTGACTCAGAATCAGAAGTAAAATAAGGTTCGTCAAGATAAGTATCTAGCAACAAAGTTGTTCATCTGTGACGTGTGGTGTCAAGTGAATCGTACTGTGGGGACTAGCCCCGTAGGAACTGAGAGTGTCTCGGTGAATGAATGGTGACAAGTGTAAAAGGTGCTAAATGGTTTTGGGAGATAAAATGCTCAAAAATCCAAGTGCAACCGTGTGTGCAAAGGGAGGGATCTCAAAAAATGCGGCACTCAGGCCAATCAACAAGCTCAAAACATTTGCCGCAACAACATGATACAACAAGCGGAGTGACAATAAAATGGTCATAATACCAACAAGCAACACTCCTAAAAATAAAAAGGTAGACTCACTAATTCAATGGGGGTATAAAAGTATGAAAAAACCTATCTAAAAGATATGAAAGCTCACACAAATCGTATCCCCTACAGGGTGATGAAATCCGCAGTCAAGCGATATGAAATGGAGAACCAAGTGGCTAAGGATATCCCTGTAAACGAGTCCTAGAAGAATGGCGACTAAGCTACCCCATTCATGGCATGTCTGGAAAGGTGTCCCGCAACTTTAGTTCTTTGGCCGTTGTACACCCAGTATGGGAGCCAGCATGCACAACGAGAACAACGAGTAGGTGTCCTTCAGTATAGAATGGAGTGTGACATTCCACGCAGACCTTCGGAACCAGTCTTTCTACTTTTCCTCCTAAGGGAGAGGCCCTTCGATCAATCAATGTTAACCGTACCAATAAATAATAGGGGATTTTGAATCCCTAATGGACAACAACTATGTCTCAAAATATAAATGACAAATGGGGTGTTATTTGGATGCATATCCCCAATGTCCTACCTAGCTACAAATTTTTTTTTTGTGTTCCCCAAGTGGGGTTAAAGTTAGCTGAGTTAGGTAGATTTTAAGGCTCACTTTGATTATGGTGACCGAGTGTGTGCACAAGTGGTGTATACCCAAAATTGCCAAGAGGGAAAATCTATGAATGAAACATAAAAAGTATTAACTACTATGTAAAATAAATGGACTTGTTGAAATGTAAATGCTAAATGAAATATTGTAAATGCTACAGTAAGTAAATAGCAAAAAAGTACAGCTAGTAAAATGAATGCAAGCAAACAGATGGCTGTTAGGGCAAGAAAAAGTGGAAAAAATGGCTACAGGGTGTGGCTATCAGGAAAAAATGCGTGCTCTGGGTGCATAAAACTACAGAAAAATGGTGTTGGAACAGGCCGACGGGAACAAGAAATAGGGCAACAATCGCGCTTCAAGGCACATGTTATGGGGTAAAAAGCACGTTGAGGGAGCGTTGCTTCTAGGATGGAAAGCGCACTGCAGAGCACGGATTTCGAGATGGAACTCATGCTACATAGTGTGGCCTCGGGGTTAGAACCCGCGCTACAGAGCGTGGTTTTGGGGCTAGAACCCGCGCTGCAGGGCGCGGTTTCAGGGCTAGAACTTGCATTGTAGGGCGCAGTTTTTGGGATAGAAAGTGTGCTATAGAGCGCAGTTTTCGGGGCGACAGTCAAGATCCGCAACACAGAAAACGACTGCTGAAGGTGCAGGTCGAGCCGTAAAAATGAAATTTTTGAAGCTGATAGTGAAGGATAGGGCCAAATCTGCAAATATGGGGTCCAAGGGGTAGACCAAAGCTGTAAAATGCAAGCAAAATAATAAGTACAAAACTAAAAATAACCAAAGATTCTAAGGGAATCAAACTAGTGGAGTCGCTAAAACTGTAGCTAGGGTTTTCACACCAACTCGTGCTAAAGAGCACCTACCAAGGATTCAGGAACCCTTAGTAGTAGTTCATTAATGGATAAAAAATAATAATATGTGAGATGTGACATGTGCAAGTGATAACATAAAAATAAACCTAACAATAATAGTAAAAATAAACAATCATGAGGAACTCATTAATGGAATTTGAAATTTTTTGTATTAATGGGAAAGCAAGGGTTTGCAATGGTGTTTACCTCAAATGGTGAGGTTGTTGGAGTCCTTGCAGTTGTACGAAGAGTAGTGCACCGGATATCCATAGTTCCTTTCCCTTCTCCAAATGCTCAATAGGTGGCCAAGACTCAACTGAAATGGTGAACATAAGCTTAAGGTGATAGGCTAGAGTTCAGTAGGAATTTTGACATCATAAGGTTATGAGGAGTGATTGATGGATGTGAAATGGGGGGCCTCCATCACCTTTTATAGAGATTTTGGGTGGTGGAGTATTGACCCATGGTTTTGGGAAACCAATAGTATTGGTAAATGGTTTTAGGGTTTTTCCCTCTTTTTGAATTTATTTTTGACTTTTTTCCTTTTTTTTCTTTTATTTTGGGAATTTTGGACCCCTTTTTGAGGGTTTTTGACATTTTTTGGAGGGATTTCATTAATTTAGGAGGGAAATAATGATTTTTTTTCCCTTTTGGTAACCATTTGAAGGTTTTGGAGGCCTAAAGTGTAGGAAAATTGGACAAATGGGTTATATGACTAGGGAGATGAGCTAGTGAACAATTTTTGGGTGTTAACAGTTGGCATTGAGTAATAAATTGTTAACATGGGATAATATCCTTAAGCAGGGATGGCAAGGCCCAAGCCGGTGTGTTCTGTGTATATCGGATGTTGAAATAGGTTCTCACGTGTTTACTTCTTGCTCTTATGCACATGCAATATGGAGAGTAGGTTCCAATGTATTAAAGCCTCCTCAAATTAAATAAACATGTCACTGGATACCAATTGTTAGCAATGGTGGAAAGATCTATCAATACATTGTTTCAACGCATTTCCCTCTAATTTTGTTTATGGAATATGGTGGGCTCGAAACACTGCTATATTTCAAGATAGGTGGATCCGAGTCAGGAAGTGACTATTGCTCTAATTATGCAGTGCAAAAGGGAGCATCAATCCAAGCAAAATATTGCTAAAAAACATATTTTAATTCCTCCATCCATTAATAAAACAATTCCTTGAGATTTCTTCGACGTCGCAAGTCAAGGGAATCCTCCCTTATGCAGATCAAGGGGGGTTCTCTTTTTATCAAAAAGGTCCAAGATATGCATCAGATGTGCACTTGGACATTGTTCCAACATTAAGGTGGAATTAACAGTGATATGGTAGGTTTTAAAGACTACTCTTTCCAAAGGCCTTTCTCAGTTACAGGTGTTCGGTGATTCAAAAATGGTGATTCAGTGGGAAAATAGAAAAATCCATATAAATGCTCCTCATTTGCAACACCTTCTGGCAGCAATTCGAGGTTTGGATGACATGTTTGAAAAATATTCATTTGCATACATATATCACGGACTTAATGATGAAGCAAACCAACTCTCTAAAAATGCTTTGCTTCTAGAGCCCAAGTTAATGGAGATAGTTGATCTTAGGAATGGGAGAAATGTTTCCCATTATCAGATCATGTAATAGAATCATTTTTTGTTGAATTTTTTGGTAGAGGAAAAAAGAATGAAGATTAAATTTTGAAGCAGGTAAACACTCTATAGGTCGACTGATAAGGGGTTTTGACAGCGTATTGAAGAAGTAGTGATTGGAAAGTGAACGAGAAAAGCACGAGGAATCACAAACAAAGATTGTTTTATGTTTTTGTATGTTAAAAAGAACAAATGGTTTGTAAAGATTCATTCCAAGAGGAATTGTATAGATGTATGAATGTATGTAATGAAGCCTATTAGAGGCAGAAAGGTTATGCTCTTGGATCAATGATGTAAGTCCTATCAGGACAAACTATGTTTATTCTATCATAATAAAGTGATTTTTTCTTCAAAATATATATATATATATATATATATCAGACTCCAGACTCCAGATTTATCCCTATGATTATCGTTTTGAGATTTATGCTCATCGATTCAAATTTTTGAATTTACTTTCCACACTCAAACAATTTGTGCTACATCCTTATTGACCTACAGTTTAGAAAAACTAGGGTATGTTTCATAAAAGTATTAAAGGTCCCATCAAACACAAAGGATTTCATCTGGCATCCACACTGAACATGCACTTGGGTGCACCCTCAAGGAAATAATAATACCAACAATCCATGTAAAAATAAAACCCTTCATATCTAGATTTTAATAATTTAAAAAAAATTAAACAATCATTATGTCTTATTCTGGAAACAAATTGCTCAGATCCAATGGTTGACTAAGGGCATATTCAAAGCAATGTCGTGAGTTCGAATCCTATGGAATGAAAAAACCACATACAAAAATATATACTATAGAACTAAGGTCTTAATTGTTGACGAAGCTAGAATGTTAATGGATTTTGTTCTTAATTCATGCCATTAAAATGAACAAACACAAATAGACTCAAGATTATAAACCAAAAATCTTATGACTTAAACGAATACCTATGCAATACCTCCAAACGAGAATATACACAAGAAAAAAACAGAGAGCAATTTGATCTCTATAGCCACCGTTGCAAAACTCATACTCATGTGTTTCTCCATTTCTCTGCTTTCCCTAAATACCTCATTTATCTAAACATTGGAGGTGGAGCATCGTATCAATTTTAAGTCAGTAAAATAACATAAACATTGCTGAGCATTTTAGATGCCATGCTTTTGATTATGGGTCTAGGATATCGAGAATGTCCCCAAATCAAAGAAAATTTGATATAAGTTATGAGTGTCTAAAGGACCTAGGGTTTGTGCTTGGGATCTGATACCAGATGTAACGCCCTAATTCCTAATAAGGAGTGTTATACATTTTTAAAACATAAATTCATAGTAAATTACAAAAGTAACACTAAATCTAACCATAATCACAATAAATTTAATTTCCATAATTTAAATAATGACCAAATATTATTATTAATTGTTAGTAGCACAAGGAGAAAGACCTACCTCAACACGTGAGTTAGACATACAAATGCGATGTAGAAGCAAAAACCATCTCAACTACATACAAAAACCACAACTCCCATCTCGACTGCAGCAACATTTGGGGGGGCACTACTCTCTTTCCAACCAATTCCCCTATGAAAATCAATTCACATCCAAGAACTATTCAAGAAATTACACTCTCATAAGAAAAATCTCACACAACTAGTCAAAGACACAAAAATTATGCACAAGAGTAGATTTTTGTATTAACTTCTCATGATAAAAATACATCAGCCAACCATATATCAATAATAGGATGCTTTTAAATAACTTTACATCAGTAATTCGAATGGCTGAAGATGCCAAAAGAATCTCCACTTAATCAGACTTGCTAAATATGCCCACCCCCCCTAAGTGGCAAATTGACTTTCCAAATCAGCCCAAAAGCTCACAAATTGCTAAATTAGTGAGCTGAAGGTGAAATATAGAAAACAAAAATGCCAAATACGAAATTTGGGTTGAAAAAACATTAAGGAAGGTTTTTGGTGTAAAAACCAGTTTCCTAGGTAGACTAGATTTTCCCCCATAGGGAAAAGGCAATCAAAAAGCTCTAAAACTCAGAAATGTGCCCTTCCTTCTAATTCTGATCTAAAACTAGTTAGGAAAGCGCCCAAGTGGCCTAGATGACTTGTAGATCACACCTTTGATGTATTCTTATCCTCCCATGTTGCCTTGTGGTCCACACAATGGCAATTTCCTCATTTATTACATAGAATTAACCAACAAGTGATTAATTAATGCATCTTATGTAAATAAATAAATGTTAGGAAGACTTCATTATTCCAACACCCCCTCTTAAGTCTGACTTAAATGATCTAAATATCAGAAAATGAAATACTAAGGGCCTAGTAACAAGACTTGGTCACCCTGTACAATACTGTCGGTCCACAAAAACAAGGATAGAAGGTAAACCTCATGGGAAAAACCTCCCCTCAAAACATGGACATATAAAAATTGAAAGGTTGCTGATCAACCCTTCACTCCACCACATGTTCAACCATCCCAAGCAGTGATCTAAGATAGCTGAATGTCTTCTCTGTGAAAGCCTTGGTGAAGATATCTACAGTTTTCTCACCTGTGGGGCCATACTGCAAAATCTATGATTTGATCATGCACTAAGCCTCTGATATAGTGCATATAAATATCTATGTGCTTGGTTCTCTTCCTCTATACTGGATCACATGCAACTCTAATGGCACTCTGGTTGTCACAAAAAATGACAATGGGAGTACTGAAAGAATCTCAAACTCAGACAAAATCCCCTTCAACCAAACACACTGTGTACCAGCATTCACTGCTCCTATGTACTCATCCTCTGCTGAAGATAGTGCTATGGCATTTTGTTTCTTGTTGGACCAGCAAACAGGGCCACCTCCAAGCATGAATACAAATCCTGATGTGGATTTCCTGTCAAGGCTATCACCAGCCCAATCTGAATCTATGAATCCCAAGAGATCTAGGATCGAATCTGCAGCATAGTGAATCCCATCACTCTTTGTGCCCTGTACATAATGAAGGATTCTTTTTCCATCCCTCCAATGTAGCTCATGTGGCTTCTCCGTGTATCTAGATGCCACACTCATGGCATAAGAAAGATCTGGTTGAGTGTGTGTCAAGTAGAGCAGGCTGCCAATCAACTATCTATACAAAGTGTTGTCAAACAATGTTGTAGATTCTGCATCTTCTAGTCTAACTCCAGAAAGGAATGTAGTCTTAGAACGCTTGCAATCAACCATCTTAAACTTCTTCAATAGATCAAAAGCATACTTTGACTGACATACCTTGGTTCCTTCTTTTGTTTGAGAAATCTCAAGCCCCAAAAATTGCTTAAGAATTCCCAAGTCAGTCATGGAGAATGCTTGGTGCATTGCGGTCTTCAATGATGCTATTTGTTCAGTGCTATCACCTGTGATCAACAAATCATCAACATGCAGCACTATTAACATTATAAAACCATCAGCAAACTTCATATATACATTTGGTTCATATTTACACCGAACATAAGATTGTGACATCAGGAAAATGTCCATCTTTGCATACCAAGCCCTGGGGGTTTGCTTGAGTCCATACAAAGATTTTTTCAACCTGCAAACAAGGTTTGGATCTGATGTGTACCCCTGTGGCTGCTGCATATATATTTCTTCTTCAATCTCCCCATGGAGGAAAGCACTTTTCACATCCATGTGATGTACTTCCCATCGCTTGGAAGCTGCCATTTCCAAAACTAGTCTAATGGAGTCTTTATGAGCTACCGGTGCAAATGTTTCATTATAATAAAGTCCTTGGACCTGATAATATACCTTTTCTACCAGCCTTGCTTTGTATTTAATGGTTGTACCATCCGATGCACATTTAGTCTTATAAATCCACTTGCATCTTACCAACTTTCGGCCTACGAGGAGCTTGACTAGCTCCCAAGTGTCATTCTTCTGCAATGACTGAAACTTCTCATCCATAGAAATATGCCATATAGGATCATGTGAGGCATCCTCATATGTTTTTGGATCAGAATCTATCATCATATAGAATTTATCAAAAAGATAAGGATCATTCACATTGAGAGCAGTCTCAAACTGTGATCTAGTCCTTCTTTGGTCCTGAGAGTTGCCTGCTAGTTCACCTGCTGCTTGCAAAGTTTTTGTAGTCCACTTAGGCCTTTTAGGTGATTTAGCATCTGCAATAAAATGATCCTCATCATCAGAAATATCATAATAAAAAACATCAAGAACATCACTTACTTCTTCTTCAGACAGTGGTGAAGATGGTTCTCCAATTTCAATGCTCTGAGAGGGCTCTTCCTCAAACTGCACACTTCGTTCGATGAATGCTTTGTGAGTGGTCATGTTCAGCAACTTATAACCTTTGGAGTCCTATAAATATCCAACAAATAAACATTGGCTTTGGGTCTGCAATGCCCTCCTCTTCTCAAGTGGAATCCTATCCCAAGCCTTGGAGCCAAAAATCCTGAAATGAGAGATGTCAGGTTTGTGACCTGTCTAAGCCTCGAAAGGAGTGATACCTTTGAGAGCTTTGTGTGGCACTCTATTATGAATGTAAGTGGCACAATTTATTTCCTCATACCATAGCTTGGGAGACAAAGCTTTTGCCTCAAGCATGCATGTGGCCATCTCCTTAAGAAATCTATTTTTCCTCACAGCAACCCCATTTTGCTTAGGTGTATATGGAACTGTATGTTGCATTTGTATGCCTGAAGAAGCACAAAATTGCTGAAAGTCTGATTTCAAATATTCACCACCATTATCAGACCTTATAAATTTTATATGCCTACCAAACTGATTCTCAACTGAGGCCTTGAATAACTTGAATAACCCAAAAACTTCTGATTTTAGCTTGATGAAATAAATCCAACAATACCTGCTGAAATCATCTATGAATGTGAAAATATATTTTGCATGATTCAATGACTCATGAGTGAATGGACCTGATATGTCAGTGTGTATAAGTTCCAATGGTGCAGTGGTTCTCTCAGTGGTGGATCTCCCATACTTATTCTCAGGGTGTTTTCCTAGGATGCAAGATTGACAGACACCTTTGGAAAATTTGATTATGGGTAGCCCTATAACCATCTCTTTCTCATGAAGTTGGGAAAGGTATTTGTAGTTTAGGTGCCAAATATTTCATGCCATATCTTTCTAGACTCATTGGCATGGGTTAACAGAGAAGAAGGTGAGGGGTTTGGCACAAAATGAGAAAACTTGTAAATTCTAGAACAATGATCAGCAGTACCAAATGCAATAATTTTTCCTGTTGAAATTTCTGCTATCTCAACATCATTGGGGGTAAATGTTACTCTCTTTGGCAGCCCTGTATGGGTCATTTGATAGACTGACAGTAGGTTTGAAGAAAGTCCAGGGACATATAAAACATTATTAAATGACCAAAACTCGAGATCTATGCTACCTTTGCCTTTGCTAGAAGTTTTAGAATTGTCTCCCAATACAATATCCGGACAACTGGACGAGTCAAGTGAAGTAAAATACTTACTTGCAGACACCATGTAATGTCCCCTCTATCATACCAGCGTGATAGAGAGGATCATTGTGCTCAATCCGGGCAATTAGCCCTATATTCATTCATTAAACTCATAGATACAAGGACATGTACATGTGCATGCTATAGAACACAATAGAGATAAAGTAAATCATGCTGATATCTAACATACATTCAAACTATTCTGTGACAACCATTAAATAGAGACCCTTGCAGAATTATACAAGATCATATGGAAATGCATAAAATTTTAAAAACACAGCAGAAGTAAATTTGTTTAATACATCCACATACATTCATAATATTCATCAAATGATAATTGCCAATTTACACAAGAGAATACTTATCTTATACAAAAGTAGTCCCACGCAACTGGCTATGCAACTGCAACGTTCCACCCAACCGTAGGCCAGTGTGCTCCTCAATCTCTCAGCACCACTGCCACCCCCGAGCTGGGCATGATCTCTACAAGGAACCAGGGAACAGCAGACTCACACATAGCCAAGCATACACCAAGATGAGCCAAGCCAATCTACAATTGGGTTTATCAGGCTACTAGGAGATGGAAAGGAAGAGTTGCTAAGCTAGTGAGCTCCAGCACAGAGCCAAGGATAACCTTGCAAGATCTATCTAGCTTGGCACCCACAATACCTACACACCCAGCACAAGGAAGTATTCTTTTCAATGCTGTGCAGTCCCTCAAGCCATACCTTCCCTATCTAGTGCTCTCAGGGTATGCATAGAAGAGTAACCAAAGCCCTCTTGATCTTCTTGAGAGGTTGTCTCCCCCACTAGGTTTATCAAGCCACTTCTATCCACTACCACTCCAACACTTCAGCTCACAGGCTCAAACCAAGAGCAAGGATGCACATAACAGCAGAACCCCACTTGCTGGGCATGATGAAAACGTTTTCCACAGTGGGATGCATGAGATGGGGTTTCAACTAACCCAGAAAAACGTGGGAACCCACAAAAACGAAATGGGAAGTTGGTGAACAACCCAGGAAGCCAAATCCGTTTTTAGAAAAACGTCATTAGACATTCAGGGGCAAAAACGACCTCCCTACAGTCCCCAAAACGTGGCCCTCCCTCTCCCAACTATTATATACTGCAAAAACAACTCCCAGGCATGGAAAAATGCAGTATTTAGATGAAAAACGTAAATGGAAAGACCCCAGCTAACTCCCCCTGCGTGAATGATCAAAGGCTGCCTGTTCAGAATGGCTTTGGGCACCATTTCGTGGGTGGTTTCTTGCCCAAGGAGACAAAACACGTTTTTCCAAGTTGATGGCTTGCCCATGCACGAAATTGGCTGCCATACTTCTTCATTCCCAAGGCATTAACTGCCTTAACCAATTTCTTGGAAGAATTAAATGATTGGGTGCATGAGACAAATTGGGTAGTTGGTGGTTTATGGGTTTCCCCATTGACACATGGATTAATACCATTGGCTCAAGGTTTGAATAATTTCCCTCCCTTTTCCTTGTAGAGTCATGCCCCATCTCTTTTGTTGCATTGCATAGCCGGTTGTGGGTTTTTCCATTAAAATTCGTATTTACATGGTGTCTTATTTACATTGTGCCCATCTCGCACAAGAACCATGGGCATCTATTTTTAATTGCCGATACATGAAACGCTAAATCAATGGTGGGGCCTTGGCCTTGAGCTCCTCACCATGATTTAAATTACAATATTTACATCATTTACGGTTTAATACAAAGGGGGTCAAAATGGGGACATTACACACCATGTGTCTTGAAGCTCCAGAATCAATGATGAATGATGAATATTTTGATGTGCTGGCCATCAATGCATGAACTCTCTCTTTATCATCAGAATTTTGTCCTCCATCCTTCCTCCTTGCGCTCTTTGGAAGAGGAATGTTGGCTTTCTCCAAGAGTGAAGTCAATTGGTCAATGGTTTTCTTCATGCAAGAGATTTCAAGATGAAAGCCATTGCTGCAATAATTGCACTTTGTCCTCTAATTCTTCTTGTTCGGATTCTTCTTGAAGTTGGATGTCTCTCCATTTGAAATCTGCTTGTCTTTCCTCTCACAGGTGGGCTTCTTGAAGTTACTCTTCTTCTTTCCTTTCGAACCTCTTGAATCTCCAACATTCAGACGGTAGTCTTTGGATGGATTTTTAATGGCTTCCATCAAGACCAATTTGTCTTGTTCTTGTGTCAAAGACTCCATGAATTATGAAAGTGTTGGGCTCTTCCAATTTTTAATTGCTTTCCAGGTGGAGTGGAAGGTTGAGACAAAGATTGAATAGCTGGGGCCAAACTTGGAGAGAATGGCCAAGTCTAATTGCTCATCTTTCTTGTCAATACCACATTGCTTCAACTACAATACAAGAGATTTAAACTTGGAGAAAAAATCCTGTATATTATCAAAATTTTGCGGGCTAAAAGAGACTAGCTCGTTATCCAATTGGTGGCCTCTCAATTAATCGGTTTTCCCAAACAATTCTTGAAGTTTCAGCCATACTTCATTGGATGAAGTGAGGCCATCAAGATGAAATAAGATTTCTCTAGATGTAGTGAGACATAACATCCCATAGGCTTCATCCCTTTGATTATGCCATTTTGATTTCTCTACTGTTGAGGCTGGCTCAGCTTCAGTTGCCATGGTCACCCTGTAGAGCCCTTTGCTCCTCAGTAGAATCTCCATCTGTGATTTCTAATCAAAGTAATTGAAAGGAGTGAGGATGATCTGCTGTGTATGATCCATTTCTGCTCCAAAATAAAATTATTGACTGATTTTAGAACACTTCTGGATTCCAAAATGTGCCCTACAGAGAATAGAAATCACCTGGTGGTTTGATCAATGCACCCTTCCTGAGACTGTTGGATCCTGCAAGAAAATAAAAAATGAAATGAATAGATTGATGGCTCTGATACCATGTGAAAATTTGTTCACATCCAAGAACTATTCAAGAAATTACACTCTCTCATAAGAAAAATCTCACACAACTAGTCAAAGACACAAAAATTATGCACAAGAGTAGATTTCCGTATTAACTTCTCATGATAAAAATACATCAGCCAACCATATATCAGTAATAGGATGCTTTTAAATAACTTTACATCAGTAATTCGAATGGTTGAAGATGCCAAAAGAATCTCCACTTAATCAGAGTTGCTAAATATGCCCATCCCCCCTAGGTGGCAAGTTGACTTTCCAAATCAGTCCAAAAGCTCACAAATTGCTAAATTAGTGAGCTGAAGGTGAAATATAGACAAAAACAATGCCAAATACGAAATTTGGGTGGAAAAAAAATTAAGGAAGCTTTTTGGTGTAAAAAACAGTTTCCTAGGTAGACTAGCTTTTCCCCCATAGGGAAAAAGCAGTAAAAAGGCTCTAAAACTCAGAAATGCGCCCTTCCTTCTAATTCTAATCTAAAACCAGTTAGGAAAGCGCCCAAGTGGCCTAGATGACTTGTAGACCACACCTTGGATGTATTCCTATCTTCCCATGTTTCCTTGTGGTCCACACAATGACAATTTCCTCATTTATTACATAGAATTAACCAACAAGTGATTAATTAATGCATCTTATGTAAATAAATAAATGGTAGGAAGAATTAATTATTCCAACATCCCCAACAACAGTTGAGGCCTCCAAGCCCCCAACATTTAAGTGTATGCCAGACTATCTCTATCTTAATCGACACTACTCCTCAACCTCGTATTCCCACGTCAAACAAACCAACCATTAAAGCATTGCATCCACAAATAGACCAATAAACCATAACTAAACCAACAATACAATAGACCCCCCAATGAAACATCCCCTTCTCATCATGGAAATACACTCTCAACCAATCAAACCATAAACAAAAAATATAAACCACTAGAGAAGCTCCCAAACTCCCTAGACTAGAAGAAGACCTCCTCCTTGGTCCTTTTCCCCTTTTTATGGTTTATTTACACATTTTTATCCATTTACTAATTTTACATGGGTCACACCACTTTTCACTCATGCACCTAATGCCAATTTATGCTAATTAAACTTAATTTCCACTTAATCATAAATTTCTTCTTGACGCACTTTTCATATTTATTTATAAAATTAATATACCTTTATTAGATTCATGTGATAGTCATATTTATGTTAGTGTTATTATCCTAATCAATATTGGATTGTTACATACTCCCCCCCTTTAGGAAACTTCATCTCAAAGTTATAATTCCTACAAAAAACAATTGGATCTCATAGGGAGATATATATATACAAGTCTTTGTTGATGTAGATGGGGTTGGAGATCTTAACCACAAAATATCTACAAGTGGTTATGCTTTTAACTTATTTGGTGGAGCAATCAACTTCATGAGTAAGAGGCAGGATGTAGTTACATTGTCAACTGCATAAGTTGAATACATCGAAACCACTCATGGAAGTAAGGAAGCCATAAGGTTGCAAATATTGTGTTCATGTATTGATTTTGATTAGAAAATAGTGAGAGTAGGTTGTGACAGCTCATGTGCAATGTTTTTATCAAAAAACCCTACTTATCATTCCAAAAAAAAGCATATTGATGTACAATACCATTTTGTGGAGAAACCAACTTCATGAGTAAGAGGCAGGGTGTAGTTACATTGTCAACTACAGAAGATGAATACATGGAAACCACTCATGGAAGTAAGGAAGCCATAAGGTTGCAAAGATTGTGTTCATGTATTGATTTTGATTATAAAATAGTGAGACTAGGTTGTGGCAACTCATATGCAATATTTTTAGCAAAAAAACCTACTTATCATTCCAAAACAAAGCATATTGATGTACAATACCATTTTATTAGAGCCAAGGTGTGAACATGAAAATAATATTTGAGAAGGGAGATACCTTAAAGAATGTCATAGATTGATTGGGAAAGTCTATTAGTACTGGAAATTTTTCTTGGCATAGCGAATCAAAGGGCATTGCTATTCTTAGTAGTTGATTCCATGAATGCTTCCTCTTTACCCCCTTATTTCAAAGAATACAACAAGTGGGAGAATGTTGGACATGTGTTGTACTCTTTGTAGATTCCTAAAGCAAAATGAGTTTGATGGAGATTTTTTTTTCGACAGTTTATCTTTGTGATTGAGAAAACTCGGTTCTTCTCTAGGCTTTGGATATGCACCCTTCGCCACCTGTGGGAGATGTGCCCCATAGTTCCTGTTCCAGTCTTCTGCATATGATCCAATGCATCCATTAATTATTGATTTGCATATCTGATCCAACCCATTTCATGTAGAGATTGATGCTTCAAAGTAGATTGTTGGCTCACTTTTACTTTGACTAGGGTTAAACACTTAACATTTAACCAACAAACAACCTATCCACAGACACTGGCCTGAAAGGGAGTGGATCCCTTTTGGAAACACCTGTAGAGAAGATGAAGTCTCACCCGAAGTATCTATGGGGACTGCAAAAACCAGACTTCATGGAGTAGAGAAGGGGAATACTCAACAAGCATTATATCATCATTATATTTTACCAGAGAACATCGACAAATGAGAGCTTCGACAGGTTCATAACATCAACAGATTTCATAACTTAACTAGATTAATAGGTTGCATTCAATGTTTGTACAACTAATCCCATCATACATTCATTTGATTATTCAAGAGAGGAAAGAAACACATATCAAATCACATCACAACACAACATGCAAAACACCATGTTTAACGTGGAAACCCATATGGGAAAAACCACAGAAGCGCTTGTCTTTTATTATGAGTTGTAGCCAAATAAGCGCTTCAGGTAAAACTTACATATTTCTTCATGTATTATAATGGATCTATGCACACAACCTACAGATCAATGTCTCGGATTCCCCAAAACATCTCTGATAAACATAGTAGTTATCTTCATTACAGAGCAGAAAAACTCAACTATATCTACTACCTGTACATAACCACAAAACTTCCTTCTTATTACATACTTATAGGGTGCACTAAGCTTTCCCCGCTCCCACTACCCCACTAACTTCCTAACTGAATCATTATTGTATTGTGGATCAATCCTTACTAACTGACTCAACTCCGACCATTGACTCGATCAATATGACCGTTTTCCTGCTTTCTTGGTCGCTTCGTCGGAGTTGACCACTTTGCTGAAACACTTCCACTTTGGCTTTGTCCAAACCAAAAATATTTTTTAAAAATGGGTATCTCACAAAACACTAGGCCCAACATGGATGCAAAGATCTAGGCATATTTTAGGTGGTTTTGATGAGTTTCACTTAGAGAGAGAGATCAGTTGGAGAGCTTGCAAGAATATTCAGAAGTTCAGTGCACCTCCCATGAGCATCCAACAGCTCATTTTCCTCCTATAGATCAGATTCAGTGATTACACTTCTCCTTCCTACTCTTCTTGAAGTATTATTCTCCATTCATTGTAAAAATTCAATAATTGATGACTCCCTGCAATGTCTAAACTATGGAAAATCTATGTATTGCTTAATAAGATCAGTTCTTGTTTGATGCTGCATATTTCATTTATTTCTATGTCATATTGACCATAAGAAGAGGAATTTGAGATCCTTAGAGGTTGTTTGTGCTCTTTCTCAAGACTAGGTGTTTAGGCCTCATTAATTGACTAGTTTTGCAGTATCTTTAATTAAAAGGTCTTTGGGTGTCCATTTTCAGTTATGTAAGTCATATCAGGTTCTTAAGACAGTGGTGAATCCCAATAAAGTCTTAGAATAATAATTTGTGAGCCTCTTGGCCTATTTGAAAGATCCTGAAGAAAAACTAGTTGAGCAGTCCACCATAGCGCTCTTCCTCCTCTTGTCTCCAAACTCTACAAAATCCTCCCCAGACCTCTGTAACTCTTTTCTAACATTATATTGGGGGTTAATTACCTGATATACACCCCTTGGTTGCTTTCAAGTATAAGTGGATGGGTTTAGTATGCATATGCTGGTGTACCCAGGCAACCTTGGCGTAGACTTCAGCAATAGCTGTTGTTTAACCATAAATGGTCCTAGTACCTTGTGCATAGGAATTTGAATTTGGCCTTGAATTCTGATGTTTATTCTGCTGCACACTCATTATCATATTTTGTAGATCCAAAAGAGTCCAGCTATCAAGCTCTAGGTGGGTTAATCAATGACCAAGTCTAGTTTCTTCATGACTAGTTTTGAGGACTAGTTTTAGTCTTTGCAAATTCATGTTTTTAAGTTTGAATTAGATTTAATATTCTCTGGAACCTGATCTGGGGATATTACATCTTTGTAGATTCCTAAAGAAAAAGGGGTTTGACGAAGCTAATTAACCCCCTTGTTTAGGGAGGCACAAGGGAAAGCAGGGCCAACACCCTCAAATTGGGGTCCATTTTTTGTTTGTTTTGAGGTATTTTTGGCCAATGGTTTTTTGATCCATTGTAAAATAATTTTGGTTAAGTATTGGGGTTGTAATCTAATCCAGGTTAATGGATTAGGGTTTTAGATGCTACAATATCGTATTGTAAATAGAAAAGATAATACATTGATATAGAGGGTGGAGAAACTCTCAAGAATGTTAGTTTTCCTAATTTTGGGTTTCCAAGGTAAATCTTTATGTAATGTGTGTGTGAGTCGTTATTAATTCTTGTGTTTTATATTACGTTGTCCAAACTCTTCACACCTATTAGTGTATTAATAGTAGGTTTTCAGTCCATTGAATGTAGCTTGGGTGGTTGGGACTTAGGAGGAATGATTGATACCCTCCACACCTATGTTCAATTCCTGTAAGTGACAAGATGTTCTTGGAGCCCCTGTGTAATGAATGTAATTCTGGCCATACCTTGATTCTACGGAATAGTAGGTGTTGGCATATTTCTCTTGAAAAACATAGTAGGTTTTCAACAATTAAGTTGAGTTTTCATGCTTGGTGATCATCACCATGTGCAACTTCTCTTATGCATTTAAAGGGGTCAACCATTTCATATTAGAACTTGATTTGTGATAATAAGGATTAGTGATCCAAACAATGTTAACAGATTGTACATTCTCTTTAGGATATAATAATTATAATTTCTATATCTCATGTTGTGGCTTAATGGTTTGGATAGGGTATCACTGTGAAAACAATGATGGTCTATGTGTGTGAAGGAAAGTGTTTGAATTCGGACTCCTCTTTTGTTATAAAAAAAGCCTTAATACATGTTAAATTCCCTTTATCATTAAAGAAACTAAGGGAAATTTTAAAAATCTATAATTTTCTTAAAATGTAAAAATCTTGATAAATATTATTAATTCTTAAATTTCCCACCTAAAATGATTGACAATTTTTTTATAAAAATATTCAATTTTTTAAAGATTTTGTAGTGTTTCTATATAATTTTAGTAATGTGTAGAGTAAAAAAAGTTAACGTGTAGATTTTTGATGAATTAAGTTGAAGAAAAATGAAAATTAACAAAAACATTATTTTGATATAAAAAATATTGACTACTAACCTAAAAACTAAAATTTGCTAATGTAAAAAAACTTTAACACATCGTAAGAATGAAAATAATATAATATAACATATATAGTAAAAATGAAAATTATATAAAATAATACTTTATCTTCATTATCATTATCTTCCAAATTGTTGGCCATTCATGATTTTAGTACGAGACTACTATAATAACAGATTATATGCGAGGGAACATTGGATTCCCTTGTACTTACATGAAATACTGTAACCGAGAAAATGCAAGATTCATGGGAGTGATAGTATAATCCACTTGAAATCCACTATTAAGCTAGGGGACAAAAGCCCCATTTTCGTCGTGGTGTCGAACTTGGAAGTGGCGGTGGGGTTGTGGCGAGAAGCCTGTTCCATGGTTAGGGGGCTCAATTTCCTACCTAACACGCTCATATAAGTCAAAGACTCGTTTCGATAGATGGAGGTGAAGTTATTGCCCAACAACATAATAAGTAGGGAGCGGAGGGGGTAGTGTGGTATCTGCGCCATACAATACAATATATTGCCGTTTATATTTGGTAGATTTAGCGCATTTCTTCCAGTGGCCACGCGTTGATTACAGGAACGAGGATGCAGGGTTACAGCAGAATCCGCGGCTCTCGATCAGTCGACTTGGAGGAGCCCAAGTGGAAGGATTTCAGCGCGGAGGCGAAGCCAGGCGTGAAAGGATCAGCCAAATGGACATTCGATTCCAACGAGAACCGCGGCAAAGATCCAGATTTCATCAAGGAAGAAAAGGGAGCCGCCGACCCCTCTGCCCAGATCGGCTTTATGCTGTCTCGAGCTCTGTCGTTGAAGGAATCCATGAAGCAACATAAGATCTCTAACAGAGCCGACGATTCTTTGCACGGCGCGGTGGCGACAGTAAAGAGAGCGTTTTCCATGCGAAAGCCCGGACCGCCTTCAACAGCAAAGCCGTGTGTGGATTTCTACGCGGCTGATTGGCGGCGGGAGGAGCTGGATGCGGCGGCGGAGGACGAGAGTTTAAGCAGATCCAACTCCATGAGTTACAGTCGAATTGCTCCCGCCGGCGGAGAAGAAGATGGCTCCGCCGGGAAGAAGAAGAACAGGAAGAAGAGGGGCGTACTCAACACCTGCAAACGCCTGCTGTTGGGAAAGCAGAGGAATTAGGAGTAATTAATTAATCACGCGTCTTTCTTGTTGTTGATGATGAGCTTCTGTGACAGTGTGTAACAGTCTTTCATATTTATTAAATTTTGTTATTTGCTGTTTTTCATTAGGGTTTGAACAGAAGTTAAGTTTAGCGTTTTCCCTTTCAAATTGCATCATGTGGAATAATTCTTTTAACAAATGGACAGTGAATGTAATTACGATATTTTTATTATTATTAACTGATAGATAACTGAGAAGTAAAGGAAGCATTCAGTAGTAGTGAATTTAATATTGTTTCTGTTGAATTAATTATTAGATCAGATTCAATTGTTTATACAATATTATTAAATGCAATGTTACCACTTATTCAAAACAGTAAACGAAGTCGTCTAAAATTGCGACCGCTACAACTTGGTCGGAGGCCATTTGAAATCTAAAAATTTGACAATTTGTGTTGATTAAATTGTCTTTAACATCTAATATCTAGATGAATTCAATATTCTTGAAAACTTTCCCAGCATCCAAATTATGCAAGATTAATACTGTTATTTGAAATTCTAAAATTCTATTCTAGATTAGGACAAATTCGTGTCTGTAAAAATGATTTTCTCTCAACTAAATATAACAGTTTTAAACAAAGGTTAAACTAATTAATGAAAAAAATTAAATATAAATATGAGCAGTGATTGAAGTAGACTTAAAAGTCATCAATGAACCGTGTAACAACCTCTTAGGTCACCAATGGCTACCAAATATTCTGGAGTGATGGAAGCAAATTTAAATGTCATTAATGGGTCATGTAACAGTCACTTAGGTCACCAATGGTTACCAAAATATTCTTTCATGTCATTAATGAATGGTATTTGTGTTGATTAAATGGTTTTTTTAACATCTAGATAAATTCAATACTTTCGAAAACTCCCCTGCATCTAAATTATACAGGATTAATACTGTTATTTGAGATTCTAAAATTTTTATCCAGGATTCGAACAAATTCATATCTGTAAAACCAATTTTGTCAAAACAAAATGTAACAATTTTAAACAAAAGTAAAACTAATTAATGAAAAAAATTAAATATAAATATGAGCCGTGATTGAAGCAGAATTAAATGTCATCAATGAACCGTGTAACAACCACTTAAGTCACCAATGGCTGCCAAATATTCTGGAGTGATTGAAGCAGACTTAAATGTCATTAATGGGCCATGTAACAGTCACTAGGTCACCAATGGCTACCAAAATATTCTTTCATGTCATTAATGAACCGTGAACCTTGTAACAACCACTTAGGTCACCATTGGCTGCCAAATATTCTGGAGTGATTGAAGCAGACTTGAATGTCATTAATGGGCCATGTAGCAGTCACTTAGGTCACCAATGGCTACCAAAATATTCTTTCCATTAATGGGCCATGTAGCAGTCACTTAGGTCACCAATGGCTACCAAAATATTCTTTCATTATTTGCTTGCCATGATATTCTCTGTTTGCCATGATACATCCAAGGTGATGTCATTGCCTTATGATGGCTTAGAATATATACCAAGTTTAATGAAACTTCAGTTCTCCCTTATGTGTGAGCGTCATCATTGCTTGCCTTTTCCTTTTGAAGGAACATTGATTAGCTATAAATGTTTCAGAATATTTAAAGTTTAAAAACAAAACAATTTGTACAAAAAGCATACCACAAAAGAAAAAGGGTAGTAAGTGGGTCGATGCGTACTAAAGTATATGAGCATACCTTCTCATGGTAGGTTTGCTTTAGTGGACACTACTGCCATTATTGGAAGAGTGATATGTAAACCAAAGTTAAGCTTTTATAAAGCAAACCAATATCAGAGTTATATATATATAATTATATATTTATAAAAAAAATATAGAAAATTATATCAGATGTATTCAATTTATTACGATTATATATATATATATTTATAAAAAAAATATAGAAAATTATATCAGATTTATTGAATCTATTACGTGGTTATTTATTTTTGAGAGATTTTATTGCTATTCTCTTATTTGTAGATGGCATTATCTTCATGTCCTCTTTGTTGAGAGGTCTTTAGAGACAACTTAATATTGTATCTTCTTTTTATGAGACTCATTAACTCTAAGTTAATCTTGGTAAAACAAAAGTCACGGCCTCTAACATCCCTCGAAGGTAGTAATGTGATTCTTATTTGCATAAGAGAGAGAGAAGTTTTTGCATAGATATATGGGATTCTTATTCTTCTCTAGGCCAAGCTTTGGGTTAACTCATGTAGTAGAGGCTAGAATGAGAAAGGGATATGCGGTTCTTACTACTCTTGAAAATTAGTGTTCTCAACTTCAATTTCAAAACATTTGGATGAAGATCCGACTCTTTCATGCATTGGTCACACCTACCCTCTTGTATGGGTGTGATGTTTGGGACCATATCTTTGAGAAGTATATTGAAACAAGGCACAATGAGTGCTTGTTATGATGTTACCCAAACACCTTCATGCCTAGATATCAATTTCTAATGATTCTTGAGGAATTTGGCATGACCCCACTCATTGATTTGGTTATCTTTCTTGTGGTTACAGTGATACAAAGGCTTGGAAGGATGGGAAACCTAGAGAGTGGTCTTCTTAGATATCCATATCTCTCTCAAATCCTCTATGGAATAGGGATAGCATGGGATTGATTCATTTTGGTATGCAAGATCCTCTTCATTACTTCACCTCATTAACCTTGATATTTACAGAGCACTCCCACATAGATTTTTAGTGGCTGCTCATGATCTCTCCAAGGAAAACTAAACGAGGGTATTCATATTGAGATCCATAGAGCCTACCTTCAATCCACATGGTTTGAGCTTAGATAATTTTTTTCTCTTGAACTTCAACACTACTTGGATTTGTATATGTAGTGTAGTGATGGGTTCATTTATCCCTTAGGGTACACCAAGCTCCAATTACCTTGCAACTTGAGGGGCCCTCTAACACCCAACTTAAAGGTTGCTTCCTCCAATTTGCATTGAGACAAATCACCATATTCCTCCAAAGCACTGTATTTTCCAGATATGCTCTTTAGAGCTTGAGATTGAGGACCATTTTTTATTTTGATGCTCTCCAAACCACCATATTATTAGATGGTTCTTTTGTCACTTCAAAGATTCACTTGGGTCTCTCTAGACACTCACGGCTTTTAAGGATGAGAGATGCTTAGCGCTTTTCCTTATGGGAATGTCTCACCTTTTTCAATGGCTTACCAAAGGGTAATTAGCCTAATTGACATGTACCAAGTTGATTACCTGTTGCTTCCATCCATTTGATACTAGTAGGAAGAGGCCCCATGGCTAGATTCCAAGCTTATATTATAGACCTATGAGGCATTGCAAACCTAATGATTGTCATGAGCTCACATCCATTATGCATTTCTTTGTGACCTTGAATATTACAAGTGCTTCTCTACAACACGCATCACAACTAGGAACCATTTCCTCTTGTAATATTTACGTATTGTGTTCCTTGCAATCTCATAAACCAAATTTAACTTTCAATAAATTTAATATCTAAAATATTAAATTAAACTAATTTAAAACTAAAACTTATATAATCAATTTTTATCCCTCTAAACTAGTGTTTTTAGATATTTTATATGCCATTGGTTTTTTAATAATCATATTAAATAATTGTATTCTTACAACCATTTTCTTGCACTACAATTTATTCCAAATATATTCTACACAAAGAATATGCATTTCTGGAAAAGTCCTTTGAGGAACCCATCCAACATTAGGAACCCATCTCGTTTTCACATCAACATTAGCTTGATTTTTGAAGTGGAGAGTGAAATGGAAGAGAGCTTGTTATTTTTGGAAAAAATTTAGAACTTATTATTTAAATAAATGGTTGGTTATGTATACCTACTCTATGAGTTTGACCTACTTATGTTAACATGCCTACCTTAACTCCTATTGACACTAGGGGTGTAACACCCCGTTTTGACATTTCTACCTGACTACTATTATATGTTGTATTTGTTTGATTGTGAGACCTCGTCGGTTTGACGACACTGTGGACATATGGTTCTATTAATTTGACGATATATATATGTGTGTATGTGTGATGATAGTATTATGATTGGTAGTCATGTTTAGATATATATCTTGTGTTAATTATGTCAAATATATGGAAATTACTGAATGATGGGTACGTGGATACTGTTACAGTTATATGTTGAAATAATGAATGTTATGCCAGGTGCATGGCGAATGAATGAGTTTATTATTGTTATGTTATGATGAAATATATGTGTACATATCGAGGATTTATGCACGATATTCTATATTGTATGTCGAGGACTGACTTACAGGTTGAAACGACTAAGTGATAGCTGGATCCTACGAAGTGGGAGGGCCTCGGGGACATGGACTTCGAAAGATAAAATGGTATGCGAGTGATGCATTATTTACTTTTGTGTGGTTATTATGTTGTTTATTATGATGTATGTTATGACATGGGTGGGGTAGGGTTTCAGGAAACTCAACCACCCAGATTGGTTTATACGATGACAGACCGAGTACAAGTGCAACGCTATTGTTATGTCACGTAGACATAGTCCCTAGTTCCATTAGGGGGGGTGGAGTCTTTACCCACTGTTTATCCCTCAAACCCAGAGTCATGGGAGGGTTGTGCTAGGGTGCGCTCCCCAAGGTGTGTGATGATGACTGGTGGTTTCCTGCTGGGGAAGCTTGGTCGATGTAGTCGACACTTCCGCTTACGGGTTCTAGCTGGAACCGGTCATGACTTGACATTCCAGGGTAGTCCAGCAGAGGACAGGATAGGATGTGGATGTTAGTGATGATGTAGGTAGATAGATGTAGCGTGAAGTGGGGGTGAGAACAAGATCTAACTGTAGGTGTGTAAAACCCTTGGTTAGTATGTGTCGTAAATCAGTGATGTATGAATTGTCGTAACTTGGATTTCAGTAAGCTAATGGATTGTACCTTGTAAACTATGTTAAAACATGTGTTGGTAAATAATAAGTTCCTTGATTATGATTAATGTATGTGAGTTATTACTTTTAGTGTACTTACGTGAGGAATGTAAGCAGTAGCTACGCTTACATAACTCGCCTACATATTATGAATTACATGAAATATTGTTGAGTAATAATGTCAATTAGTGTCGCTTAATATTAATTACTGTCGTTTAGTAATTAACTATGGTTGATCAATGTTAATAATGTCGATTAAAGTTAACAATGATGATTAGGGTTAATAATGTTGATTAATGGTCAATTATTGTCCATTAATAATTAATTATTGTTGAATAATAAACAAAGCTATGGTTAACCTAGGTAGTGACTAATGCAATTGATTAGAATGCTTGATTAATTGTTAATGAGTTTAATTAGCCAGGACTAAGGGTTGAAATGTAATTATAATGATTAAATAAGTTAATAGTAACTTGATCCCTTAAATTAATTATGTGTTAATGATGTTAATTAATTTTAACAAGGTTATGCTTATCTTTAGTAATGATTGTTAATTAGCTAATTACAAACTAAGGTGTAATTAAAAAGGAACCAGGTAAATGAGTTGATTAAATCTTAGTAAATTTTATTTAATTAATAAAATTCCACATTGATAATGTTATGAATTACATTGATAGGATTATGGTTCATAATTGATAAATTGAATTAGTTGAAATTTTAATTAGAGGGAGTTAACATATTATAAACATTAGAAACCATTAATTAAATGATTAGGTTAATAGTAGTTAATCAATTGACCATTATTGTTAATTAATGAAGTTGGTGAAGCGTGTAAGTTCAAAACTCTTATGGTGGATGGGTGAACCAACCCAACCCCAAACTTTATTATGAAAATAATATAACATTTATTATTAATTAAAAATTGTACTTGAATAAGAAACAAAAGTTAAAATTATTATATGAAATAAAAGGATTTAATTTAATGGAATTGGAAGTTACGGTTGAGAAGTAACCCCAACCAGCACCTGTTAATATGAATTTAAATTATTCCAACACCTTTTAATATTAATTTAAATTATTAATAAGAGTCCAAGTTGAGGGCTCGAGGAGCTTTACCTTATGATTTTTGGAAGAAGTTTTGGAGAGTAGAAATTGGGAGAGCAGAGCTGCAAAGAAGGGGTTTTATTGGTGATTGTTTTTCTAAAGGGATACAACAGCTTGGGCTTGTACTCGGTTTGGGCTCGGGGGTCCAAAGGGGTACCTTTGGAGCTGGGTGGTCGGTGAGACCTCGCTAGTTGGCAGGGTGGCAAAACTGTTTTGGCTGGTTGAGTTTCAGAACTGTGGGGAAGGCTTTTGGCTACAGGGAAAAGCAAGGAGAAATAGCAAATGGGGACAACAACAAAGGGGGATCTGCAAGCTACCTACATGTATTTTCCAGCAGGTATGTTTTATCATTCTACCTTGTAAAATTATGTAAAAATGTAAATTACAAAAGTTTATATGATGTGTTGTTATATCTGCTACTCCTGCACAACAATAAATGGTTAGAGGTAGACATAACAGAATTGTATTTGTTCAATTTTGGTAAATGTAAACACTTTATTTATTATTTTTTTTTACAGCCAAAACTAGTAATGAGGGTAGAAACTTAACAAAACAGGAACAGAAAACACAACAGAAACAAAACTGAAATTTTGAACAGAACTGAAATATATGACTGTATATAAAAGTTAAAGGAGACCCCAGTTGGAGGTCTTACATATGGTATTAGAGCCATGGTTCCAAATCTGGAACCAGAGGGCTCGTCACAGAAGCTGTAGAAACTTGTTGAAGAAGTTTAAGACCTACATGAAACATCAAGGGAGGAGAATTAGATCCCTATATTCCAAATAAAGCAACTAATATAAATAGGATTTAAGTACTCATTGAGAGAAATCCATGGGGTAAATTATACTTTGGTATTGCAAATGAATCAAAGGAGGAAACTATAACTTTTCTGTTATAAAGAAGAAGAAAAAAGAGAGATAGAAATAAATTTCTTATATATACATATAGACATATATATAAATTTATTTATAATCTTTTGTATATATGTGTGAACAAAAACAAAAGAATGGAACACAAAAGTTAGTGAACCATTTATGTAAGAAAGATGAAGACAAACTGTATTACTTATATATATATACGAGGTAAAATTTTATATATATAAGAAACATTTTCTTATAATATTAATGTAAATATATATATATATATATATAAGAAAATGAGAAAATTCATGTACACATATAAAACTATAATTTATATATATGAACCAAAATTAAATTTAAATTTGACTTAATTTAAATTTAAATTACAAAACAATTATGAACCATATTTATGGACAAGAAACTTTAATTTAATTCTAAATTAAATAAAACAATATATATATATTTGAAATTAAATTTTGAAATTTAAAGAAAAATAGTAATAAAATAAAACTATATATATTACAGATATATATATGGAAAAAAAAATTAAATTAATTAAATTAAATTAAAAGTTTCAAAAAGAAAAACAATAACAAAAAAAAATATTATAATGAAAAAAAAAAAAATGAAACCCTATGTTGGGCAGCCCCGGGCGCAGCTCATAGGGCGTGGGTGCAGCCCATGGGAGCAGCCCACACGACACAAGGCGCAGCCCATGGCCCACAGGCACAACCACAAGGCGTGCGCAGCCCGCAGAGAGCTGGGTGTGCAGCCCAGCCAGCAGTTGAGTGGCCATGGGCGATGCCGTGAGCCTGCGGCCTGGGATGAAATACAAATTTTTTTTTTTTGCTATTTGATAAGTGAATCAATCTTCGGGGCTAACTGTAAATCTCTCTTACCTGAGCAAAATATGGGCCGTTGGCCAACATCTATAGGTTGCGGCCAGGTTGTGCAGCGAGGGAATAGAGGGATGCTCTCTCTCTCAGAGCTGCATTGCTCCCTCCCCACATATAAAAAAGGAGGAAGAGGATCCATTACTATAAAAAAAAAAGGGGAAACGAGAAACTGAATACCACTAATCAGTAATAAAAAGACAAAGACACCTCCATCTCCTCAGTGCAGAATAGAGAGACCTACACAGATTCTACGAGGTGGGAGAGGGATGCGCATAGGAGGCGAAGGCCACGGCCGGACCTGTGTGTGAATGGAAGGCCACGTCCGGCCTGTGCGCGAAGGGAATGCCAGGGCCCGACCCGTGTGAGAATGGGGGGGTGTTAAACACTTAATAAAATGAAAAAAAAAACAACAATAAGCAAAAATTTTACCTTGGGCTAGGGCAGCCATGGATCAGACTGAAGTCCTCACTGATCAGCAAGCACGAGGCCGCTGAACCATAGAGCATCCAGGCAGAGGGACAGAGCTGTGCCTTGACGTCTTCATTGAAGCTCAATGCAAGCTCCCAGAGCTGTTGCAGAGCCAAACCCTCACCAGTGTAGCAGGGAAATGGCGGGTAGCCTTGGGCTTGCCCTTTTATGGTTCTTTTCTTGCATGGCCAGATGACCCCGGAAAGGCTGCGTGTCCTCTGACCACTTAGGGTTATGCTCAGGGTTGATTTTTATTATTATTATTGTTTTATATATATAAATATAATAATTAATGTATTTATATATATAAACAAAATTACATAATAAATAAAATTTTTATTTTATTAATTTCGAAATTGATAATTAATATATTTATATATATAAACAAAATTACATAATAAATAATTTTTTTATTATTTATTAATTTCGAAATTGATTTCATTGTATTTACTAAATAATTGTTTTACAATTAATTTTATTAATTATTTAATAAATTAAAGTTAATACATTGATGTTAAATGTATGAGTAAATTGTAAAAACAAATTTTTTTATTTTTATTTTAAATATATATATATATATATAAAGGGAAAATAAATAAATACTAATTAACTAGTGTTAATGAATGTTAGTGTTAATTAATTAGTGTTAGTATGTTAACTAATTAGTGTTAAACTAAGACAAACTAATTAGTTTTGGGAGGGCTAAATTAACACTAAATGGTTATTTTGTTCTTAAAACTATTCCTTGCCGAAACTTCGACGTACAGTCGAAGGAGCAAGATGGAGTCGGAATCTTGAAAACGAGACACCACAGAGACCAGCATGATGAAATGATCACTAGGACACTGATTCTACTCCATGACCACATTGTTTGATAAAATGACGCTAGACCTAAAACTTAGGCTACACTATTATTAAATTTTAATTGTTAATGAGAACGAGGCAATAAACCCTAATTGAATATCTTGAAGAATTGATGGTGACCTGATGAGGATTGTGTGGAGTCTAATACCTAAACCTACGTAGAACTATTGCAGTATGTCTAGTATCGGGTGGCCTCAAGGTGGCCTAATCGAAACGTCCTGAACTATAGCTCTTAAAGTAAAACGCTCGTAAAATTTGTCATGACGCACTTTTGAGTCAATTGTTGAGTTTGATAGTAAATTAGTCATGATGTCATTGTGTGATAATCATCCTATTATTCTATGATTACATGGATAAACATGGTAAGAATGCGAGCAGGTCGGGGGTGAGGTTCGGCGACGGCATTACCTGAGCCGAATGTGCCAGCACCATCGCCAGAGACCATCCTCATACTGCGCTCGCTGGAAGATATAAACGAAACACTCAGGGGACTAGCACAGAGAGGAAGTACTACCTCGGAGGTAGAAGTGGATGCCCCTCCACTAAGGGAGGAATTTCCTGTCACAGAAGTGAATACGGTACCAAGAACTCCGCATCAGGATATCAAAAGGGAGCTTCAGAAGATAAGGCTTCCAGAATTTTCAGGGGGTCGATCAGGGATTCAAGCAGAGTCGTGGTTGGAAGAGATGACCAGGTGCTTGACCTTGCAGGAGTACACCTCCACGTCCAAGTCCAAACTGGCCATATTTCAACTAAAGGGGGCCGCTTTGAACTGGTGGGGAAACCAAGAAAGGCAGCTACACCTTACACCAGACACGGTTCCATGGGAACTGTTTGTGGAAAAATTCAAAAAGAAGTACCTACCCGCATCCTACCAGGAAGAACAAGCAGGGGCTCTTCATGCCTTGGTACAAAGGCATCTATCTGTGGAGGAGTATGAAGAGAGGTTCATGGAATTAGTGAAGTATGTCCCTTACTTGGACAATGACGAACGCCAGGTTGAGCGCTTTGTGTATGGGCTCAATGCCAAGATCAGGGCTCAGGTATGGATGTGGAAACCAACTTTGGTCGCCGAAGTAGTAGATTGTGCTCGTTACACTAAGGAGATGTTGGGTGCAAATCCCATCAGGACATTCAACTCTCAGCAGTCAGGGTTTGTGGGAAAGGCCCCTCGAAGCTACCCTTAGGGAGGATATGCGAGGCCACCTCCCTACGGGAACAGGAGCACACCAAGAGTCGCAGCAGTAGACAGATCAGTGGCAACTAGGGTAGTGCCCCAATCAACCACAGGAACTCACCAGGGTGTGAGGAATTTCAGGGGCTCAGCCAGTAGAGGAAGGGGTCCTAGGGGGAGGAACCCCTCTCAGAGGTCTGAATAGGTTATCTCACCCACTCCATTACAGGTTGCTTGTTGGGGATGTGGAGGTCCACATTACCAGCGTGACTGTCCCGAATTATGATCCGGTACAGTGCGTCGAGAAGGAAAAGCCCCAATGGGGAGTGGGGGTAGTAGGCATCAGATCTCAGCTGTAGTAAACAACCATTAGGATGAGCACCAATCCACTGTGGTGGAATCATCAGGTATGGTCAATAATGTCAAGCTTCGAATATTGTTTGATCCTGGTGCTACTGATAGTTTCATTTCTCCATATGCATTAGACAAATGTGGGTTGGCAGCCTACGAGCATGACGATTTCAGCTTAGTTGAAATGGATTCATGGGTAAAGCAAGCAGTAGGACCTAGTGTCGATAAGTGTGTGGTGGATCTCGGGGTGTGTGTTACACAAGTCAAAGTGTACGTCACCACCCTTGGAACTTATGATCTCATCATAGGTATGAATTGGCTTGAGGAACATCGAGCTTTCTTGGACTGTTATGGGAAGAAGGTTCTTTGCATTAATGACAACGGAGAGGCCATCAAGATCCAAGGTATCAAACGGAAGGTGTCCCTACGTTTCATATCAACGATGAACGTAAAGCGATGTATGCGACAGGGATGCCAGTTGTACATTGTTGAAGCGGTAAACAGTGAGAAGGGACCCTCCTTTGATGACTATCCAGTGTTAGCCGAGTTCAGTGATGTATTCCCAAAGGAATTACCTGGGTTACCTCCTAAGAGGGAACTTGATTTTACCATTGAGGTAAAACCCAGTTCAGAGCCAACATCGAAGACACCTTATAGGATGACAGCCCCAGAACTTTGTGAGTTGCAAATGCAGTTGAAGGAACTATTAGATCTAGGGTTTATCAGACCAAGTATTTCACCATGGGGTGCGCCAGTAATCTTTGTGAAGAAGAAGGATGGTTCCTTGCGTCTTTGCATAGATTACCGAGATTTGAATAGAGCCACCGTGAAGAATAGGTACCCAATACCCCAAATTGATGACCTCTTTGATCAAATGAAAGGGGCGACAGTCTTCTCAAAGATCGACTTACGATCAGGTTACCACCAGCTACGGATTAAGGAAGGTGATATACTTAAGAATGCTTTTCGAACAAGATTTGGGCACTATGAGTTTGTGGTGGTACCCTTTGGTTTGACCAATGCCCCAGCTGTATTCATGAGTCTCATGAATAGCATGTTTCGAAAATACTTAGATCACTTTGTGCAAGTCTTCTTGGATGACATTCTCATCTACTCCAAGAATGAACAAGAGCACGAGGAACACTTGCGAATAGTGTTGTCATGCTTAAGGGAGCATCAGTTGTATGGTAAGTTGTCCAAATGTTCCTTCTATCAGAAGGAGATCCATTACGTAGGGCATATAATTTCTGGTGAGGGAATTTCTGTGGACCTTGAAAAGGTGAAGGCCATAATGGATTGGCCCATGCCAAAGAATGCACATGAAGTAAGGAGCTTCATGGGGTTAGACGGGTATTATAGAAGGTTTGTTGAGGGTTTCTCAAAAATCGCGAAACCCATAACTACCCTACAGTGTAAGGGCACTAGGTACGAATGGACAGATGAATGTGATGCCGCATTCGTCGAGCTGAAAAGACTATTGACGAGTGCACCAATTCTACGGGTTCCAAATATGGAGAAGGAATTCACAGTTTACACCGATGCTTCAAGGAAAGGTTTGGGTGCAGTGTTGATGCAGGAAGGTGGGGTAATAGCTTATGCATCGAGAAAGCTAAAAACACATGAAGAGAATTACCCTACTCATGACCTAGAGTTGGCTGCAGTGATGTTAGCTTTGAAGCTTTGGAGACATTACCTTGTTGGATGAAGCTTTGAACTCAAGTCTGATCACCAAAGCTTAAGGTATATCTTCACTCAGAGAGACCTAAATGCTAGGCAAAGGCGATGGAGTGAATTCATGAGCAAGTATGATTTTGGGATTTCATACATCAAGGGGAAGGAGAATGTGGTAGTGGATGCCTTAAGCAGAAAACCAAGACTTTTCTCTCTTATACCTTTGAAGGTGGATTTGAGGGAAAGAATTTTAGGGTAGCTACTCGGGGATAGTTGGTACCTAAAGGTCACAGCGGCACTCTAGAATGGGAAACCGGTGGGACCAAAGTTTGAAGGCTATGAGTTGGAAGCCGATGGATTGTTACGGTATCATGGGAGGATGTATATTCCTGAGGAGGGAGATATTAGAGAGACTATCCTTAAGGAATCCCACATAGCAGTGTATTGTGCACACCCGGGTGTAAAGAAGATGTATGCAGACATGAAGCAACTCTTCTTTTGGATAGGGATGAAAAGCAACGTGGTCAAATTTGTTGCTAGGTGCCTTGAGTGTCAGCAGGTAAAAGATGATCATCACCACCCGGCAGGACTGTTACAGCTGCATGACATTCCTATGTCGAAGTGGGAGGTTATCTCCATGGACTTCATGGTGGGATTTCCTCTTACCTCTCATAGGCATGATGTCATTATGGTCATCGTTGACAAACTGACCAAGACTGCTCACTTCATTCCAATTAAGGAGACCTATGATGTCACAGATGTAACACGTGTATTCATAAATGAAGTTGTTCATCTCCATGGGTTTCCCAGGAAGATTATATCGGATAGAGATTCCAGGTTTACATCCAGGTTTTGGACGAGTTTACAGTCAGTGTTGGGTACTGATTTGAACCTAAGCACTGCTTACCATCTAAAGACAGATGGAAAAACAGAAAGAGTGAATCAGGTGATGGAGGACATGCTTAGAATGTATGTCATGGATCAACAAACTCATTGGGAAAAGCACTTACCTTTGGTAGAGTTTGCTTACAACAACAGTTACCATAGCTCAATTGGGATGCCTCCATATGAAGATTTATATGGAAGGCCATGCAGGACACCATTGAGTTGGGAAAGGTTAGAGGATCGAGTAATTATAGGACCTGAGTTGATTTAGGATATGGAAGAACAGGTTGTTTAGATTAGACAGCGGTTAAAGGAAGCACATGATAGACAGAAGAGCTATGCCGATGCGCATAGGGTTGACCGAAGCTATAAGGTTGGTGATGCAATGTTCGTCCGCATCAAGCCTAGCAAAAGTACCATCATGTTTGGGAAAGGGACAAAGTTGTCGCCACAATTTATAGGACCCTTTGAAATTTTAGAAAAGGTTGGACCCGTCGCGTATCGTCTTGCACTGCCACCCCATTTGCACAAAACTCATAATATTTTTCATGCATCTTTTTTACAACATTATGTAGCTGATGAGTCACATAAAATAAATTGGAAGGAACTGTAGGTTTCGGATGAGGGAACCATCAGGGTCGAACCATTACTTATATTGGACCGCAGGGTTAAACAGTTGAGGCACCATTTGGTGGACCAAGTTAAGGTCCAGTGGGACCGATATAGCCCAGGTTCTGCTACCTGGGAGGACGCAGAGACTATGCGTCGTGATTATCCCACATTATTTTGATCATAACTTTGGGACGAAGTTTCCTGAAGGGTGGGTGTATGTAACACCCCGTTTTGACATTTCTACCTGAACTACTATTATATGTTGTATTTGTTTGATTGTGAGACCTCGTCGGTTTGATGACACTGTGGACATATGGTTCTATTATTTTACTGATATATATATATATGTGTGTGTGTGTGTGTGTGTGTGTGATGATTGTATTATGATCAGTAGTCATGTTTAGATATGTATCTTGTGTTAATTATGTCAAATATATGGAAATTACTGAATGATGGGTACGTGGATACCGTTACAGTTATATGTTGAAATAATGAATGTTATGCCAGGTGCATGGCGAATGAATGATTTTATTGTTGTTATGTTATGATGAAATATATGTGTACATATCGAGGATTTATGTACGATATTCTATATTGTATGTCGAGGACTGACTTACAGGTTGAAACGGCTAAGTGATAGCTGGATCCTACGAGGTGGGAGGGCCTCGGGGACATGGACTTCGAAAGATAAAATGGTATGCGAGTGATGCATTATTTACTTTTGTGTGGTTATTATGTTGTTTATTATGATGTATGTTATGACATGGGTGGGGTAGGGTTTTGAGGAAACTCAACCACCCAGATTGGTTTATACGATGACAGACCGAGTACAAGTGCAACGCTATTGTTATGTCGCGTAGACATAGTCCCTAGTTCCATTAGGGGGGGGTGGAGGCTTTACCCACCGTTTATCCCTGAAACCAAGAGTCATGGGAGGGTTGTCCTAGGGTGCGCTCCCCAAGGTGTGTGATGATGACTGGTGGTTTACTGCTAGGGAAGCTTGGTCGATGTAGTCGACACTTCCGCTTACGGGTTCTAGCTGGAACCGGTCATGACTTGACATTCCAGGGTAGTCCAGCAGAGGATAGGATAGGATGTGGAAGTTAGTGATGATGTAGGTAGATAGATGTAGCGTGAAGTGGGGGTGAGAACAAGATCTAACTGTAGGTGTGTAAAACCCTTGGTTAGTATGTGTCGTAAATCAGTGATGTATGAATTGTCGTAACTTGGATTTCAGTAAGCTAATGGATTGTACCTTGTAAACTATGTTAAAACATGTGTTGGTAAATAATAAGTTCCTTGATTATGATTAATGTATGTGAGTTATTACTTTTAGTGTACTTACGTGAGGAATGTAAGCAGTAGCTACGCTTACATAACTCGCCTACATATTATGAATTACATGAAATATTGTTGAGTAATAATGTCAATTGGTGTCGCTTAATATTAATTACTGTCGTTTAGTAATTAACTATGGTTGATCAATGTTATTAATGTCGATTAAAGTTAACAATGATGATTAGGGTTAATAATGTTGATTAATGGTTAATTATTGTCCATTAATAATTAATTATTGTTGAATAATAAACAAAGCTATGGTTAACCTAGGTAGTGACTAATGCAATTGATTAGAATGCTTGATTAATTGTTAATGAGTTTAATTAGCCAGGACTAAGGGTTGAAATGTAATTATAATGATTAAATAAGTTAATAGTAACTTGATCCCTTAAATTTTTTTTTTTTCCTTGGAAAAAGTCGTAATTTTATTTCATTAATGAACAAAATTACATTCTGCACATGTAGTAGAATCTTAGAGATCCCTACATTGTCAACATATACTGTCCATATGACCAAACAGTCCACCGATATCCGGGTACATATGACAGTCAGAGATGACTGTCTATTGTCCCTTACATAGTAAAGATCTGAAAGTATCAATCAGCAGAAAATAATTCCCTCGATACAGTCCAATGTATCTGAGTTAATGTCTACAGCACTATACAGTCCACACTGTCTGTGTAATGTATCCAATCAGCAAATTTTATACAGCCAATATGCAGCAAATCGGTCTCACAAAGTAGTCATTCAACAGAAATAATTCTGTCCAAACAGCTCGATACAGTCCAATGTATCTTTGTTAATGTCTGTCCAAAAAATGAATCCAATACAGCTCGCAAACAGCTGATACAGTCCACAATCAACATATATCACTGTCTCAAAAAAAGTATCCAATCAGCAGAAATTTAATTTCTGTCCATACAGCCGATAAGTATCACAATATTATAAGGTTGATCTAATTCTCCATATGGTCCACAATTTCCCCAAAGAAAGGCCTGTGTATATAGCTGTAGATGCCTTATGTTGAATGAATCGTGATCCTCCATGTGCCAAAAATCAAAGATTGAGCTTCTTTAGATAGCAAGTCAGCCGTCCCATTTTGCTCTCTGTAGACATGTGTGAATGTAATGCAGTTAAAAGCCTGTTTTAACCGTAATACCTCCTCCAATATTGGTAAGAGGATCATCACATGACATTGTGTACGCTCCTTGGCCCATTCAATAACAATTAGAGAGTCTCCAAAAATCTGGAGTGTTAAACAACCTTGTTCAAGTGCGAAAAGCATCAGTAGCTTAAGTGACATTAGTTCAGCGTAGTTATTTGAACCACTCCCCAAACCAGCCATTATATGAAAATAATGGGACTCTGATTTGTGAAGAACACCACCTCCACCACACACCGATTGTTGGTTAATAGATGAGCCATCAAAATAAGCCCACGGCATGGATTTATCTATTAATTCCGTGATCACATGTCTGATGCTAATCGCTTTGATGGATGACTTGTAGTGTAGAATAACAGCCACCGCTTGTGCCACAACCTGCTCCAAAGGGACCTGACAATCCTGAAATATGATCTTGTTTCGAGTGATCCATATGCCCCAGGCGAGAATACAGGGGACAGCCCGAAACGTTGGATGCTTGAGAGATGTCCACCACAGTTGAAAGGCGTCAGGAAAGTCCACTCCCCACCAACTCACATTGAGTGCCAGATGTTTGCAAGTGGCAGCCCATACAGCTTGAGTAAAACTACAGTGAACAAATATATGTGAATTTGTCTCTTCCGCTTCCCTACATAGAGGACAGAACCCCGGCCCCTGGGTGAATCGCTTCTGCAGAATGTCCCATGTCGGTGCCTTATTTTCCAATATAGCCCAAGAGAGTAATTTTGCTTTCCCCGGGCACTTTAGTGTCCACAGATGTTTCCACCACCACACCAAATCCCTGTTATGTATATTCACATTCAACTGAATATATCCATGTTTAGGGGTGTATTTACCAGATGGATGGTGTTCCCAGATTAGTTCATCAATCCGATTTGTAAGGCGAATATTAGTGTATCTTAAATTCCGAATATAATTCTCCCAAGCTCCAAGCAAGTCATCAGGAATCTCAAGATGCTGTGCAGAGATCCACCCCTGTTTCCATAGAGTGGATGATCCCGGTTGGTCAATATCAGCCAGAAAGTGACAACCTCTAGCTGCCAGAAAATTCCTTAAGGCCACCGGTAGGACATGTCCACCGCTACAGCCTACCCAGGGATCCAGCCCAATACGAGTGTATCTCCCATTGCCGATTCTCCACACTAAGCCAGACCCAATCAGATGAAAATGCTGCACCACCGCTTTCCAGACCAAAGAGCAATTTGCCCGCGTCTTATTGCCCTGCCGAATCCATTCGAGAAGAGTTAATGGAGCAATATATTTATGGTACACCACTCTGGTCCAGAGACTCTGAGTTTGTATGATACGCCATGCCACCTTAGCCCCCAAGGCTTTAGCAAAAAGGAAAATATTCTTTAGGCCCCATCCTCCCAGTGCTTTGGGGACCGCGATCTTATCCCATCTGACCCACACCAAAGCACGGTTATCACCCTTACCCTTCCAAAGAAAGGCAAAACACAACCGCCGGATCATCTCCAAGACTCCTTTGGGAATCCAAGCGAGTGACATCCAATACACAGGAATCGCTTCCAAAACTGATTTAACCAAAACCAGCCTCCCTGCCCTCGAAAGCCATTTATGACTCCATCCACGAAGTCTCTGTTCTAATTTAGCAATTAGCCAGTGCCAGTCTGCTTTCAAATATGCATTCGGTTTCAAGTGAAAGCCAAGGTACTTTAAACCAGCATCAATATCAAAAGTCCTGTAGGGTAGTCTCATAGCCAATCTGTGAATCTCCATCTCGTCAAGATGAGAGCATGTGATCGTTGATTTATCAATGTTAACTAACATACCCGCTGCCTCTTGCATCAAAATGATACCTTCAGCTACCTTGTCGATATCCTATCTCGATCCATCACAAAATATCAGGATGTCATCAACGAAAAGGAGATGTGTAATATACAAAACCTGTGAGATGGAAATGCCACGAAAAGAACCATCAGCTTTTGCTTTCAAAATAAATCGACTGAGGCCTTCAGCTACAAGGAGAAATAATAGCGGTGACAGTGGGCATCCTTGTCGTAAGCCCCTGCCAGCGTGAAAGAATGGACTCGCTGAACCATTAATCAGGACAGCAAAGCTCACCGTGGTGATGCAGGCCATAATCCATCGTATAAATTCATAGCAGAAGCTCAGATGTGTTAGAAGCAACCGGATATAGAGCCAGCTAACCCGGTCAAATGCTTTGGAGAGATCAATTTTGATCACAGCACCCTTCTGCTTCTGCACCTTCATAGTGTGTATTCCTTCCTGTGCAACTCCAATGGCCTCGTGAATTTTCCGTCCTTCCAAGAACCCAAACTGTTCACTAGAAATATTCTGAGATAGGATAATCTTGAGTCTCCTCGCCATAACCTTTGAAATAATCTTATAGATGCAGTTGCAGAGAGAAATAGGTCTGAATGCATCAAAGCTATCAGGCTTGTCCGATTTAGGTATGAGAGCTAAAAAGGTCGAATTGAAGGGTCCATGTACAAATCCAGCCTTTCTAGATTCTTCCACCACGTTCAAAAGTTCTTCCCCTAACAAATCAAAGAAACCCAAGAAAAATTCTATAGGCCACCCATCGGGCCCCAGACTCTTATCTTTCTTGAAGGAGTGCATAACCTGCGAAAGCTCATCCGGCAACACCTCTGCCATTAACATAATGTTCTCCTCCTCTCCCACAAAACGAGGGAAGAGCTGTGTCATTCGAATTACCTCAGCAATAGAGGCCCCAGGTTGTGCTGTGAATAATTCTCCAAAGTGTCGTACTCCCATATCAACCAAACCATCAAAGCTGGAAACCTGTTCCCCTTCAGAAGAGGATAGTTCCCAAATAGTGTTAGTATCTTTTCTCCCCTTTGCATAGGCTTGAAAAAATTTTGTGTTCTCGTCCCCACACTGTAGCCAGAGCGCCCTGCTCTTCATTCTCCACATCTCTTCTCTTTCAAACAGAATCATATTTCTGCAGCATTCCCACTCCAACAGCTCACCTTTCTACACTTCATCCAGATAACCCAAGCCCCTGTAGTGTAGTAGTCGATCAATGTTCATCTCAGCATCCCTCAGCTTTTGTTCATCTTTCCCTCGTTTATCAGATGCCCAAAGAATGGTGGCCTCTTTAATTCGCTTGAGATTGTGTTGAAAGTGTTCTCCCGCATGCATCAGAGATTCCGGTGGTCGATGAACCCACTGATCCTGTACTAATTTGAGAAAATCCTCCTCCTTCAACCAGCTAGGATTGAATTTGAATGGGCTGGGGGGTTTTTCTCTACCTCCTCGTAATTCCAGCAGGATTGGGCAGTGATCAGAAACCCCCCCTGTCCCAACCCATTGCTTGACCACATCAACTCCCAAAGCCAACACATCAGTTACCAGAAACCTATCCAGCCTCTTAGCCACCCGTTGATCCCCTGTTCTATTATTCCTCCATGTAGGGGTTATCCTGGTAGGTTGTATGTCAAGGAGGTCCTTCCTTGCAAAGGCTTGTATGAAATAATTTGCTAATGGATCCGGAACAGCCCGAGGCCCCCAAACTTCAGAAGTCCCCAGTGTAAGGTTGAAATCCCCACCCAATATCACATCCCTTCCAGCAAAGATGTCCATACTAAACAAAGAATCACAGAATCCAACCCTATTTAAATAGGGCCCATAGATATTGAGAACTGTGATCCTCCTCCCCATCGATGCATCCCAAAATTCCAAACCAATACCAGAGGGAATGCCCCAAGAGCAATCATATCTGCAGCTTTTCATCTTCCACCCTGTGGCCAGCCCTCCAGAGCGTCCACGAGCATCCACACCAACAAACTTCCAACTAGGTAGTAATAGTTCCAATGCCCTAACAACCTCCTCACTGCCACCCAAAGTTTCTTGTAACAGTAGGACATCCGGTTGATTTAAATCCACCAACCTCCGAAGTGACGATTTTTTAATGGGACTCGCCAACCCACGACAGTTGAAAGACAATAATTTCATATGAAACCCCCTTCCTGGGTTTTCGCTGCTCTAAGTGCCCATTCGATAGAGGATTGTGTACCCATAACTAGATCAACTTTTGCCCGCTCTTGAGCTAATGAAAAATGAGATTTTTGGCCCCGCCCTTTCCCCCCAACACTAATAGCCATTTCAGCAAGTCCCTTACCCCCCGAGCCATCAGCAGTGATCATCCTGTTTCAGAGAGCATATCGGATACTACGTCCAGTGCTGGGAGAGTGTTTAGTAGAAACAATGGACGGTGTGTATACACTATCAAGAACAGTACAAGGAGCAACAGGACAAATAGCAGATCGAACCGGAGAAGATGTCCCAAGACAATCCTCCCCCAAAACAATAGGGTCATTAATTAAAGAAACAGCAGAGGTTAAATGAAACAAACCCAAGTTGTTCGAAGATGAGCCCCGACTGATAGTTAACTGCTCCTGGAGCTTCCTGGAGGCTGCCCGCGTCAATGGTGTCGTGGTACCCATATTTGCCCCTACTTCAACGGTTTCCAAGTTCCCAAGAACATCCAACCCATTGTTCTCCATTGTTGCTGAATGTTCCTTGGATCCCTGCTGCCCACTCAATGCATCAGGTACCACCGGAGAATGTTCTGCCCGATTGCCAAATGGAGGCTCGATAGGTTCATCTCCCATCGCCAATGTGTGCACCACCTTCTCTGTGCAATCAGCAGCTGCTGCCATAACCTTCGATCTGCTACCCCTAAATGACAATGGGCAACAGGCAACCAAGTGTCTAAAAGTGTGACAGCGGTGGCACCTAAACGGCACACCCACATAGTCCAGTATTTGAACGAATGCCCCATCCTTCGTTTATACATTGATCTCAGCTGTTAAAACCAGTCGAAGGTCCATGTTAACCAGAATCTTTGCCACTGTGTAAATTCCTGTTTCAATATGGGAATAATCACAGCATACATAGTCTCCAAGGTAGTTCCCAATCGCTGCAAACCGTGTTTCATTCCATAGGTGCATGGGAAACCCAGGAAGCTTCACCCATAGCGGTTCTTTGTCAATTTTCTCCTGTTTGGAATCGAAGAAAGGAGACCAATGTTTCAGGATAATAGATACTCCCAACATTGACCAATGTCGGCGTAAGACAGCATCAACCTCCCCAATATTCGACAGGATGAAGGAGAACCATCCTTTCGTTAAAACCCGAACAATAGGTGCATTAGCCACGATATCTTTCCATTGCTCGGCTGCCCATCGCTGGAGGGAACCTTGTCCAAGTCTTTTACCACGGACATGTCCAACCACTGCAATTTTTGAGAAATCCTCAGCCTCCTCAATCAATACATCCACGCCCAGCACAAGCTTATCCTTCCGCTTCCGTTCCTTGACCTTTTTAGCAGTGTTTTTGTATTCTTCCTTCGTAGAAATCCCTGCACGAGGAGCTAGCATGGATGCATCACCACCACCCGTAGCTCCTGCTATGTGTCCACTGGAAGAGGAACCCAATCCTCCCCTACCCTGTCCCCTGTCATCAGAATCACCAGATTCCACAGACCTAGCCAAATTCCCAGCTGATAACAAACCACCACCCAGGTCCTTCCTCCGTCTGCCACTTATAGTCATTGTATCAATCCCCTCCACACATAAGGTATCCGAGCAGGTTGGGAAGTTTGTGAAATTCCCCAATCGTGGTTGTAGTGTCCGCCCTAACAGGTCCGCCAAGTCAGGCCGTTCATCCGCTGGCCCAGGAGAGAACCCTGTCCCCCTGCCAGTCAAGAGTGATCCCATTGATGCCCT